>CM068757.1:6317069-6959078 GCA_035084275.1 Hydrolagus colliei | reverse complement strand
TACACACATATATATATACAGACACACACACACATATATATATATAGACACACACATATATATATATACAGACACACACACACATATATATACAGACACACACACACACACATATGTATACAGACACACACACACACACATATATATACAGACACACACACACACATATATATATAGATACACATATAAAAGAAAAATAACTAAATTCAACACAATGAGAAAGGAAACGGGAACCAACACAGAGTTAGTTGCTCCCAGTTCCTCTGTGAGAGAGAGAAACAATAAAAATAATCCTTGTCTCTCTGTCTCTCTCTCTCTGTCTCTGTGTGTCTCTCGGGTGGGGAAACTAAGGCTGAACCGAACAAAAAAAAAGTCAAAAGCGAAACATTACCTGTTGCAGCCGAGCAGCCAGAGAAGAAGGCGAGCGCCAGGAGCAACACGGTCTCCATTTGGGGGGCTGGGAGTTGAGGAAGAGAGAAGTTGCTTCTTGCAACAACGAAAATAAAGAGGAAAAAAAAAATCACCCCCCCCCCCCCCCCCCCCCCCCCCCCCCCCACACACACACACACACACCCCACAAAAAACAAGGGGACAAAGTTTTTCACTCGGGCCCCATGGCTACAAATGTATAATTGCCCCGGACACAGGCACAGAGAGCCCTGGGCTCAGGCTCACTCACTCACTGGCTGGAGCTGTGGCTCAGTCCCTGTGTCTCAGGCTATCTCTGTGTCTGTATCTCTAGCTGTCTGTAGCTGTGTATCTGTCTCTCTCTCTCTCTGTGTGTGTGTCTGTAGCTGTGTCTCTGTCTCTCTCTCTGTGTGTGTGTCTGTAGCTGTGTCTCTCTCTCTCTCTCTGTGTGTGTGTCTGTAGCTGTGTATCTCTCTCTCTCTCTGTGTGTGTGTCTGTAGCTCCTGATCCTCCAGCAATTTCCCCGCCTCAGACTATGGGACACGATCTGATTCCCCCCCCCCCACACACACACACACACGCAGCTGGTGATGGACGCGGCTCCCGACCAATCAGCGGCCCCGGCCGCTCAAGGTTACCATTAATGTAGCCAAATAAACAGCCAATAGGAAAGCGGCCCAGGGGCGGGACTCCCTCACTCCCCCCCCCCCCCCCCCACACACACACACACACCCCCTGGTTGGCTGTGATCTGAGATGGGGGGGGGGGGGGGCGGGCTATGGGGTAAATAGGGTTTGGGGTGGTAGAGATTATGGAGGCAGAGGGTATGGCGGGCGGGTATTCAGGGTGTCCAGAGCCTTGCCACGTTCTCCTGACGTGAAAGACACAATACGAGTGGAATTTTGTTGTTGTTGTTGTTGTTGTTTGGGGAGCAAGATGGTATGGAGGAGAGGGAGTGGGGGTACGGCGGGAGGGTTTTGGGGGAAAGGGAATAGGGGGTATGGCGGGAGGGTTTGGAGGAGAGGGAATAGGGGGAAGAGGGTATGGCGGGAGGGTAAGGGGGTAAGTGGGTGTTGGGATGAGGGTATGGGAGGGAAGAGGGTTTGGTGAGTGGGTGGGGGAGAGCTGGGAGCTCAAGGTGTGGCTGGGAGCTGTGGGGGGGCTGGGAGCTGTGGGGGCCTGGGCTATGCACTGGACTGTGGGGGGAGGGGCTGATGGCTGTGGGTTGAGTTGGGGAGTGGGTGTTGGCTTTGAGCTGGGCTTGGGGGGGGTGGGGTGGGGGGGGTTGGGAGCTGGGAGCTGGGAATGGCGGCTGTTGGCCATGAGCTGGGTTGGGAGTGTGAAGGGCTACTGGCTGTGAGCTGGGGGTGTGGGGGAGGGGGCGACTGGCTGTGAGCTGGGCTGGCTCTGGGAGAATGTGTGTTGGTGGCTCGTGGCCAATGGACAGTGACAGTGCGGGTGGCGTTTCTAAGTCTGTTCCTTAATTTAGAACTCGGAGGTTATTTTCAAGCATATCCCCCACCACAGGTTCAACATGCAATGGAGTTCAATGGTGTTATCATTGGGAATCATTCCATAATTCAACTGTGTGTGTGTGTGTGTGGGGGTGTGGGTGTCACACTGTCAGGCTATCTGTCTGAAGCTGGTATCTTGCTATCACATACACACACATACACACAAAATCCATCTTCTGAAATAGACCCCATTGATGTGATATGGCGCTGTCTGCCTGTCTGTATCATTGCATTCATTTTAATGTTTCAAGTTGCCTCTTGTCGTTTCCAAACATGCCCATTGACCGACTGATCGGACACTGCATTGTGTATATGTATCTGTGTGTATGTGTGAGTGTGTGTTTAAAAACACACATAATCTCCGATTCACCTGGATAATAAATTTTAAAAATACTGCCACCAGTTGGTGTTGAGGCAAACAGCAAATGATTTACGTTGACTTGTCTATTTTTCATCACACTGAAAACACTCGGGCGTTTTGGGCTTTCTATTTTTCTCTTCCCATTACTGTCATGAAACAAAGAAATTTACAAACCCGTCAGCTCATCGACACCTGAGCTGCAGCCTGAAATAGCTATCCTTTTAGTGCTGTACCACTCTCCTGCCTTTTTCCTATACCCTCCACTACCATTATTTATCGACTTCCCCCTAAAATGCCACTATGGATTCTGCTCAAGTATTGTATTATGTAGAACAATACCATGTCCCAAAAACATCTGTGCAAAATACATTCTCTTCCCATCCTTGGTGTAATTCCAGTGAATCTTCTCTGGCTTTGATATCCTTCTCTAAGTGTGTGCCCAAAATTGGATACAATGCTCTTAACTGCAGATTAACCAATAATTTACGGGCCAGCCTTATGAAGTTAGTTAACTGACTGTGGACGCACATCAATGACTCTTCTGGCACAGCCCTCAGAAAACTGTGGAGCCCAAACCAATGGGGAATGTTCAAAAGGGAGATAGATACTTGGGGAGCAAAGGAATCAAGGAGAATAAGTGAAAAAAAGTAGGGAAATGGCATCAGCCTGCATTTAATCTACTGTTTCTATGTGCTTCATCCAAGCAACAATTTTTAATGTGTGGGCAGCGAACATAAGGAGACAACTTAGATCAACCACAGTCTGTCTTCAAGAAGAACACAACATTAGAATACTTTAGAGTATACAGCACAGGAACAGGCCATTTCAGCCCAACTGGTCTGCGCTGGCGTTTGTGCTCCACATTAGGAAGACTCTCTTTCCGGCAGGAGTCACTGGACAGCTGTGAGAAACAGGAATCCTTGACTGATTTCCCACTGCACCATCCATTCTCTCCAACATTTCACTTTCAATGCTTTATTACATAAACATATGTCATGTAAACAGAATCTTGAACAGAAAACGGGAATAAAAACTTGATGCCTTCTGGCAATGCAGGCGAGTCAGAGTTCCAGACCTGGATTTTGAACGGCTCGGAAACACAGCTGAAAGCAGAATAAACAGCAATCTTTATTTTTTTGGTCAAAATAAAGGGACACATTTTCAAAATACACTCCAGCTCATTGCCTTTGATTTTTGTAAAGCTAGAAATATTTGTAAACCTAATACCGCTGAAAGGGAAGTTGAATGAGATGAGATATGTGCAGAGACATGAATACAGAGGGTACTTTTTAGATGACACAACGCTGCTATGAATTGATTAATTTTAGATCATTTCACAAGGATCAATGAGCACCAGGTGTTTTTTTTCACTGTGAAATAAAGAACTCAATAATTCATTTGGACCTGTAGATTGCTTGAGTTATATTTGGGAAAGCGAACAAAACAACATTTGCTGCATTTTGGAATGGAATTGCAAACAGCCATCTGATATATTGAGAGCCAATAAAGCTTGGAAAAAACAGTTAGAATGACGGTCAGTGCTTTGTGTGGGTGACAACTTGACTGCAGAGTGGGGCTGAGCAGAGTGAGGCAAGGAGAACATTGGTATCCATTGTTGCTAATGTTATGAAAAGTAGTCCGCACACTAGAAAGAGCTGCTAGATTCCAATCCATATATATTCATAACGAAGGCATACATAACACGATTGTCACAGGAAACACTTTATGAAATTAACAAGGTGAACTATCCTCAAAATGACACAATAATAATCCTTGCATTTGATACAGCGCTTTTCACGTCTTCTAGACGTCTCAAAGCGCTTCATAGAATGTACTATAAAGTGAATTGACTGTATATTTGTGGGCGAAACGCGCCAGCAATTGCGCACAGCAGTGTCCCACGTAGGCATAGGGAAAGGGTTTCAGCTGCAGTGGAGTGAGGTGAGCATGTAAGGCTATATGTATCAGAGATGGAAGCAATGCTTGCATCTATGCAGTTTCTGGGATCCCAGAATTAACACACAATTATCACAGGAAGGAGGTTGGGTTTTTCCCTAGAGGAAGGGAAAGGAAATCAGAGGACCAGTGATCTTTTGTCTGATGGCCTAATAAATAATAGGTTCCAGATCAGCATTGGTTCAGGCCTGGGAGTAGGTGTTATTCTATAGGTATAACCCAGATTCAAAAAAGTGTAGGGTGTGAATGTAGAACAAGAAAATTACAGTTCTCACTCTACAGAGCTGTCATTATGAACTGGGGATCGATCTGGGAAGTTCACGGGTTAATGTTTTGCCAATCTATCCCATTTTAACCCTGAACATATTTGAGCTAGTTTTACTTTTGTTTGAATAAGTACAGTTCAAATAAATACTGGGCAAACTAGTTTAGCAATTGAATTGCTGAATAAATACTATAGATGTCCATTGTTGGTAATATTATAACACAGCCAGGAAATAATTGCCACAAATAACTCGTTATGAAATGTCATGTTATAGGTATCACAAGAAACGATGCATGAAACTCAATACATTTCAACCCCATAGTCTTTAGTCAGTCCTTCTGTTTTCATTACTTTCCATTGGATCCCAACTTTTTGACTTGTAGAAATTATTCCATGTTTAAACAAAATATTTCAACACTGTTCATGACAAGTACAAGTGTGCTCTGATGTCTATCCTCACGTGTACTTGGAGATGAATGGATTGAACTAAAAATCCTCAGATAATGACATAGAATTACTGATAATGTTACAACACGGAAACAAGCCATTCCGCCTATCTAGTCTTTATACTTTGCCTGAGACTTAACCCATCCTTATCGCCCCTCTCATACACCTCAATCCTTGATTTCAGTTATTATTTAAATCTAATGAGAAAATTCAATTTTAAACTGATGTATTTATACTTGAGTCATATTAAAATTGTCCCTTCAAAATAATTTGGAATTTTAATTAAACTAAGTTAGATCTACTCTTGGAAAAACCAAATATTTCAAATGATGCAATTACTGTTCTTAAAGATACAGACTAGGAGTGGGGGAAGGCAGGACGGACATACACGACGATTACTCTATTGGATCAACAGACAACCTTAATAAAAACAATAATACAAATTGGTCACTTTGCACCCCCCCCAACTGTTTGTGGGTCTATGCTGTGCGCAATTGGCTGCCACGTTTCGCCCACAAACATACAGTCAATTCATTTTACAGTATATTCTGTGAAGCGCTTTGAGACGTCTGGAAGACATGAAAAGCTCTATATCAAATGCAAGGATTAGTGTTACAGTATTATTATTTCAATTCATTGGTGTTGTGCCACAAACCATTCTGTGTTGAAGTAGGCAGCCGGATTTCCTCACTCCATAGTGGTGCTAATTTAGTGAAGCACAGGAAGTATTGAGAGCCTTCTATGTTGACTCACCCTCCAGGTCTTCCACCCTTTATCTATGGTCGTAACATAGCGCAGCTCTCATTTTGACCATGTGAATGCTCTGTAACCTGGCAACTGCAAAATTATGACACTAGAGTCTAACCGCTGGCCAGACTGGGGTTCCCTCTGCAGGCAACACATATTAAAACTGTGCTCAGTGCCTTTGCTCGGTAGATTTTTTTTCCGTTGAGAGTGCGAAACACACAATGCAAAAGGCTGCAAATATCAAAAACACACCCAACCATTCTATGATACGACGTGTCATTGTATTATTAAAAAAAACTGCAATTTTTTTTAAAAAGGGCCAAACTTGCAAGATATTAAAATACTTTTGAATATATTTTGGTGGATCGTTGACTGTTGACGTCTTTGCTGGACATTAATTCAGTGCATATCTGAAGGTGGCAGTTCATACTTTGCCTGGAAATGTTGAAAGATATCAGACGTCAACGTAGGTACAATTTGTATCTACAATTTGTAGATGCAATTTGCGTCAGTGCTACAGGGTAGCGGCATTTTCGAACACTTTGTTTTTACATAGCACAAATTGCCTTGTGCAGAGGATATGCTGCTAACCAGATAAAACTTGGTCAAAAGACTCTCTCAAAGACAAATCTGAACCAGATTGTGGCTGGAATGAATGATCTCCACGGAGCTTTTCACTAATAAAAGCAAGTGCAAAATTCTCTTTGGTTTTTCACAGATTATAACAATCAACAATTCCTGTTGAGTGTTCCATGTTCTAATCCATGTACTAATAACCTGCTGAGCTTGCCACTGGAACATTTACTAGCTACTAAATTCTGGTATAACAAGATGTTACAGGATAATTCCAATGTTGCTGCTGTATTAATTAGTCTACTTTCGTTTTTCCTGTCTCTGAGAAAAAGCCAGACCACAGACCTTATAAGTATTTCTCAATGTAAACTAATGAGAGGTACTGTACACTTAACAAGGCAAGATAGCTTTCTGTGTTGGTCTTTTCCCTCACCCTTTCTCCCATCCGAAGAGGGTGTGCTCTGTTACCGTGAGGCATGCAATCTCAGGCTTTATTTAGCTTGTGGGCTTCTCGAATCAAACAGAACTGTTTTTCAAGGATAATAATATAATAATTCTTGCATTTGATACAGCGCTTTTCACATCTTCTAGACGTCTCAAAGTACTTCAAAAATACACTGTAAAGCGAATTGACTATATTTGTGGGCAAAATGCAGCAGCCAATTGCACAGAACAGGATTCAGCAAACAGTCGTGGATTGAAGTAACCAATTTATTATATTTTTTCTTGAGGGATTATTATTTGGCATGTAGAGTAAGGAAACTTACCCAAGGTTTTGTCCTGCTGGGAATGGAACCGTGGTCTCCCGCATGCAAGATGAGTGCTCTAACCACTGATTCACAGGATTCCAAGGATGTGAATCCTGTGCAACTCTTGTTTAAACAAATAATACTACTTTAAAATAATTACCATAGAATATGCATACAGTAAACGGGTACTTAAATCATTGTTAGCAGTCTATAGAAATTGTAGGCTGATGAAAGATCATGGACCTGAAAGGTTAACTCATTTTCCTCTCTCCATGGATGCTGCCTAACCTGCTGCATGTTTCCCAGCGACGTCTGTGTTTACATAGAAATTGTAGATTGGTTTCGAATCAACAAAAGAAACTCTGTGAGATTGTACTTTTTGTTTTAATGAAGTAAAATTTCCCTTGCAGATGGAAGAAATCATAGAATTCATAGCATAGGAGAATTTTGGTCCGTCAATCTTCTGCTGGTACTTAATCAGATGGAGCTAACTACTCCAATCCCAATTGTTTGTTCTTTTGCAGTAACCCTTTAAATTATTTTTCTTCAAATCTTTATCCAATTCTCTTTCAAACATTATTGTTGCCTTGGCTTGAATGAGTAATTGTAGCAAAACATTCCATGTTCTAATAACCCTCTGCGTGAGAAAGTTTAATTTCAAACGCTGCTTCAAATGAACCCGAACAAAACATGTTTAGTACTCAGTAAAGTGATACAAAATCGTTGCTAGACTTAATTTTGCCCATTCTGCCTTTATTATTATTTAATTGTTGTTTTTTTTACTTGGGCGGTAATGCTTTCCAATTGCAATTCATTCACCATGCAAAATATGACTCAGTAGTAATTTTCATGCATAAATTCTGCACTTGGTTCTGATAGAGATTAATGACTATACCAGACAGGATAATTCAGCCCACATACTATAATGCAGCATCATTGCAATGGACAAGTAGAATGAATATCCAGCTTTTCATTTGCTTTCATTCCACATTTCAAATACTTTCTTTGGGCATTGTTATTCAGCTCAATGATGCATATCTTAAACAAAGGTAGGCAGGCAGCACAGTACATTCTGTTATTCATTTATTTTCCCAGACACTGGCATTTTCCAAGCAAATATGCAGTGAAGCAAAGTGTTGCCAACCACTGAATCAGACAAAGATGTGCACATTCTCAAGAATCTACGATCAAATCACTTATTTTACAAGGCTTCATTTCTGGCAGGATATCGGACTGGCCTAATGGGTGACTTACAACTGAAAAATTATATTGTTTTAAACTGCCTCCTGCTGCTTAAACTAACTTTTAGTTTTTCTGCACTATGAGAGAAGTTTTCTTCATAAGTCCAATAGAACCCATCAACAATTTGTGCCTCATTTGTCTGAGATGACGGTATTTTCTTTCTGGTTTATTTTGTAGTTTTCCTTTAAATCCTCCCTAGAGCTTTCCTCGTAGTCCTATAGTTTGCTCTTCTGAAGACTTGTGCATCTGTCTGATTATTTGGGAGGGATTCGTTTTGATTTCAAAATGAATTATACAACAATGTCCACTATTAAAGTTGTTGTGTTGACCTCTTTAGGCCCCCCCCTTCACTGCACACACATTTCTAATATGAAGGGCAAGCGATAGCCTGCACTCAGTGCTCTGATTTTACTTTTCTTGTCACCAACTCTGGTACTATTTTTACATTCAACACCTCCACCTCCTTTTAGAATTCTTGCCTCAATCCCTGTTCAATCGGGTACCAGTCCTGAATTAAATGCACTTTCGTCCACTATTTCGGGTGGGGGAGAGTTAAAATACGATTAATTGTACCACAAACTTGGAGGATGTGACAGAACATTAATGGGAAAAACAACTGTTGATGCTTTGACTTAGCAGCTGGAGTTTGTTTCTTGCTGTGATTTAACATGAAAGGGGCACTGATTTAAGGAAAGATTTGCTATACTTTTTTTCCCACTGAAAATATGCTCTTTTAAAATCAACGGCAGCTCCTAGCAGAGTTGCTGGACATAGCATGTATGCATGAAATGTGTCTCTTGAGTTGAAGATGTTGCGATCATATACAAACCATTGCTTACGATATGAAATGCCAAACATTCTTTGCGCATTCCTCGTGTCTAGCAGATATCAATAAAGGTTTATGAGGCTACAAAACACAGAATCACCAACTATTGTGGAAATAACGTGTTTCAGTGTTAACATCAGTGGAGGAATCTTGTCAACACGCCACAACTTGGATTATCAGGAATGAAGTGAAAACCTGGTCTTGTTAATTTAATATGTGTGCTTGCCACAGTGTAATAATAATAATTCTTCCATTTGATATAGCACTTTTCACGTCTTCTAGACATCTCAAAGCGCTTCACAGAATATACTGTAAAGTGAATTGACTGTATACTTGTGGGTGAAACACGGCAGCCAATTGTGCACAGGAGTGTCCCACTAAAAAGTCGTGGGTTGAGATGACCAATTTTATTATTGTTTGGGTTTTTTTTGAGGGATTATTATCAGGCATGTGGAGTAAGGAAACTTGCCCAAGCTTTTGCCCTGACCTGCCTGGATTCAAACACAGGTCTCACGCTTGTAAGGCGAGTGCTCGACCACTGAGCTACTACAGGACTCCACAAATATTCAAAAAGAATAGGGAGTTTCTTCCAGAGTCCTTGTAAATAATCTATATCAGGTAAAATTAATCTATTGCCACCCAATGGTGCTGCAAATCTTGGCAAATGTGAATCGTGAGGCTTGGGTTTGATGCACGGTTGCAAGGTAACCGTGCATCAAACATTCTTCAGCACTTCGACTCTCTGCTTTGTAGATCAATCACAGAGCTCTCATTAAGATAAGTTGTTGTAAACAAAGAGATGGTAAACTCAAAGCAAATTCCTTGAAATGCTGAAAAAAGTCAGTTCCTTTCCCCACTAACAGTCGCACATGGAAAGGACTTCAAATTCTGAAATTCAAAACAGTGAAACAAACATTCAATCGCAGGAATTATAAATGAAATGATCGAACGTGTAAAACCACTCCAAAATTACCCCCTGTATTGTTCCACACTCTGATTTTCTTCCTCCTGTTTTATTACACTCATTTCTTGAGTGTAATAAGATGGTATTGACATAAAAGGTTATTGATGGTATTGTTGTAGCTTGTGAGTCAGGCAATGGCTACAATTGATTTGAAGAGGAACGCTGAGAACGTTTATGCCAAACGCTGGCTTCACTACCTGCACCAACAGAAAGACAATCCTTTCATGAAAGGGCTGTCTGTTGCCCCAACTCAGATCATAGCTTTGCACCCATCAAGCTCTGCCAATATTTCTGTAGAAGATTCAAGCGAAGAAAAAAAAAGTGGGTTCCTGTGGCTGGAAGAGCTTATTGAATACACACCAACTTAAGCAGTAATTCCATTAACATAAAGAGGTCTGAAGACTCTAAAAGTTGAAGCTAGATTTGGGCTCAACACTAATCCCATAAGCAAAAGCGAGCCAAGCACAATGAACCCGTTTGAAAATATTGAAACTAAATAAACTATAAAGCATCCTTTAATACTGGGGGAACTTGAAGCAAAGTCCAGTATTGCATATTGTAATATATTTTAAACAGTGTGGAATAAAATTAAGTGTTTAACTTCAATGCATACATTTTGTTTTAAATATATATACTTTATAGATACAATATATTAATTTCAAAAACAGTTCAACATTAGTCAGGTGAAGTTATATAAATGCAGTAATACAAAATAGACCTACGATCTGCCATGTAGCTGTACGTTCTGATTGCTTGTGAGCAGAGGAAAAGCAATAGGTGTTTTTTATTTTATGAAACTTCATAAAAGTTCAATCATTTGATCATTAACCAAAAATGGAGTATTTCCAACATCAATAAAATGTTTTGAACTCTCTTGTAAATTTACGAACCTTGATGATATGAGGTTCAAACAAGATGTTCTCATTATGGGTGTACAAAGCCAAGGTCACTATGTTTAACCAACCAGCAGCAAATAACATATGTTTGCCTGCCAAAGGCAATTAATTTACTAATGAGTGGAAAATCACTGGCCTCATTGACTATAGGAATAGGTGGTGATGGAGGTTAGAGTCTGCATTTGTAGATGAGAAATGGAAGTACTGTATAACATGTTTTCTGATGCAGCAGGTATTATATGCTGTGTTTCACTAGTGTTTCACACTGCATTGAGGTCACATTGGCTACGAAAAACCTTTTCCTCACTCAATTTTGATTCAGTTCCCAGAAATTAAAGAATGAACATACAGACAAATGGTGTAATTCTTGTTATGAAAACAATTGTTAAGGCAACAGGAATCAATGTGGACGATCCTATTTGTATCTAAATTATAGAAAACGTTTCACGAAGATAACATTCTCCTTCAGAGAACCAAAACATTTTTTTTGCGACAGAGTGCTCAGATGTATGGCATTGTTGTACTGTAGAACTATCTTGTTTTACATTTATTGTAAATTGTTTGAGGTTTTAAAATTCAATTGAAACTTTGATGTATTCTTTCATTACCTTGCCACAGGGATCTAATCATAGAGTACATGAGTCTCCCAGTATAAATAGAAATGGAGTGTGGGGTTAATTTATATTCTCTGTGTTTTGACTGCGTTGCTGTTGTGCACTCTGTAAAATGTTTTGCAAAACGTCTACAATGATCTCTGATAGCCCATACAATATTTCCCCCCAAGCAGTTTAACAGTGAATCATAGATCATATTTCTTAGCTAAAGGGAAAGGTGGAGGTTCCCCAGTGATTTTGCAATTTATAAGCTAAATATCCTTTAATAAAATGCAGAAAAACTGTTTGAAATCACCGATCCTTTGTATCATGTAGTTCTGAGACTAAAGGAGACCATTTTTTATATCACAATAATAATCAGCTTTACAATCCTTGTATTTGATTTAGTGATTTATCATGTGGTTAAGACATCTCAAAGTACTCCACAGGATAAACTGTAAAGTGGATTGACTGCATTTTGTGGGCGAAATGTGGCCGCCAGCTTTGCGCTCAGCAATGGCCCACAAACAGTGATGGAGTGAGTGACCAATTTTATCTGGGGGATTTGTACATACTGTACATCCACAAATATATTCCCAAGTGGTAAACCAGGATCACAGAGAGAGGAGATGGAAGTTAAACGGCAGAATGTGGTGCTGAGAGCGGATGATAGAAAACAACTGGTAAAATTTGACAAGAGAGTTGAGGATTGGCTTTACAAGCCAGCCAACTGGCTGTAACACAATCTTAAGGTTTGATGACTTATCACTGTTGTAGCTTATGATCTCATCTGATTTTGTGAGACAACTATCCTTGTCAATGTTGCCTCCAGCTGGATCATGATGTTCAATCTCCTGTTACACAAATAAAAGGGGAAAAAATTGGACTGTGTTGCAGCCTTGGAACAGATTCTCCAGCCAACTGTTATTCTATATGTCCCACTTATTTTCAACGAATATACATCACTGAAGTAGATTTATGCAATGTGATATGCAATGGAAATGTTATTTTTGAAGCAAAGTTCAAAAATCTCAAGGAACTAAAAAGCAGAACCCCCTTCGACAAAGCACAACCCAATTATTTGAACCCTAGTTGATTAAGTGCACACTTTACAGGAATAATATTTTATTTCCAGGCTTATTAAACAATATTACATCAAAACCCACAAAAAAAAGCACAATACTTCCTGGGCAATTAATAAGAATTAGCTTCCATTACATTTTTTCCGCTTGTAGAAATGGTGTATATAGTACTCAATAAGACCAGAGGCGATGGAATGGAAAAGTTGCTCTTAACCTTCTTTCAAGATAGATAGGAAACCGACTTCAAAGATGAGACTGAATTTGACAATTTGCCGAGCTCTGAACATCTACAAAGCTACCTTAATTGAGTAAATCTAGACCCTGGTGAAATTTCACCCCATTAATGTGGCTGGTTGTTTTTCTCTTGTGTCGTGAAAATATATGTACTTCAACAGGTCTAACAGGTCCAGTAAGAATTGTGCTTTGCATTGTGCAATGCACCAGGCTGAATCACAGGTAGAAAGAACGCAGTGAAACAATAGTGGGAGGAGGGGAAAAGTCAAAAGTAAGAAAGTGTGACAAACTCACATAATTGTATTTATCCAACCTTTGTTAAAGAGAACAAAATGCCCACAACTGATGACACCTGGAAATGTGCACATCACTCACAAAATATACCATTTCACAGTATATTCTGTGAAGCTCTTTGAGACATCTTATAATAATAATAATCCTCGCATTTGATATAGCGCTTCCCATATCTTCTAGACATTTCAAAACATCAGTAAAGTGAACTTGACTGTATATTTGTGGACGAAACGTGACATCCAATTCCACACAGTAGTGTCCCACAAACACTCGCGGATTGAAGTGAACAATATATTATTGCTTTTTTTCTTGAGGGATTATTTGAAGGTGAGTGGAGTGAAGAAACTTGCCCAAGATTTTGCCCTGCCGGGGATCAAAGCCAGGTCTCATGTTTATGAGGTGAGTTTACTAACTACTGAGCTACGGTAGTTTGATAAACGTTGTAAAGTACTATATCAAATGAAAGGATTACTATTGATTTTAGATGTGAAAACTGGCTAGGGACAGGACCAGGTTTGCCAGTGTATTGACTCAAACGAGTTTACCTGTCAGTTGATCTGATAAACCTACTGCCAAGAATGAAACTTGCATTCGGGAGCCCACAGATTCAATCCAATAGGTTCAATCCTCAGATTGCGTTGACATCAAAAAGGGCATCAGTGAGAATTGTAATATTGGCTTCAATGATCCTGTGCTAGAGAAGGACAAAATTACCCATTAAAAACCAATGGCTTCGCCTTCCCTCCAAGCTGGAAGGAATACATGACCATTAGAACAGGAAAGGTTGTGACTTGTGGCACCATCAGAGTTGAACAAGCCTCTGTTACTCACTGTCTGGGTTCACACATGATCACGTAAAGCATTGAAACTCGAAGCATTCTTACAGCGTCTTGAGATGAAACTGTTTATTTTGGAAGTGCATCATTTCAATTATTTCTGAATGAATAAATAAATCTAATTCCCCAGTGAAAGCAACAATATACAAATGCTGTTGCAATTGTCTGGTATAGTTGATGGATCTCTATGTCCAGGCAGAGAGCCGAGGCTTCAGCGAGTTCCATTCCCACAGGCATTGTCGAGTCTGGTTACTTTAGGTTCAAAACTTAACCTCGTCTTCGTGGATGTTTACGTTAATTTGAATCCCACAGACGCTTTGAAAACCGTAAATCTAATGCCATGACCATAGTTCTGGTCAGTTGATTGTGACTGTTGGGAATTTGATGCATCGATCGATAAGCAAAACTTATGTGATAATACAATATTAATCCTGGCATTTGGTACACCACTTAACATCTCAAAGTTTTTCTTTTCGGATATCTGCTGTTTGATGTTCATGCGTGCTCCCTGCAGTGATAGGTCCAGGTGAACCCCTGCTGTGGTGAATCAAAGGCTTCTGAATAGTTCGGAAGAATAGGCTGGATTTGTTTTAAAAATACCTTTCGCTTACATGTACAAATCCGAGTCGTTTGATTTATATGAACAGCTTATATGACAGATTGCAGCCAAAGTTGGTTAAACAGTTTGATGAATAATAATAATAATAATACTAATCCTTGCATTTGATATAGCGCTTTTCACATCGTCTAGACATCTCAAAGCGCTTCATAGAATATACTGTAAAGTGAATTGACTGTGTATATATATATATGGGGAAAATAAAGAAATTACATGGTTAAATACCCTGCTGACACTCAAAGCCTATATTTGAACATGAATAATGGCCACTTGAGCAAGGTACAGGAAGGCTCCTGGAACCCAAGCAAGAGCCAGTGCCTTCAGGGGAGTGTGTGTGTAAAATAAAAGCACAGACCAATGGCACAGACCAAAAATAAATGCCGTGGTGTTACTTTACTGAATACTTCTCACCTTTCATTGGATTATTAAATGAAGCTGCTAAGGAACATAGGAAATGTGAGATGAAAAATAACCCTAAAAAAGCTCGCCAAAAAGTCCGCTTTCCACTGGTTATGTCCTGAACGACTCCTACACTGCATCCCTAAATATTAACTCCATTTTTGTTGAAGATAAATTCTACTTGTTTAGGATCACTGTGCATTCCTGTTACTACTATAAGTTAACAGAAACAATTCGTTTCACATTTACTTCATGCATTTGTTGTCCCTTGTGATTTTACCTCGATACACACCACCCACCACCCATGAGCACAATAACTTTTCATAAAAAAAAAACTTCTGGAGGCACAATTGAAACGAAACGTTTCAGACAAATACAAAAGTGAGGCAACACAGGAGAATTCTCCAGGTCAGCCTAATCACAATAATCTTTGACTCAACTACAATACCTGGACTGAAAATTCAGATGACAGCATTGAAGCTAAAAGAAACTGGCATCTCAGAGCTGGGGAGGGGGGGAATTGGAGTCCTGAACAAGAGAAAGTAATTTATTTTCCTCAAGAGAAAGTAATTTGTGATCACGTCATTCTTTTCCTCATTGTGTAATTTTTTGATTTAAAAATCAATGTGTTTTATTGAAACTTCCTTCCGTCACCTTTAATCTCTCTGGTCACAGCCAGTCAAATCTGAGCTTTGTTCCAGACAGTCCTTTTTATGGTAAGTGTGGAATTTGGGTGCTAAAGATTATTTTGCCTTACCTTAAATGATACCATCTTGAAGCCTTTTTATTCGCATGCAGTTGATTTTCTTGTACCAAATCCGAACATTGTGTATAATTGCCGCCCTCCAATTGTGCAAAACTCCTCTAATGTTTTATGCTAACTTTTCCCATTTGCAATCTAAACCGCAACTCTTGTTACAGCAAATTAATAGTGGCTACAGATTACACCACCAGTGATTCTTTTCGCTCATTCACTATTTTTAATGTTTTGCTTAAACCATGGGTTAAGTTAACACAAGACATGAAAGGTCAGTTTAAAATGAATGTACTGTAATTTAGTTAAATTCTAAACAATTTCCTGTTGCGATATCACTTTCACATTTAACATGTTTATTGTAATCCAATCAAACAAACAATTCATACTATATTGCCTGGCTGATTTCAGTTTATCATCCTTTGAACATTAATATTAATCTTATTCACAAAGGTTGTGCCTCTATCCAACACAGAGGATCGAGGATCCTGGTCCTAATTTTGAATGCCCTCCATGGCATCGCTCCCCAATAACTCTGCATCCTACTAACCCCCTACCAACCTGCCTGCTCCTTCCACTTGGTGGGCTCCGTTCTGCTTCACGTCCGTCCACCCCCCCCCCATTGACTGGCAGGCCTTCAACCATCTTCCCCCAATCTCTGGAACTCCATCCCGCAGTCCCTCAGCCTTGCCCATCTCTCATGCCTCCTTCAGGACCCGTCTCAAGATCTTCTTCTTCAATATGTCTTTGGTCACCCTCCTTCCCCCCCCCCTCCCCCCCCCCAACCCCCACCCCCACACCACCATCCAACCTCCCTGGTCCTGAAACACATGTTTGTCTTTGGAACAATATTCGACCTAATGGCTGCCGTGTTTACCTTCAGAAACAGCCACAACTATACAGCCAATACTGTACTGTAATTACCTGTGAAGTATTTCTGTGATGTTTTGATATGGTACATATATAGCTTTCTCATTTTACTCAGTGTCTACTGCTGGTAAACATTGATGTGTGGACATCAGAGAAGAAAAGGATTGGGATGTCCAGGCTACCAAATTTGAGAAGCTTGGGACACTCACTGAAGAATGAGCCATTTGTTTCTTGAATCAGAGAGTACAAACCATCAACCTGGAGAGCTAAGTCTACATATTTCACATGGTGAAAAGATATTTATAGAACAAAACCAGACAGTAAAATAGTGGGGTAGGATGTTTTGGCTTTCACTTAGCTATTCAACCAGATACTGTACTGCTGAAGGAACGCAAGGTATCAAATTTGGTTAAAATACTGTCTATAAAAACAAGCTTCCTCCAAGCAGTAAGAAACTGTCAACAAATTACAGACAGACAGAGTCTAATATAAAAAAAATTCTGTGTATTTATCGGCAGGAATAGAAAGAGTTCAAATAAGGGAAAGGAGCGGTTATATAAAAATAAGATTAATTTTTAGTGATGGTTACAATCATTTTATTACAGTACAAAGAGTGAACACTACATGTTGTACCTCTGCAACACAAGGCTTTAGTTATAAATATCTTCTTTTGCCAAATAAATTGTGTTTTGCGTGTGATTTAACATTTACAGGCAAAGTATTATTCCTTCTATTGGACCAAGTCTATAATTAATGGATTTGTAGGGAAAAGTGGAGCAGAGTTCCAAAACCCATTGTTTAATGATCTTGCACCCTGTAAATCTCTGTACAGAAATGGTTTGAGCACATATGGAATACATTTTGAACAGAGACTGTCTCCCAGCTGCACTGACAACTGCGGACCACAAGTGAGTGGATGTGATGCCAGCACGAGAAAACGAAATGTTTAATAACCCACAAACAAAACCAAAATAAACACCACCGTGTTTGACTCGTCATGATCCAGCTACCAGAGGCACAGTTTTAATGAAGTTGCTAATCCTAATTGCATCGGTCCTTCTGAATTAACCCGATATATTTAATTGGGGGCCGGGCAGTCTCACCTGGCTGAAACAGTAAAACTCAATACGTACTGTGTACAGTACAATAGATCCCTGAACGAGCCTGCTCTAAAGGCTCACACATAGAGAATGATCACTTGCGTGAGATTAATAATAATGCTTGCATTTGATATAGCACATTTCACGTCTTCTAGATGTCTCAGAATATGCTGAAAAGTGAATTGACTGTATATTTGTGGGCGAAATGCGGCAGCCAATTGTTCACAGCATTATCCCACAAACAGTCGTGGATTGGAATGAACAATTTATTGTTTTTGTTTGACGGGTTACTAAATCTCTGTACAGAAATGGTTTGTGCACATATGGAATACATTTTGGGGGTGATACCGGGATGCCACCCCACACAAAGGGAGCTGTATTAATGCAATTATCGCAAGTTGTTGTTGTTGATCAGCGCCCAGTGACCCACGCTCCCGCGCTAGACAAAGGCAATTTGTTGTTATGGTCTCATTGGAGATAACTCAATTGATTGGCGATTGTACCCGAGGAGAGGAAGGGATGGCAGAAAATTGGTGAAGAAATCTTGTCAAAAAGGGCATACGTGAAGCAAGCTGTGTTCAACGAACCACAATCCTGTCGCAGCAGGCTGCCGACACAGTTCCCAACGACTGTCCGACGTGGAGCTAACAACAATGTTTGAGTGAGGAAGGTGACGTGGGGCTCAAAAACAGAAGCGTTGGGTAACTTGGAGTTTTAAAAGAGCTCAAAGCGATCCCGGAACCGAGTCCATTCATATCATTACTCAAGTGGCCTCCATGTTACCATGCCAAAATGCGGGGCTATACTGACTGACACCACACACAATCTAGGCCTTGTGATATGTTACCAGTTGCTGCGTGATGTGCTACTAGAAGTTCTCCGGAACAGTTGACATTCACTGGTCACGGAGCCAATCTTATATTAAGAAAAAGTAGTAAATCACATGGTCCTTATCTTTATTACTTTCTACTTTTAAAAAAAGTTATTTGATGTTCTGACAAACGCAAGGGCCCTGGCAGACAACACTGCAGGCACCCATTACTCTTGGTTGCAGTGTAGAATATGCTGATTTGGTTACAATTTAAATGCAAGCTCAATACAAGAGGTGGTTCTCTATCATGTCTTCAGCTAAGGAGCATACAAATAGCAGCCAAAAAGTGCCTTCCTGTATGACTTTAGCAGATAAAATAATCCTTTTGTTAAGAGGCCATTGCCATAATAATAATCCTTGCATTTGATATAACACTTTTCACGTCTTCTAGACGTCTCAAAGCGCTTCACAGAATATACTGTAAAGTGAATTGACAGTATATTTTGTGGGTGAAACACAGTAGCCAGTTGCACACAGCAGCGTCCCACAAACAGTTGTGGATTGCAAGTGACCAATTTATTACTGTTTTTTTGGGGAAAGATTCTTATCAGCCATATGGAGTAAGGAAACTTGCCCAACGCTTTGCTCTTCGCCCTGCCTGTAATCAAACCCAGGTCACTCGCTTGCAAAGCGAGTGCTCTAACCACTGAGCTCCACTGTGTTTAACTTACTCAACATTTCAGAAGCTGTGCACCAGATTATCAACCCCCACTTTCCCCTGCTTGTTTGACCCCTTAGACAGCAATAAAGCACCTTGGTTAGGAGTGTTTGTATGGTATGTCAATGCTCACAATGTACCAACTGATTTGGGTTGAAAGGAAGAAAAATAAAAGGTGGTCTTTAACGGGTCGATGCATTTTCGGAATTCTGACAAACTATCACAGCCACCCCACCCACCTCAAATTCTATTACAGCAAAAAGCCAGGTAAACATTGTATGTGTCAGCTTAATTGACCCTTGCAGAGTATCATGGATGAGCATACACATGAAGGGAAAACAGCTGGAGAATCTACATGTAGATACAAGTATTTAAGTAGTCACGCGAGCACACAGGCAAACTCTGCCATTATTGGAGAAAGCTAATGTATCTTTTCATGCATTTCTTCAACATGACACGTAAGTCTAGATCTCATGCAGTAAAGTATATGTTTCTTTTATAATTGAACAGTTTTTAAATGGCTAGCTGACTTATCAGCTCTAGCTCCGTGTATACAATTCGGAAGACTTTAGATTTAATTAGGAGGAACTTTTGTGGAATTAAGAAAAAATTAGACCGATAGATGTAGTTTGCTATCTACCCAACAAAGAGGTATGTGAACTGTGAGATCACAAGAGGGTTGGACAAAGTAAGCTGTTTAGCCCATTTGATCTCGACCTTTCAAAGTGGCTACTACCATCCTTGTACTAGAGAATGAAGCGGTTTCTTAAATTAATCCAATGTCCTGGCCACTACTATCCTGCTTGGTAAGTTGTTCCAGGATGTTGATTAATGGAAAAAGAAATAGTTTTCTGTTTTATTGCATTCTAAAATGTTGCCTGCCCTGTATTTCAACAGAAAGGGATTGGATTACTCCGAGGTGCACTTCAAAGAATATTTGCATTTGGGTGGAAGTCCACACATACAGGAAAATAAATAAAACAAGTTTGTTCAGATACCATTTAATTAAAAGTGTTCTTTTCAAAAATGAAATATTGCAATGACTACAGAAACTCAAAATGGTTGTGAAGATTAAACCAATGATAGAAGTGGTGGAAACTCCAGGCTCTTCCTGTTTGATCCACTGGCTCCACTATGTGTGTGTGTGTGTGTGTCAGCCGGGTGTCTGACGCATGCTAAAATTCGTCACCATGCTAACGAGTATCCGAACGAAAATGAGAATTCTATGTGTCCTAACCACACATGAAAATTCCAGAGACAGATTGTTGGAATGGAATGCGCAATCTCTCCCTGGAGGGATGCATCCTGCTTACCTATTTCCGGAAAGTATTAAGCGCAGGTTGGCAAGAGTCGAGGCTTGGGGACCCCAGAGTCTGGGTCTCTAACGCTAATGTTTAACATTTCCTCTTCACAGTCTAATCAGGTTTGCACTTGGGAGTTGGCTGTCGAATGAAAGGCTGGGGATTGCTGAAAAACAAGGTCACACTGCTTCCTGCTGGCTGAATGTATGGAAATCCGAACAGCTCTGTATTTTAAGATCACGTTAACAGTCGAAGTGCCAGACAGTCACGAATGTTCTGAGAAAATCATTCTTACATTCCAATAAAAAATGTGGCCATTCAATCTGCAAATGTTTGCAGGACACTGGCCCGCTGTCTGCGCGATTGGCTGCCGCTCTTCACCCACAAAATACGCAGTCAATCCACTGCATAATATATTCTGTGAAGCCATTGGGAGACATCTTAGCGATGTGATGAGATGCTGTATACCAAATGCAAGGGTTACTGTTATCAAAGAGTGGGCTTTCTTTAATGGCTGTTTAATTTCCAGACAATAGCGTAACCTTTGGGGTGGGGGTGGAGAAGGAAGGGGTTAACAGTGTAATAAGGCAACACGTTTCTCCTCAAGAGTTGACCTGTTACCGCATGGATTTTTCTATCCCACCTGCGGAGGTAACAATCAGGTGTCGCAACCGCCAAGTTTCCGAGGAGGCCTAAAAAAACATATGGAAAGGCCAACACTGCAGTTTTGCAATCGCAGGTCTGGCTAGACTCGCTCCCTGCGGAGCTGTGGGGGGATAAAAAGTCTGAGGTTTTTTCCCCCCCCAAAAAAAAAAAGTTTAAGTTGCAATTTAGTACCAGTGGGTGGGCACTGGTTACCAGGTTGTTATCGTTGCTTTGAAATCACCACGCAAACCAAAGAGGCAGATTGCAAACCCTAGCAGTCTCAGGCTGGCTGAGGGCTGGCAGTGTAACTTGCGCACATGGGTTGATGCTGTTGTCGTCGGTTCACAATATCCATGGTTGTTTGCTGTCCTCATCTCGTGGTGTACCTACGACGACAAATTACACTGATAATTCAACTTCACATCGTTCACATCGGGAGGACGTCCCAAGGCGCAACATGGAAAAAGCTGAGTAAACACTGGCTGCACCAGCAATCCCAGAGCTCACAGTAAAAACTGTCCTAAACATACCCATGGCCAAAAATATCAATGGTGTCAGTGCCAGGAGTCAGAGGTAAAGCTCTAGTCCATCTTGAAGTCTCCATCATGCTCCCAAAGGCAGCAACTTAAACATTCTCATCTTGTTCAGTCGATGGCAATAGTACAATATAAACATGACCTAAGCCAGCAGTGTGACATTGCAATCCGGTGAGATGAACAAGCTCAACCACACTGTCAGTAAGGGGAGAAAATGGAGACTAAAATTAATGTTGATGGAAGATGAATGTTTTCAGAAATAATATCCTACTTGGATGGGGGCAGGGTGGGGAGATAAGTGAGCTGAACTGTCTCTAAGATGACATGTTTGGCAATGGAATGTCGGAATCGAGCCAGCCCTCTCTGGTGGTCTTGGTAGTCCGGGTTCTGAGCCAGGCCAGTCCACGGACTTCCAGGGCTCAACGGCAGAACTTGGAAAGGCAGACCAGTCACCGGGGGCAGAGAAACCTCCCACTCAGCTTCTGTTAATCCTTCAAGCCATAGCCCTTCTGGTTAGAGTGGTCTTAGCTGGAACAGGCATGGGAAAGCTTGTCGCATAGTGCTATCAATGACAATGCAGTTCAGAGTTACCCAGGTCAATCAAGGATTGATAACAAATGCTGGCAAGTTACTAATAAACACAATTTACAAGCAACAGATCATGTTTCATACATCTGGAATATTTGTGGAAGGAATACTTTTAGAAGGCATTTGATATAAGTTTCACACGCAAGACTCAAAAGTTCATTGAGTTAATGGTAAATCATCATTTTTCAGAACCCCAGCCTATGGGAGTGTTGATCCATCGGGCCACACAGGGAGAAATAAAGTTAAGAGATCCACAGCAAAGGCCACTCATAATCATTGCTTCATAGACATTGGCAGGGATCGAGGAACAACTGACAGTAGAAAGAAAACATCAGCAATGTTTGGAAGAGTAGAGCGGAGGTTTTTGATAAATTTACTGAAAGGGTCACCTCCCACATACAGCCACAGAAGCCAATAAAAATGACACAAAAGCAAGTTGGAATCTTTCTGTACACCACTTAATTTTTTCTTAGTTCTGAACATGGCAGGAGGAAAGAAACATCCTTTTTGGAATCTAATAAATTTTGTTTTAGATCTTTATTTGGTCTGCGCTGTGGTCTTCTGTGTGAAGTAAGCGTGGAATGGTACAAGGGAAATTGCTGCAAGGTTTTGTACTGCTTGAGATGAAGTTCACCTGGTCTTTCTTTAAGTCGATGGTTGAGGAAGCAAAGCATTTAGAGCAATGACAGTAACTCACGCAGCGTTTAAGTAGCCGATGCACATTAATACTGTAGACATTTTAATGGTTATTCAATTAATGGAAAAAAATTCCATGAAAAAAATCATACATACATATACTCCATGAAAAAATAATCATACATAAACACCTTCCCCCAAAACAGATTTAAAATTCAAGGAACCTAGGGAAAATAAACAAAATGAAAGTTTTAAGGCAAGTAAACTGCATAGTGGTATTAAAAAATCATTGTATGGCTTTGTGCTCTTAGGCACATCTTTGTTCTTCAACCGTATTGCTTTGAAGAATATTTTATTTTACTACATTGTACACTTTGTTATTTTATTGCAAAAATTCCCTTTTGTCCATTAAATCAAATGTATGCCAGACATTTGTTTTATATTGAATAGCACAAATTGTTTGTTGATTCAGTCTGACCAGTGACAGTCTCAAGGTATCGCTATCAGGGTGAGCAACCAAGAAGAGTTTAGTCAGTTTCAGAACAACCATGGTTAAAAAAACAAATCAGTCTTTGTGTTTGGAATCATAATCTTCAGAGATAAACAATGTACACCTCGGTGAAATCACTCCTGGGCAAAAAGTCTACCCGAAAATTCAAGTACCTGTATATTGTTTCACTTTTGGCACAAATTGCTGGTATGGATCCAAACCGTACCTTATCCAAATGTGGTGAGTATATAACAAGCAAATGAACAGTTGAAACAAGCCCATTCCTATAACAGAGATGTGTTTCAGTTTGTATTATTCTTACATATCCGAATCTGCGTACATTCCATTTATTAAATAGTCCACTTGAACATAGTCTTTCCTCTTGTAACTGTCATATGCCTTTTGGATAAACAATAGAACACTTATCAAGAAACAGAACAGTCCCAATGTCAGTACCACTACAAGTAAAGTATAATTGGCGAAATATTTAGCAATGGCTACTGTGGGCGCAAGTGGAAACGGGTATTCATTTTTATTAGTAGAAGCAGCTGTGGTTTTAAGTTTAGTCTCCGGCACCTCCGTGGCTACCGTGGATGTAGAGGGGATTCTCGAAGTTGAATCGCTCGTCTTAGTTTTATCCCCTTGTTTTGTTGTTGCTGTTGTTTTCTCCTTGATTGGCTGTGTAGTGGACAACGGTGTTGCCCTCGGGATTGTGGTTGGCGTGGTTGTCGCTGTAGTATGTGTTGCCGAGGTGGGCGACGAAGACGGGAGCGTCGTTTTCAAAGACGACACTTCAGAGGGAACAGGGAAAGCTGTGGAATCAATTAGGTTTGGAGTTGTTTCGCCAGCTGGTGCAGTTTGTGTCGCAGTTGACAGTGAGATGCTTTTGGTGCTGGCTGTGCTCGCTCCTTCGGTTGTCCCAGTTGTTACGCTCTGTGCTGTGTGCCCACCTATGGTATGGTTGGCCAATGGACTTCCTGTGCTAAGGCTGGTTATTGCAACTGTGGCATTAGTCGTAGCTATGTTTGTACTGTTGCCTGCTTCTGGCATTGAGGATATGCTATTGTTTGACATGACCATCCAATTAGCGGTTGGTGGATGTTCTCCTACTTCTGGTGTGGATGCACTGGTGGATGTCACTGCCATGGATGCGTTGGTGGGTGTCACTAACATGGATGTGTTGGTGGAGTTGCTGGATGTCACTGCCATGGATGCGTTGGTGGGTGTCACTAACATGGATGTGTTGGTAGAGTTGCTGGATGTCACTGTCATGGATGCGTTGGTGCCTTTAATGGACTTCACTGGCATGGCTGAGACAGATGTTGCTGTTGTCTCTTTGGCTGGCGTTGATGTTGGCGTTGTTCCATCGGTTACTGATAACGTTCCTTGAATGGCTGGAGTGCTTATTCTGATTTCTTCGCTCTCTCTCTTTTTGTGCACATGTCTTTGCAAATTGTTGATGAATGATGTTTTCCCTAGAAAACAGATCATATAATAACTTATAGTGGGAAATGAACAAGTGCTTCTGTTCAACGTTAAAGTGTGTACTTAGCCAAGCCTGCCACATCAGTGATAGACAAACACAAACTTTAATACTGCATTACTATCACATGTGATTCACCTTCTGTGCATCTACAGTTCTTATTCCATGTTGCAAAACTCACAGATTTTCTTTCCATCCCTACTCTGTTGCTGCTTAGAGGTTTGATATCCCACCTCTCCTTCAACCACAGGGAGCCAGAGGAACCAAAGGTCTACAATTGTGGCAATGGAAAGATCTGTGTTGGCTCTCATGGAGTTTGGCCAGTGAAATAAGGAAAGAAAGTGAAACGAGCAGATACTGGAGCCTTAGCAAAGCAAAACTTTTTTCTGAGGGTACTTGTTAATAAAAATAAATCATAAACCCTGCATTT
Organism: Hydrolagus colliei; assembly: GCA_035084275.1. Classification (NCBI taxonomy): domain Eukaryota; kingdom Metazoa; phylum Chordata; class Chondrichthyes; order Chimaeriformes; family Chimaeridae; genus Hydrolagus; species Hydrolagus colliei. The sequence goes on along the minus strand of CM068757.1, from coordinate 6,933,711 downwards.
GATATAGCGCTTTTCACATCTTCTGGACGTCTCAAAGCGTTCACAGAATATACTGTGGAGTGAATTGACTGTATATTTGTGGGCAAAACACAGCAGCCAATTGCGCACAGCATGGATTGAGTGTCCAAATTATTATTGTGTTTTTTTCAGGGATGATTATCCCTGGAAAAGCGATCCGCCAATCAACTCACAACCGGGTTCCTACTTATAGCTAGGTAAACAGAGGCGTGTGGAGTAAGGAAACTTGCCCAACATTGCCTTTATGAAATATAGGGATCAGAAATCCTCATTTGTCTTTCATCCTCAGCTAGAGCTCTTAAAATGTTGGCACGGGCAGGATGGGTCGAAAGATTCTGTGATTCTATGGAGGTAGAAAGCTCCAATAAGATTGATACAGAGACTGGATCCAGTCAAGCCCACTAATATGGAACCACGATACTGAACATAACTGATTTGTAGTTTTGTTCAGGACCTGCAATAGCTCCTGTACCATTTAGGAACAAAACGTATTTCGATTCAATTCTTCTAGACGTCTCAAAGTGCTTCACAGAATATACTGTAAAGTGAATTGACTGTATATTTGTGGGCGAAACACAGCAGCCAATTGCACACAGCAGCGTTGCACAAACAGTTGTGGATTGAAATGACCAATTTTATTGTTGTGTTTTAGGGATTATTATTAGACATGTGGGGTAAGGAAACTTGCCCAAGGTTTCGCCCTAACCTGCCTGGATTCGAACACAGGTCTCACTCTTGTATTCTCCGCTCCCACCCTATGGAATGCCATCCCTCAATCCCTCCGTCTCGTTTCTTCCCTTTCCTCTTTCAAGGCCGGTTTGAAGACTTTCCTCTTCGACCGTGCCTTTTGTTCCATCCCGAATTTTTCGACCTCCCCTTCGTGTCTCACCCCTTCCCAAACACTCCCCTCTCAGCTCGGGTCACACGCCTCCTGTGCAGCGCCTTGGGATGTCCTCCCGACGTGAAAGGCGCTCTATAAATGTAATTTGTTGTTGTTGTTGTAAGACGTTTGCTGTAACCACTGAGCTATAGGACTCCACGTTGAGTTGATAATGAGTTGATGCTGCACATCTATCCTCAAAGCAGTGCAATTCAACAGGCATTGCTTTTTTTTTGGGTGGTTTTCGGAACCGCAGGCAACCCTCTGGCCATAAAGATATACTAAATAGAGGAGAAACTCGTGTTTTAAAAAAAAGTCAGTGGGAGGAAGTTAAACAGATGTAAACAACTGTTCGCTATCTGATCAAGAGAAATGACTAAGAAACCCACTTTCTGAAACCCAGTGATGGGAGGGTTAGAAATTGTCAATGCATAGTTAATACCCACAACCACATTTGAACGCAGTCGCCCTTTGAAAGATAGATTGTAGTCATACCTGCTTGCAAAGCTCGAACATCTTCCACAGGGGCAAGTTTACAGACAGTCAGGTCAAGGCAGTGTAAACAAAAACATAACTTCTCTTTCTCTTCCATCACTACCCAGTTACACCTCAATCCATCTGCAAAACAACATCAACCACAACAAAGTTACATTTATAGAGCGGCTTTCACGTCGGGAGGACGTCCCAAGGCCCCGAAAAGAAAATCAAAATGGACTATTACAGTTCATGAAGGTTATTAGGAATATTTTTCTTTTTTAAAAAAATGGTAATTAATTTCAACCAACCGCAAGAGATTTGTGTTAGTTGCGAGGAGATGCAGCTGAGATCCATCATGCATATGGGTAACTGGATTGGCATTGCTTATACAGCTCTCCAAATCTTTAATAGGACACCGGAGAATACTAACTTTCATTTTATCTGTGGGCTGGAATTAAATTGTAATCCCAGGATTCAGTGGTTTCAAACCCACAAATGACCCTGTCAACCGAGCTCAGATTTTCTAGCATTTCATTAAAAAAAACTCCTTCCCCTTTCTGCGCCTAATGATGTTTCTTTTAACTACATGATCAAACACCGTAAATAAGTTACTTATGTCCTTAAATCATCACCATAATTAATATGTTCAGACATCGAGACTTGCCCTGGGAAATCTGCAGATTAGAATTGAGATGGTTTGATACAGTTTAATAACAGAGCAGATTTTAAAGTTGCACACAATCACTTTATTGAAATCTGTACTGTACTCAGCAACAAAACATAGTTCTGTAAAAAATGACTTCTACAAAAAAGGGTTTTGCGATACATGTTGAACTGAAATTTGGCTGTACTGAATACAAGTGTTTTTCATTTTCCTTGCTCGTAGATCAATCACAATTCCACCGCACTTGGCCGTCACAGGGGGATTGGGGCCAAACTTAACTTTGCTTTGACAGAACACAGATTTGTTCTGGATCTTTCAATGTGCGTGAACACGCTTACAAAAATAAAGGTAAATGGGGTGAAACAATATTGAAAGGTTTAGCAATTTTGATCAACAACCCTCTGTTTGTGGGACAAAACACAACATACCGCAGATGCTGGAAAATCTGAGACACAAACAGAGAGAGCTCGGAAGAACTCAGCAGGCCAGGCAGCATCTATGGAGAAAGGAAAGTGAGTCAACGTTTCGGGTCCACGACCCTTCGTCAGAACAGGTTCGTGGAACCGAAACATTGACTCACTTTCCTTTTTCCACAGATGCTGCCTGGCCTGCTGAGTTCTTCCGAGCTCTCTCTGTTTTTGTTTCTGTTTGTGGGACATTGTGTGCAAACTGGCTGCTGTATTCGTTTACAAAATTATGATAATAATCATCCTTGTATTTGATATTGCGCCATATCCCACCTTCAAGGTGTCTAGAAGCGCTTCACAGAATATACCGTAAAGTGAATTGACTGTATATTTTGTATAGAAAATATACAATATTTTGTATATTATACAAAATATGTGGGAGCCATTTGCTCAGAGCGTCCCATACAAACAGGCGTGGATTGAAGTGATCCATTTTTATTTGTTTTACACAGTTGCTACACTTTACGGTGCATCCTGCCAAGCGCATGGAGATGTGAAGGGCAAACATGCAAGACTATATCATATGCAAGGATTATTTCGATTAAGATATTGCACTGCCTAACTGTGCTCAGTGGTAACCAGTCTTTCGCAATCTGATCGCACTGCAACTTAAAACACAATTTCTACAAGGCACAAAAATTTCGGCAGAGAATATGCCAACATATCCTAGAACTTGGCCCAAAGATTAGCTCTTTATAGTAAATTTAGAGCACATTGCAGTGGAATAATAATTATGTGCCAATACATCTGCCAGCAGTTAAAATGATGGCAGATCAGAAGACTGATAATAGCACTGCAAGGCCAAGTGTTCTTTGTTGAATTATTAGCACGAGTACTAAGAAAAGTCGCTGTTTCAAACTACAAGAATCTTCGAGCATTGCATTCGCTGTCCGCAATAGTGGACTTCAGTGCCAGCACCTACAAGAGGCACGGCAAATAGATAAATAAATAAACGTACAAGCGGTTTGAGATTTCATCTCTAAATCGGCATGTAAATAATTCTATTAAATCTGACATGTGGGATACAGGCAGAGACTCCCATGCACATTTGACACATTATAGATGAGGTTTTTTTTCCTGCAAAAGTGTAAGAGCTGAATTGTTGGCCAGAAAACCAAGAAGAACTCCCTGCTCCTTTTGAGTTGTGGGATTATTTGTGTCCATCTGAAGAGGCAAACTGGACAATGATCGCAAATCTTGTCTGAAGGTCGGCGCCTCAGGCAACGCAGCATTCTCCCAGCTCTGGGATTCAAGTGTCTTGGATCATCCCAGTACCTTGGGACATCCCCCCACTTCCTCCAACATGAAAGGTGCTATACAAGTGTAATCTGTCGTCGTTGTTGTTGTTGTTATTCTCGTGTCAGAGCTTGTAGCTCAGTACAGGAATGTGACTGAGCAACTTAAAGGTAAACGTTCAAAAAGGAATGAGGAGGGCAGGGAGAGGGGGAAGAGACGTTAAAAAGCCAGGTCAGAGAGAAAACATGGGTTTGGCAACTTCCGAGCAAGTCTGGTCAAGTTGTCATTGACTACATACGTAGAGATACTACATATGTCGAGATAAACTGCACGTTTCAAGTTCATTTTTATTCCTCCTGAATGGCAGAAACACCAATTGAAACACAATTGGAAACTTTTTCCTGTTCACCAATTTAAACCCACCTGGCAGACCGTTACGATTATTTTCCTTCGTACATTTTATTATCCACGGTACTAAACACATTGCAATCTGGGATTTTTTTTTACCTTGGTCCAAAACACGGTCGCACGTTTGGTTACATTCTTCTGCGCTGGTCACACGAACAGATGTCAGTAGTTTGACTCCACTACCTTGTAAATTGCTGGTGGAGCTCTCAGACAAAGAGGAGATTAATACTAAGAGGAAGAGAACAGAAGACGTCCACATTGTTTTGGAGAAATCCAAACAAAGCCCTTACACAGCGGAGTTAAAGAGTCCCACTGGTTGTTCCTTGCTGAGTCTGAAAAAGAAACAAAAAGAGTTTCAGACCAACAGCTACTGAAGTAACAAGTTAACCTCTATTAATCCAAAGCCGAACCACTTTTGCAGCAGAAGCCTGAACGAACAGTCTGTGATCCTGGGCTCGAGTCCCAACATCAATTAACATTTGAACGTAGCTATCCCCAAAGGGAAAGATCTTCAGTTCTCATGCAGGCTACTTAAAGATTAAACATCTCACAGTGGCACTGACTGTGTCTCAGATGGAGAAGGAGGAACATTTCTGCTACCCTGGACAATCACAGCCTCCTGTTAGCTGAAGTAGACCATCACTGACTGAAAGGAATACATACATCTGTGTTGCAGATGGTCCTCATCCCACACAGACTGTTGTAAAAGCAATATAAAGGCAAGTGGCGACTTGAAGAGGGAATTAAAGGAATACGAGACCTCAAAATTAATAAAAGGGAAACATTTTTGAAATGAATGAAAGACATTCAACCCGAGCTCCACAGCAACCCCACCATCGTATGCTGACCTTTGGCCACCACTGTAGCTCAATTTCTGAATCACTTTTAAATAATACAGAGAACAATTCAGCGGACGAGCGATAAAACAGTGTAGTGTGTAGATTCCGTTTATAGCGGGGGATGTAGTTGCAAAAAATGTTGATCATAGTCAGGGTCACGATCATAGCAGTTCCAAGACACATCACCGTTTGACACAAACAACAACAGCAAAATTACACTTGTATATCACCTTTCACATCAAGGCACTGGACAGCAGCTTCAATTCTGCTGGAATATCTGTTTTGGGAACGTTGCTTATTCAACAGATTAATTCAACCACCAGCCTAATCATGTTCCTGAGGCTGGCCGGTCGACAGATCATATTGATAGCATTTGCATTTTTAATTCAACAAAAAGTTGTGGAAATACAGCGACAGTAGGAACGCAGTGATGACACTGCTAAACTGCTGTGTGGAGCAGATTTGAAATAATCCTGCAAGACTTCCGAAGACGACTCAAGAGTGCCCTCTATTGGGAAAACATCAAATTCTTTCTGCTCAAGACTTGTTCCACCTACCTCACAGCAGAGTGAATTCAGTCAAACTAAATTATCTCACAGCAAACTTTCCTACAGTTTCCTAAGTGCCTGACGCTGAGGCAATTGTCACAAACTAATGGATTAATGGAGCTTCTGAATCAAATGCTGTGAAGTTTTGAAGTGCTATGGACACAATGTAAAAAGCAGAGAGGGTGGTGAACATTAGATGACATTAGATTAGATGGCAAGTCTCTCTTTGGCCCTATTTAGCACTGCAGTGGGGCCCGAGAGCAGCAACCGATCGATCAACAGAAATTCCTGGTGACTGAGATGGCACACAACACGCTAGGGGAAGCCATCACACAATCAGCAGATCAAGGTGTGCTTCAGATTAGTGGTCTACTCACTGTCTCAAGTCCCCGATACAACTGCAGAGTTAATAATGATGATAATAATACCATTGCATTTGATATAGCGCCTCATCCTGTTTTCGAGACGACTCAAAGCACCTCACAGAAAATACCGTAAAGTGCATTGACTGTATGTTTGTGGGCGAAACGCGGCTGCCAATGGCGCACAGCAGTGTCCCACAAACAGTCGTGGATTGACCTTTTTAAGTTATTTTTAAGTTATTTCGGACAAAATTCTTGAATTTAGTTTTAATTCAGATGTTAATTCTTATTAAGAATGATGGAGAACAGTATCCCAAGTGAAGTTCTGAACGTAGCAATTTTACACAATTTTACACGATTCTGCACCATGTTAATTTTAAAACTACATGGTCTAACAGATGAAAATAGGTGAAATTTAGTGTGGCAATTATGTTTCAGATGCTTTGAAAAAATATTTGCGACTTGTCCCATTTCAGATGTGAACATTTCTGGGCTCATGTGCAATATTATTTTATTTCCAAAATACAATCTCCAGACGTTAGCTCATTTGCCAGTGGTAAATTGAGCTGGTTTCAAACATTCTGGGGGTTTGGAGACAGGAAGTAATTAATTTTCGGCCACTTGAAACTATGAATTTGAAGTTTTTGATCAGGATTAGGCCATTCAGCATTTTGAGCTGTTAAATCCTGTCTGATTTAATAATCCTTGCATTTGATATAGCGCTTTTCACATCTTATCGACGTCTCAAAGCGCTTCACAGAGTATACTGTAAAGTGAATTGACTGTATATATTTGTGGGCGAATCGCGGCAGCCAATTGCGCACAGCAGTGTCCCACAAAGTCGTGGATTGAAATGACAAATTTTATTATTGTGGTTTTTTTTGGTGGGATTATTATTGGGCGTGTGGAGTAAGGAAACTTGCCCAAGGTTTCGCCCTGACCTGCCTGGATTCGAACACATATCTCCCCAGCTTGAGTCTCCCCAGTTTGCAAGACAAGTGCTCTAACCACTGAACCACAGGAGCTCCTGTGGTTCAGTGGTTACCACAACTTCCAATTTCCCACAAATATCACACACACAAAACCTGCACAATGCGAACGAGCCGTGTCCAGACAGGTGAAGAACAAGATTTAACAAATTTAAAGAAAGAAAGAAGCCATTTGCAAGCGCTAGATTAAATCTTTACAAAGACATAATCCAGTGTTGAAAACACTGATTATCGATGGACATCTGTATCGCCTGTTTCAAGTAAAGCCACAAAATCAAAGCAAAATGAAAACCTTAAGGGGAAAGCTGCCGACTTGGTATTTAGATTTTATCTGGTTACTTTTTTTTAATCTTGCTTTAAGTTTGGGCCCATCTCTTTGATTCCAGTGCCACTCTCCCCATACTTTACAAAACCTATCCCCACACCAAAGTTTTTCTTTACAAACAAAACTCAGACCTACTTCTATTTCCTTGCAAAGTTTACTCCATCTATCTCAGCAGACATGGCAAGAGAAGACACAGACAACGTAAATCATAATTAGCACACTTTTATCATGTATTTGTAGTTCCTGCTGTCTGCGCCCTGAGGAACTAGGGCATCAGCTTTGTGGTTAAATTGCTTGCTACAGGATTTGACAACATTCTGTCACACATCTGGATGAAAAGAATAAAACATGAAATGGGAGACGATTAAATGGCCCATTTATTTTCAACACTGAAACAACACTTATTGTTAGGCGTTCAGATCAAAATTATTCTGGGATCTTATTGAAGTATCTGATCAGTCAAAGACTATCAGCCTCGTTATAAAACTGTGCTGTACATCACCTTTCTTTCAGATGAGACGTTAAACCGAGGTCGCACATTGCATTTGCTATAGGCGCCTTATAGCGCCTATAGCACCTGTTCATTCAGGTGTATGTTGAAGATCCCATGGCACTTTCAAAAACAGAGGCAAGTTTCTCCCAGCGTCTTGGTCAAAACTCCACCAAATTACAATTGGTCACTCACTTCATGGCTGTTTGTGGCACCAAGCGAGGCTGCCGAGTTTTACCCACAGAATATACAGTCACTCCACTTTGCAGTGCATCCTCGGAAGTGCTTTGAGACTTCTCAATAACATGATAAGGCACGATATCCAGTGTAATGATTATAACAAACTCTACATTTCATCCTATATGCATAACATTCCACAAAATCAATATTAAAAAAATGTGATACAGCTTTTTAATTGCGTTATTGAATACAGGTATTACCAAAATAGCCACAGAGTAAATGATTCTTTTTTTTTCACCTGGGGAATTAAAGCCAGGACACTGGGAAAATCTCTGTTCACTTTTTGAGAAATGTCACCACATCTTTAAGGGCTGCATGATTATCTCATCCATAGGACGGCACCATCGACAACGCAGTGGTCTCCCAACACTGCAATAGAGTGTCAGCCATCATTGCGAGTTCAAAGCGAGTGGAGACTCACACCATTCAGTGGAGAACACAGGCAGGGGAAACAATACCACCAGTGCACGAGGCAGATTATCTTGGATTATCAGTCAGAATATTAAGAGTGCAGGAGCTCTTGCATTGTTGATGTAAATGGTGAACTCGTTCATTATGAGCGACCTCAGCTTTAAACATTTGAAGTGGAGTCACAGAGCATTTTGACTTAGACGAATGAGGAATTCTTAGTGCAGCCTTTGCTATAACAACAACAACAAAATTACATTTAAAGAGCGCCTTTCACGTCGGGCGGACATCCTAAGGCGCTGAAACAATTTAAGATGAAAAAAACAGCCGTTTGCTCACCAAGAAGAGATCTGTAAATATCAAGCTGTTCATTAATCCCAGTGACACTCGAGAAGTCATTGGGAAGCAGATTACTGATGCAGGTTCTAGACAAGGTGTCTGGCAATGCAATGAGTCTCAAGGAAATACAATTAAGGAACTGAAAAATTCACGGTGGCTGACCAGTTCTGTTTAAAAACACAAAACTTGGTTTTAAAACCAGCAACAGATATTGTTCCGCATAATAAAGTACAGTCTCCATTTCAGGGCAGCCTTGTAAACTCCTCAAAGAGGCCAGAACTGATGTTCATAAACATTGCCTGGATTAAAACTGTCCCTTGAAACCAATGAGAGGCCGAACTTTAGGCTTAGTATAGCAGACTCCTGGTGTAATGCACACAGAACTGTATTGTATATTTGGATACTCTGAAGTATAGTGATTGGTTTCCGCCTGTGTTAGACCTGACCAAAAATAAACACAACCTAAACACAACATTGTTCTGCAAAGGACAGCTTTAAGGGGAGATATACCAGAATATAATGGAAGAGTATAATTTTGCTCTCTCCCAACCTCTGGTTATATCAAGCGGGTATAACTCAGGATTACATTGTGGTGGTTTGATAGGGGGTGGGGGGAGCAGATGAGAAAGGAACTAAAATCATTTAACTAATAACCTCTGGAAAAGCTCATTTACATGCACAGCAAACCAATCGGAGACAGATAACTTTATTGTGTCTGGTGAAGTGGACCATTGGATCATCGACGGAAATAATCGAAATATTATAATATGATAAGAATTTGGTCACGCAATCCACTACTGTTCGTGGGACACTGCTACACGTAATTGGCTGCCACATTTCACCCACAAAACACACAGTCACTAAACTTTACAGTCTATTCTGGCGTGATAACGCCAAATCAAATGCAAGATTATTATCATTGTTTTATTACTGTTATTATTCATAAATAACTCTCCTTAAAATATCTGGGTCACACCCAGGAAGTCAACAGCACAACCATGCTAATTTTTCTCCATCTATCAGTAGGGATGGATACCAATTTTCTACGGTTGATGGGAATGTGGATCATAACAGGATGAAATGATACCTCACTTACAGTGAGGCAAACGTGGTGCATTGCACACCAAGCGTTTGAACAATACAGACAATGTCAAAGTCCTCCAACACATGTCTCTTCAAATTCGAATAAGGAATTCATTGGTAGAAACTTTAAATGTCGGGTCTCGATAATGATGAAAAGATTCGCGAAAACAATTGAAAATAAATACGCTCTTTCTCTTCCTCTTGCACAAAGCACGACGATGCTGGGTTTGTACCTGTTTTGCAGGTCTGCCACGAGATAAAAGGAGGAAACTACGATGCGCGCCGTTGCCCAGATCCTGAATTGCCCCCTCCACTCACAACAGGATCCAGCACAAAAGACGGATATATAATTCACTGAAAATAAATACAATAAAAGCGATGTGCGTGCAATAAACTCTAATCCCTCTTCATGCCTTTGTGTGCTGGCAGTTGTCCCAGTTGTTTTGCGCTGCATCTTATTTCAGACAGAAAGTATAGCTATATAACAGGTATAAACCCTGTATCATAATGCCATATGGCATGCTGGCATGCTTTGTATAATAGACACTGGTTCAATAAGGTATCCTGGACTTTCTTAGGCGCCCTGAGTCGCTTGACGTACACTACATTTTGAATTTACTCCAGTAATAGTCCATTTTGAATTCTATTTTTTCAAAGAACCGAAATCAACATTGAATGGCTTCGAAGCGTTGGCAGAAATGTACAGGCCATCAAAGGCACCGGCTAATCAACAGCAAAAATGATCAGAAATACTTCCAGCAACCTAATAGTCTGGCGTTTGATACGGCGCCTTATCAAGGCAAAACATCTCAGTGCCCCACACAGGTAATTGCTCTCAGCTTGTGTGAGTAAATCCGCCAGTGAGGTCCCACTAACAGCCATGAGATGAACGACCAAAGATTAAGAACTGTTGACAAGGATGCTTTGTCACGTGTCAGCCTAGTTTAGTTGGTGGTAAGCACTGAGTCGCAAGAAAAGCCCCACACTGGGACCTTGAAGTCACTCAGTCGAGGATGACACTCCACTGCAGTGGTGGCCAGAGTGTGTGACTGAGACAAAAATTAGTCTTACAGAGAAATCCACAGTGAGCGACTGTGTCTTGTTAAATTGATTCTTTTTTTAACCTATACTGTAGCTGGTTGCTCTGTGAAGGAGCTTGCACTATGGTTCCGGGCAAAGCCCTGATGAAGGAACAGTGATATATCAAGATGAGGAGTGACTTGGAGGTGATCCCATGGAACCACTATGGCAGTGAAAGAACCATTAGTTTCACTGACAAATCCACAGTGAAAATGGTTGGGAAGACGCTCGGTTTCAGTTAAATAGATGTTGGTAATTCAAATGGAGCGTGACTGAATTAAGAGTTTGTTTGCTGCCGGGTTGAGCACAGCATGAAGGTGCAAAAGGGTCTGTTCACTTGGGATTGCGATGCCTTCTAACTCGCATCAAGGAGCAGTGCAGAATTGCTCACTAAATGACTGTTACTTAAAGCCGAAAGCATTTACCGTGGTTTGGAGAGAACGTTTGAGATATTTTCACAATTAAATTGATTTAATGAATGTGAAATCAAATGCTACCAATTAACCTCTCATCCATATGCGAATGGTGTGGTTAGTTCTGCAGTGGTTAGAGCACTCGCCTAACAAGCGTGAGACCTGTGTTCTAATCTAGGCAGGATCAGGGCAAAACCTTGGGCAAGTTTCCTTACTCCACACACCTAAAAATAATCCCTCAACAAAAAGAATAATTTTTAAAAATTGGTCATTTTAATCCACGACTATTTGTGAGACACTGCTGTGTGCAATTGGTTGCTGCGTTTCACCCACAAATATACTTTACAGTATATTACAGTATAATCTGTGAAGCGCTTTGAGACATCTAGAAGACATGAAAAGCACTATATCAAATGCAAGGATTATTATTATTATAATTGGTATACATATGTTGATGCCACAAAAGCAGAATTCCTGCTTGTGAAGTCACTCAGCTGTATCAAATAAATATTATTATTTTATTATTATTATTAAATAACTCTCCTTAAAATGACTGAGTCACTGGCAGGTATTCATCAGCACAGTGATGCTAATTTTTTCACAGTACAATATAACAATAGTAAATATGTTTTTCAGGCATTTGTGCACAGTGGGTAAAGCCTGATCTCAGAATAGGTCACACATACAGTGCAACAATTTGGTTTTAGGTTTGATAAAGAACAAGCAAGGCAAGCGAAAATCCTGCGCTCGTGTTTCTTTGGACGCAATCCTGGGTGTGACACACACAGCTATCAACCTCTCAATCATTTTCTAACTCCCCAAAAAATGACCGGCAAAGATTTCAAGAGGAAGATCAGCAGCTTGTACGACTAACCCGAGTCAAATGACCTACTTTATGCTTCGATTATTTACAAGCTGTGTGTGTGTTATCAGATGTGGCACATTTTAATTATTCTGCCCAACCATGCGCGTAGGTATACACACACAACACATACACACGTGCACACATTTAAAATTTATACTAATTCACTTGAACACATTTACATTTTGTGTTGTAAATCGCTTTGTGTGGCAGCTAATGCTGCAGAATGTACACAACATCCCTCCCAGACAGACAGGCTTGTGAGTGAGCTACAGAACTATTGCTCTGTTAATTCCCCGTTAGGGTTAAACACCTAATTAAATCCATTCCGCACAGGAGCAAATAAATCAGCTGATCAGCGAGGGGCACTTACCAGCCTAGGCGGGGAGGAGGGGGTGGAGGAAGGGAGGCAAAGAGGAGAGTGATCGATATGGCTTTTCAAAGCATATGTCCTAACTGGCGATGATTGTGCAGCAGTCCCTGCTGGTGGAAACAGACAACTCCTTAATAATAATAATAAATAATAATTCTTGCATTTTTACGGGGCTTTTCACACCTTCTAGATGTCTCAAAGCGCTTCACAGAATATTCTGTGAAGTGAATTGATTGTACATACGTGGATGATATGCGGCAGCCAATTGCACACCGCAGTGTCTCACATACCATAATCTGCAGCAAGCAAATTGATGTTTAGTTTTGCTGTAAGACACAGTAGCATCACAGAGACCAAATGTGAAATGCACATTTCAGCCAGTGAATTGTCTGAATATTTCACTGAGTTTAATACATTAAGCATTCAAAGCTTTTCAGCCACTATGCTCTGAAACTCTGGAGCACTCTTCCTCTATCTTCCACCTTGCCCCTTCCTTCCCCATTTTTAGGTCGAACCAGCCCCCTCTCTCCCCAAACTGGGAAGAGAGGGGGCGAGGCAAAGGGGGTGAGGAAGAGAGTTCCAGAGTCTCGGGGAGTAGTGGCTGAAGACACTGCCGCTGAGGGTGGAGTGGAGGATTCGATGGACCTGGAGGAAGCCAGACCCAGTGGAGCGAAGGCAGCAGATACTGGTTTGTGAAGAGAGGAGATCAGAGAGGTAGTGGGGGGTAGAGAAGTGGAGAGATTTGAAAACAAGGGTGAGGATCTTGAAGTCGATCCACTGGGGGACAGGGAGCCAGTGAAGTCTGGCAAGGACTGGGGTAATGGGGGAGTGAAGTTTGGTGAGGGTGAGAATGTGGGCGGCAGAGTTTTGAATCAGCTGGATTTTGTGGATTGTGGTGGAGGGGAGATCGGTGAGGAGGGCGTTCCAATAGTCCAGCCAAGAAGTGACAAAGGCATGGACCAAGGTTTCAGTGGCTTTTGGGGTAAGGTATTGCCGGAAAGGTATTGCCTTTATTCACTTAGTGATATTTAATAATCTTTGCATTTAGTGTTGAGCCTCAGCACTTCGTTGAAATGTCTACAATTGCTTCACAGAACATATTGCAAAGTGGATTGACTATGTATTTTGTGGGTGAAATGCGGTTAAAATGTACCTTCAATTAAAGAGTGAATTGGAATTGATTAAAAACAGACTGAATAACAGAAACTGGTAGCAGACTTAACTAGGTGCGAAATGCTCAATTTAGTCGAATGCAGTTAAATTGGTGCAGTATTCATTTGTTTAAATTGATCAGAAGCAGACATCAGATTTAAACAATGTGTGACTCACTCCATGTATTCCCCTTTAACTCTGCAAACAAATAAACATTAGTATCCATTTTAAAACTGAAACAGTGGAAAATAAACTCTACATTCCTGTAAAAATAATAATCCTTCCATCTGATATAGTACCTCATTACATCTTCAAGATGTCTTAAAGGACTTCACAGAATATACTGTACAGTGAATTGACTGTATATTGTAGGCAAAATATGGCAGGCAATTATGCACAGTAGTGTCCCACAAACAGTTGTGGATCGATTGATCAATTTGTTATTGTTATTTTATTTTTGAAGGAATTATTACCTCTAGAAAAGAGATCTGACATTCTTTCAGCAACTGTTTCCCCAGATATTGCTTGATAAACAGAGACATGTGGACTAGGGAAACTTGCCCAAAGCTTTGCCCTCCTGGTAATCGAAGCCAGATCCCTCGATTACAAGACAAGTACCAGCAAACAATAAATCTGGAATAGGGGTAGCTAGAATTCTGGAATTCTCTCCCCTGAAAGGTCATGGATGCTGAATCCATCCACACCTTCAAGAGTGAGGTTGATAAACTTTTGGTAGGTCGGGGTATTAAGGGATACGGGGTGAAAGCAGGAAATTGGAATTTAAAGTATCAGCAGAGGTACAGATCAGCCATGACCTAATTAAATGGCGGAACAGGCTCAATAGCCTACTCCTGTTCCTATGTTCCTTATACCATTAATTTGCTTTATTGTGTGTGTGTTTATGTTCATCCATCTCAAAGAGTTTCACACGTAATTGGTCTCAAGTGTAGTATTGTACTGTACGTTGGACAAATGTGGCAATAAGCTTGCAATGTAATCGGGACGTTCTCCTGATGTGAAAGCCGCTACGCAAATGTAATTTGTTGTTGTTGGTGTTGAAATGAATGACCTATTTACCTAGCAGATTTTTGGATGGGACAAAGACAGGAACTTCTTTCTCTTATGGACTGTAATAACAAAAATAAAGATGGTCAAATGCGACTTTGCTTCGAATAAAGAATAAAAAAGAGGTTTGGTCATTCTTAACTATTGCATGAAACAATTTCAATATAGTGTTTGATCATTCCTGGAATATGTCATATTTAATTTAGCCTTGGGTGGTGCGACTGCAAATAGTGAAAGCCTTTTTTTCCCCCCAAAGAAAAGGTTTCAAGAATTAACATAATAACAATTTTCCTTGCATTTGCTAAAGTGCTTTTCACGTCTTCTAGACTTCTCAAAGCGCTCCACAAAATATACTGTAAAGTGAATGGCCAATGTATTTTGTGGGTGAAACATCTAACATAAAAATCATTGGTCTTACAAATAAACATGTCACAGTGTGATCATGACACATTTCCCTATTCAGGAGACATAATAGAACCAGCAGAAGTGATGTAGTCAGTCATCCTTGTATAGCTATTGATCACCTACTCTCCATGCAAATCTACTTCAATAAAAATATTCACAGCACCAAACTTTTCAGGGAAGTCACATTTTCCAGTTCTTCTGTTTCATCCTGCGCTAAGTGCACTGTGTAAAACCATTGGCTCTGACTGAACGTCACATCATGCAACCAAAATAAATACCAGCTGACTATACTCTGGGACTGTCGCAGCCTAGTACCAAAGAGGCTTTGGATTAAAAAAAAGCACGGGATGTTACTATGGGTGAACAAATGCAGTCATACAGCTTTTTCTGCAGCCCTTACATTCTACGAAATCTTGCTTAACATTAATTTGATTATCCCACCGGAGATCAGAAGCCTGGAACTTCACTTCATCTGGGCCTGTAAGATTATCATCATGCACTGTATCAAATGCAAGGATTATTATTATGCCTTAAAAATATCAGATTGAACAGAACCATGAAAAATCCTATGTAAAAAAAAACTAAGAAAATCTAAGAACTAGACAAGACCTGGTTTCCGGAGTAAGGCTGAATTTAAGAGTTTTGCTACAAATCTGCACCTTCTTGAATTTTAACACCAACAAATGACATTTAATATAACACCTTTCACATTGGGGGGACGTACCAATCCTCTAGATATTTAAGATTATAAAGATTATAGAGGTTAAGACCAGGTGCAATTTTCAGCCGCAGATGTCCTGGTTTTCATGAAACAATCCTAAACACCACAGGTATTGGCTAAGCTCCAGTTTATGGCTCAAGCGGACCTTTTTTCCCTAGCAGTGTTGGCAGACAGTTCAACCATGGCGCGATCTTGTCCTGATCTAACGTCCAAGCACACACATTCTTCCCAGCTGGGGGTCACTGGATAGCAATCAGGACCTGGCTGATTTATCCCTCTCAAATTTACAGTCAGGGAAAACCAACGACAAGACTCTCTACTCACTGAGTACAGCAGGGGCAACAACCTGGAAGTTTGCAGGTGGGGGTGGGTGTGATTTGCAAGAAGTGACTTGACCAATTATTATCTGGTGGGGGCTACTTTGATTCTTGCATCGCTGCTCATTCCTCTAACACAGGCAACAATGTCCATAAATATCCAGAAATTATTCAGCAAAAAAAGAACAAAACAAGATGATCAGGAAAGAGGATAGAATGCTATTTAGCAGAGTTTTAGCTCAGGCTGAGGGCAGGGATAATAACAACAGTACATGCTGTATAAAAGTAAATTGTATGGTATTAAAAATATCAAATGGTAGTGTTACACGCCTCTGCTGAGCAGTAAAATACTAAATGGTGATTTCTCTCTACGGAAATTTGCGATGCCCTTCGAGCGTAAGTGGCTTTCGCTTTCTGAGATGCCTTTGGAATCTAGAAACCTGAATAACAATGCTTGCATTTGATATAGCGCTTTTCACATCTTCTAAACGTCTCAAGGCGCCTCACAGAATATATACTGTAAAGTAAATTGACTGTATATTTGCGGGAGAAACGCGGCAGCCAACTGCGCATAGCTGTGTCCACAAACTGTCATGGATTGAAATAACCCTTTTTTTTAGGGATTATTATCAGGCGTGTGGAGTGAGGAAACTTGCCCAAGGTTTTACCTGCCTGGAATTGCTTGTAATCATTTGCTAAACACTCGGCAAACAAAACACTTCAAACTCTCCATTCTCTGTCATTTTCCTGTCAAGTGAGTTAGTCAAATCAACATGCAAATGCAATCGAAGAAAATCTATTCCGGTCTTGTAAAATGCGTCTCCACCTCCCAACCAACGACAGGACAAGTTTTGCTCATGTTATAATCAGTACAGGTGCTGGCGTTTCTATATTGCGCACAGCCCACATTCATCCTGACCCAATGAATGTGAACCACATACTCATCGTAACATACTTAGTCATCATGGCATCATTCTGCTTTATATTGCAGTTGGATTTCTGTTTGCTACTTGTCTCATTCCTTGGTTACAGTGTATTTCTGGTATTGGTGCTCGCACATCCAAGGGCACGGGTTTGCTGAAATTGAGGAAGTAAATCCACAACAGTAAGGGCACACACAGCTTCAGGCACAACCAACTGTGATGCTTCCATGTTTGTGTGGTTTGCTGAAATGCTATCCAGGTTCTCACAGGTGGCGTTGAACAGATAGCAGTCGGTGATTTCACAAGGGTTTTATTTTAATTTTAAATCAGACAGTACTCACTGCTCACATGGGGCTTCTATAGAACAGAATAAGAATGGATTTACTAACGCAGCTGTCAAAATTGTGGGCAAATTTATTTTGGTCGCGAGATACAACTTTCTAAATTGTTTTAACCTTGTGTGAAAAGTCGCCTTTAAACGCCTTCCTGTACTCAATAAATACACACTAAATGAGACATTCAGAATTAATGCTCATGTGATACTTGGGAGAGAGAGAATAAAGTATAAGCTTACAGAAACCAAATAAATGTGCCCATCTGTCACAGGCAGTCCATCAACAACAACAAAATTACATTTACAGAGCGCCCTTCATGTCGAGAGGACGTCCCAAGACGCTGAACAGTCAGGTCAGGACCTGAGCAACGGGGAGGCGCAGGGTAGGGGGGAGGGGAGGGAGAGAGTTGGGAGGGTGGCAGAAGGCACGATCGAAGAGGAGGGTCTTGAGACCAGCCTTGAAGGAAGCAAAGGAGGAATCGAGGCGAAGGGACTGTGGGATGGAGTTTCAGAGTGTAGGGGCAGGGAGGCTCAAAGCCCATCGCATTCAATGTTCAAAATTCCAACAAGGGTGATGTGCACAGCAAATATATCCAATGGGTTAATGGTGCAGTCAGTCAAATAAATAGGTTGGGTCCAACGCCAAGGCCATTGGCACATGTGTCTAACTACATGAAGGTGGGATTATAAAGTCCTCTACGCAGTTTCCGTTGATCTCTTCCTCATGGCAGGGCATCAGATACTATGAAAGTCCGTACAAAGAGAGAAACATTACAACAGAAGGCTGACGTGAATGTTTAACTTTCTAATCTTTTGACTTTGAAGCTGTGCCCAACCCCCATCCTGGAGGTTGGAACACAAACTACTGCAAGAAGCGAAAGCAGTGACAGGTTAAAAAAGGAGCTAATTATAAACTTGCAGCAAATTCTCCTATTCATTCTCCCGTCCATCACTAGTCCATCACTTCATACAAACCCATTCGTCCAAAAGCAACATTTATTTTTACCAATGCAAAACTTCACAACAAAATTACATTTATAGAGTGCCTTTCGCGTCAGGAGGACATCCCAAGGTGCTTTATCACAATGTTTCAATTTATCCAATAACCACAGAAATTATTGCCTCTACTGAACAATAAAAATGGAAGCAATTAGTTCCTCAAGACATTAAACCATCATTTCAGACTTGTGAGATGTTGAATCAAATGTATTTCTCATGAAAGAAGTGAAAATGCTTACAATATAAAGGGGGAAAAAGACATGATAAGATTGTAATGAATAAATCAGACTCCTGTATTTCATCCACTCAATCTAGTCTCGGTGATAACATTATCCTATATAGACGACTTGAAATACACAACTTTCCCAACTTATCAAGTCTTTTTAATATCATCTCTGGGAATTAATTAATATACCTAGCTTACATTAATTAAGTAAATTCAAGAAAGGAGATTACATTTGTACGATAAAAATTTAGGTTTAAATCTCAAATATATTAGAAGTGCTAGGTTCAATTTAAAATTCAATCCATTTTCTCCCACCATATTTCTCGTAATTACGAGATATAAATTCTATTTAACTAATGTAATCACTAATGCTTTCACATTTGAAATTAGGATTTGAATGTCCCTCCTGGTGCAGATTCTAACATAAACAGACAGCACTTTGCATGCTACAAATCTCAAATAATGCATCACTTCTGGCCTAGAGGCTAAAGCCTGATCTTTCGCCAATCAAGAGGATAAATAATTGGCGTTTCTGGAATCCCTGGAAAAGCTGCTCTGCCATTGACCCAAAATTAGAAAGAGGTTAATCCCTCCAACTCCTGTAAGGAAAAGAAAACTCACATTACATGACTTTGTTTTGTAGGACAAAAGTTGAACTACTTTTTTTTTGATCAGCCGGGTGTCTGACACCCACTCATGCTGAAACCCATCACTGTGCTTAACAGTATGTAAACCAAGGTGAGGTTTCCAGGTATCCCACTTGAACTCGGAAATCACGGAGGTCGATTGTTGGAGTGGAATGCGCACTCACTCCCTGGAGGGACACTCCTTCTGCTTTACCTACTTCAGGATAGTATTAGGCTCAAAGGGCTCCAATCATGTCAGTGAGAATAACCGGAACATTTTGTACGTCCGTCTCCCAGAGAACACATATTTACTTTCATTTACAGCGACAAAGCTACCCATCATCTATATATTTTTTAAAAAAATAAGCGTTTATGCCACAGCGTAAAATATTAATTTCCCTTAACCTCCAGACTAATCTGTCCAGTCACGTTTCACACTCTAGATTGATTTTAGTGCGACACCTCCCAGGGACCTCATCAAATGTAGATAAAATAAACATATATGTCAGAAGTGAGCCAAAAGTTAACTTTGTGTGCAGTGAATGGCTCAGCATTCAATCTGTTGATAGGTTGCATAATAATAAATCAGAATCCTTGCATTTCTTCGAGACGTCTCAAAGCACTTTACAGATGGCACTGTGGAGTGAATTGACTATATTTTTTGCACGGAACGCAGCAGCCAATTGCGCATTGCACTGGAATTTCCCACAAACATAGGGAATTCAACACAAGCGGTTGAAGCCAGAGGTTTGGAAAGATGGAGCTAAGCCAATATATTCCAAAAGTTTGGGTCGAAGGGGAGTAGGGTGTGGGGTGGAGAGGGAATGGAATGGTGGGATGGAGGAGGAGACACCTTTCAAAGCAGATACCGTCTTTTACGTCAGCAGATATAACAGGAAAGTAGCCTATACTGAGTCTGGAGTCTTCTTCATGACTCTAAAGTTACTCTGACCCAGGCATCAAACGCAATACACAACAAACATCACCTTCACAGTAATACATTTTTTGAAATATATATACATACACACGTCTAAATAACAACAACAACTTGCACGTGTATAGCGCCCTTCACACGGGGCAGCATCTCGAAGCGCTTAAACAATAACCTCTCTTTCCAGGGTTGGAGATGTCTCGGTCTTGGAGATTCACATACTGAGTGTAACTGTGCTGTGCACCAGAAAATGGAAATCAAAGCTGCACTTAATATGCAAACTCAATTGGAAAAAAAAACTGCCTTTTGACAAGGTCCCTCAAGCAGAAAGCAAATTTTCTGCTCCGCAAAGCTTATAATGACATTACTTAAATCCTAGATTCCAGTATTAAGAATGCTTTTAACCCTTTCACTGATACATTTCTGACAAATCACATGCGTTTGAGAAAACAATCACCTAAACCAAGACTACCTCCAGTTACAGCTACATTCCCTCGCTTCACTCTTGTAACTGTTGGGAGGCAACAACAGTTAATATTTTAAATGAAATGGATCTAATTGCCAATAGCCAAACCTCAATGTAGTTCCACGTGAATCTGCATGATTGGACAGGGCTGCTGCAAGGATCAGCGTGCCAAACATATTTAGGCCGTCATTCTACAGTACATACACTTCGGCAACATTCGTTGCATCCACTGTGAAAAAATCTCATCAATAAGAATATCTACAAAGAGAGCAAGCACAGTGCGATATAAAATTAAAAACAGGCAACCATTTCTGATCGCAGTGAATGTTGTTTGATTGGTATGTAACCTTCCTATGGACGCTAGGCGTGGGTGTGATCGGAGAGCAGATCCCTTACCTATGGTGTGTAATGCAGAGTAACAACTGTGCAACCAGGCAGATACCCATCTGTTCTCAATTCTGCTGACCACACAGCAAGTCTGTCCCTCAACAGCCAATCGGTTGTACAAAGGGAAGTGTTGCTTTTTTGTACCTAAACAGCCGTTGTTGCTTTCTGCAAGAGGTGCCAGAGAAAGAAAGAGTGAAACAGGGCCCTGAACAAACACAGCAGGTCCTAGCGCTGCATGACCACCCCTCCTCGGGGCGCCAATAAAGTCACTGCAGATAAAAATGAAATTCAACCACAGCACGAAATAAGCAAATCCACCTCCAGACATACCACAATTGATGTGCTGCCAATGACTGCAATAACAACAACAAAATAGAATAAGACCAGCGTATTGGCAAATTTGTCTTCAGCGAAGGTGTTGACTTGCCACTTCTTCCAATAATAACAGCAGACAGAAAGCATTCCCCAAGCATTGGGTGCAATGGTTGTACCTGTTCTACAGATTGAGTGTTACCCAATATTCATGTCCAGGAACAAAAACACAAGTCACTGAGAACACTCAGCAGGTCAGGCAACATCTATGGAGAAAAGCAAGTGAGTCAACGTTTCCTTCATCAGAACCTTCTGAACTGTACAGTGCAGCAGCTTCTTGGGGAGATGAAGAATGCAGGGTCCCCTTGGAGCTGAACTGAGCTCAAAGGTGACCTGTTTGGCAACGGAATATTGGATCGGGCCAGCTGTCTCTGGCAGAGTCAGTAGCCTGTTTCCTGACCCAGACTAGGCCGCTTTTACTCCATAGCATTGCTGATGTTAGTACAGCCAACCTGGCTTATTGGCAGCTCTCGGAAGAGCAGAGCCATTACTGTGGCAGCGAATCCTCCACCTCAATCCTGCAAGCCAAAGCTTTAATAGGTAGGGAAAGTTTGACAGACAGTACAGTACTATCAAAGGCAAGGTTTGTGGTTTTAGCTGGTCAGACTGCAGCAGTATGCTAACTCACACTCTGGGTCCCCAAGCCAATTTATGCCGAATACACTTCCAGAATTAGTTAAGCAGGAATGCATCCCTCCGGGCAGAGAGTGCTACAATCCATCTCTGGACTTTCCACTTGTAAGTGGGATGCATGGAATTCTCCGTCTGTTTCGGATAATCTTAAGCAATGGCGAAGTGTTTCCACATGTGTCATTTCCTGGCTAAACAGAAAAAAAAACAGCCTGAGATCAAACTTTTCTCTGATTCACCAGTAAGTCACATCATCATAAAACAACTCAGGCCAATAAAAGATACATGCTATTTTTAAAAAATCATAAATCAACTCACTATAATGTATGCCACATGCATACGTGTGCATAGATCTCATTATTATTATGATGCTTCAGTCAAGCCTATATAAAGCTGCACAATATTTTTTAAAAACTTAAAACTAGGCAAGGCAGCAAACAGCATTCACACCAAGCAGTTACCAGGGCAAACTCAAAATCAGGATGGCAAATGGTGAACAATAACAAAAACAATTATATTTGTCTAGAATTTCTCACGTCGAGGCGACGTCTCAAGGCGCTGAAAGTTGCAATTTACCACTTGGGAATCTGAAACGTTTCTAATCCGCAAACACATCAGGGCACGAGAGCATCAGGAAATCTTACAACACCAATAACACTGACCCAAATGAGGTGACAATACTGCATGATAGACTGAACCCGTCCAACAGTCACATCATTCCCCAACACAGTGTTAACAGTCTGCGATGTTGACAGATCATTAAAAGTGGAGCAGTCCTTTTCACACCAACTAATAACGGTTGCAAACCCCTTGTATTGGTATTGCTTTGTGACTATTTGTAGCAGTTTCAATTTAGCCTTCTGTCATGGCAAAGGAATTTGAAAATGCCCCAAAATGCACTTGTTTTTAGGGTGGAGTGGGAGGAAACTGTGTAAAAACTTTATCATTGTTAGATATTGTGCTAGAATTTTAATTTATCTCCATTCTACAGCATCCAAAATTTCATGTTGTCTTACCCAAGGTTTCACAGAATTGTGGAAAATACTTAGAGCTTCACCTTAATTAGGAAGTAGGTTGTTTTTAAGAAATGAGAAAAATTTGCTTCCAAAGTTAAGACTGATTTTGATCATATACCACAATTCTGATGGATCTTATTGGTTACATTTTGTAATATTTCATATATTTGCGAAGTCTTGTAGCTCAGTGGTTAGAGCACTTGCTTTACAAGCAAGAGACATGGGTTTGATTCCAGGTCGGATGAAATCTTGGGCAAGTTTTCTTACTCCATACACCTAATAATAATAACCCCTCAACCCCTCATTTAGTACCTTGCCAATCCACAGTCAAGGTATGATTAAGGATGCCTGAGGGAGGTACTACAGGGCAACTGAAGCTTGTGGAAATGTACTCCCCAAGGAGCCGGAGGAAGGGGAAAAAAACACTTTGGTGGAAGAGATTGCATGGAGTTGAGAACAGTCATCAACAACAACAGCGCCTTTCACGTCAAGAGAAACTCAAGGTGCTGATTCTCATTGAAGAGTGAATGCATGAACCTCAGGCAAGTTTCCTTACTATACATGTCTGATAATAATCCATCCCAAAAAAACTCAACAATAAATTGATCATTTCAATCCATGACTGTTTGTGGAACACTGCTGTGCGCAACTGGCTACCACGTTTCGCCCACATATATAGTTAATTCACTTAACAGTATATTCTGTGAAGCGCTTTGAGACATCTAGAAGATGTGAAAAGCGCTATACGAAATGCAAGGATTATTATTATTAAGTCTGCACCTTGGTGAGAGTTTTACGCTAGCATGTCGAGTCAGTACAATACTGTTATAAAACAAAAACAGACGTTGCTAGGAAAACTCAGCAGGTCAGGCAGCATCCATGGAGAAAGTGAGTCAACTTTTTGGATCCACGACCCTTCATGTGTTCCGATGAAGGGTCGTGGACCTGAAACGTTGACTCACTTTCTTTTCTCCATGGATGCTGCCTGACCTGCTTAGTTTTCCCAGCAATTTCTGTTTTTGTTTCAGATTTCCAGCATCTGCAGTATTTTGTGTTTTCAATACTGTTATAAGCTTGGCTGATTTAAAATATAGGAAATAAATTGTATTAATTTTTGCAAGATAACACATTAAAAATAATTTGTGTTGGGCAACAGTATCAGTGGCATCAAAATACACTAGATTGCGTCTTACTAACTCAACCAACTTCAACAAAGGAAATAGAGGTAGTTCAACATGTATGAAGTTCACAAAGCAAATTTGTCTGCTACACAAAATGGGTGTGGTAATGGTGTAATTAACACCGCACAGCGGTTGTTTTGAAGATTATTTTCATACTGATGCTCAGATGCTCAGTGACTCCATGCGCCAACACAGCCTGTGAATTTTACTGTGAATGGCCGCTGAACAGACTTTTAAAAATAAAACACAAAACAAACATCACACACACTTCTTGAGAGGTCAGGTTAATCTCACATGATCTGTTGAGGTGCCGACTTACTGTAAGTCTCCATTTTCAAAGTCTCTGTGAGACTAACAGTTAAGGAAACTAATGATGCCTGTCCTGGATCTTTGAAAGGGCTATATCATATGGTCCCATTCCCCTCCTATGTCACCATATCCTCTTATAGGTTTCTTTTTCCAAATATTTATCAACTTTCTCGTTAAAAAACTGTTTGGGATTCTGCCTTACACCATGATCCATGCTGCCAATAGTCCTCAAAGATAATAAGAAATAAGAAATGTCACAAGTTTTTTGGGGCAGGATTTTGTTTTACTTCTCCAACTCCAAGGACATTGACTCTTATCATTTCCCAGGCACCTGCCACTCTCTGGTGGCAGGTGCCTGGGAAAGTGGCTATTTTTCATGTGTGAGTGTAGATGTCAGAGGTACAGCATTTGGACCATGGAGAACACTTTCCTTCAGGGTCGGTAGACAATCAGGAAAAAACCCTGGTGTATCCCTGTCTCCCATCTCATCAGTAATAATAATAAGAATCTTTGCATTTTTGATATAGCATTTTTCACATCTTATCGACGTCTCAAAGCGCTTCTCAGAATATGCTGTAAGTGAATTGACTGTAATTGTGTGTGCGAAACACGGCAGACAATTGCACACAGCAGTGTCCCACAAACAGCCATGGATTGAAATGACCAATTTTTATTATTATGTCTTTATTATTAGACATGAGGAGTAAGGAAACTTTCCCACGGTTTCGCCCTGATCTGCCTGGAATCGAACACAGGTCTCACGCTTGTAAGGCGAGTGCTCTAACCACTGAGCTGCAGGAGCTCCTGTAATTTGTTCACTCAACCCATGACTGTTTGTGGGACAGTGCTGTGCTCAATTGGCTGCCACATTCCGCCCAAAAAATAAGCAGTCAATTCATTTAACAGTATATTCTGTGAAGCGCTTTGTGACATCTCAATTACATGATACAACGCTATATCAAATGCAAGGATTATTCTGATTATTATCTCAGAACAGGGATGCTGAGGTCAACTGTACTACTGGCAACCTGCCTGTGATCAGCTGGACCAGTCCATACCTGGAGTCTGTGTGAACAGAGCATTGACTAACTCTCTTGGTCAAAATTTTTATGCAATGAGTGTTTCACCGATCATGTGGTGTAGTCTGTATCCTTTCTTTGGACTGGAGGCATGTGGCTGGTCAGCTGATGGTTCTGCAGCTTTTCCTCTCAATTGGTCTAATTCTGTACATAAGACAGAGAGAGAGAGAGAGAGCATAACAGCACAGTCGACAACGCAGCTCTCAACAGTGGACCACCGAAATCCAGTGGCAACTGGACACAATGGAACCATTGGGAACATTGGCATCTTTGCCTCCACAAAAATCAAACACACACACACACAATTAAACGTTTGCACAGTGCTGCATTATACCGTATGTGAATCACTCCAAATATTCAGACGCCGGCTGACTTGTCACAGCAGCCCATTGCTGGCATTGTTGCAGTCGAACTGTGTGGTGGTCACTTGTTGAATGGAGTTATTCATGGTATTCCAACATCTGCCTGCCACACGCCCTCTGACTGTATATCACGCAGAACAACATCCTTGCTTTGCCCCCACTGACAATTTGTTTTCGTTCTGTCTGATAAGCAACTGAAATTATTATTGTTTTTTTTTAAATATGAGATGTTTAACGCTTTGGGAGAAAGCCATTTCGCCGGGACGGAGAAGATCAGACAGAGGTAAATAAGAGTAAATCCCATAGCTTTTGTCATCCCCTAAGAGCAAGTATGTTACACATAAGAACATAGGAATTGCTAGACGAATAGAAGAGCTAAAGTTCATGCAGTTCGCCTTCCACTATCCTGGCAATGTCATGCCCCAAACTATATCCTGCATCCCAAGATATTATTTCCTTACAGTAATCTATCTGATTTGTTCTTGAAAGAATCTTGTGTGAAGAGTGAAGAAAAACAAAACAAAAACACAAAAATACTACAGATGCTGGGAATCTGAAACAAAAACAGAAGTTGCTGGGGAAACTCAGCAGGTCAGGCAGCATCCATGGAGAGAGGAAAAAGAGTCAACGTTTCGGGACTACAACCGCAACGTTGACTCTTTTTCCTTTCTCCATGGATGCTGCCTGACCTGCTGAGTTCCCCAGGCAACTTCTGTTTTTGTGGTTGAGTGAAGAGATAGGTGCCTTACCTGCGCTTCTGACACCTTCTTATCGCAATGAACTTTGCTTTGCACTCACAGCCAAGCCACCAGAACTTTTTTTTTTCTTTAAATACAATTTGGAAAGTTTGCTTTCTTCTCCCCCCCCCACCTCAACTTACCATTGCCGATGGAAATCAGTGCCCCCCCCAACTCAAGTCTGAAGTCAGATGAGCAGGAGGATAGCGTTGGTGTCTGAATAGCTCCAGGAAGGGGAAGGGAGGGAGGGGGAGAGAGTTTGTGCAGTGACTGCCAGATAAAGGAGAGCCTGCAGCCCTATGCAATTAATGACTGCAACGTCACCTCATGCCTGGACTCTCCCTCTGTGTGTTATGTGTGTGTGTGTGTGTGTTTAACACGGAAACCAGTCTGCAAACGACAGCGGAACTGATGTAACCAAAGTGGGAAGAGCGAGCAGAAATCACAGACTGGCTGCCACTCGGTGGGCGATTTTTTTTCATCAAGTCCCAACACAACGGCACAGGGCGTGTGTGTGTGTGTCTGTGTGGGAGGTAAGCTTCCCTCCTGCTATTCCAGATGAGATGCCTGACACTTGCAGATGTAAAATAAATCCAATGCCAAATGCAGCCTATGTCTGCCTCTGTCTCGTCTGCTTTCAGCCACAGGCGTTACAGGCTTGTCAGCCTTCCCTGGTTCTTCCAATCGAGGCTCAGCAATGCACTGGAATCAGCATTCAAGGCTTGGTCTCAAGTCTGGAGGAATGGAGATGTGTGTATCAGTGTCTGGGAGGAGGGGGTAGGGGGGACGGACGGACATGAAATAATGACCCAAATGTTTTTTTTCAAAAAATCGTTTTATTTGTTCTTAATAAAAGCAAAGCAGATCGGCCGCAAAAATGCTGTCCGAGGACTGTAACAATCCTCGCATTTGGTACAGCGTCTCAGTACGGGAACGACAGTGAAACGAGCGACCGTCTTTGTCTTATCTTGTGGGCAAATTCCGGCAGCGTAATTGCACACGGCGAATGTCCCACATAATCGGCGTGGAGCGGGTGGCCCATTGTTATTCGAGGGGATTGACAGGCAGGACCCAGGAACAAACTCCCTTCTGAAATGTTGCCAAGGCATCTTTAACGTCCACCTGAGCAGGCAGATGGGACCTTGGGTTGACATCTCATCTGCAGGACGGCATCGCCGAGACCGCAACACGCTTCCAGCATTGCAATGGGGTGTCAGTCATGTCAAATTCCACCATTGCCTCATTTTAGAATATTATTACCTACAACTCGAAACACAACAACAACAACAACAACAGCCTTTCACATCGGGAGGACGTCCCAAGGCACTGAACAGTTTGGTCGGGACCCAAGCGGTGGGGGGGGGGAAGGGGGGGGGGGGGGGGTAGGGGGAAGGAGAGTAGGAGAGGGGGGAAGAGTTAGGAGGGGAGCAGAAGGCATGGCCGAAGAGGAAGGTGTTGAGACCGGCCTTAAAGGAGGAAAGGGACGATTGGTCGCGGAGCCTAGTGTGGGAGAATACTCGAGCTACAGAGTTCTGAGTAATCTGCAGCTTGTGAAAGGAGGAGCTGGGAAGGCCGACGAGGAGAGAGTAGTTGAGCCTAGATGTGATGAATGAGTGGATGTAGTCAGTACTGAAGTTTGATAACTGCTAGATTTGTGGAAGGTATTTTAAAACGTAAAATACGCACAGCAGGGTCCCACAAATAGTCGTGGATTGAAATGAACAATTTTTTTGGAGGGATTATTATTAGGCATGTGGAGTGAGGAAACTTGCCCAAGGTTTCACCCTGTCGGGAATTGAACCCAAGCCTCTCACTGAGCTATAGGACTCCACAGACTATCCGACCCAGGAACTAACTGTGGTGTTGATTAATTGCTGTGGTGTTGATTAATTGTGTTTTTGAATACTTTTTTTCCCTTAACGATAACATTAATCCTTACATTTGATGTAGCTTGATCTATGAAATAGAATCACTTTAATGATAACTTGCTCCCAATATTCCACAAACAGCCGTCAGGTGAATGAGAAATGTAACTGGAAGAATGTTAGCAAAGGTTTCAGGAGTAACTTCCTCTTTCCAAATAGAGCAAAGGGATCAACACTAATAACACCAACAAGGGCGAGACAGTAAACTCAAGTCTCACAGTGTGAGGCTCTCAAACCTACAAACGTTTGACTCAAAGGCAAGAGTACAAACAGCTGACACACGAGTAGCTATGCAATCAATCTTTTCATTCAATATGGCCAATACCATCATTGTGGGCTTGGGAACAAAGTCAGTGCAAATGTGTGTCTGATGTTAATTTGGCAAATCACAGAATAAATCTGACTGGTGTATCGTTTTGTATGGTTCACTGACTGAGGAGCCGGTCGGTTTCGGGGCCTGACACCACACTGGGCCCTTTTTCCCGCCATCTTAGGGATCATCCAGGTGGGCGGCGAGGACAAGGAGTGGTTGCTGGACGATTGTTGGTTGTTGTTTGTTGCTGTTTTTGTTGTTAATATTATTCCTTTTGTTGTTTATTATTGTTGTTTGATTCCCCCCACCCCTGCCCCCATCTTCTTCTTCCCTCACTCCCTTTCCCCACTTTCTCTCCTCCCTTTTCCCCTTCCCTCCCTCTTCCCGATCTTGCCCCCACCCATCTTTCCCTCCCTCTCTTCCTTACCCCCCTTTCTCCCCCCTCTTCCTCCCTAACCCTAACCCATCCCACCTTTCCCTCCCTCTCCCCCCCTTACCCTCTTTTCCCCCTTTCTCCCCTGGCCCCATTTTCGCGATTGTTTGTGGGGACACTGCTGTGCGCAATTTGGCTGCCGCGTTTCGCCCACAAGTATACAGTCGACTTTCCTGCTTTTCTTCCCCCTGCTTTTCTTCCCCCTTTTGCTTCTTTACCCCCTTTTGCCCCTAGTCTCACTTCCATGACTGATTGTGGGACACTGCTGTGCGCAATTTGGCTGCCACGTTTCGCCCACTAATATACAGTTACTTTTCCTACTATTCTTCATCCTGCCCTGATCCTTCCCACCCTGCTCTTGTCCTACCTGACTGTACAGCGCCTTGGGACGTCCTCTCGACGTGAAAGGCGCTATATAAATGTAAGTTTTGTTTGTTTGTTTGTTTGTTTGTATGTCAACAAAATAAAGCAGTTACAGAAACAGGAGTGGGCTACACAGCCCATTGAATCTGCACTGCCATTAAGTCAGTGACAACTCTTTAATAACATTTTCTCACCTCTTCTCCTTACTTACCAAGTGTCCCCCCCGTGCCCCCACCACCCCGCTCTTTTGAACGTTCTCCATTAACCCTCAGGCAGCTCATTCTCATGACTGTTTGTCTCCACATGTGCTTGCATTTGGGGATGGTTGTAAAATGTTGGCAGAAATAAATAATTAACTTCCAGAGAGAGCTCTGACTGCTATAAAGTGGACCCTCGGTGATGTTTTCTGAAATTGTCAACCGTAAAAAAAAATAGGCTGTTAAATGTCAACTGCAATGCAAAACTATTTATTCGCAACATTTAGTCCATTGGACTGGAATGAAAGTGTACAGAAATGAACACCATTTGGACAGTGATTTATGCCTGTGTTAGCTCTTATGCAAATAGCCCAGACCAAAGTATTCCCAATATACAAATGTGTATGGAATTATTGTTGTATGAATGATCTAGTGTTTGAGAAGTAGGCAAGGGTGTTGTTTGTCTGCTGAATTTCTTCAGAATCGGCCATCTTTATGTACTGCAGAGCATCAAGTCTGATTACAAGTGTGCAGGAAAGCAGGTATTTTATTTAGTTAATACAGATCTATTGTTTAACACAGTGTTGCCTTCCTCTATTTTTAGTAATGACTAAACAGGACTCAGTAGGATATCTGGGCTTTTTTTTTGCTGTTAATATCTGTGTGTATGGATTCGCTGTAAACTGAAAGATGTTCGGATGTGATTTTAAAATCTCTAAACCTAGCTGAGCGAGCCAACAAGCATTTTATAAACATGGTGTAAAATCCTTGCTTAGATTATACTGTTGAACTTCCTCACTGTTATTTATAACAAACACACAATTGTAACCCCCTATGTTTGTTATCTTTAGAAAACAGCTTTTTTGAAATCAAACATTATTTCTGAAATATTTCTAT
Source organism: Hydrolagus colliei (assembly GCA_035084275.1). NCBI lineage: Eukaryota > Metazoa > Chordata > Chondrichthyes > Chimaeriformes > Chimaeridae > Hydrolagus > Hydrolagus colliei. Next base: position 6,902,844 of record CM068757.1, on the reverse strand, counting down.
TAAACAACAATAATAAACGAGGCTTTATGGCAAAATCCCCAACAGTGTTACAAAATGTTTCTCCCAGAATCTCATTTGGTAAAGACACAACTTAAAACAACACTGTACCATGCAGACCCACATTCATATATTCAAATCCCAGTTGAATCAGCTAATTTCCACCAAAGAGCAGGATAGTTTGGGTCAGCCGGGTGTCCCAACACATGCGGAAATACCTTTGCTATGCTGAAGTGTATCCAAACTAAACTGAGAATCCTGCGCATCCCACCTACACATGGAAATTTCAGAGATAGATTGTTGGAATCGAATGCACACTCTCTCCCTGGAGGGACACATTCTGTTTAACCGATTCCCCAAATGATTAGGTACAGAGCAGCATTTGAGGTGTTACATTTGGCTTTCAAAGTCTCTAAAATCAGAGAGGGAAAATCCCTCAGGTTTTAACCACTCCTCATCGCTCTCCGTTCAACTCTGTTGAAAGTTTGCGTGCAATTGGGCGCAAGTGTGGTGGGCACGCATTTAAATAGGTTACTGATTATGATCAAATTGAACATGTGAAAGAATGGTCAGACCGGACCATTCACTTGGAACTTTTAACCCAGCGAGAGGCAGTCAGTACTTCCAGTAGAGGTGGACGGATGATTAGAGAAGGGAATGCTCCAAAAAAAATTGTTTTAATGACCCAATTAAAATGATCGGGGGTGGGGGGGGGGGGGGGGAAACGGATTAAGCTTTTTAATGCAAGACACTTTGCACTTGCCAACAGTGTCCACTAGAGAGCGCAAGAGCTGCAGGCATGACCGCCATGAGAGTAGTCTCAATTTTGAAACTAAAATGAAAGCCGTTAAGAATGCTGTTGCAATTGTGTGCATAAAACACAACATGTAACACCATTCTGAACTAATCAGCATGCAGTAATGCGCATGGTAATAACAATGTAGAAATGAGTCATATATCAGGATAAATCTCATAAATGTACAGTTTCATTTTCTTACAATTCTTTGCAGGAAGTCTGAGCTAAACGGTTAGAGTGAACAAAGTGAAATTGTTCCGGCCGGTTTTCTTCTTCCTCTAGACACTGAAAGGCCTCAACAACAAAATTATTTTCCAAAGGTCTCAATGTGTTGTTTACAGTCAGTGACGAGAAGGAAACTGAGCCACACAGAACGACAATAAAAATAATAATCCTTGCATTTTTAAATAGCGCTTTTCACATCTTCTTGACGTCTCAAAATGCTTCACAGAATATACTATAAACAACAACAAAATTACACTTGTATAGTACCTTCCATGTCAGGAGGACGTCCCATAAAATGAATTGACTGTATATTTGTGGGTGAAATGTGGCAGCGAATTGCGCACTGCAGTGTCCCACAAACAGTCGTAGATTGAAGTGACCAATTTATTACCCTTTTACAACGACAGCAGAAACAAACACAATTACATGTGTATAGCACCTTTCGTCCCAAAATGGCAGACAATCAGTGTTTCAGACCCAAGCTGGGGGTCAGGATCAGGGAGTGCGGAGGGTTCGGGGTGGGGGGAGAAGGGTGATTGAAGGCATGGTCGAGGATGAAGATTTTGAGACGAGTCTTGAAGGAGGCAAGGGAGGGGACGAGGAAGGAACTGTGAGATGGGAGTTAGCTAACTGTGAGTTTCAGCGGATGGGGGCAGAGTGGGTGAAGGCCCGCCCGCCAATAGTGGGCTGCGTGGCAGGGGACGTGAAGAAGGCCAGAGCCCACTGAGTGGAGATCACAGAGGTTGAGGGACAAGGCCAGGGAGGGTATTGAAGGTGAGGACCAGGATCTTGAAATGTATCCTCTGTCTGATGGGAAGCTAGTGGATTCAGGTTTGGGGTAATAGGATCACAGAGCCTGGTGCGGGAGAGGACACCGGCTGGAGAGTTCTGGGTGATCTACAGCCTACAGAGAGAGGAATTGGGAGTTTGCATAGTCATACCTGGATGTTATGAATATGTTGAAGTCTAGGCTCTTTTCCTTCCCCACCCCCAAGATTTATTCTTTATTTGCTTCCCTCTACTTGTCATCTGTGTGAGGCCAGGCAATGAGCGAGGGCAAGACCTTTAACTCTAGAGGTTTGGGGAAGGGCAGCACAAATTAAATAGCTTGATGCTTTGTTCACCTGGTCCTCACATCACAATTTTTCAATTAGGTTCATTAGATAAGAATCTAAAACAGGAAAGCTTGGCAGGATAAGGCCATCCCCACCTTTAATCTGGGAGCGGTAAGGCCAAGCGACAAAGACTCCTGGATAAAAGCAGAAGTAGAAGTGCAGTTGTAGACTTACCCGAGCTCAGACTTTCAAAGCAGAAAGAACCCAGCACGTCCTGCTCACCACTGACAACTATTGTTTGTTGCTTGTCAGGCCATTGAGACTGATGCACCAAAAGCCATAAAATGTATGCACAGAGCTCATCCTCTTGTCTGCATTAACATTGTCGAAAGACACAGTGGAGAAGGCAACAAGAGCAAAATAAACTTACACTTGTATAATAGCGCTTTTCACGTCAGGAGCACAGCAGCAAGTAATAAAGAAGAATGGACAAAGGGCTAAAATGGAACTAGGGATTGAGATGAGGAGTGAATAGAATACTTGTGATTGCACCTTAAAGAGAAGGAAAAAGATGGAATCAGTGTGAAATTTAACATGCAAATCTTGTCAGCAGCTGTTAATCACACAAGGAAGGGCACCTACATTTACCCCTGTACCTGTATACTTACACAAGCACTTACACATGTCAAATAATAGAGCCAGAGTGTGCATGTCGATAATTATATATGTGCTCTTAAAACGCACACAAGATTGTTTTCAATTTCTCTCCCTATTTTTTGGTAAGCTGTTGTTCTTTCCCAACACACCCACACATTATTCCCTGACTGAGAAGCCTGGCACATGATCCACTCCCTGCTTCTGTCAGCACCTTCCCCCCTCCTGTTGCCCTGCCACCTGGGAGGAGCTGTAGGATTGAGGACTCGGTGTGGGTTGACTGTGATTTCACCTTTCCCTTCCACCTCTCTATTTCCGCTCAGCACCCCTGGACAGTCAACACGAACACACTGGGGACTTGTGGAGAGATACAGGCTTGATAGGGAATGATCTTTTCAGGAGGCATAACATGGTAAAGACTCTTGAACATATACAACATGACTCCGTGCCAGTAATGTTAATAGCACTATGGACTGTGTAATTATATTCCACAATTATACTGATCTGCAGTCAGTTGCACAATTACCAATTCGAGGACTAATTACTACATACTGATTGAGTCACAGTGACTCTCTACTTGTGTTTCACAATGTGCACAGCACTACCTCGCTATTCTAATGTAAGCTCTTGAATAGCAAGTTCTACGTTTGCCACACAAAGCATATCTACTATTCAGATTTACTGGACATTCCACCCTTAACATGATTGAACAGGACCACATTTAATAATAACAATCCTTGCATTTGATACAGCACTTTTCACATCTTATCAAAATCTCAAAGCGCTTACAGAATGTACTGTAAAGTGAATTGACTCTAGATTTGTTAGCGAAACGCGGCAGCCAATTAATTGCACACAGCAGTGTCCCACAAACAGTCGTCGATTGAAAATGACCAATTTTTATTATTGTGGTTTTTTGGGGACAGATTATTATTAGGCATGTGGAGTAAGGAAACTTGCCCAAGGTTTTGTCCTGATCTGCCTAGATTTGAACACAGATCTCACACTCGTAAGGTGAGTGCTCTAACCACTGAGCTACAGGAGCTCCACGACTATCAACTGACCTTTTGAGAAAGACTGAAATTGACGGCACTTCTGGAAGGACCTCTCAAACCACCTTTCTTAGATATCTGAATGCAGGCTGATATACCAAGCATTCAAATGGAAATCCAGATTTTTAAATAGTCTTTAAGCTCCCAAGTATTTTTCAGTGTATATCTGTTACGATTGTTGCTCAGCAATCAGAACAATTCCTTTGATGGAAAACAGACTGGGTTTCAACTTAATGTGTTTCTTTTTTATTTCGGTTGGTCTATTGCTGGAACAAGACAACAACACAAATATCTTCAGCCTTTCAAGCTTAAATTCTGAGGGTTAAAAGTGCTTCAGGGTAAGTCGTAACTTTGGCTGTATCTGAAGATACTGTGTTGAATTGCTGATACTGTCTAGTATTATTTGGGGGGGACAGGGCAAGATGGAGTAAGGTTCAAGTGATTGTTGCAAGCACGTCTTCTTTCAAAAGCGGATCAAGCAAACCTTTCCTGGGTCCCACATTAAATCAATATCTCCCCCATCCATTGCAGCACAGCGCCACAGAGACAAACATAACTTTTGTACCATACGTAACAAACTTCATCTGAGTTGCAAAATGCAATGCAAGCACATTTTGTGTTATGATCTGAGTCAAAACAAACATTGGTCTGTGCTGAACCGCACCGAACATCAATAGATTAGAATGTGACAGAAGTGACAGAATATGACAGAAATGAAATATCAAAATGGAAAGCAGCTGTAACCCAGCACACTGCACGGATGCCGTCTTTCCTCGCGAAAAAAAATGAAATGCATGTTCCATAATATCTGAAGAATTTCAGAATTGAGTAACAATTCAATACCTCTGACATGCGAAACATGTGAAATGTGACGTGCATCGTTTATTGAAGCCCAAAGAGTTGTGTGTGGCTCATTATTACTTGCCCATTTTTTTTGTCTTCAGCATCACTTAAACTGCTGGCAATTAAAAAGTCTCTAAATTCTTTGAAAAAGAAGGAATTCCCAATGTGAGTTGCGTCGTGTTAGAGAAGTGTGAAATTTAATAAGAAATCTCGTGTATTGAAAATAGACATGCGAAAGGTACCTTTGGGGGATTCTTTTGTTTCCTTGTTCTATTCTTATGTTAAGATGGCTGTTAACTCATTATTATTTTCATTTTTTTTCTTTGCCTGCTGTACCCAAAGGCCATGGAGGTGTATTTCTTCTGCTGGGTTTGAGACCAAGATAAAAAGATCTGAAAGAGTGCTATTGGCTCCTAACTGTGTCCCTCACTGGTCTCATGGGTATCCAATTTCAGGTTCACTTATTCAGATGCAACTTTAAAGCCAGCTGAAACACGCTGGTGTGCAAATGGAGAAGCTGGGAGGGGAAGGTAAAAGGCGCAGGGCTACAAACAGCAAGGGGAAAGATGTAGAAAGAGAAGATGGGGAGAAGCACAGGAAACAAAGAGCAGAAAGACAAAGGTTGAGAGGGGAAAATGATCAAGGCGAAAGTGGGCAATTAAGAAGAGATCTTGTATCGAGATTATATAGACGCCCACAAATATACAGTCAATTCACTTTACAGTCTATTCTGTGAAGCGCTTTGAGACGTCGATAAGATGTGAAAAGCGCTATATCAAATGCAAGGATTATTATTATTATTGTAGACATGTATATGTCTGAAACCGAGAGAGAGAGAGAACTAAAACACAGAGGCCTAGACTACGATTCAGAGCAGTCAGAGAACGAGACAGAAACAAAAGTCAGTTTAAGGAAGAAGTAGTATTGGGGAGTGTTTAAACAATGTTTCTTGTTGCCATGTGGTGGCACTGAACCTTGTGTTCAGAATGAGAAGATGGAGAGACTGAGGTTTATCCTAGCTCTGCTCAATCTCTTCCTGATCCAAACTATGTTGAGTGGGGACATACTGCAATGCCACCATAATACAGTGAGAGAGAAGCAGAGCGGAAAATCGTGGTTAGGAAGTCTCTATTACCTCCTGGCAGCTCGTTACAACACATAGGTCGTGTTTTTTTGGCGGGTCAGCCATGTGTCAGATAGATGCCGAAATTCATCACCTTGCTCAATAGTATCCAAATCAAACAGAATTCTATGCATTCCAACTGTACTATCCCGCACCCGCCTCCGCGACCACATAACCCCCACCCTCGCCCGTCTCCACTGGCTCCCCATCCTCCAGAGGATCGAGTTTAAGATCCTCGTCCTCACCTACAAGGCCTTACATGGCCTTGCCCCATCCTACTTAACCGATCTACTCTCCCCCTACACGCCCACCCGGACCCTCCGTTCAACAGGACTTGGCCTGCTCCAAGCCCCCCGCCCGAACCGCCCCAACATCGGAGGCCGGGCCTTCAGTTTCTCCGCTCCCACCTTATGGAATGCCATCCCTCAATCCCTCCGTTTCGTCTCTTCCCTTTCCTCTTTCAAGGCCGATTTGAAGACTTTCCTCTTCGATCGTGCATTTTGTTCCACCCCGAACTCTTTTACCTCCCCTTCGTGTTTCACCCCTTCCCAAACACTCCCCTCCCAGCTCGGGTCACACGCCTCCTGTTCAGCGCCTTGGGATGTCCTCCCGACGTGAAAGGCGCTCTATAAATGTAAATTGTTGTTGTTGTTGTTGTTGTTATACATGGAAATTTCAGAACTCAGAGTGTTAGAATGGAGTGAGCACTCTCTCCCTTGGAGGGATGCTTCCTGCTTACCTAATTCTGGAAAGTATTAGGCGCAGGTTGATGAGAGCCAAGTCCACAGCTCAGACACATATACCTTCTCATTAAGTGATAGTTCCACTGACTGGAGCTTAAGCAGAAGCTTTGTACCTGCTTATCTGCAAGCCAATGAAGTGCTGAATGTACAAACGTGTTTTCATGAACTCATACCCCAGGTAACGCCTTCCAGCAGCTGTCACCCCAAGCGTGAGAGATTCCTCATCAGCTTTCTGGCAGACAACTGGCTTCAACATGGTGGGAGGCTCTGGTAGTGGTGTGTCCTTATCAGCAACAGATGTACTGAGGCCAGGAGGGAAGAGATATTGTACAAAAGAATAAGTCTGCAAGTCTGTACTTCACTGTTTAGTGAAATATCAAGAGAAATTACTCTGTTTTCATATTTTGTTGTTTCAATTTAATGTTTAGGAGTGCATAAGAAATTGATAGCTGATTTTCTGGGAACACACACAATGTATATTAGATGTCGTACATTGATATTTTACAAAAATGATGATCCTTGTATTTGGTACCGTACCTTGCCACATCATCACGGCATCTGTAAGCGCTTCAGAGGATTTGACTGTGACGTGTAGTTTGCAGGCAAAAATGGCAGCCGATACGCAGAAACAATGGTGAGGTAAATGACCAGTTTTATTTAAATACATCGTGCTGAATGCTGAGAGGATCAAAACAACACCAACAACATCAACAAAATTACACTTGTATAGCGCCTTTCATGTCAGGAGGACGTCCCAAGGCGCTGGACAGTCATTGTTTCAGACCCGAGCTGGGGACAGACGTGGGAGGGGGCAGGTGGGAGGTGGAAGGAAGGAAAACAGTGTTCCAATGGATGCTGGAAGAGTAAGGATCCAGGAAAAGAATCATGGATAATATAATGGGATAATGACACCAGCTATTTATATGAGGAACTTTCCCTCTACCATGCTTCCGCTAAAAACATAACTCCTACAGTAGTAAAGGATCTAGCGACTTGTGGAGAGGCTCCTATGGTAACAGAAGGTAATCATTTGCTTCCTTCACCAAGAAGAAATGACCCACATTCTCAACCAATGAGAAGCCCAATGATTAACTCTCCAATTCTGCGTTTCACACCGGGATGGTTTGTGCGTGCATCTGTGTGTGAGTAGAGGATTCATGGGTGCTCAAGGTGGGGATGGTGCTGGGTGGGAGGGGTGTAGCTGATCAACATTTTGTTGTTGTTGTTCTCGTTTCGTGTTATTTTCTTGCCTGAGTGTGCTGTCCAGCAAGTCTAAAAGAGTCACGTGTGCTGCCTGGGTAACTGGCACACGTGTTCATGATGACATTGCTGGCATCGAATATATATGTGCCTTCATGGAAACTGCACAGCCTTGCACAGTCAGTCAGTTAAACACAAGACGTGGAGGGTGCCAGGAACCACGGAAAGCCTTCATCGTTTCTTGCTACTGTTGGAGAAGACAAGTTCTGCCGCAGCGAATGTTTTTGACCAGTGCCGTCTGAATTCTAATGTTCCCATACTGTACATAATCCCAGGTTGTTTTTGAAAGGAGATAACCATCTTTTGTTTTGACGCTCGTTATGTTCTCAACAAGCCACACACCTGAGGCTTGAAGGAGCAACCTAGTGCCAGGCCTCTCTGCCTTTTATTAGTAATGATCATTACATTTGATATAGCTCCTTATCATACAGTTGGAACATTTCAAAGCGCTTCACAGAATATACTGTAAAGTGGATCGACTGTGTATATTGTGAGCAATACTCTTGCCTTTGAACTAAGCACTGGGGGAGGAAAGTACCGTAGTAACACAACAGCAGCCAGCGGAAATCACAAGATTAAAAGAGAGAATTGTAAGAAGAAGCCCCTTTAACCCACTTTGAACTAATCTAAAATATCAACCTGTCATCCCCCTAATACAGCACCAAATTGTTTCTGAAATGTGTCCAGTGTCCTAGAATCAAGCATCTTCCCCCTGTCCATCTGGCTTCACTTGCCACAACTGCCCAGCAATGTGAAAAGACCCTTTATCCTAGGTTACTCCAGTCCGGGAATCAGGCACGATGCCACAGGGAGAGAGGAAATATCAGAAGCCTGCTCTTGTTCATCTAACTACAAAGCAACATCGACAGAAGTCGGGTAGTGATAGAGTTTGAATGTTTCGATAGAAGAACCTGCGTGAAAGGTGCTATATAAATGCAAGTTGTTGTTTATTGTAGGGTTACAATACTGTATTTCAATTACCATTGATTGTGGCTTTTGATAATCATACCTGCTAACCCCATTACTGACTTCTCTATGGTTGATCCTCTCGTGCTGCTTCAGTTCCTGTTTACTCATCATTTCACAATGCTGCCTCTGGTCCCTGCGAGCTCAGTGTTTCCAGCTGAGATCATTCCCGAGTTAAGACCTCAAACACACAGACTGACATTTCCCAGGTGGCAATAACCAGACATATAAACTATTAACAGGCTGAAGGTAGATCCATCCATTCCAGCAAACATTGGAGGAAGCTTGTTCAGCGTTCACAATTTGATCACTTCATTGGAAAATGCTTCGTATCTCCTCGTTCCTAAAAGATACCCAACAGGGAAGATTGAAACAATCAGGAGGTGTTGCTTTGGCTCAGTAGATGGCATTCTTGTCTCTGAGTCAGAAGATTGTGGGTTCGGGCTCCATACCAGGATTTTATTCTAAGCTAATCCTCCAGTGCAGAACTGAGTGAATGCTACATTGTTGGAAATGCTGTCAATTGAATATTAAACATGAATCACTTCTGCCTATTCATGTAGATGGTAAAGATCCCACGACACTATTTTAAAATAAGACCATGGAGTCCTCCTAGTCAATAATCCAAATTCAATAAAACCGCTTATATTTGCCAATTATCTCATTGCAGTTTGCTTGTCACTGTCGAAGCAGATCAGCTGTTCATTACATTGTTGTACTTTTACATTTTTAACATAAGGTGCTCCTATCAAATTCAAGGATTATTACTAATAAATATGTCAGATCATATTTAACTTGTAAGTATAATAATATTTGCATTTGATATAGTGCCATATCACGTCATCAACGTGCTTTGCAGGATTTCCTGTAAAGCGTGGTGACCTTTGTGTTTTCACAGCCAATCTGCATACAGCAATGTTCCTCAAACAGACCAATGTTATGCAGAGGATGGTTGGCCAGGATACACAACTGCAGGATAGAAACTAACTACATTTCTCAATATCATCATATTCAATATCCACTTGAACAGGCAAACGGGATCTTGGTTTAACGTTTCATCCGAAGGACAGCATCTCTAACAACGCAGCAGTCCCCCAGCGCTGTATTGATGTGTCAGCCTAGACTGTGTTTCAAGCCTTGATGTGGGGCTTGATCCCACAACTGCCCGAATCAGAGGCAAAAATTATTCCGACTGTTACCCTTTTAAGCCTAACAAGGTGATCAATGCAGTCATGACCTTATATAATTCAAGAAATCTTTGTAGAGTAAAATCTCGATAATTCGGCACGGTTGGGCCCACTCGCCTCCGGGATTTCAGAGTTTGCCAGTATTTAGAAACCTTCCCGAGAAATGGCACACATGATGTAGAAGCCCTGCCTCATACATCATGTGTGCTGTAAACACAGCACTGAAGCCGAACAGTACGCAAGCTCCAACCACAGCCCCGGATGACAGAGCGGCCACGTCAGGAACTGCAAGCCGCTGTTCCGAACTTTGGGCGATTTAGTTTTAGGGAATTGCCGGCTGTCGGAATGTCGGATTATCGACAGCTAAGTGTCCAACTGTCAGCATTCAAACAGCCAGGTTTTATCTGTCTCTCTGTAGAATTGGGGATTCTATGGTTCTGCTCTGCGCAACTGTTAATTTATCATTGCATTCCAGCATTGAGCTGTGGCATGTTTGACCCTGTTGTACAACTGTGCAGTGACTCCATTATGTGAAGTGTTCTCACTGCAACTTAACAAAGGAAGTACTGTATTTTTGTAAAGATGTTGCCAAAGATGGCTACTGCAGTTACAGTGTAAGGACAAAATACCTCATTACCAAGTTTTGAATCTCTCCTGTTCTATCAGCAGAATCTAATCTGAAGTCAAAAATGCCTGTTTAATCTCTCTGATCATTCAGTGACACACTGAGCTATACAATCTGACAAGATCCCAGGTCTATCCAGAGCTAGATCTCTACCAAGGCAGCAGGAAGGGCTCTGTAATTACTGTATCTTCAACACTCCAAGTACATAAAGAGTGCATGTGACCCTTTATCTATGCCAGACATCCCCAAGTTGTTTGGGTGGAGGTCCTTATTGGTAAATTATACTGTGTATTGCTCCACATTTCATAAGATAATGAATTACTGTAAAAACCACCACCCAACTATTCAAGGGAATTCCAAATAAATTGATTATAAAGTTTGGTGGCAGATTAGATATTAAAAGTGAATTTAAAATGTTGGTGCAAGAAAACGAAAGTACATTTTGACTTCTACCATGTGCAGAGTTGCAGGTTGCATTCAGGTTTTCGTGGAGTGATTAATACAAATTAATAAGCAGAACTATATACAGATTTATATGTGTGTATATATATATATATATATATATATATATTAACAGTGGTAAGGACCCCAAGATTCAAACTCAGGTTGAGGTAATCACTGAGTACACTCACAAAGGTTTCCTGAAATAATACTAACTTCATACACTGACTTGTAACTTTTAATGTTTGCGTATTTTGATATTTGTTGTTCAAAGGCAACAAATCCAAAGTACCTTTGTTTAAAAAATGTTGTGAGCACAAACCTAACTTCCTATTATTTCCTGCTATATTTATATATTTCAGTACAGTCAAAAGGTTATCCTTATTTTAAATCCCCTTTATAATTTTTATAAGTGCTTTTTTTCTACTGTAATGGTAAAGACATTCAGTACTTCAGTAAACTAGTGATGAAGAGCTAAAGGCCCTGAATCTACAATAATTTGAAAACTTTTCTTGAAACATTAACACATAAAAAGCTTTTCTTTCAAGGATTTATGCAGAGACCTGAGCCCAAATCAGAGTAATTGCTCAAGCGGTTTTTTGCATTAGCATAAGGCAAGTTAAATAAGGGTTGTTGATACATTTTGGCAAGGCAGTGTTCTGTAACATTGTGTGCTTACTCTGGGTGCACTCTTCCTTTCTATATTTTATGGGGGAAAAGATAAGAAAACTGGACAACTGTGGCAGTTAACCAGAGTCTCTCTCTTGGATTGAATGGGCTCCTAAGTCTAATGATGAGTGGATGTGTAGGGTGGACATTGCTGCACAGGCAGTTAGAAACTGGTAAACGAGAACGGTTCTATCTCAGCAATATCACAATGTACACTTGTGGGTCACTTTTTCTTGTCTTGTTTTCTAGCTGTAAGTACGCTGAGAATGAGGCCCCCTCTCCTGGTGGAGAGATAATGTGCTCCAGAACTAGAAAACAGAAACTCTGTTCCTGGCTCGCAGGACCTGGAAGGGCAGACCAATCACTGGGACACTCAGCAAAGCCAAAGCCTAATGGTTATGTATGGTGGTCCGAGCTAGACAACAACGACAACAACGACAGCAACATCACATTTGTATAACGCCTTTCACGTCAGGAGGATGTCCCAAGGTGCTGGACAGTCAGTGTTTCCGACCCGAGCAAGGGGTGGGGGGGGGGGGGGGGGGGCGGGATCAGGGGGGGAGGAGGGGAGGACAAGCAGCGGGAAAGCTTGCTATTAATGGCATGTTATGCGGTTTTAGCTGGTTAGACTCCAGCTGCACCCCAGTGCGTACTCTGCGGTCCCCAAGCCTTTGCTCTATTCAATGAATACTTTCCATAATTAGATAAGCAGGATGTGTCCCTCCAGTGCACATTCCATTCCAAGTGATTGTGTGAACGTCCATCTTTGGATACGAAGGGCAACCATTTTCCGTCCACAACATATACCGCCGACTCACATTACAGTATATTCTGTGAAGCGTTTTGAGATGTCTCAACTACGTGATAAGCTGCTATATCAAATGCAAGGTTATAATTAATACAGGCAGACACAATTCTGGAACAGTCATAAAACCAACTCCAAAACATCTGCTCCATTATGTTGGCTGCAAAGGAGCATTCTATGTTTGTTGACTTTCAGCTGTTGATGATTTTCAGACATCATCGAATCCCAGCAGCAAATATGTTGCAATTTAGTTTCTTCCATATGAGGCAGTTGTCATAGTTAATGTTCTTTTACTGCAATGGACGAGCTTCAATTGTCACTACGCCCCATCTGATTATCCTTGCATTTGATGTAAAAGTTTTGTGTCATGAAGACATGTCATGTCATCTCAACATGCTTCACATGAGAGTGACGGCCTGAAATTTATGAGTTCAAAGTCATGATTTGGGGCTGGAGCTCACAACCTTCTGACTCAAAAGGCAAAAGTCCTACAACATGAGCCAGGCTAACATTTTGAGTAATCATTTTGAGCAGTGCCATGTTTCGTTGTGACAGCTTAGATGTACTAAACACTAGTTATACTTGCTAAACTTCAGTGTTCCTTGGTAGTGCTGTTTATGTTGTTGTTATGCTATCGGTCACCCACTTTTCCCCCTTTCTGCCTCCCAGCTCCCCCGCCCCCCCCGCCCTGGTCCCAGCTTGGGTCCGAAACACTTGACTATCCAGCACCTTGGGACATACTGCTGCCTGAAAGGAACTGTACAAATCAAAAACAGAAGTCGTTGGGATCACTCAGCAGATCAGGCAGCATCTATGGGGAAAGGAAAAGTGAGTCAACGTTTCGGGTCCACAACCCTTCATCAGAACTGTTGACAGAACGCCAGTTCTAATGAAGGGTCGTGGACCCGAAACACTGATTCACTTTTCCTTTCTCTATAGATGCTGCCTGACCTGCTGAGTGTTCCCTGCGATTTCTGTTTTTGTCTCAGATTTCCAGCATCTGCTGTACTTTGTGTTTTTGTTTACTATAGAAATGTAATTTTGTTGTTGTAGTAGTAGTAATGCTGTACAAAGGAACAGGCTTTTAAACCTCAGGAATGACAACTCGAGATCACTATTTTACACTATTTTACCCTCCCACTTGTTACCAATACTGTTTTGTTGTAAACTTTTAATCCAATTTAAACTATGTCCGTATTAATTTCTTTTCCGAGCTTCACTGCAGAAGCCAATGTAAACGAAAGGTCTTAAGAACCTTTTCTTAAAAGGCCATTTTAGTCAACCAATGGCATGCGGAAGATATGAGGATTTTTTGGTAACACTAAATGCGTTTGGAATAGTATTATATTCAATATATAATAGTAATGATAACCCTTGCATTTGATAAAGCACTTTTCCGTCTTCTAGACGTCTCAAAACGCTTCACAGAATATACCATAAAATGAATCGACTTGTGTATTTGTGGGCGAAACGCAGCAAGCAGCCAATTGCGCACAGCAGTGCCCCATAAACAGCCATGGATTGAAAAATGACCTTTTTTTTCCTTGAGGGATTATTAACAGACGTGTGTGTGGAATAAGGAAACTTGCCCAAGGTTTGGCTTGGGTTCAATTCCCGGCCAGGGCAAAGCCTCGGACAAGTTTCCTTACTCCACACACATGCCTGATAATAATGCCTCGAGGAGGGCAAACAATAATAAATCGGTCATTTTCAATACAGTCAATTCACTTCACAGTGTATTCTGTGAAGCGCTTTCAGGCGTCGAGAAGACTTGAATTGAAGAAGACTGAATCAAACGCGAACGCAAGGACTATTATTATCGTGCTTCACGTCTCTCGCTTGTGAGGCGAGCGCTCTAACCACTGAACTATAGGACTCTAGATGAACAACAAATAATAATAAAGACGGAATAAAATTGTGGTTGTTTTTTGGGGGGGTGGGGGGAGGGAGGAGGAGGTGGGGGTTAAGGGAGGAGGGAGGGAAGAGGTGGGGTGGAGCTCGGATGGTGAACATTGCCTCCAATAATCTGGACACCAGCTTTTACCACCATCACTACCACCACCATCATCACCAAGGTTGCGAGGTTTAAAGGGAAAATGGATTGTTCGGTGAGTGAGTGAATGAGTGAGTGAGAGGAAGGGAGCGGGGGGGGGGGGGGGGGGGGAACTACTTTGCGTGAGCGTCCGCCGCCGCCGCGGCTTCTGGAAGAAGAGAGAAAAGAGCAAAGGAGAGAAGAGGAGGATAAAGGGAGGGAAGGAGGAGGAGGGGAGGGAGGGAAGGAGGAAAGAAGAAGAGGAGGGGTGGAGGGGGGAAGGGGAGGAGGAAGAAGAAGAAGAAAAAAGAGAGGAGGAGGGACATTTAACTCCCTACAAACACTGACCAAGAGAGAGAGAAAAAACAATCGTCGGAGGAACGAACGAGAGTGTATGAGGAGGAGGACCAGACAGTGAGTGAGTGTGTGACTGACTGACTGAGTGAGGAAGGGAGTGAATGCACTTCGCCCCGCGATAAGAGGCAAGAGGGGGGGGGAGGCCGAAGCGGTGAAGCGGCGCTGGGTGAGGGAGGGGGACGGGGGACCGGGGGGGGGGAGCGCGGGTGTGTGTGGGGGGGGGGGGGTTGAGGCTGTACTTGGGGGGGGGGGGGGGGGGGGTGAAGGGGAGGAAGAGGAGGAGGAGGCGGCGGAGGGAGAGAGTGGGTTGGGAGGTAAGAAAGAGTGAGGCCTCTCTGGCTGCTGTCGCCGCCGCCGCCATCGTCTCCGCACTATTTGCGGGCTGTGCTGTCCGCCGCCGCCGGTGCGGGGCTTGTTGTCAGCCTTTCCCTGGCTCTGCCGGCCGCCATGTTGGATTATCATAATTTGCTAAAAATTGTTCCACAAATTTGGAAGAAGATCCTCGGCTCTTCCTGAGGTGGGGGTGGGGAGGAGGGGAGGGTTGGGTGAGTGGGGAGGGTGGGGGGGGGGGGGGGGCAGGGAGGGTCGGTGATATAAATATATATTTATAATATATTTATAATATACAAAAGTGTGTTTTATATCTATATACACACACGTTAACAGAGGAGAGGGGAAGAGAACATTTTAAAAAAATACGAGCAAAACCAGGCGGCGACGGGGTTTGTGTGTGTTTTTTTAGAAAAAGAAAGAACATTTTTTAAACTTCGGCCTTGAGGAGAGAGGAAAGTAGGTACGTCTTGTGTGTGTGTGTCATGTATGTGTGTGTGTGTGTGTAAGAGAGTGTGAGGCCGGCCGGCCGGCTTTTTCATTTTTTCCCCCCCCCGAGAGAGAGGGACAGATAGATAGATAAGAGAGGGAGAGAGAGAGAGAAAAACCACTGGATTTTTTTTCTTAAAAAAGGATGTAAATGACTTTTTTTTAGACGGAGTGAGAAGTGTTTTGTTGGGGAGGGAGGCGAGTGGCAGTGAGTTGTCATTAGGGATGGGTTTGTGTGTGTGTGTGTTGGGGAAGGTTGGCGAAGGCTTCGCTGACGGCCTGCAAAGAGACTTTATCGTTGTCATTTTGTTTTCACACACACACACTTTGGTTTAAGATAAGATGGTTTGAACTTCACTTTTTTTTTCTCTTCTATATATAAAAAATATAATTTTTCCTAAAAAAAAGCACGACCCTTAATTTCACTCGCTCCGAATCTCTTCCCCGTTAATAACTTTCCGGTCGAGTTCTTCTCGCCTCTTTTCTCCTCTGCCCTCTTTCTCTTCCCAATGGCCTTGTCTTTTTACTGTAATGGAATGATCGAGGGAGAGATAAATTATCTCTCTTTTTTAACACTCTCTCACTCTCCCGGTTCTCTCTCTCTGCTCTCTCTCTCTCTCCCCCCCCCCCTTCTCTAGTACGGTTTTATTTCGACCATTTAAAGAGACAAACCGATTGAGAATCGCACCACGCCGCCAGGTGGAGGAGAAAGGAAACGTGTTATGGTGGAGGGGAGGAGGGGGGGGGGGGGGGAGAGAGAGAAAGGATTAATAAAAAAAACAATAAAAACCTCTGTGGATTCAGAGTTTATAATCGAAGGCTTTTTTTTTTCGGTGGGGGCTTTCTTGTTAAACGTGAAGTATTGACTACAATCAGTGGCTGGCGTTGCTTCCTTCTCTCCCACCCCCCCCGAAATCCCTTTAACAAAAAGTATATGGAAACAAGAGGAGTTAGAGGGAAGGGAGGGAGGTTTATTTTGCTTTTTTTTTTGGTCGGAAGGGGGCGGCGTGAGATCAGGGAAAGGCAGAGCTCTGGGCGAACTGCTTAATTTGCTTTAAATGCTATTACGTCTGTTGTTTCGTGAGGAGGTCAAGGGTAATGCAGCCGACAACAGTAACAGATCCCCAGCATGGGAGTACGGTCATTTTTTGTGCAACTGAGTGCATTTTATAGGGGAAGGTGGGATTCCTTTTGGACTGTTTGGTTTATTTACGGTTTGATTCGTTGTGAAATCCTGCTGGGGTGGATGGCTCCACGCAATCCTGTTCTGGTGGCTTAAAATTGCTATGATTTAAAATTATTGCCAACTATATGTGATGAATGGAAAATGCGATTGAGGCATCCGAGCATCTATTTTCACTCAGAAATACGCCTTCTATCAAAGTCTTTTTATTTACAGCTCTTGATTTTCCATGAATTTCGCAGTATTTTGAAAAGCACTTTGAGGCGTTGGTTTTCAATATGAAAGGTACTGCTGTATATAAAAGTGCTTCAATGTGTGTGTTTTTACATGAAAGGTACTATATGAATGCGAATTATTTTTTCAAAAAAATTTATTTGGAACATTAATTAATCAGCAATGTTTTGATGGTGTGATCTCGCTTTCCACTATTCTTGTTGGTGTCATTGCTTGTCCTCTGAACACTGTACTTGATTACTAAGAATGCAAGTACATTATGAAAAGTGATGTCCAGTTTGATATTTTGTGTTATGAGGCCGATGAATCAGTTTTGAGATGATGCTACATTTTCTGTGTGTTACATTTGATAGATTTAGTTGGAACTTTTTTGGGGGAAAAAAATAACTGGTAAAAAGTGTTGTCAGTTTTAGGAGCTGCCTCCAGAGGGTGCCTGAGTATTTTTTGAATGATGCATCATATCTTTTCCAGAAATTACTGTGTGGTGATTGGCCGATGTTGGTGACACCCAAACCTGTCATTTGTATATACTGTATTTAGTTGGCGCCTGTGTAGTGACGTTCTGTAGTTATTTCCTGTATTCTGCCAGTCTGTCTAAAATGTAATGTCAGCTGGAGTTGTAACGTAGAAGATACATTATTCCAATGGCGGATGGTGATTTTGTAATAACATATAAACCACATGCTTGTATTTGGTGTATGTAGTTCCTGCAGCGATGTTGTCCATGGGGGAAAACAAATGTAGACTTTAGATCTGCGTTAGTTAGTGTTTTATGATGTTGAATATCTTTTAAAAGATGTGTCCTTGGAACTTATCAGTTAGTACTGTATTCAAATGCAAGCGTTATTATTATAAAGTACTTTTATCTTTGCATCTTAAAATATGAGTCAGAAGTCATAAATTGGAAATTCTGTCAAACAAACAAACATTTTTTCCAATTTATGACTTCTGACTCTTATTCTGAGCTGGATAATCAGTATTTTGGACCCGAGCTGGGAGTCAGGATCACAGAGGGTGGAGGACGGGGGGAAAGGGGGTGATCGAAGGCATGGTTGGATTCCCCGGGTTGGAAGGGGACAAGGAAGTTGCAGAGATAGGGGGAAGCAAGGTTATGGAGGGTTTTGAAAGTGGGGACCAGGATATTGAAATGTATCCTGGGAAACCGGTGGAGTTGGACGAGGGTGGGTCGCGGAGCTTGGTATGGGAGAGGACACTGGCTGCAGAATTCTGGATGATATGCAGCCTATGGAGGGAGGCGTTGGAGATGCCGGGAAGCAGGAAGTTTGCATAGTCAAACCTGGATTTTATGAATGCATGTATGAGAGTCTCGGCCATCTGCGGTGTGAGACGGTGGCAAAACTGGGCGATGTTGCGGAGTTGAAGGAAGGCATAGCGGGTCATGACATGGATGTGGTATAGAAAGGATAGTTGAGGGTCAAAGAAGATGACAAGGTTCCAAACAGCTCAGTGAGTTATACTGATGATGTAATAAGGTGTAGTATCTAGGGTACAGTTTTTAGAAAATGCCGTTTTTGGACAATTGTATATAGATAATATGACGATGAAAATTTTACATTTTAGGCTGAAAAATGTAGTTGTGCTTTTAAATACTGTTTGTTTTAAGACCATATTTGTTTTATTTGCTTGGATTTTTTTTCATATTTCCCAAGTCATGTGGTCTTTACAAATACATGTTGAACAGAGAAAAGTACAGACATGCTGGATAAGGAACATCTATTTGATTTATCAGATTTTTCTTAATTTGGACTTTTTTAAGGTGGTATGTTTTCATAAATGTAAATCCAGTTTTGCAAAGTGGATTCAAAGTCCACCCACATTTGTGTAAAATTGTACTACAATATTTACATTAGATTTCTAAGGGTTTTCATTTGTCTGGCCCACTTCACCTGATTATTGGTATGACTAGCTTGTTCATAGTGCATCTTAGTTGGCACGATCCATTTATATTGCCAACACAAGCCATCAGGGCCTGACAGCATTATCATCCAAGGATGCCCACTCCACCTTATTAAGCTAGTCTGTCGTCTTGTTTGACCCTCAAGTATCCTTTCTAGCTCACATCTGTGCATGACCAGCTTTGCCATCCCCTACCTCCGCAGCATTGCCCAGCTTTGCCACTGTCCCACACCGCAGGCCCCCTCATATACGCATTTATAACATCCAGACTTGACTATGCAAACTCCATGCTAGTTGGCCTCCCCAACTCCTCCCTCCATAGGCAGCAGATTATCCAGAACTCGTCCATGACCTTTTCTCCCCCATCTTTGCCCAGCTCCACTGGCTTCCCATCACACAGAGGATACAGTTCAATATCCTGGTCCTCACCTTCAAAACACCCCACTAAGCTGCCTGCTCCCTCCACTCAGCGGGCTCCGACCTGCTTCACCTCACCCGCACCACCATAGGTGGATATGCTTTCAACCACTCTGCCCCACCTTCTGGAACTCTTTGCCTCACCCTCTCCCATGCTTCCTTCAATAACTACCTCAAGACCCTCCTCTTCAACCATGTCTTCGATTACTCTCCTTCTCCACCTCTCCTGCCAACCCCGACCCCCAGCTCAGGTCTGAAACACTTAACTGTCCAGCGGTTTGAGATATCCTTCCAACGTGAAAGGCACCATGCAAATGTAGTTTTGTCGTTGTTATCTATATCCTTTCGATGCTTTGGGAAGTCTTCTTGATGTGAAAGGCACTCTGTAAATGTAATTTTGTTGTTGTGTAGTACACTCCATAATTAATGAATTTGTGGTATATTTTACAATATATTCTGTAAAACACTTTGAGACGTCTTGAAGATGTAATAAGGCTGTATATCAAGTATGTACATATATATGTGCTGGATTTCACATGTTTCCAGTTTTGAAGGAGACCAAATAATTTAGGCGATTTGGGCAAATTGAAATAATGTATAAGGAGTTTAGCACAACAGTAACTTGAAATGTCCTCCCGACGTAAAAAAAACTATACAAATGTAATGTTGTTGTTGTTGTTCAGGAAGTACCTGTCATGCTTATGCAGATTTGTAAATACTTGCATAATGGATCCTGGGGCATGGGATTCTTATGTTATACAGCAGGCAACACAGTGTGAATCCAATGAAAAAAGATGAATCGTTTGTTCCTGCTGCTGCAGTGGAGTAAGGAACATTCAGCAAGTCTGTGTTCATGTATAGCGCTGCCTTTTACATTTGTAGAAATGTTAGTGCACAGTTTCACTGCAAGTGACAACCACACAAGACAAACAACAACAATTTTATACTTGTCTAGTGCTTTCACATCGGGAGAACATCTCAGAAGCTGAAAGGGAGGGAATGTGAAGATTGAGGGTGACCACAACTATGTTTTTTTTAAAAAAAGAAAGGATTAAGGGAGGCTTTAAAGTTAGGGAAAGAGAGAGTGAGTGAGGGAGGTGAGGGCACTCAAGGAAGGAGCTCCAAATTAATGTTGACCTGAATGGCTGAAATGTTGATGATGAGGTGGATAGGGTGGGAAACACGACGTAAGCCAGTGTTACCTGCCTGAGTGGAGTGAGTGGTAATGGCAGAGGGTTGTAAACAGTCACAAAGGTACATTGGGGTGATGCTGTGAACTGACCTGGGTGAGCGAGGTGATAGGCTCACAGAGTCTTGTGTGGAAGAGGAGCTGTAGTTTTGAATCTGCAGCTTGTGGGCAAGTTGCTCAGAAATCTGTTGAGCAGGGATTCTGAATAGTCTAGCCTGGATTTGATGAATGTGTGATTCAGGGTCTAAATTGCTTGGTGGGTGGGGGTAGAGAGTGGAAGAGATGAGCAATCTTGCGGAGGTGAGAGTGAGAATCCGGATATTGCAGAGCGAGTGAGAGTCCGGATATTGGGCTTGGAAAGGAAATTTAAGGGTTCGACAGGACACCAAAGTCTTGCACTGGCTCTGTAAGATGGTGTGAGAACATGCTGATAGGAACCAAGGAGTGTCTTGTTTAGAACTCATCCAGGATTTGAATAACAATACAAAATTACACTTTTATGGCACCTTTCACATCAGGAGCATATCCCAAGGCACTGAAACAGTTGATAACCAACCAGAATTGTCATTATGAAAGTGGATCCCTTGTGCACAGATTTCCAAAGGGAGAAATATATAGTTGGTGAAAAGGATCGAAGGATAGAGCCTTGAGGAATGTCAAGGGTGCAGGGGAATGAGGAGGATCTGTTAGAAGACACTAAGTAAAGATGGGCAAGCATAAAATCAGATGAGGATAAAATTGTACAGATGGAGGGGAGATGTTGGAGGAGATAGAGTGGTTAAAGGCAGGAGAGAGGTCAAGGATGCAGTCAGAGAGAATATAATTTGAATTTTGACCAGGCAGTTTCAATGCGGGTATATTTCAGAACTCTTCTGCCAAATTCAACATCTCTTATAGAGCATTTCACAATGGTAACAGGAGACTCACACTGACTTAAACTGAGGTTCACTGCTCAATTAGATCCTACATAAATGTAGAAAGCAGCCACTATTTAAAAATATCTTGATCTAAATTCCTGACAAGTTCCTACTCCTAACTGGAGCAGCACTTCCTTACTTTTATACTCCACACCTCTTTTAATGAAGTCAACCTATTTGCCTTATTGACCACTTTCTCCACCTGTGAACTAGATTTTAATAATCTATGGATTTAAATTCCTGCATTTCTCTGCATCTACTCCTACTAGTTTTCCTCCAATTAGACTATCATCCTTACATTTAGTAAAGCCCCTTATCATGCCACTGAGGTGCCTCAAAGCGCTTCACAGAATATACTGTAAAGTGGATTCACTGTTTTATTGTGGGCAAAACCTGGCAGCCAGTTTGCACACAGCAATATCCCACAAGCAGGCTAGCATACTTCTAATCACTATTCTTCCATCCCAAGTGTAGTACCTCAAGGCTTGCAGTGTTAAGCTTGGTCTGCCATGGCTCTGTTCATTTGTCTGTGTCTCTTTGCATTTATCTCCTGTCCTCTTGACAATTTGCAAAACCTCCTAGCTTAGTGGGGGGGTTGCAAAAACCTTCAGGGAGAATAGTTTCAGAGTTGGTAAAGTCTTTCATTACATGGGATCTTGCAGGCAAGTCATCCCGCTCATTCACCATATACAGTAGTATGAAGTTGAATATGGGAGCATACTCAACCCTCTGTATTCTGAGGTTTCCTGACTTTGAGAGCAAGAATGAAACGTGTTGCATTTTAATAACTGATTTTACTATTTTAGTGAAGATTCAATATAATACAAAATTACATTTGTATAGTGGCTTTCACGTCAGGAAGACGTCTCAAGGCTCTGGGCAGTCAGGGATTTGACCCAGCTGGGGGTCGTGAGGGTAGAGGGTAGTGAAGGTGGGAGGGTGGCTGTAGGTGTGGTGAAATAGGATTTTGAGATGTACATATTGTATAAAACTGATTTTGTCAAGTGAGTAAACATTACTATGCAACTTGCTTTTGTATTTGGTTTGAAACCAAATCATTTTAATGGGGATTTAGTATTTCCAACTTTTCAGATTTTAAATTTAGAATAGTTGTCATCCAAAGAACTAATAGATGTTCTGTTTTAACAGGGAGAAGACAACATTTTTTTGTGAAGATAGTTTGCTGCCTCCTGACAAGAGACTAAATGCAACTGGTTCAGATTGTTTGTGGGCATGAAGTGGTTGGGAGAAACAAAGAATATGTTTGTAAATGGAAGCAGGAAAAATGGGGCAAGATTATCTAGTGAGCATCATCAGAGTCCATCCAAACTACAGCATTCTGGAAGGGCAAACTCTAAGGTCAACACAAGGGTTTCACTTGGTAAACGTAGCACACGTAAGTGACATACTTTCTGAAGCACCGCTTTTATTCTGTGGTTAGAGTGTCAAATCAACAGCCTCTGCCATGATGCAAGCCAATCGTTCCCTAAATCTAGACAGCTACCAGGATGGGGGAAAATGTGATTTGCTTTAATGGGATATGATTTTGGATGGAGGGAACATGAGGACTAAGCTAAATTATGTGTTTTGACACATAGTGAATGTGATTATTTAGAGCCCTTGATTGGCTGCTTCCAAATATAGGGCACTCTAACTCTAAATTTTGAATCAAGAAGTTCACTTCATACTTTCTAGTCCACTCAAGAAACTTGAAAGTAAAAATGTTGTAAAAGCTACAAGTAATCTGTATGTCAATAGTACCGCTGCTTAAAGAATTCTGTTACACAAATTGTCTTTATTGACTAATTTAGAGCGAGCGCCATTGTAATAACAATGGTATGCTGGCTTACTTTTGCAAAGTGCAAGTTGCACAACCAATACCTTTGTATGTTTTCCTAGGTATGATGGGTTTCGAGGGTCAAGGTTCGCGGTATGTACCATCAACTGGAATGACAGCCAAAGAGCTGTGTGAAAATGATGACTTAACAACCAGCTTAGTACTTGACCCCTATTTGGGATTCCAGACCCATAAAATGAACACCAGGTATGTCAGGCAAGTACCAAAATTTCCAATTTTCATATCTGCCTACATAGTTCAGTTATGGATTAGAGGTAAATTGTAATCTATACACATGGGTCCAATACAAAAATTATTTTTTTTTCCCATTTTTTCCTGTTGTAGGTTGCTCACCATCTCACATCCTCCTCCAACCAGGAGGGTGGGAAGGTCTGGGCTGCGGACTTCTCGATGACCGCCATCAATAACGCTCCATGTTTGGCAGGCAGGAGGTGCGATTTGAAGTGGGGTGAGCCTGACGATGTCAGTTCCTCCCTCCTCCCCCGAGATGGAACGCCTCGCTTCCACGCGACGCTCTTGCAGCCTAGCCAAGAACTGACCAAACTGGCCCGACTGAGGTAGGGGGATTCAAGTGGCAGGCAGCCCTGGGACTCGAACCCGCGACCTCCTGGTTCGGAGGCCAGCGCTCTATGGGGCTATATGATGTAAATTGTTCCATGTATAATATTGGTGAAAGGTTCAAATTTTTGCACCGTCCCGTCCCTCACCACTTTCTAAACCATTCAAACCTTTAACCTCATTGCTACTTCAAAGCATGGGTTTATTTAAACTAAACAAGGTTAAACATGTGGTTTAGAAGTAGCAGCCCAGACTTTTTTTTTAACCTATTGTAATGACTCAATGTTATTACCATAGTGGTACGTTTTTAATATCCCATTTTTACTTGCCCATTATGATAGGTAATAGAAAGTTGTGTATATATGAATCTTAAGCTTTATGTGTCTGACAGGTTTATTCTGTGTTTTTCAAAATGTATGTTTTTAAATAAAATGTTATTGAGGTCTCTCCATCATTCATCGTGTATTAATCATGTCAGCCAAAGGTGGAACAATTAAGAACACATTAAAGTGTTGCCATCGAAAAAGATGTTGGTGAGTGCAAAGGATTCAATCTAAGATTTATTTGGAGATACACAGATGTGTTTAAAATATGGAGTGGAAATTGGATGGATCACAGGAGAGATTTGGATGAAGACCCTTTTTCATCTCTTCTGGTATACCAGCTCTACTATCAAAGAAACAGCCTGATTCTGTAATAGGAGAATACTGGCTCGAACCACTCTACGTGGTAACCGATTCCAGTCGTTGATTATCTTTTTAAAGAAAAGCTTCCTGATTATCGGATACTCGCTCTTCACAATTCTGAACCCTCTTTTGCTACCTTGGTAGATTAGAGATTAAAAAAAAAGCAGAACATTAATGTTTCATAACATTTAAATGTTCACTGGTGATATTTAGCTAAATATAGTGGTAGTCTGCAGAATGTGCATTTATTACACAAAACAGTTATTGCTTAAAAGAATAAGAAAAATATTTAAATTGTGATTGAAGTAACACTGGCTTTTCATTCATTCTAATAAAATATTGGGTTTGTGTTTATTTGTCCATCTTTATTTTCCTTGCTCTTCTATTTATTTCTCTTATCATGGCTTGTTTTCGTTTAGCTGTCCCGTGACTCTTCTTGTAACTTGTAGATTTCAGTTATGAGGAAAGTATTATGTCCCTATTATGGAATAACAGTTTTAACTCGATCTACAATTCAATTATTATAATTTTCAAATTGAATTTCAAGCAAGTTAGGTCAACTGGTAATGCTTTGTGTTACCTATGCTTTAGCATCTTTTAGTCAAAACACTTAATGATTATGTAAATTATTAACATATCATGGGTGAAAAGATTTGACGACTGATTTAGGTTCCTGCCCCAAATTGGTCATCTGTGAAGGTTTATCCTATTACCTGTAGGAGTGAATGCAGTTGCTTAAGGCAAGTCATTACTCAATCTGGGTGAGACAGTTTCATATCCGTTATAGGGAAATTTTGATGGATTAAAAAAAAACATATTGGATTCCACCAGAGCAGCCAATTCACTTATGTATTTGTCTAGATAGAGGATACTTCTGTGGTTTACTAAATTCATCTTGCTTAACAAATCTATAAAGGAAGCAGCCAATGAACCACAATCTTAGTTGCATACATTCTGAAGTAACTATTACACGTTTTTTGTATTGATTTAAAAACTTAGGCTGTCATAGTAAGCACGTGCTCTTGCTCCAAATATAATGTTCACATCCATCAAAAGATGTGTAGGTGAAGGGAAGGTTAAGATTATTATGGATATGGGAATCCTTCTTGTACCTGGGTCTTATTTCTATTGCCTTCATTTCCATCTTTCGATAGTCCTCACTATTCAGTAAGTGCATGTTGATGTAGGGTGTTCATATGTTATTCAGGATATTGCCAAGGGGAGGCATTTTCTGCAGGGTCCTGAAGGTTTTTCATATTGTTTTTGGATCTATTGAACCACAATTCCCATGTTTATTTGCTTCAAATATGATACAATTCACGTGAACTGATGCCAAATGATTAATGTAAAAATTAAAGCTAATCAGAGTGAAGACAATTTTTTTGGTTCAGGCTTATACAGGTTAGGGAACAATGTGAGAGCTGTTCAATAAAGGAGGCAGTTGATTAGAATTATCTATCTGTACTTTACACATTACTAAATGTAATGGAAACATTTGTATGTTATGGAATTATTATCCCTCAATTTAGGGACCAACATATATGAAAAGTGTATAGAACAAGATGCTCTAAGTAGAAGCTTTCTTGCATAATTCTAATTTTCTTGTCCAGTGCACAAGCAAGACATTTAAAGTATTCGACCTGTATTTAAGCAGTAATCTTCTGGATTTAATTTGACAAACTGGTGGCAAATATTTGTAGAAAAACAACCAATTGTTAAAAACAAACAAACAAACCTGCTTTGTCCACAAACATTAGCGGAAGAGGCTTTAGAATCTTCAAACAGGAGTAAACACTTGTGCTTCAGCATCCTTCAGAATTGAAAACCAACGGGGGCGAAAACAATAAAATTAGATTTGTACAGCGCCTTTTACGTCGGGAAGACGTCTCAAGACATTGGAAAAAAGATGCATGCATGGGCAGTTCTCAACAGAAATAACCAGTCTTGAGAGGAAAACCTAACCATGTCATAAGTGTGATAACTGCATTTATCCAGAAGTGGCACTCACCTGGTCTCAGATATATGAATGATAGAGCCTCCCTCGACTGTTATGTATTTAAAACTAACCAGGTTTATGCTGTCGGACGTTTGGTAAAACATTCATTAGGAAAGTAACAAAATATTGTTCATGAACTTCTCATTATTTAATTTTTGACTTATTCAGACATGTATTCACAGAAAAATACTTGTGAATGCATCTGATCCTTTTCGAAGATTCAGAAGCATTCCCTTGTCTTAGTAGGTTTATATTAACATTTGTTTATTTCAGCCTGGTTGTATTCACAAGTTTTCCAAACCATAAAATCATGTTTTCAATGGTTTTAGGTTGGATTAGTTAACCTTATTTTTTCACGGCAAATAGCTAGTCAATCTCCCGGACTTCAGGACTAAAGATGGTTGTATGGGACCTTTAAAAGCAATGGTAAAGTATTGTAGTTTCCTGCCGATCCAAATGCAGGGTTTAACTTGAAACTAATGTTTTTTTTCTTTTCAGCACTTGGTTGGTGTTACCTTCGAAGAGAAATGGTGGCATGCACAATATTTTAAACTAACCATTTTCTTCATTTACAATATTTGTTCTATGAACAATGCTCGTAACGTACTGTTCATTTCTGTCTTTCAGATTTCGGCCTATAAAAGGAAGACAAGAAGATTTGAAAGAAGTGATAGAAGAATTCAAAAAGAAAGAAAATTTAGAAAAAGCTTTCAAAGCACTTACTTCGGCAGAATGGGCACGACACTACTTCCTCAACAAAAACAAAAGTCAAGAAAAGTCATTTAAAGAACATGTATGTGACTGGTTTCCTGCACATTTTTCTTTCTGGTCAGTCATGTAAATTTGGAACAAATTCCAGTAATCTCAGTTTAAAAGTGGTGAACTGATCAAGTAAAGAATATAAAATGTGCTTGTTGGTTTCACTCCAATATGGAACTCCAAATTACAGAGCAGAGTTGCCTGGTGTAAGCGGTATTCAGATTGTTTTGGTAAACCAAGTGGCTGCTTGCAATAGTCTCAACAACACCAAAATTACATTTATAGAGCGCCTTTCACGTCGGGAGGACGTCCCAAGGTGCTGAACCATCAGGGATTGGAACCCGAGTACGGGGGAGGGAGAGAGGTGGGAGTGTGGCAGAAGGCACGATCGAAAAGGGAGGTCTTGAGACCGTCCTTGAAAGAGGCAAGGGAGGAAGCAAGGCGAAGGGACTGGGATGGAGTTCCCGAGTGTGGGGGCAAAGAGGCTGTAAGTCCAGCCAGCGGACACAGAGCAGAATGTTCTCGTCTCAATGTTCATTTGAGAATCTTCTTTTGTGTGGTGATACCCTCGATATGAGTTAAATCATTTTATATACAGGCTATCATAGATATCGATCATTGTGGGTGACTTCATTGCTATAGTGTATTTGTGGAAACAAGTGCTTCAATTTTTTTTTAACTATGCAAGTGGGTTGTGTGACCATCTTGCAGTGATGATATGAATTAGAGACCTGGAAGTACAGGTTGGCCCAGTGACAACTCTGCTGCATGGAATATGCAGCAACCATTTATTTTCAATCTTCAAAATGCTGAGCTGTAAGTGTCCCTGAGCTGAAATCGTTCTCTTCCTTCTCTTGTCCATCCTCATATTTTGCAGGTTGCCAGTAACCCAGTTCTGGAAGATTGACTATACATGTAATTTCTAACTTAGTTGGCCATAAATGGATATGAACTAAGAAAGTTTGCTAACTGCTTTTCCCCTCCGTGAAAGGATTCACCCATTGTAGATTCTGTGGTTCAAAAGCTTTAGTCAAATGGGTTTTTAAGTTTTATTGAAATTGTGACTGAATTTCTTAATTTAGAGGAGCTATTTTCTCAAGTTAAATTGTCAATCTATTCTGCATAAAATGTGCTCATAAAGGCTTTTTGTTTACTATTTGGGGCAGGTTTTCATTTATTTAAGGATGTTTGCAGCTGAAAGTGGATTTGAACTTTTGCCATGCAATCGGTATTCATCGGAGCAGAATGGAGCCAAGATAGTTGCAACAAGGGAATGGTAGGTTTTCAATTCGCTCTCATTCATTCTCTAGATTTTCAAATAATGTCTTCTCGATGCATGCGTGGGGTGGGGTGAGTTAGAAATGCCGTGCTCCTACGTCAAAAAGAAGAACCGCAGTATTTCTGGATATTTTAAGAGAATTCTCACGAAACACAATTCACAAATGAGTTTTAATTTTGGAGGACTAAAGCATTGTGTTCCATAGTGCATGGAAATATTGCCTTTATTTGTGTTTTGTGTTTCTTGACACCTCCCATGTCTATCACCCAAGCAATCCTGATTCTGTTGATGAGTAATACTGCTTATTACAGTACAGTTTACATGTGTATAGGGCCTCAAAGCACTTATTACATACATGGCATAGTTCTGCTTCTATATTTCTGCCATAGTGAGAATTAGTCAGGGTAGAATTGTGCCCTAATCTCTGGCACAATTGCATAAATAATTAAAATTATACCTTTAACTCTTAGAGGGTGCTAGCGAATTATAACAAATTAATTGGTCAGCTTTTGAGACAATCAATTCTCAATTATTCCATCCTTCTCAATCTTGCAATATTTCTTCTGGGTTATTTGTATGGGTTTATTAACTTTGTGAATTTAAGTACTTAATTTTGTATGTTTGCCTAAAAATAGGAAGAAGAATGACAAGATCGAGTTGTTGGTTGGTTGCATTGCAGAGCTGTCGGAGATGGAGGAAAATATGCTTCTTCGTCATGGAGAAAATGATTTTAGTGTTATGTTTTCAACCAGGAAGAATTGTGCCCAGCTTTGGCTTGGACCTGCGGCATTTATTAACCATGGTATGGAGACTTTAGTGTTGCAAAACATCACAAAAAGATTTTAGTACAAAATCAATGAGAAGTTTAATGTCTCCCATTTTGTCTGGATCTCTTTTTTGCTGTGAGCTTTTCATTCCTTTCCTCAAGCCACACACACACACATACACACACACACATACATATATATATATCTATATATACATATACAGTAGAAGCCCATTTATCCGTGACTCGTTGCACCGGCATTTCCGTATTACCAGCATGCCAAAAAAAAAAGGCCCCATTTGATAAACCGGAAACTATGCGGAACAATAGCAGCAGAGCATTTGTAAATAATAACATAATAACAGAATATTGTATTGGTACTTATTGTTAAAAGTAATCTCTTGCGCTTCTCACCTTTGCTGGTAGATGCTGCGCTTGAAGCCATGGTGCTGTGGTTATAGTTCAGCGAGTCTTTTTAAAATGGAGCACGCCAAGCGGGTGAAAAAAACGGAGCGCGACTTTAAAGTCATACTAGCAGCAAGCTGATAACGCTAGCCGATAACCCACATTGTTGCGCAGGTGCAGTATTTTGGTTTGCCGCTAGTAGAGTCTAGGGCTTCGGCTTGCCGCGAGTAAAGTCGCGCGACTTTAAAATTGCTCTGCAATTTTTTTCACCCGCTTGGCATCCTCCATTTAAAAAAGAATTGCTGGACTGTAAGCCTCAATCAGTAAAGGTGAGAAGCGCAAGAGAGTAGTTTTAACAATACGTACCAATACAATATCCTGCTATTATCTGTTATTACTTAGTCTGGTGTGTGTTAAAAGAACTTTAATTTTGTTGTAGTGGGTTTTCAGCCGCGGGCCATCTGAATATCCGACAAGCGCTTTAACCGGCATTGGCCAGGTCCCGCGGGTGCTGGATAAACAGACTTTTACCGTACATCCTTTGCAGGGCATGTTATGACTTCAAGTTAGACTGCTCAGTTGAAATTACTCAGCAAGGGCTGGTTTCTACTGGTGAAAGGGTTGATAGGAGATGTGGGGGTAGGAGCAGCAAGGTCATCCACTCTTATTTTATGTATTCATCTATATATTAGATGGCATCAAGAGGAAGTGACTTGCTGTGCCTGATCTGGGCATTTTTGATAGATTTGCAATCCTTCGGTTTGGCGATTATATCGTGCTGTTGGGGTACTCGCCTGGAACCTTGTGCACTGCATTCACCATCTTGAACACTGTGCCACTTAGTTGGTTAATGTGCCCCAGTATAATTCTGGATAGCTTGAGAGGGAATCACAAATTTATCGATTGGAAGATACAAAGGGACATCCATCCATTTTGTCAATTTGTAGTTATCGGGGGGTTGTTGTGTACACCAATGTTTGCTTGGACACTATGCTGAGTAGGGGCAAACATACAATCAGGTCCTTTACTTCTCTTCAATGAGAACAAAGTCTCAATGCATCATGAACTCACAAAGTTATACAAAAGCCATCTAGTCACTTAAAATACAAATCTGTAGCATTCTCCAGCACCAACATTCTTGACCCGTTGAGCCAAAATACTGACTAATGTCACGCATTATGGTTATGGAAGTTTGTACTGTATGTATAGCTGTAGTTTTAAAAATGATTGCTTTAACTGACCAAGTACCAATGATTTGTTTTCTTTTCTTTCTGGTCTGGGGTTTTCCGAAGATTGCAGACCCAATTGTAAAGTAAGTTGTGACTTTTCTCCCCCTTTTCAGTATTTCGTGCTTACCCCCTCACGCCCTTTCCCCTTCCCCATAGTTTTTTTTTCTTTCTTCCCTGCGCTACTACCACTACCACCACCAAATCCTTCTGAGTTGCTAATTTATAATGGGGTATGGATTCTAGCATATCAGCCATCCTTCACGCGGCAGGATGGTCCATGCACGTTGGCGAGCTTGACCAGCCAATTCAGCACGTATTAATCTGGCAGTATCTTGTTTGTGTAGCTTCGCTTCATATCTGGCAGTGCCTTTACCCACAAAGCAAACAAAGTCAGTTCAGTTTTGTCTGATGAAACTGAAGATTGGAATCGGATAATAACTTCTGATTTGTTTTCTTTAGTTTGTTTCAACTGGTCGGGATACAGCCTGCGTAAAAGCACTAAGAGATATTGAACCTGGAGAAGAAATCTCTTGTTACTACGGGGATGGATTCTTTGGAGAAAATAATGAATTCTGTGAATGCTATACATGTGAGAGGTATGATATGCCCTTTGATTATAAATCTTCCTATCATGAGAACTGACTTGTGTTTCATTAGTATAAATTTCCCTAACAAATGGAGAACTCTACCGCTGGTAAAACAGCAAATAAAATGTTTTTGTTCACCCAGAATGTTGTGCCAAGAGTTCCAAACCATTGTTGTGCGAGGAAGAAATTACACTTGTATTTTTTCACAACTGCGGGAGGGCAGTGATAGTACTCTGCTAGGCAATTCTGGGGAGAATGTCGTAACTGGATTTACAGCACAGAAAAGGGACATTCAGGCCCAACTCGTCTGAGCGGATGTTTATTCTCCACAAAAGTCCCCACTTACTCCTTAGTCCTTCCCATACCCATCTATTTCCTTCTCCTTCATGTGAATATGTAACTTCCTCTTACACGCTTGGCACAAAGATTTTTAATTCCAAAATAAGACTTTGACTTCTTTATGACCCAAAGAGAACAATGAAAATACTGATGCACAGTTTTTACAATCAGGATAATAGAGTTCCCCTCCAATATTTAAATTTTTTAGGTCCCATGTCTTAATGTTGAATAAATCAGCAATATGGTAGCTTTGACAATTAATTCCAGTGAGTGTAAGTTAACTGCAGGAGAAATAAAAATAATTTTCCTTCTTCTTTCAGGCGTGGGCAAGGTGCATTTCGGTCAAGGTGTATTCCTGACCCTGCTCCTGTCATAAATAGCAAGTACGGACTCAGAGAAACCGACAAACGTTTGAACAGGTTAAAAAAGTTGGGGGATGGTGGAAAGAACTCTGACAACCAATCTGTGAGCTCAAACACTGATGCAGAGATTACTCAGGAAAAAGGTAGTCAATGCATTCTTAATGTTTCTGTTGGTATTGCTATCTCAGGTGTCGTGCCAAGAATTAGATTCGTGGAATCAGAAATTTACAAATAAGGAGGCCATTCAGCCCACTGAGTCAGCATCAGTTCTCGGAGCAAACTATACTTTCAATCTAACAGCCTGGCCCTATCCCCATACTCCTTCAGGCTCTACTTTTCATATTCATGTGTTCTTCCCTCTTGATTCTTGCAGTGGACCATTTTTTGGTCAAACGTTTTTAAGCCTCTGAGACGCTGTCTGGTGTGGAGGGTGCTATATAAATCCAAGTTGTTTTTTGGGGTGGGTCATTGCACATTGCAACAACTGTGTAACAGTGCTTTTTCCCCAACTCCCCTTTTGCTATGCCGGTAAGACAAATTAACTGAGCTAACAGTCAGTAGTATAACGGCAGGGAAGCACTGCACATGCCTGCCCATTGCCATTTTTCACAACTGATTCCTCGATGTTGAAACCAGATTACTGAGATTGCCGCAGACAATCGACATAACTTCAAAATTCTGTCATGTATTCATGGATTTGAAATTTGGGGTTATCTCTTTCAGCAGTATTAAGACCTTTTCCCATGACCAAGCATGGAAGGTGCAGTGTTTGGATGTAATTTAACAAATGCATTCTGGAATGTGACGTGAGAAACTAAGTGATACTGAAGTCAGCTTGAGTGCAGTTAGCAAGCACTCTCTGAAGTAGTGAAAATGTCATTGTCCTTTTGATGTCAGTTGAGATAGCTGTGAATGCCAAACTGACTTTTCAGTGAGCGAATGTAAAACTGTTTATTCATTCTCTTTAGTTCATTCAGTGGTTGAGATGTTGTCAATTTGTATTATCGTATGGTCTTGATACTGAGAAGGAAAGAATGACAATTCCTTAAAATAAAGCCAAATACACACAAGGTGGTGCCTGCAGTTGCTCATTTCCAGATTTGTCTGATTGGATATAAAATTCTGGCCAGAGGAGGGTGCTCTTTGAAAGGAATCCTCCAGGATAACACTTTACAATGACCAGCCTTTTAAGTATTGGTTGGAAAACTACTTGCAGCAGAGCATCTGATGGGGTGGAATCCTGACATTTCTTAGGCGAGCGTTTAGAAATGTGATCTGTTGCTCGGTTTTCCTGCATCTAATGTAGTTCTGGTTCTCGAAAGAATGCAGTCTCTGTTGAGGGATTTTTTTTAAAAAAAATGAAATTGCAAAGTATATTCATTAGTCTATAATCTTTTATTGTTCTAGCTTCAAATAGAAAATCTTCAATCAACATGAAAAAGAACAGCAAAAGCAGAACAAGGCAAACTTTGCCCAGAACATCAGCTGCCACTAGTTCTACCTCATCCTCTTCAAAAACGTGTTCTGTAGGTAATTCCAAGGTACCAAAGAAACTGAAAACCTCAAAGCCCGTTAGGCCTTTGCCCTCAAAATCAAGGTTAAGAAGTGAATCTAGAAGGTCAGAACACAAGACCACTTTTAGAAATCTTGAAATGGATAATTTAGTTCTTAAGGAGCCTAAAGTAGTTCTTTATAAGAGCTTACCGCTCGAAAAGGATAAAGACCTAGAGGGACCAGCAAAAGTTGATGGTTTGGGTCGATGCCTGACCAGACATTCTATCAGAGAAAATAACATCAATTCTGTGAAAGAACTGCATAAAAAGGTTTCTCCGTTGCGTGACGGAATGGTTTCTTGCACCTACATGACCCGGAGGGCAAAGAGAACGAGACTGGCTCTCGGAGAGTCATCCAGTTCACTGGAGCTTGAACCAAATATAATGGATCGTGGAAGCATTCATTGCACAGGGGGAATGGAACATCCAAGCTCTGTTCTACACGTCAGTGACAACCTGCATGTAAATAAATTGGTCCAAGAACCTTTTTCGGATAATGGCATATGTTTAAACAGAAGGAGGTCACAACAAGAGAAACTTGCTGTAAAATTAGACGAATGCCAGCTTGCATTACCTTGTTCTGTAAAGGAGGAAGTGAAGGAAGAAACTATACCTGACTTGATCAGTCCTCCTCCAATTCATAAACTTAATGGTAGTGAGAAGGTAGAACTTGTGGATGTACCTGATGTCTACCGAGACTGTGTGGGTTCTTCAAATGGTGTGGCTTCAGATTCTTTTGTAGTTTCTCACAAATCAAAAAATTCAGATTGTCATAAAATAAAAGAGGAGTATCCCAGAACAACTGAAAGAAACAAAAAGAAAAGACAAATCACAAGGTATGACGCACAATTGATACTTGAAAACAGTTCTGGGATCCCCAAGTTGACTCTGAGGCGAAGGCGTGACAGCAGTAGTAGTAAAACCAACGACCAAGAAACAGACGGAAAGAAATCTAAGATCAGCATCAAACTGAGCAAAGACCATGAAAATGATAAAAATAGTAATAATTATGTAGCAAAGCTCAGCAATGGGTTCACCACAGGCTCAGGTAGCAGTTCTACGAAACTCAAAATTCAGCTGAAACGAGAGGAAGAGAATAGAGGAATCAAGCGTTCACACTCCAGCATGGAAGAACTCTGTGACAATGATGGGTGCTGTGACGGTGCTGTCTTATTGAGGTCTGATGGCGAAGTGGTTGAACATGGACGGCACAAAGAAGAGTATGAAGATGATGAGGAGGATGATGAAGATGATGATTCTTCTTCTTCGTCCTCCTCATCATCCTCTTCCTCCTCCTCGTCTTCATCTTCTTCATCATCGTCATCATCATCCTCTGAGGACGAGGAGGAGGATGATTATGATGATGAATTTGAAGATGAATTTATTCCACTTCCTCAGGCTAAAAGACTAAGACTGATAGTTGGTAAAGACTCCATAGATATAGACATTTCATCAAGAAGAAGAGAAGATCAGTCTTTAAGGCTTAATGCATAAGCTTTGGGTCCTGTATGACCATAATGTACAGTACTTTCCAATCAGTTATTCCACATTTGAATGATCTTACTGTAAATTTTATTGACGGCACTTCTGTATTCATTATCAACATAAATATTGTAGAAAGTGTACAGTATATTGACTCAAGTTTGATTTTTGTGCAGATTTTTATTGTACTTTTAACAGCCTTACTATGTGCAATTCTGAATTTTGGAGGGAGTTGATTCTCTGCTGGAATTAAGGCATAAAACAGAATTGTTGTATAGCAAGACCATTTTTTTCTTTTTTCCCTTCTGAGCCTAAACATTTTGAATCACAATTATGGGGGATACCCTAATTTTTTTTTAAATGGAGCATTAACTTGCTTCTCTGTGTCAATGAAGGTTAAAGATAATCGATAGTGGCAGCAAGTTAAACCAACAACAACATTTTCTATTAGCTGTTCTTATCACCAGCAAGAAACTGCAGCTTTTAGGCTTGTTTGCTAGGTGTTTCCCCAGGTTTTGTCAGTTTTACACTGTATGCTGTCCCAGATGTACTGTTTGTGGCCTTTGTCAGTAGCCAGCTATTGGTTGGAAGTTTAAATAAATGGAGTCGTTTAAATAAAAATAAGTGTGAACCTTTTGCTGACATTGTAATAGAGAATTATGTATGCAAGGTATGGCACTTTGCAGCATAAAAGCTTGAATATAGCCTAAATGACACCCATTTATGTAAATTAATGAACTCCTTGTACTCTTGACTGTTAAATTTCAAAAAAGATAAAGACCTGTTTGTAGAATTTCCTGAAAAAGACTTATGTGGTCACGTGTTTCATTAAAAAAAATGTAATTGATATCATAAAACCTTAATTTAAATATGAAACATTATATGAACAGGCATTATATGTGTTTGCTAATGGTTGACATGCATTTTTCCCTTCTCAAATTCTACATATCTAATTACAGTATTTTCAGATGTTTGGGTTATGCCATATGAATTCCCACATTAAGATTCCTGTAGTAATGAACCGTATTGATGGCTTCAATAACATTGTGAAAAGATGAAACTAAGCGGGCACTTTTGAGTGAAGATCTCATCAGAATTTATGTAATGTGTTGCAATGTGTCAGAAGAGGTTTTATATCTCCATTGAGCCACCACAAAGCCTTTTTTGTATATTCCAGCTCAATGGGACAGTATTGTGCGTGTTTTTCTGTTCTGGGTATCTATTGCTTGATACCAGGAACTAGCTTGTTTGGTATTTAAGTATCTGAATGCACGTTATTCTGAATACTTTCCGAATCTGCCATAAAGCTTATTTGAAGTTAATGAAAAACAATTAGAATAATTGAAATGAAAGCTATTAGAACTAAGGGTTGTATGATTTGAAATAAATACCCAGGTTTACATAAAATAATTTATATCCTGGCTGCCAGCTTAACAGGTTTACAAAGTGTTAACCAATTGAGTTTATCAATGACAGTGAAATAAATCTTAAGATATGATTTAAGTTTTAAAATAAAACAAATGCTCTCATCACATCAAGACACTAGGATAATCATAAATGGAAGACTAGACCGCTGAAGCCAGTGAAATGTATCTGTACACAAAGCATAATCATAGATTGCCTTTGGGAAAATATTCATTTGTTTAGTTTAAAATGGTTTCATAGTTGCAATAAAACCATCTGTATGACCTTCCAGATTAGAACAATGTTAATTTAACATTGAACAGATACGTTGGGGAAAAAGTATCAATTGCAGCTCAAGAAATGTTTGGATACAATAGTTAAACTGATATCCCATAGTTTGTCCTATGGATAGAAACAACATAAAGCGGCTTATCTGCAAAGAGACCAAATCTTGATTTGAATTGCTTCAATATAATTACTTTCTCACAGCTAACTGCAAATACTTTATGTTTGTGTGTCAGGCCTGTACTCTGCCCATTACTCTGACTAAGTGTTACTTACAGTTGACCTGTGTTACTTCTAAAACTAAGTGCTGGACTGGATGGGAAACTTGGATATTTATGAACATAATGTTTACCTGCAAATAAAATTCTGCACATTCAATTTATCCAGAAAAATTCTCAGTTGCTGGATCACTCCAGTGATTTTTATTGTAAGGGAGGTAGGCATATTGCAGAAGATGGATTTAGTGCAATTGAGCGTGCGTTTTGGACCAATCAAGCAACCACAAGAAAATATAATTATTTAAATATTGAATAGTGCCAACTATCTATCCCGTGATTAGCTGTGTGATGTTTAAGTTGGCTAGAATCCGCTTCACTGAACTTGAATTACAATAGGCAGTGTAAACTCAGCCAAACTGGACAGTGTCTTTACCGAGTGCACCATTAGGGGAAGCTATTTCAATTTTGAAACAAAATTCCAACCCATTCTGCTCAAGCAAAATAGCAGCTGCTCACAACAAGGGAATCATTTATCTAACTCTTGATTCCCTTTTAAAAGAAAAGTTACAATACAAACTTGGGGTTTCCCTGCCTATGCTAACAAATCTAGTGTTAATTGCACCTGCAAATTTGCTTTCAGTTTCCATGTAAATGAAAGTTCATACATCAGTGGATATTTTATTTGACTTGTATAGCATGACCCTTAATTATTATTTCTTGTGGTATGAGCTGCACACAGACACTCTCCTCTGTAATGAGGAGGACCATTTGGTGTATTCTCTTTTGAGTTGCTCTGCCTTCCGGACCCGGTGATTTGTTCCCTCAGCCATTTGGACAAGCTGACTAAAGTACAATGGAGAAGTGGATGATGAAATGAAAAGGAAGAAGTTGGAATGTCACGTGGAAAATATTGAAAGAGATCACCAGGAGGCGCAGAATCTTTGCCTGTAAAATGCAAGTCCTGATTTTTTTTCAATAATAAACATGGTCAAAGTTAACACACGTTTTGGTAATCCTACACTCAGGCCTTTTGTACAGGTTACTTCGTACAAGTATTTTTGTGCTGGAAAATGGTCTTCCAAGTAGGTTGGAAGTTTACACCATTACCAATCACTTCTTGACATTTAATACACTAAAAAAATAGTGGATGGGCTTGGTTGCCTCCAGTGGTCTTAATGAGGAATACTGTAATTCACATAGGATTGTACAGGTTAAGGAATGTTTCCATACTGCAGACCTGACCGTATACTGTTAATTAAGAATGGGTGCTTGATTTTGATTCAGTCTTGCGTGCGTCTTGCCATTGTGGACCCTCTTTGAAGACTGGGTGGAATCTCGGAGCTGTTAGGGTTGCTTTCCCAAGCTCAAAAAGTTATTTTGCAACCAAGGCACAAAACATTGGCCCAATTATTTTGCAGATTTGTATTTTACACAACATTGCTTTGTCTTGTGGGATTACTGTTGAGTTAGATAGAAGAGGAAAAAATAAAGATGACTTGCAGCTGGAACATGTCTGAATTGTAGCTGTCTGCAATGTGTAAAATACTTTGATGGGGGAGTTAGTTTCACAGGAATGGTCAACATGGCAGGCATCTGATTAAAACATGTTCCAGAAACACATTCAGTACTGTTAATGTAATGCTTCATTTTGTTTATCCAATTGGAAACAAAAACAAACCAGCTCTTATAACAATTCTTTTGCAGATTTATTTAATCTGTATTTACTGAATGTAACCCAAACAAATGTGAGGAAGAGAACTAACCATTCTGGCCAGTCTAACCAGTCAAACTGTTTTTCTGTTTGAACTTTGAGGGTTTCTCCCAAGTCTGGATGAAGCCATGTCTATTGTGTTTATTAATAATAAACCTTGCATTTGATATAACACCTTTTATGTTTGGGAGACCATTCCCAAAGCTCTCAGAGTGACTGTATATTTTGTAGCTCAACTAACCAAAAGGGTGAATAATTTACTGAAATGAATGTAGATTAAGGCCCAAGTAATAGGGCTGGAAATTGTGCTGAAGCGATCAGACTCCTTCAATTTATGTAGCAACAGTCACAGGGCATGGGTATGCAACTTGGCTGCCACACATGACTATAAAATGCATGATAGCTACTTCCTTCCCTCACCTCCGCAACATTGCCCAACTCTGCCACTACCTCACCCTCAGACTGCTGAGACTTTCATTTATATCCAAGCTTGACTCCGCCAATGTCCTGTTTGTCAGCCTTCACAACTCCTTCCATGGGTTGCAGATCATCCAGAACTCTGCAGCCTGTGTCCTTTACCGCTCCAGGCTCCGTGACCCCATCTGCCCCATTCTCACTCGACTTCAATGGCTCCCTATCACTCACCCAGCAGATTCAATTTAAGATCATGGTTCAAAGCTTTAAAGACCTTCCATGGCTTTGTCCCAACCTACGATCACTGCGACCACCTAACACCCTACCAACCTGCCTGCCCCCTCCTCTCAGCTGGCTCCAGGCCTCTCCATGTCCCCCGACCCACCCGCCCCACCATCGGTGAGCGACCCTTCAGCTACTCTGCCCCTAACCTCTGGTATTCCTTCCTACAATCCCTCGGCCTCGCCCCCTCCCTCGCCTCCTATAAATCCCGCCTCAAGATCCTCCTCTTCAATGGTGCCATTGTTCACCTAACCCCCCCTGCCTTCCTTCCCTCCACCTTTCCCGATCTGAACCAAGATCTGAAACACTGACTGTCCAGCGCCTTGGGACGTCCTTTCGGCGTGAAAAGCGCAATACAAATGGAATTTTGTTGTTGTTCACAGTAAATCTTTAGAAGCACTTTGAGATATCTTACCGTGAAATGTGCTATATCAAATGCAGGGGCTATTTATTATAAGTATTCTCTCCCTCCCATTGTGACTTCGAAGAATACATTTTATTTTTCTTGTTCAGTCGTAAATTTACGTTGAAAGTAATTGTATTACTGCATTGTCCTGTGAAACTCTTGCAAACTATCTTTATCCCTTCATTGCCCTCTCCCCACCATGAAAAGAAGGGAGTTTCTTTCAGATGAACCCACTCCCCTGAATAAAATTTGTCATTTGCTTAATGGCTGTTTGTGGGACATTATTGTATACAAATTGGCTGCCACATATGCCTATACAATACATAACAGCTACTTCACAATATATCTTTGAAAGTACTTTCGAGATATTCTGACGTGAAAATTTGCTATATGTAATGCAAGGGTTACTTGCTACGAGTAATTCTGCAACAAATTATCACCAACCTGTCAACGTGAAGATACTGTAATTTGAATTATTATAAATGGAATACTGATACTGTATATGATGTGGAGTTCTACTTTCGAGACAAGACCATACTACTGTTTGTAAATTCTGTCCTGCTGAGTCCGGGGAATAAAAACGTATACATTTGGCTAACCACAAAGTGTCTATTTGTACACATTCTCCCAAGTGGTAAGAGGAGCCGAAGGAGAAAGGGCAGATCAACCT
Source organism: Hydrolagus colliei (assembly GCA_035084275.1). Classification (NCBI taxonomy): domain Eukaryota; kingdom Metazoa; phylum Chordata; class Chondrichthyes; order Chimaeriformes; family Chimaeridae; genus Hydrolagus; species Hydrolagus colliei. The sequence continues at coordinate 6,862,089 of CM068757.1, read as the reverse complement.
GAGATCAGAGATTAAAAATCCAGTCTACAAACTATCTCGTAACTTTTTTTTTCCTTTTCACAGCGTACAACCTTGACCACCTGTCTTAACATTCACAGAAGGTGAGAATGTAATAATTTGTGTGCAGCTATTAAAGATTTTAAAGTTCACATTCTCTCTCAGCGAATAAAGGTAAATAAGTATTTAAAAATGCCACATAGTAACAGGTTGTTCAACCCCACCAAAGATTAACTGTGACTATCCTCTATCTATATCTTATCCAGTTTATTTTGGAATGCCCATAATTATCTGCCTCGACCACCTCACCAGGTACATCCATCATTCTTGGAGTTTTTGTAACATGTAAATTTTATTTCTTTTTGTTTTTGGAAAAAAAATAATCCACTTCAAATTCCAATAGCTCTGTGACAAAGTGAAACACAAACCTGCAACTAATGATTGACAAAATGATCGCTGGAATGTTTTCAAAATTCTTTACAAATTAGCAGGTGCAACTCCACTTGGCTAACAGAAGGATCACTTGAACTTGCTGTGTGGCCATATCTTAAGAAATATACACAGTACATATATATATATTAAAAGCTTTCATGTGTCAGGCTGCTGTTTGGAGCAAACTAAAACTTTACTACCTAAAGTTAACAACAGCAGATGAATGTCAGTTTGACCGGTTATTTCTGGCCGCTGCTGTACGTTTGCCTTGCAATAGTTTCTTATTTATTTTATTTAATGGCTCCGGTTTGGACACAGGAATGTCGTGTGTACAGCAAACCATTTCTCCCACTTGCCATCGGAGATAGGTTGGTGACTATCTCTCTCCCACGTGTCTTTGAGGTTCACAGTGTTTTCTAGGAACTTGCCAACCAAAGCACTGACACTTGCATTTCTCCAATGTGATTTATTGGGGGGGAGGGGAGGGGGGGGAAACACAAAATGTTGTTCAGTATGTAAATATTGCATTCATATGCCCACGTAAAAGTAATGACAAGTGGTGGGGGTTTTGCACAGCTCGTGAATTTGGATCAATGGCAAATCAATAACCAAATTTTCTGCTTGTATTTGAAAGCCACAGATAGAGACTGCAAGCAAAAGAAGCTTTTCGAAAAGTAACAAAGGCATTCATAAGGATAATTGGTCCTTCCTCTTCAACCATGCCTTTGGTCATAGAATACTCCCACCTCACTCCCTTTGCCCTCCACCACTCTTGATTCCAATCGCAGCTTGGGTGCAAACCTTTGCCTGTCCAGCACCTTGGGACATCTTCAGCATACAGGCAGAATGAGAAACTGTGAAATGCATATTAAAATGTTGGATTTACACAGAAATATTAGTAATAATGTCAGGAAAAAAAAGTCCAAATTATTGCCAACCTACCACGATGAAAACTGAATATATTAATTTAGATATTGGACAGGCCAAACACTTTCATCTCAGGCTTGCATTCGATGTAAAATTTGACCCAACAACCAATGGCTGCAGAGAACAACAGTGGCATATACACTCATCCCTTAAATAGCTCAATACCTTAAATAGCGTTCAGGAGGGAAACCTTCACGGAGCAAAGCACATCATTATATTAAGTGAACGGCACTATATGGTGCAACAATAATACCTGCACAGTGCACAGAAGTGCAGTATACGGACATGCAGCAGTCGAACGCATCATCCAAATAGATGTAAGTGCACTTTTTACTGATAATGTGCCAACCATTTTTCACGGAACAAGGAAAAGTTCCCAGGGGACAATCTAAAACAACAGAGGAGCACCACAGAGTTTGTTTCTTGTTAATCCTGCAAAAAGGCTTCTACCTCATTGTGCAAATGCTCATGGAAGGTGATGTCCATGATTCTCTCTTAATGTTCAGATGCTGAGTGTTTTCAAATTTTCTCAATTATTTTTAGGTGATATAATTGTGTAACCAATCTACTTTCCCCCTACAAGCCCAACCGGACCCTCCGTTCAACAGGACTTGGCCTGCTCCAAGCCCCCCGCCCGAACCTCCCCACCATCGGAGGCCGGGCCTTCAGTTTCTCCGCTCCCACCCTTTGGAATACCATCCCCCAATCCCTCCGTCTCGTTTCTTCCCTTTCCTCTTTCAAGGCCGGTTTGAAGACTTTCCACTTCGACTGTGCCTTTTGTTCCACCCCGAATTTTTCGACCTCCCCTTCGTGTCTCACCCCTTCCCAAATACTCCCATCCCAGCTCGGGTCACACGCCTCCTGTGCAGCGCCTTGGGACGTCCTCCCGACGTGAAAGGCACTCTATAAGTGTAATTTGTTGTTGTTGTTTGCTGCAGTCTGGTGTAATAAAACACAATAATAAAATTTGTCATTTCAATCCACGACTGTTGTGCGTGATTGGCTGCCGCATTTTGCCCACAAATATACAGTCAATTCACTTGATAGTATATTCTGTGAAGCGCTTTGAGACGTCTAGAAGACGTGAAAAAGCGCTAAATCAATCAATTAAAATTACATTCATATAGTACCCTTTATGTTGAGAGGATGTCCCAAGGTGTTGAACAGTCAGGTAGGGACCAGAGCAGTGGGGGAGTAGTCAGGGTATAGGGGGAACGAGAGTAGGAAAATTGACTGTATATTTGTGGGCGAAATGCGCAAGTATCAAATGCAAGGATTATTATCATTATTATAATGAATAATCTTGAGTCATTGTTCAGTCTTCTTTTGTGTAGGATTCCTCGAATTCCTCCGTAGTCATCATTCTTTGTTGAAGAAATCCTTGCATTCCACTTCTAGCCTTCAGGAATGCATTACACCCGCAGGACCACAATAAACCTATCATACTAATTCTTAATAATCATCTTTGCATTTGCTATAGTGCTTTGTGAAATCACCAGATCATCACAAAGGACATCAGGGGATTGACTGTACAGCGTCCTGACGAAGGGTTGTAGACCCGAAAGGTTGGCTCTTTTTCTTTTCTCCGTGGATGCTGTTTGACCTGCTGATGTTCCCCAGCAACTTTTGTTTGTGTTTCAGATTCCCAGCATCTGTAGCATTTGGTGTTTTGTTTACAGTAAACCTTGCATTTGGTATTCACACCTTATCACATCTTCCAAGACGTCTCAAAGAATCTACTGAAAGACTTGCACAGCTCCTATGTATCTTTTCAATCAATCTTAAATTAGGATCTTTCAAGGTGTTTCAGCCTGAAGCAATGGTAGCCCTCTCACCTCCGTGTCAGAGGGTTGCTAGTTCAAGCCCCATGTCGGTAGTTGGAATCGCACAGTCTAGACAGGCACACTGACGCAGTGCTGGGGGAATTGTTGCATTGTCAGAGGTGCTGTCCTTCGGATAAGCCACTGAATCAAGATTCATGTCGAGGAGGGAGGAAAGATCCCAAGGCACTATTCAAAGTTATTCCGGTGTCCTGGCCAACAAATCCCATAAACAACATTGATCTCTCACTCCATGGCTGTTTGTGGGGACGCTGCTGTGCACAATTGGCTGCCACGTTTCACCCACAAATAAACAGTTCATTCACTTTACAGTATATTCCGTGAAGCGCTTTGAGACATCCAGAAGATGTGAAAAGTGCTAATATCAAAAGCAAGGATTATTATAAAAGCATATGGAGGATGGGTGGGGGTGGTGGGTGAGGCATTGAATGGAATAAAATGTAAAAGCAGAATGATCTTTTGTGCTGTAACTTTCTATAACAATAGTTACGTTAACTAGCCTTGGGATTTACACACCAATGTGAATATTTCTGGAAATGTAATAACAAAATTACATTTGTGGAGTGCCTTTCACATCGAGAGGATGTCCCAAATCACTGACCAATTCACATAGCAACTTGGTTGCATTTAAAATGCTATCATTTGGTTGCTGGATGAGGCAGGCATTTCCAGAATTCCTTGTGGATTGAAAGATTGAAACACTCGACCTTCCAGCAACATGACAGATATTTTAGGTTTGCAAGATTTTGAATTGAATTAAATTCGACCTGACACTCGTAATTTCTTTGTGATCTTTCTTGCCAAATGAATTGTGTGTTATCCACAACACATTGCAAAACATACTCCAATTTATTTATTTTTAACTAACAATTGTCCTGTAGCTCAGTGGTTGGAGCACTCGTCTTACAACAACAACAACAAAATTGCACTTATATGGTGCCTTTCACATCGGGAGGACGTCCCAAAATGGTGAACAGTCTGGTCGGAACCCGAGCGGGGGGGGGGGGGGGGGCAGTGGGAGGTGGGGGAGGGTCGAAGTAGGGGGAAGAGTTAGTGGGGCAGCCGAAGACTTGGTCGAAGAGGAAGGTCTTGAGACCGGCCTTGACGGAGGAAAAGGAGGACACGAGGTGGAGGGGCTGCGGGCGTGAGACCTGTGTGAGGTCAGGCGTGAGACCTGTGTTCAAATCCAGGCAGGGCAAAACCGTGGGCAAGTCTCCTTACTCCACACGCCTAATAATAATCCCTAAAAAAAAATTGGTTTCATTTCAATCCACGACTGTTTGTGGGGACAAAGCTGTGCCCGATTGGCTGCCTGCGTTTCGCCCACAAATATATACAGTCAATTCACTTTACAGTACATTCTGTGAAGCGCTTTGAGACGTCTGGAAGACGTGAAAAGCGCTATACAAGGATGCAAGGATTATTACTAATAACGAAGAAAGTTATTGCTCTCAACGGACGCCTCTCGATCACGAGAATCCGCTCGACTGCTCTGCCGGCCACTGCTGAGGAGGATTTCCCCAGGTCTCAATCTTGAGATAAAATCTCAACAGAATCCGATAAGCACTGAATACTCCCCCTGTTTTGTCACTTACTCCCTTCCCCTCAACAACAACAACAACAACAACTTTGATTTATATAGCGCCCTCCGCGCCGGACTGCGTCTCGGAGCGCTTCACCTCCTCCTCCTCCTCCTCCTCCCTTTAATATGGAGTACAAACCAGCAGAAACCAATACACACAGCAGTAAAAACAGAACTAAGTGGGGGTTTTTTTAATTAAAAAAAAGCACATTTGCACCCTGGAAAAAAAAGATATTTGATGTGTGAATGCTGACTTCACTATATATATATATATATGTATTTTTTTTAACTTCTTTTCCCTCCATCCCTGTAAAATTCTGCATTCATTTCTGGTGGGATGTAGTACACTAAATATGATTTCACTTTCTCTCTCTGTCAGTCTCTCTCTCTCTCACACACACACACACACACACTCGTTGTTTTTTTTTGACTACTGCCATTTTAGAATCGAGGCAATTCAAACATACCTCCATCTTCCAATTGAGTTAGAACCATTTCCAAGCCTGAGTCAGTTTTAAGTTTCTGGATGAACACACGCTCACACACACACACACACACACACACATGGCAGAGAGATCCCTTTGCAATTCATATGATGATTTCATTGGTTTTTAATTAAAAATAAGAATTTTATTAAAATGATATATATATATACACACACACACACACACATAGATACACTGAAGGGATGAATAAGAATGCAATCCATTCAATCTAGCTGATGGATAACAGACAGGGAGGGGAGGGTGGAGTGTGGGGGAGTGAAATCGTCCACAAAAGTGCAGTTAAATTAAGTTGCATTGACTTAAACGAGAGAGAGAGAGAGAGAGAGGAGGGGGGGGGGGGGGGGGGGGGATCATGGCTGAGGGCGTCACCTCAACTGTGAGGCTGGGATCCAATAGGCACCAAGGGTGTGAGTGAGTGAGTGAGTGTGTGTGTGTTTGTGGGACATTTTGTTTCCAATCGCATCACTGAAGCTTATTGATACAAACCAGAGGCGTCACAGGGGCTTTACATTGACTGCGTTACACACAGCAGCCAGTACAGCACAGAGCAGAGCAGAGAGCAAGGCAACGACACTGACTACAGCTCCTCTCCTCAAGTGTTTTAACAAGTGGCTCATTATTTTCTCTCTCTCTCCCTCTCTCTCTCCTTCTCCCTTTACTGTTTCCTTCCCTCCCTCCATCTCTCCACCACCCACCACCTGAACTGTGAGATTCCCCTCATCCATTGCTGAGAGATCCATAGCATCCTCTCTTGTGTCTCTGTCTCTCTCTCTCTCTCCTTCCCCCTCTATTCTCAAGCATCCTCTTCCAACAACTAAAGGGGAGGGGGAGGGGGGGAAGAAAACACACAGAGAGATCTATAGATAATTAGATAGACAGAGAGAGAGAGAGATTCGGTTTTGCTGTCTGTGAAACGTTCCTGTTTCTTCAAACGTTTATTAACTGGGAGGAAAAATCATCCTTTTTTTTTAAAAAAAAGTGTTATTTTTTCCTCCCTCCCTCTCCCCCCCTCTCTCCCCTCTAAAAAGAGAGAAATTCTGGTAATTTTAAACGTTTGATTCGGTTTTTTTTTGTTGGGAGACCAGAAATACTCCTCCCCTCTGTGTTGAAGGTTATTCTCTTGTGTTTTCTAGTTCAATCTGCTTCCCTTTCTCTCTGTGTCGCTCTCTCTCTGTCTCTCATCTCTCTCTCCCTGTGCCTGCCTCTCTCTCTCTCTCTCTCATCTCTTTCTCTCCTGTCTGTCTCACTCTCTCGTTTCTCTCTTTCGATCTCCGTCTCTCTCATCTCTCTCTCTCTCTCTCTCTCATCTCTTTCTCTCTCTGTGTCTCTCCCCCCCCCCCTCTGTGTGTCTCTCTCTCTCTCTCTTGTCATCGTGTATTTCACGCACCTGCCTCCACACCCATTGGGAGAAAGAGAGAGATAAGACGAGAAGGAGAGAGGGAGAGAGAGAGAGAGAGGTAGATAGACAGACACTGAGAGATAGAGATAGAGAGAGAGAGAGATTCACTTGGTGGTTGGTTGGTTGTCAAGGGATCGTTTAATCCTTTAGGATTAATACCGAATACAACAGTGAGTCAGAGAGAGAGAAAGAGAGAGAGAGAAGACAAGGGAGTGCAGGGTTAGAGAGTGTGTGTGTGTGTGTGTGGGGAGGGGAGGGGGGGGCGGATCTGTATTGAGGAGAGAGAGAGGGAGAGAGGGAGAGGGAGAGAGAGAGAGGAGAGAGAAGTGAAGAGAGAAAAAGATTTGCAATGAAGACCAAATTCTGCAGTGCGGTGGCGGCTCCTGTGATCGGGGTACTGATCGAAAGCAACGGTCTGCGAGTGGAGCAGGAAGACCACACCGAGTACAAAGCCACAGCCAGGCAGGACAGCCCAGACCCACAGACCAAACACAAGGCTTATCGCTGGTGCCGAGATTTCTTACACGGGGCTTGGAAAAGCTTACCAGAGGAAGAGTTTCAGATCAGTATCATCAGGTTTGTGCGGATGGCTTCTCTCTCTCTCTCTCTCTCTCTCTCGCTCTTCTTAAATTCTAATCTGCGTCTCGTGTCGACGATACGTAAACGGATGGATTAAAAAAAAATACTGATCTATATATATAAAATATATCAAATGTTTATATATGTATATGTACATATATATCTGTGTTTATCTCTGTATCTGTGTTTATCTCTGAAAAAAAGTATGATCTATCCACCCTATGTTCTACCTTTTTTTTTGTTCCACGTGTGATTTTTTTTTTAAAAAAGTCTAAAACAATGAATAATAATAATTGTTGCATTATTATATTGTTATACTATTACAATCAGATGAACCTTTCTCCTCCTCCAACCCCCCCCCCCCCCCATAAAAAAGTATTTTCATTGTATTGTATTTGTGTCGATTTGTTGCATTGAAATATCCACTGGTGTATTTGTATTTCAATTTATTTAGAAACATTGTTATATGTTTTGTTTAAATGACTCGTGTCTCTCTCCCCCCCCCCCCCCCCCCTCTCTCTCCCAAAGGGAACGAGAAATCACACGATTCATTTAAAATGGAGCCTTTTTTTAGACCCCCCGCCCCCCCATCCCCCAAACGCCCCCCCCCCCCCTTCCCCCCCTTTTTAAGAAAAAAATCTGCTATCTAAAATGGAGAATTTTAAACGCGGTTAGCTAGAGCTGAATTTCATTCATTGAACTGCAGTCGCATCTCTTCGACACACACACACACATACACACACACAGAAAATATGTCATCTCAAGGGTTTGGTCTGAAAATCCCGTTTTTCTTTTCTTTGAGTTCGAAAAAAAGAAACTTTTCTGGAATGGGATCAGTTTTTTTTAATGAAAAAATAGGGGCTTTTGAGTATGGGGATTTATTAGTTTATTCATTTGATTTTGAAATCAATTTGATATACGTATATATATATATATATATATATATATATATTAAATGTATATATTTGAGAGTGTTCTTTTGGGCTATTGTAGTTTCGTCCGAAATGCAGAAGCAGTTTCAGAAAGCGTGGCTGCGTTTTTTTTGTTTGAAAATGAAACTATTGTAGACGGTGGGGTGGCGGGGGGGGGGGAGAAATATCTCAGTACAAAGGAAACCTTACTTGCCCTTGTCACCGGGGTGTGAAAGGCTTTGGGCGACACCATAGCAACCTGATCCACTTCAACCATCTTTGCCAACCTTACGGGGAAGTGATGAAGAGGAGAGGGGAGGAATGTATTTCGAAAAGACCAACCCTAAGCTTAGTTTTCAACCCAATTTATTTCTCTCTTGTTGGCAGTAGGAGGGAGTGTCACCCGCCCTGACACCTTTTGGACTCATCACCGTGCTATACAGTATCCAAATCAAGCGTGAGATTTCCATCCCAAATGGGATTTTAGTTTAAACCCTCATATGTTACAAGGTGCCATTTCTAGACGGGTGGGTGGGGGGCACACGGCGAGGTGAGGGGGACATGAGCCATGGAGGGGGGTGCGTGGGCCGAGGGGAGGGGGTCGCGGGCCGAGGAGGGGGGGGGGGGGTGGAGGGCACGAGCCGAAGGGAGTTGGGTGAGCGGCCTGAGGACTCATTAATTTAGCCTCTCAAGGAAGTCAATCATCACTCTGCGCTATTTTGATTGGAACTGAATGTGATCTTCCTCCCCATTTCATGTAACCGAATCACTTAAGCATGGTTAGCCGACTGGGTCCCTCCATCATTCCAATGGCCTGTGTGTCCTCGACTTGACATAACTTGACAGCAATTTGTAACTTCTCAATCACTCACTCTCCCCCCTCCCCCCCCACCACCACCCCGAAAGAACAAATGATTCAGGGTTTATTCATTCGATCACCATTTGGAATGAAAAGTGACTTCATTTGGATGGGGCATGTGCATTTCTGTGAAGGTGTGGTTGAAAATAAAATCAATAGACTTTGACGCAAGTCCTCACCTACAAGGCCTTGCACGGCCTTGCCCCATCCTACCTAGCCGATCTACTCTCCCCCTACACGCCCACCCGGACCCTCCGTTCAACAGGACTTGGCCTGCTCCAAGCCCCCCGCCCGTACCGCCCCACCATCGGAGGCCGGGCCTTCAGTTTCTCCGCTCCCACCCTATGGAATGCCATCCCTCAATCCCTCCATTTCGCCTCTTCCCTTTCCTCTTTCAAGGCCGATTTGAAGACTTTCCTCTTCGATCGTGCCTTTTGTTCCACCCCGAACTCTTTTACCTCCCCTTCGTGTTTCACCCCTTCCCAAACACTCCCCTCTCAGCTCGGGTCACACGCCTCTTGTTTAGCGCCTTGGGACGTCCTCCCGACGTGAAAGGTGCTATATAAATGTAAATTGTTGTTGTTGTTGTTCGGTTGTTGTTTGGTGGGTTTTAGTTGGCAACAAAACTGAAGTCTGGTTATCAACTGTCACCTGTCACACAAAGTAGCTCAGTGCGCAGTTGGAAAAAATACTTGAGTGGAAGAAGGCTGCACACAGGACACAGTGAGATGCAGTATTCTCCCTTGTGTTGGGAAGGCATTTGCAATCGATGCACTGTTTGCACTCTGGCGCACTTTGAGAACATATGACAGAAAGTTTTGGAACACTGAACTGTAGTACCGGACTGAAATGTCTGTGTTTCCTTGTTTTATAAGGTCGATTGCCATAGTGCAAGCATTTACATGGGCCAGATTATATAGCACAATTTCCTCTCCCTCACCCCCCAAACAAATGGATAACTTTATGTGACACAAAGTAAAAGAACGGTATTTAGTGAAGTTCAGACTTCATATTGTGGCTGTATTTGTATCGTAGCAATTTTCATGCCCAGATCGAATTCATTACACAGGATCTGCAATAAGATCTTTGTCTTGAAAATGTGCAATATTGTGGATGGATTGAAAAATCCTACTTTTTTTGTGGGGGAGGGGGTGGGGGGGAAGCTTTTCTGCAATTGGGTCAGTTTTACAGGTTGTGTGGGTTTAAAGTTATTCATTTGATTTTAAAGAAACACATAGGGTTTGTATAATTTCATCAAAAATGCAGCTCAAATCACTGGGGGCATATCACTCTTTCATCCCCACTCCCCCAATTCCTTTACTTTTGGGTTAACTTGCTACAGGATCTAATTTGCATTGTTTTTCTGGAAAGGAGAGAGAGCCCTGCTGGCAATTTCAGTTCAAATCAATTGAATTACTGTAACTTGTGACAGGATTTTACGTAGACTTTTGGAGTGTTTCCAACTACTATAGCTGGTTTACAGAGTGACAGTACTTGTGAACGTTGTAGGTAAGTTGCAATTTGAATTTAAGCAAAGTTTAGCAATGCAGATGAAATGCCACGGATGTTATTTTTTAACTAAAATAATTGCATTTCATACAGCAATTGCCACATCGGGAGGATGTCTCAAAGTGCTTCACTTTACAGGATTTCCTGTAAAGTGTAATTACGGTGTATTTTGTTGGCTAGCACAGCAGTCAATTTACACATTACGCAAAGCCATGCCCCACAAACAGCCATGAACAGCGAATGATCTATTTTATCTGGAGGATTGTTGGTCATAACATTGGGAGTAATTCTCTCCCCTTTTTTGAGTTGTGCCATGAGATCTTTACCCTGAACAGTCAGATGGGACATCTTGGTTTAACATCTGATCTGAAGGACAGCATTCCCAGAATCCCAGAAATACAGGCTCCCCTAACACTGTATTGTAATGTAAGCCTTGACTATGAGCTTAAGTTCTTGGAATGACTGTATGGAGTGTGGGTGGGGGTGGGGGTGGTCGAGGGAAATTACCTTTTTTAAACTACTCTACACGAACCTATACTGTGTTGAAATGAAAACTGATTTCAACCATCTCCCTGTCTAACTCATTCTTTCCTATAACCTCGATCCTGTCAGTTCCTTATCACTACTATTTTCCTCTTCCTCTTATTGTTGTGGCATTTTAAAATCCAAGCTTGAAATCACCTGACTAGTGCTCCTTGACTTATCTTGTTTTGTTCCTTCTCTTTATAACCTTGGAAGTGACCTGCCTTGCAATGAAGATATATGCTGTGTTAGCAATAATCTATATGCGTGTTGTTTTATTTCAAACCATTCAGTGTCACAACAATAAAATTACAGTTAGAGAGCGCCTTTCATGTCGGGAGGACATCCCAAGACGCTGAACGGTCAGGTTGGTACCCGAGCACGGGTGAGGGGAAGGAGAGAGTTGGGAGGGCAACAGAAGGCACGATCAACGATGAGACAGGCAAGACCTTGAAGGAGAGAAGGGAAGAAAAAAGGCAAAGGGACTGGGGGATGGAGTTCCAGGGATTGGGGACAGAGAGGCTGAAAGGCCGGCATCCGATCGTAGGGCAGGTTGGGCAGGGGACATGGAGCAGATCTGAGCCCGCTGAACAGAGGGGGCGGGCAGGTTCATAGGGAGTGAGCAGGCTGGAGAGGTAGAAGAGGGCCAGGCCGTGAATATGGCCTTGAAAGTGAGGATGAGGATCTTGATTCGATCCTCTTGTGGGGATGGGGAGCCAATGGAAATGACAGTGTCCTCTCTTGTTTTGTAAGTAATGTGACTGAAATTAATGTCACTTCAGTTTTAGCAACTAAACATGTGATGCTCAGTATTATGTTTATCCTTCTCTGTTTTGCAGGGGTGGCCTCAGTAATCTGCTTTTTCTATGCTCTCTGCCTGACACTAAGAGCTGTGTGGCAGATGAACCGCGAAACGTTCTCCTTCGATTGTATGGTGCAATCCTACAGGTGAGACCAGGCTTCCTGAGATGGGAAGTGCCTTCAAATGTGTGTTATCAAGAGTACTTTAGATGCTTTTTGGAGAGTACTGGGAACTAGTCGAACATTACAGTCGTACAATCGATGAGTTCATTTTAACAGTTTTTAATTAAAAGTATATATATATGTGTACACATGTCTTTGCAATATTTATTTTGTGTTAGTAGTGAAGAGTTTTATAATGTTGGACTGTTAAACGCATCTAGATGCAATGGAAATTAAATTTTTATTCCGCCTTTTTTGGGGACACTTTTACTCACAATGTTCGTTGTTGAACAGCAGCACAATATATCTGGGCAACGGTTACCGTAAACTACCGTGTGAGCAAAAGCTAAGTAACTGCTCGTGTGACCCACTGATGTTGTTCAAAGGTGTTCAAAGATATTGGTTAAACATGTTATTTAATTTACGGGTATGTGTCTTCCGATTCGTTCGTCAAGTAGCTGGAAACATCATTTAAGTTAGTTTTGTTATGGCATTAGACATGTTAGCATTCTGTATCTGGTGAGGCTACAGAATAAAGTATCAGCACCTGGGAGAGGTACATTTAACAGTGGACACGAATTTTGAAATTTAGCAGCGAACGAGACATGTTCTATTCACTGCATGAGCAATGCCAATGCAGCAATAGAGCTGTAACAGTTGGTCTTGGTGCTCTTGGGTAAGAGAAGGGAGGGTGATAAGTCATGGGTTCCTACCACTGGTTGCAATCCAGTGAATTGGGAAATGCCTAGTGTGGCTTTCGGGTGAGATCAGGGTTAAGATGCACCATCAATGGGTGAATCATCTGCCATCACTCAATGTGTGTGCTTAGTCATGAATAGTTACCATTTGGGTCAGTTGCTGGAGGGCAGTTGGCTCCTGTGGAACTATATTCCCTGTAAGAGGTGGAACTGACATGGGGAGAGAATTGAAGGAGAGCAAAACTGCCTTCTTTTCCGAAACTATTCGTCTGAAAATGTTGCTTTCCAATTCGAGCACTGAAAGATTGGTTATGGAAATGCACGCAGAGAACATTTTATTTGTTTCTATGTTTGCTCTTTGATTGCTGTAATTAATAAAATGTCAAGCCTCTCAATTCTGTGGCATTGTGGGGGAAAATGGTTAGTACAGTATTTGGGGACCAACGTCAGTAAACCCATTCAGTTGCTCTAGTTAGTGTTGGTTGAGTGCCAGAATGACTCCTTCATATGCCACATGCCGTGTTGAAATTGTTCTGAAATGATTCTTCTCATCTTGCCCGTATCGCTGGCTGCATGGCATTAAAATATTATTAAAACAATATCAAATTGGTCAAAACAATAATAAATTGATCATTTTAATCCGCGACTGTTTGTGGGACACTGCTGTGTGCAATTGGCTGCCGCGTTTCACCCACAAATGTACAGTCAATTCACTTTACAGTATATTCTGTGAAGCACTTTTGAGAAGTGAAAAGCGCTCTATCAAATGCAAGGATTATTTATTACCATGGATGAAAACAACAATGATTACATGTTCAGTTTATGTCCCTTCCACTTTGACAACCTTTGGATATTGCTACAGTAGTTAATCATTACTAAAGGGGCTGTTTTTTGACTTGCATGATATTTCAAGTAAAACGTCCATCTCACAAAAGCAGACGGAATTTGCAACCAGTTCTGAACGTTACTGTTCAAGGAGGGAAATGGTCTGCAGTCTAGCAACAAAATCCTAGCAACCCATACTGTGTGGATGTACTGTCATTGGATTACAAATCCTATATTCTTGGTGAGAAGCAATGAGAATAAAGCCATTGCTGTTTATATGTAAATGTGATGCATTGCACAATTTGTGGCGGATTTACTGAAATGTCATTAAATGACCAGAACCCTTATTGTAACTGGGCTGTTTACTTTTTCTTATTGAGTAAAGAGCAACAAATCCTCAGTATTTGGTTGGATAGCCTTAATGAAGAGTCTCATGGAGGTGATCAACCTTTTAATACATCATTCCATTTTTGATTATTCCTCACTACATTTTTGTTTTATTTTCCCTGAACGTATTGACATAGTTTACAAAGGTGCTGACAGCCTTTTGGTATCTTGTCCATGTGGAAATGGTTCAGATGAAAGGCTGGACAACCATGGGTGCTATCAGTGCTAATTGACTTCCAGCAGATAACAGCCAGGAACAGGAACCCTGTCTTGTTTATGTATTCTTTCCCCTCTCTAAACCCATGGATACTTAGGCCAAATGCCACCCTGACATGCATTTGTCACACTGATGACACACTGGAGATCAAATCCTGCTCGTGCTTTCACCTCAGTGGTGCACAATGCAGTTGAGATGATTGAGTTGTTGGGTAGCTAACATTCATGGTTAGTTTTATTTTTCTAGCACGTTAACTTCAAGTGCATTTGGTTTGTTATCAACAGGAATCATCCTTTTATTAATCCATACAATTGCTCCTTTTGTTATTTTGCATATTGTTCAAAACCAAGCCATTGTCGAACAGTAACATTAAATCGTTTTAGCAGTGAATGGGTTCCATGCATTCAAGAGGCTTTTGTGTGTCGTTCACGGGCTTCAATGTCTTGGCTAATTGTTACCATGAAAGATTATGCTTTAATGCATGTACAGAACTGCTCTTTATTGGGAAATTAAATGGAGTGCTTCATTCTGCATCATTGTTAAACTAACAATCGGTACAAAACACAATACTGATCTGTGAATTCAGGCACACCTGTGGCAAGGGACTATTCTGGATTTGCTTCCGAAAGCATTGGTATGTTTCAGGATATTCTTGTATGCCCTTAGTCACAGATATGCAACACATCAGGGCTCACTGGGAAAAGTGCAGCGATGTGGCAATTTCATCCATTTGCTGATGTAAACAATTTAAAGTGAAAAGGTTACATTTTGATGTGCATTTTCCTCAGTTTTCAGTTTGTCTTCCACATTTTCAGATTCAATTCATGGTTCCACAAAAGCTAGGGATGAAACCAATCGATAGGACTCTCTTCAGAATGAGATGGTTAAGTGTGACACAGCAAAAAATTAGACTGTAATCTAATTGAAGGCCAGTTGTGTCTTTTCATCAACATATCTATTTGTAAAATCCTAATACAGTACAAAGGTTTGTAAGAAATAAACATATTTTGCAACAAAACAGTGAAAATAAACCTATGACATACTTAAATGTATGAGATTCTCATTATGATAATCCAGCCTTTTCTATTTCTGTTTGCAAGTTAATGGAGGTTGTGATCAGTATATATAACATTTAGATTCACGTACCCAAACACACAGAAGAGCATAATTTGTTGAAAGAATTGACTGCTGTTGCCATTCCCTGTAAATAAATCTTATAAAGACTTAAAACCATCCAAACCTTCCATGAATAAGTAATGTTGGAGGTTGGAGGGGAAGATGGGGGAAGAATCTGACTTATTTCATACTTTCTAAGAAAGCTGGAGCATGTTTGCAGGCTATGGAGTTGAGGCTACACTTCTAAGCTTTAATAAACTTAAACGCATGTTGTCCTTGAAAACATTTGGAATATCACAATGTTTATGGCAGCTGAATTGAGGTAAGAATTTTATATTGGTTATCAATTTACAGGAGCGAACAAACCTCTTGTGTTTTTAGATGGTATGTCAGCATCTACAATGAATTTTACTTCAGGTAAATTCAGTATTAAGCTTGCATTCTTTCTTGTGCTATTGCAAACAAGTTATAACAACAAGCACACCAACAATGTTCTTTACATCTTTGGATTGTTAGTCATTAGTTTTAATTGAAACAAATTGTTAAAATAATAAGTACGACACGGGTAGACGGAGGTAAATCATTAGACTTTTAATTTTGCCATATTGATTCAGAAGTGGTGCCTGATGTATTAACATTGTGATATTTTTTTCAAGTTCACAGCAGGCTGTTTTTCTTTCCCCCACACCTCCCCCAACCCTCCCACCCCCACCCCACTCCATTTATTTCAACTGTATCCTTGGGGTAATGAAATAGATTAACATGCGTACGATTTTCCCAACAGTAATGAAGAGTTTTGATATTGCTCCTTATTATTAGTAAGGCAATAAGTTTCAATGCGTGTGTGTGTGTTCAATACATTATTAGTTTTGCTTATCAATATGCAAAACACTGAATTTTTACTCAGGGTAACAGTTTCAAGTACCTGTCTCAGTTTTTCACTCATGCTGTTTGTGTTGGTGCATCCTCAAGGCACAATTGAGGTATTGGGTAAAACCATAATGGAATTTTGTCCAAAAATATGGACTCACAGGCAATGTTTACTGTTTGGTTCTGAAATGGCAATATTTTGCAATGGCTATTTTCTCCTTATATATTAAATCTGTAGTTATTGCTAAAGGAAATTGTCTCATGATATGTCCCAACAGATAATTATTTGAAGATAGAATAAAATGTAAGAAATTCCGTTGTTATTTATCACTGATTGCTTACCATCTCTGGTCAAGAACGATATCATTCTTGCTTTACTGGCAATCCCAGAAAGAGCTTGATGAGAGCATTAGTTTTCCATATTTGAATAAAACTTACTTTTAAAAAAAAACTGAATTAGGTTAACTCTCTGTTTTGCAGGCTATGAAGTTTGGGGCTGACCTTATGTTAGCTCCATGAATCTCGTTCAATTCCATGTTCTCAGCTTCGTTTTCAATTTCAGATTGCAGACTTCAAAGACTGCAGTGTCACAGCAGATGTGTCGAATACTGCCGGACAAAAGTAACTTGGAGTTTGCTAACTGGTTAGCGATTCTTGTCACTAAGCTTGAGGCTCAATTAGGTAAATGACAGGCTTTTTTTGGGGGGGAGAGGCAAAAATTTGTATTTCTAGTTTGAAGCAATATGACTTTTTACATTGGTGCATCCATGGACAGTAGTTTTCAAATTTCTGAAGTAAGTCAAACCCATTTTTTGTTTTCATAACGTTTGATTTTGTGCAAGATGGTTAAAATAATAGACGTGCATGTTTTTTTAAAAAAAGAGTATCTTAAAAGAGTTTAGTTAAACGAACAGTTGCAATGGGTTATTGTGCTTTGTTGATCACTGTACTAAGATTATCAATTTTTATCAAGCATTTGTTCCTGTACCTCTCCAATTGCTTCTAGTTATTGCTTTACTTAGCTCCATTCAGCTTTATAAGCTTGTTGAGATTTATGTAAACCCACAAGCACTAAGTCAAAGTACTTAGTTGGATGTGCTTGATGGAAATGACCATTTGAAAGTCAAACAATTTTATCTTTTTGTTATCAATTCTAACCATGGGAATGTAACAAGTTTAATAATTAGCTCGGGAGGAATGCCCACAGAATTCATCCATTTTAAATGCTGTAATTCATTCTCACTAGGTCATTGGATAGTTTAACCATTTGGCCCTGGGTAGTTGGAGAAATCTCGAGTTCATTCGAGACAGGTTAGCTATGCTTTGGCAATGTAAAACATTGTGGTTTGTTTCTGATTTTTTGTAGATTTGAATAATAATCTTACATAATAGAATCAATTGAAAGGCCTGTGTGCAAACATTCCCTTTTTTAAAAAAAAAACGGATCTGAGCTCCCGGGGAATTAACGACAGGTTTCCTCCGGCCTGTTTACAAAACCCAGGATCGAGCCGTGAGGTGGATCTATGGCAAACATGGGAAGCGGCTGCAGGGCAGGAGGGCTCTGGCCTACACTAATCTCTCGCTCAGCTCCCTGGAAGCACAGTCAGCATCACAGCGGGCAGGTCTATTTCCCAAGGTCCCACAAGGTTCCTCATGCTGAGGACCTGGATTAAGTAGCTAGTGCTGAAGAAGCGTGGTACACGGCATTTGACCGCGACTTCGATAACATCAAGGTGGCCAGCACGTCACAAGCTGTCCTGTAAAGGACCATGCTTAAGGCAGACGTCCACCGGATGGCTGATGAGGAAACTGGGGTGACAGCCGTGGAAAAGCAGTTAAAGGTTTCTATTCTGTTGTCACAATTTTTCTCATTAAAGTGCAGTATATTGTTTCCCAATACTAGATAAAAATGCCTATTATATGCGGTCCAATAATTTTTAAAATTATATATTCGCATATACATTGGATGGTGACACTTCTGCTTAGAAGTATCCCATCTCCCCCCACCCACCCACCCCCTAAACACTGGATGAATTTGTTGGTGTATTAATGCTGTTCTCTCCAGCATTGAATACATTTGAGCTTTGAACAAAACTCTCTAGGTGCCATTAAGAATGAATCCTGGGCAATTAGATAATTGGGGGAGGTGAACAGCGCCAGGTGAATTTGCATTGTAACACTGATGATTTATTATTTTATATTGTACTGTGTGAACAAATAGCACTGTAACTCTCAACAGTTACCCTCCTGATAGAAAATGGTCACAGTAAAAAAAATTTTTTGTATATGTCAAAATTTGCTCTTTAGTAGTAATCTGTAATTGACTGGAATATGATGATCTAGAAATTTCATCCAAAAATCTACCAATGTCTTGTAACAAATCATTTTATGGTTCTTAAAGATTCTCCTCCGTGACAGATAAGTAACTAAAATGTTTGGATGATCAACTTGCAAATTGAAGGCTGTTATTTGAAATGCCTACTGCTCAGACGACCTTGACTGGTTGAAACCTGTCCTGTTCATCATTAGTACACTTCTATCAAACTACATTCCTGTACTGAAAGGAGGGAGTAAGGAATGAAAAACTTGTGTTAAAAAAACCTGGCTTTCCCTGATTGAAGTCTATGTCCTGCTGCCTGGGACTAGTTCTAGTAGTTAAGAAGATTCACGTTGCCCTGAATGTTCTGTCCTCTTGCCAAGATGGGAAGAGATCAAGATAAACAGCTTTCCATGAGGATCCAGTTTAATATTTGAACTGCAGTATTTGAAAATAAATGATTATGTACCCACATGACTAAGATCAAAGGTAATGATTTGATGTTTGTTGTCGAGAGCAAGAAGATAATTTTAGAAACATTTCCAGGCAATCTCCGGTTTACCTACAATCCGATTTACTGCTATTTTTAAAAATAACTTTCAATCCTTTCAGTTGACTAGTGAATTGAGAATTATTCTAGGTTGTAAGTAGCACATCCTTAATCAATTCTATGCAACCAAATATTATTGAACCTATCTGTCCTGGAGTGAATTATCTTTTTAAACCATAGGTTGGAATAACCCCAAAGTACGTTTTACTGTTCAATTAATTAAAATCTACCGTAATCTGAATGAAAAAAAACTTTGATAATAACAAGATTGTTTTAAATAATGCTAACGTTGCAATTGGAACTCAAGATTACTCTATTTTGTGTTTTGACTGTGATTTTTACAGAATGGTACAGTGAGTATTCCACAATATGTGTGCTTTTATTTTAATATTTTTATGCAAATCCTGCTTTCTTTCAGACCTTGGTTTCCTAAGCTTGACTCAACATAATGCTTCACGTCAGCCTGTTGCACTGTGTGTACCATATGTTTTGATTTGCGTGAAATTGCACTGAGAAAATATAATTGTTTCAAACTAGATGCTGGTTCTTGTCACTCGGGTAAACTTTTCATTCTTGCATGGAAGGAGGCAGGTGTGACCCGCGGTAACCAATTAATGTTGCGTGATCAGTTTTGTGTACCTGGTTGGCGTACCTATCTATCTAAAGTAAATGATCTGCCACTGGTTAAGTGTGTGTGTCTATGATAACTGATGTGCAGTCAAGCCTAAAGCTTAGATTGTTCCTCTGCTTTACTAATTTGGAGAATCAGTTATTTGTGTGTCTTTCACAATGCTTCACCACTGGCAGATTCTGTTTAATGATCAGCCTCTCCTCTCGGTTTCCTTCCTTTTCCTCCCCGTGAGATTAATTTTAGACATGGCAGCCGTTGTATTGACCTTAGGGGTGAAGGGTTGCCCGTTAAGAAGCCCCCCAAAACAGACTTTCCAAGTCACATTGTTGTTCAGCTGTGTACGTTTCAATAACACCTGCTAGATCCCAATCCCTGCAAAAATGTTAGAAGCAAGGGATCTAAAAGTCAATGCTGTTATTAAATAAGAACCACATTGATTCCATTAACTAATTACAAATAACAGATAGGCCTCATCAATTCACGTAAAGTTAGTAATTAATATTAGTGATTTCATGGAACATCAATAATTAATTGACTAATAGAATCACACCCATCATATTCAGTTAATGTCAAAATACAATTATACCTCAATGAGGCTTTTTGATCAGTTTCATTGTACAGTATTTACAATAGTTGAGAATTAAAAGGTAAGTGAATTTCTGCCAGACATTGCCCCTTATTCTAAACATTACACTTGTGACCTCTTGTTGGAAAGCATATGCTACTTGCAAATGACTGGAAGAAGATTCCTCTCTTCGTATAGAAGGTCCCTCCTGTGACATCCAGTGGCCAGCATTCCGCTAGATGTTACAACGTGTGAACCGTTGCGATGTCTCCAAAAGAGATTTACACACAAAAACCAAAATATGCAACATCAAGTGATTGGAGTACAGTGAGTTATGAATATTGGTTCATTCAGTGTTAATATACTTCCCCTCTGACACACAGTAATGAACTACAGTGCAGCGGCTGCTAGATATTTAGCAATTGTTCGGAAATCTCCACATTGTTTTGTAATTGAAGCTAGAGGTAAATGTATGAGTTCTATAAAGATCTCTTGTCAGGAATGGCTCCTGCACACATAGCGAGCCGCTGTGACATTCGGTGTTTGTTCAATGTGCAGATGTCATTCATTTGTTCAACACTGGTTGAATAACACCTGCTAGAACACTGGTGCAGACTTGCAAATGGGACAGAGAGAGGATACAGAAATAATTCTCACAGCTGTTGGGAAAACCCCAACTCTGAACCCCCCCCCAAAGGGTGAGTGTATTATATTGTTTGTGGCATAGCAGCTGAATAATTATACGGTACTGTAAAACACTACTTCAGGGTTGGAAAATAGTTTATAATTATTCTACACTATAACATACAATAAGTGTGCTATAGAAATAACTTGTGTTCATGTGATGTCAGCGTAATTTTGAGTTATAAATGAAAGAAAATCACTCGGCAAATCTCTGACCCCGTGAAGGAATTTGAGAATGTAGCATGGTTTATCACCTAATTATAGAGTTGTGAAAGTCTTGCATTCCAGAAATGTAATCATCATTGGAGACAGACATCCAATTGCAATGAGGTGTGAAGTTGGGCAATGGTCAGCAAAACTGGAAGTTAAAAATAATCCTAACTATTAATTTCAGTATATCTTTTAACTCATGCTATGCACTGAGTGTTTGAACAAATACAATATTGCTGTGTGATTGGGGGAGTGAGCGGGGACAAATACTTTTAAATAAATGTACTTTAACAACTGAATCATTTGCTCTTGCTATCGAGTAAATGATGTCCCACATTGAATGAGATGGCATTGTGATGGTTGCAGTGCCGAAAAGAATATTCAACCCCAAATCAAACCTAGTGATGGAAGTGTGTGTATATATGTACAGTATATGTGATAAATTTTTGGTTTTGATAATGCCTCAAAACATGACAAAAAACTGTGGAATCTGGATGACAGACAGTGGCCACAAATTCTTCTGATGTCACAGCATCTTCTGTCATTAAAAGGCCCGTGTCACTGTCCAAGCCAGCTGTTGTTCTCAGACCGATTTTGCCAAGTGAAAATACTAAGCTTATTGAATAACTTTGGAAAAAGTTGACATGCATTATAATGAAATCTTTGTTGCTGGTCAGTTGAAAGCTGGCCTGTGAAATATGAGTGACTGCTTGATTTAGTTTTCTAATAACCATTCACAATGCCCAAATTCTACTTGGATGGCTCCATTTAGCATGATGGTCATAATGGTGATGCTTTTATTTTAAGACTAGTTGTGGATCAAATTAACTTGCCTTGGAAAAAAAATACGATACGCAAGACTGTGAGGTAGCACTCTCTAAAGTGGTAGCCCATCCCTTAAGAATTAAGATATGACTGAGTTAATTCTAAACGAGTCACAGAAAGCTAGTTAATTGATTGGTGACTTTTGTTTTGGAAACTTATTGTAAATGTGGCATAATCATTTAAGAAAAAAAATCGTGCTGGAGAAGTCCGCATCTCAGATCTCACTCTGTGAGGGGGCTTTCCAATAGTGTCTGTTGTGTGGAGTTGAGTATGTTATGGGGGTTCTGTACCACCTTGGCTGTACTTGCATATGTTCTCTGCTGCAGGCTTGCCCGTGCGATCGTGCCTTTGCGATCGTGCTTTGAGCACTCTGGTTTCCAGGTGACAGACACGATTCACGGTACAGTATCTGATCTCTGACGTTGGAGCATCTTCTACCATTTTAAACAAATCCTAATTTCTATTAATGTTACTTTGTAAAAAAAAAAAACAACACACACACACGAAATTGGTCCTTCGGTTCATTACGTAAAATGTTTCAGTCTTCTGTAATGAATTATTTTTTATTTTGGAAGTAATTTTTTTAAATGGGGCTTATTCATACTTGTACGGCTCACCAAGCAACTTTTGAAGTTTGCTTCCCAGCAGAAAATACAATGTGCGTTTGGTACAAAGTGCTTTGAAACTTAAACAAATAAGTGGCCCTGTGGTATTCTACTTCAGGGCGTTAAAGTGATATGCCAACCGAGTGGCAGGCTAGAAGCCCGTACCTCCGATTTCTCCACACAGTTGAGTTTTCCTAGTCTCAGCCGAGCACGTCGGGAGAGCAGCCAAGCAGAAAAGAGAAGTGTTTCCCAGCGAGGTATAAATTTGGAGAGTGTATCAATGTGGACCACTCTCGTGCGCTTCCCAGCAGTTTGTCGAGTGGCATTGGTAGAGCCCTGGGAGCAGGGTGCCTGGCTGCCCTCAGTCAGAGGATAGAACATAGCGCGGGAGCACAGATGGTGGGAGAAATTATTCTTATTTAAAAATATATATATATACCAATTTTGTAAAGAGCTATGTGCCACCTGGGAAAAAGCTGATTATATGAAAGCTCGCCATCAATGGCTTATTAATAAGCCTTGTATATTTTCATGATTTGTACGCTGCTGTACAAAAACAAGTAAAGAATAGAATATTTCGACACAATAATCTAGGGTTCTTCTTAACAATTTGCTCGGTTTGAGCAGTTTCATTACTAAAACACTTCTCCCTTTAAAGGAACCTATTTTCCGATGAAGTCAAAGGTTTTCAATATAAGGTATAATGTAGTGGGTGTTGAGATAGCTTGTACTGATTAATGGTGCCTTTATTCACTGCGTCTGTTACTGAATCTCATCTAACCCTTCTCATCGTGACTAATGTTTCATCTTTCATCGTGCGCTTTGCTTTCTACATCACACACGGATGGCATACCCTCTTAAGGGTGAACATTTTAAAACTTAGCGGGTTTTTTTTGTGCCATTCCAATTACTTGCATTTGAGTGTGGACCTCAAAGATTTAACTCATTCAAACGATTCTTTGTTTTCACAAAAGCTACGGTCCTGAAGCAACGAACCTCTCTAGCGGCATGAAGTCAGTTAAAAGATTTCTCGCAAAAAATCTTTTTCTTTCTCTCTTCTCTTTCTAGTTTCAATTGAATTGATAAAACTTTAAAATTGCA
Source organism: Hydrolagus colliei (assembly GCA_035084275.1). Lineage (NCBI taxonomy): Eukaryota > Metazoa > Chordata > Chondrichthyes > Chimaeriformes > Chimaeridae > Hydrolagus > Hydrolagus colliei. The sequence continues at coordinate 6,838,461 of CM068757.1, read as the reverse complement.
ATTTAAAAATTAAATGCAAATTGTTCTTCCCTTGGCCTCACAAGTGGAACTATATTAAAATGGCTTCCTTTGAAGACACAATAATCGCAGCACAACCCCCACCTAAATTCCTTTGCTCGGAAAAATACGATACTGTGCGTCTGTCTTTCCCTGCTTCTTTCCTTTTGCAATAATGCTCGGCACAAACACTATTCTTACCAACTAAGGATTGCTTTTCTATAATACTACTACAAGTTAAAGATGGGTAGAGTTATTCCACAAATCATGCAGCTCAAGCCCAGATGGCACTACTTTTTACAGTATTTGCAGTAACTGACCCCTAGTGACACTCTATGCGGTTTGCAATCGTGTTAGAATGTTAGGTCATAGATCTCGGATACATTTCAATTAAAAAAATCTTAAAAGGGGAAAATAGTATATACCGAGCTGTTTGATTTGTTTTCCAGATGCAATTTTTTTTCACTTGTTAAGAAAATTTGTTTGCTTTCTGTCTTGTTGATAGATTTCCTGTAATAAAGGGGATTCTAAACAGAATAACCAGGAGAAAGATGCTTTTCGTGTAAGTACATTTTATAATCTCCATTAACTTCAGACTATATCTCATCTTTATAAATGTGTAAGTGAGGTTCCTTCTGATCGATATCCGTTGCTACTGTGTGTAGCTGATACCCATTAAAGTTTATCTGTGTTAAATAATGCTCGTTTTGCTGCTGGCTGTTGCAAAATAGATTATTGTACTAACTTTATTAAATGCTATATTAATAAAACAGTGTTCCGCACTACATATTATTCTATTTTAAGGGCTGCAGCCCTATTAATATCTTGCTTGAGAGGTACTCCCAAGAAATGCATTGTACCACAGAAAGAACATGAGTGTCCATTCACATTGTATGATCCAGGTTTAGATTGTAACTCTGGGTACTTATTCAGAGGAAAAATAAAGAACCTTAGGACAAATAATTTTAGTTCAATGCAACCCTTTCACTTGCCCTGTGGAAGCTGACACAAACTAGTCACCCATTCCTTTCTGCTTGTTTCTCTGAAGAGCAAGGACAGGAGCTGACATGTGGATTGTATAACACTACATTTCTCATGTGTTTATGGAATATTATCTATTACACTGGAAGAAGAAGACAGCTATTGTGTTGGTCAAAGCAGGTTGTACAATTAATTTGATGTTTTGAAGTTTCATTGGTTTTGGGAGCTTATTTTGCTGGGAGGTGGGGGCGTGGTGGAGGAATGGAGAAGTAATTGTTGGTCAACCACGGGAGATAAAATTAATTTGATGGAAACCAAAACAATTGAGATTGGATGGAGCCTTTTTATGTCCTATATTTCCAATGAGTAAGATGTGATAGGGCACCAGTGAAGTCTGGAGAGGCTGGGGTAATCGGGGAGCGAAGTTTGGTTTGGGTAAGAATGCGGGCGGCAGAGTTCTGTATGAGCTGGATTTTGGGAATGGTGGTGGAGGGAAGACCGGTGAGGAGGGCATTGGAATAATCCAGCCAAGAGGTGACAAAGGCATGGACCAGGCTTTCGGCGGCTTTTGGGTTGAGATATTGGCGGAGAGGGCAATGTGGCAGAGATGGAAGAAGGCAGTGCTGGTGAGGGACCAGATGTGGGGGAAGAAGGATGTTTTGGGGGGTCGAACCTGATGCCTAGGTTGCGTACGGATTTGGAGAGTTTTTGGGGTAGGTAGAGGAGGTGAGAGCCGTGGGACTGAAGACGTCGACGAGAATCAAAGAGTATGAGTTCCGTTGTGTCAACGTTTAATTGCAGGAGGTTTGAGCTTGAATCTTGCAGTGATAATCAAGGTTCATTGCTTTTCCTCCAGTATTTTCTTTTGTGGGAGATGAGGTCTAAAAATTGGGAACTTAGTGATTTGGAGGTAATGACGGGGCCAACCCAGATATGTCTGCATATAATACTCAGTACAATTTTTATCTGTGAACTGGCAGGTAGCTAGTGTTTTTTTTGTGTGTAATCGGATTTCTGAAACAGATAAGCAGCAAAAATGCAGTATAATAATGACCTTGCAGATAAAAAGTGAGAACAAAAGGACTATGTAAACCAGAGGAACTCGCATAGCACGAATCACATGTGCCCTTTGTTAAATTTGCAAGCAATGTACTAGCTTTATCTGTGACTTGTTATCCAATGAACCAATACAAACCCACTTCAAAAAACACAGTGAGAGTTTACAAACCCAAGAATACTATACCTTTTAGAGATTGTAGCCCTTGGTACATTGCTGAGAAGCCACCATTGTTAGTGGCTGAGGTCGACTTTCCGAAAAAATATTCCCAAAGGTTCAATTGAACCTCATCCAGCCTTCTGGTTAGGATCCCTCATGTAGGCTATTTGCACAATGTTATTAAACACTATTGGGTTGCCTTTTGTTGTCAGATTATTCCGTTTAGTGAATCAGCAAATTTCTGAAATCCCGAGAGAAGGATTATGCACTGCTAACAACATTCACATTCCTTCGCAATGCTTTGCTGGCTACTACTTGTGTCCAGTATTTCTTGGTGGTCTGACTTCTGCTAAGATGAGTGAGTTATGAGTTGTTTCCTTTAGAAATGCCACTGTACATTGCTTGTGCAATCAAACATCTAATATGTGCATATTATGATAATGAGTTGTGGCTTACAGTGTGTGTTTTATAATACGCCTAATAACAATAATAATTGGCTGCTGCATTTCGCCCACAAATGTACAGTCAATTCACTTTACAGCATATTCTGTAAAGCACTTTGAGATGTCGATAAGATGTGAAAAGCACTATATCAAATGCAAGGATTATTATTATTATTTTGACCATATTCCCCCACCTCACACCCTCTGTTCTCCTGCATCCTTTAGTCTATTCAATGGATAACACACATTATCTATTAATTAGTCTGAAGAATGCAGGTGAACAGATCCAAATGGCATTGAGATCTTTATTTATAGTCTCGCAAGTATCTAAATATTGCACTAAACAATTATAGCTTTAAATGGGGGAAAGGTATGATACAGAAATATTAACATCTAGTGACCTCCAATTAATTGGGGTCTGTGAGGTACTTATAATCTGTAGCTAATGTTTATTTTAGAGTTCCTGTCGTGCTTGGAGCCTTTGCTGCATAAAAGACTTTAAAGCATAAATTTAGGGTCAAGGGATATTCTTAGTCTGCAAGGGGTCTGCAGAAACCTGTATTTTGTTTGAATCTTTCACCATATCCATACAGATTTGTAAGACAAATCTAACCTGTATCAAAGCTGCTACAGGATTACTTCGAAACGGGGGATGGGTGGGGGGGGGGGTAAAAGAAACCTAAAAAAAAGATCCGTCACCACATCCTGTTAGGGAGCTGTGCAAAGTACGGCTTGCAAATAAGGAATACGATACTCTTGCACAAAGTTCCATTCAAGATCTTGTTTCATTTATTACAAATTCCTATTAAGCTGTACATGATATAGCAACAGTATTAGTGTGGATTAAGTTGGCTCTGCAGGTAGGGTGTACACACATGAAAAACTTCCCCCCAAAAAAGAAAGTAAATCTGACTCCCAACAACATAGGAATTTGCAGTACTTTGAAAATCTGTTCAATTTGAATTGACTTGAGTGTTACCTATTTTGATCTGATTTTGATTGAATATTTTTTCTGTGTTAAGAGAAGTGCGGGCTAGCTGTTCCTGGACAAGCATACATTTAAAGTTTGCTGTAGGTCTACAGCTAGGTTTTCACGCTGCCTTAATTTTCTTATATATCTTAACCTATATCCAATAATAAAAAAAATTAACCCTGCTGTTCTCTTGTACTAATGTTTTATTCGTGTGTGGATGTTAACGGTGTGTCTTTAATCTGAGCCGTTCTATGATGCCAGCTCTCAAGTTATCAGTCAAAAGGGATTATTTTTCTGTATTGTTACAGCCAGGAGACCATTTTCTACTGAACTCCACTGGGCTCCATTTTAAAACTACTCTGGCTGCAAACTGACTGAAGTCAGTCAGTGCATTGGCACAATGGCAGCCTAACCATTTGAAGCTCACTCTTTGTTCATGCATAGCTATTTGATGATTTTTATCTCTCCTTCCTGTGCTGCAGAATCGCACAGAACAGTTTCTGTGATTTGTTTGAAAAAAATAATTTAAAAAAACTACAATATGTTGTATTCCACCTGTGAAAATGCTCTATTCCCCCTGTGGTAACAATGTGTATCTGAGATGTCCAGTCAGCAAAATCCACAAGCTCGTGCGTTCTTTAGATGTTTCCAATGTTATATGTTCAGAACTTGTTCGTTTCTTATGTGTTAATAATTCTTGAAGGAATTCTGAATTACCCTGGCTAATTCTGACTGACAAATGCCAGCAAACCATCTTTCCTAGAGCTGTCTCATGCACCAAAGTATTCTTAGTTTTTTTGAATAGTTTGAACACAATTTGCTAACAATGTTTTGATTGTATTTTTCAACAAGGACATATTCAAAGCTTGGCAGCAGATGCTGGAATTCAGTCACATCTCTGGAAAGTGTCCAGATTCAGTGTCCTTGCCGTGAGAGTTTGTTCATGTTGGTGTTATGGTTGGGATTAATCCTGGAGTCATTTCAATTAGGATTTGAATAGTTTCACTGGCAGTAGCATTCTGTGAAAACTTTAGGTTGTACGTACAACTGGAGCCCGTAAGACTTTTGGAGAGTGAATGATGTTTGCCCAGAATTTCATTTAGTGTACTTGAATGAACCCCAGTGGAAAAACACTGCATGCAAACAAACCATGTGAAAATAAGTCAGCACAATAAAACCAATCGAGGGGAAACAATGGGCAGTGGATGAGATACTGCAAGTTATTTTAAAAGAATGGATTTTTTTTGCAGCAATACATACATCGCAACAAATACTATTTGATCTGTTTAATGTGATGCTAGTGCAGAGGCATTCATTGGTAAGTATTTTGCAATACAGTGTTGAAGTGAGGTGTGTACCATTGCATTGCCACATCCTCCTTTAACATAGTATTTTTAGTACCTCTAGTCTACCCTTTCTAATATATAGGTCAAATCAGTTTATTGGGTGGGGGGGGGGGGGGGATAGATTAATCAGTATGGCCTGCAAGTATGTTATTCATGGCATCACCACTGCCACTAGGGTTTTGATTATGAGTGTAAGGTTGCAGAAACTGAAACTTGCTTACAGCTGGAAGTTACAAGTGTATTTGATTAAGTTTCAAGTTGACTTAAAGTTTGAGTCCTAAATTCTATGATGGCCGAGTTCCAGATTGCCTTGCTTATAAAAGGACACAATTATTTGCTATAAATTCAATCCCCCTGAGGCGCTGGGCGTATCACAGATCACTCCACTTGATTGAAACCCAGGTCAAATATCTTTCAGATCTACAACAAAGGGATTCTTTTTGCCTTTGAATTGGATGTTCTTTGAATTGTTGTGTAACCCTGTTTGCAAATGCACGTGTGAAACCAGACGTAAAATCTAAAAATTGTAGATAAATGAAGGTTGAAGCCATTCTACCGTAAAGTGTAATAAAATAACAATTCTTCCAGTCAACGGAACTAATTGAATTATATTTTTTAAATCATGATGTTGGGTCAAAGGATGCAGAAATGAGCCTGTAACCAATGAAGAGTTACAGTTGACCCTCGCCAAACGTGGGGCTTAAGTTCCTGGAAAACAGCGCACTCGGTAAAATCGCGTTTGGTAAGCTCAGTAAGTACTGTAATGGGGAAAAAAGGGTTAGGGAATCCATCCACAGGCTATCCAACCTCAAGCCTCCAGGCACATCCACATCCGACCAACTCAAGGAGTGTACTGAGGCGGGCTACAGCCGGCTGGCCCGCTCTCCCCGCTCGTCACTCTCCCCGCTCTCACTGTCTCACCGGCGACAATAAAACAGCGCCTTACACTACCACAGCTTGGCTAAAATATTTTACCTTTGGTCCTGGAAGTGTTAGGAGACTCTCTCTCTCTGTCTCTTCTGTTTACCATACAACGCCATTAGGTTGCTCTGAGGTTGAGGAATCATCGGACTTAAGGCGGGAGCTGGCGGTGTCCTCCCAAGTGTGCATTGCGAGCGGGGCCGGAGTTCTCCCAAATGCGTATGCTCACGGGGCCAGCCAGCGCGTACATTTTACTCGTGTTACGCAAAAAAGTGCCGCATTTACTTCTTCGTGTGTATAGACAAATCTGCACTCGAGAAAGTCGCGTTCAGCAAGGGTTGACTGTGTTTATTGGGAATTCAATTGTGTGATATTCTGGGGGAGATGGTTGAAATTATGCGGTGGCATAAAATAGCATCAAGAAAGAGGTGGAGGGGTGGTGGGACGGAACCAGCTTTGAAGAAAAGCAAATCTGAGGTCAGGCTGGAAAAAGGTAGGCTGAAAGGGAGGAGTGACGGACAGTAAATGTTACAGCTCTTTGGTTTCACATTGATATTGTTGGTGAAGAGTGGTGTCTTTTGCAATCTGTGAACTAGCTGAGTGTGTCTGATCACCCAATCAATCAATCAATAGCCATCATTTCAATGAGGATGGCTGTGGTGGAGTGATTGGGAGTGGGGAAAATGCTGTGTTGCTACTTGCATGCCTAATATTCCATCAATTGGTCCCAAAGTTTTGTCAAACCATCCCCTGTTTAAAAATAAATGTATAAAGTGTAAGAAATATAATGAACCTGCGCTTTTGCTTTATTAGGAGTATTAAAATTCTAAAATAGTAATCCTTATAAATTAATAATAATTTGATATAGTGCCTTGCCACAGAAGATATAGTGAAGTGAATTGACTGTATATTTTGTGGGCAAAACACAGCAGACCATTGCGCACTATTATTTCATGGTTAGTGTAGTGACTACATTGAGGATGCTTGGTTGGAGGATTTACTGATTCGTAGTGATTTAGCAGTCTAAACAGCTAAAATAACAGCAAATCAGTGCCATCTCTAATCCTGTTGCTTTGATTTGTGCTCTGTGAAGCAATTACCTTGTACCATCCACATACTCTAGACACAAAAGTGTTATCGTCATACAAAAGCCTGATGGGAATAACATTTTAGAGGTATTGAGCAAGGGTGGGAGAGAGTGATTGTGGGAGAGAGTGACCCAGTACAGTATTTGAACAGCATTAATACAGCCCTTCTCAAGGTCGTAAACAATGTGCCATTAAGCCCCTTGGAACGTCCTTGTAAAGTGAAAGGTGCGACTTACGTAAATGGGTATTTATGGAATATAGCTACATGAAATGCAAGTTGTAGTTGTTGTTAGATACGCCTTCTACAGTAGTCATGCCCGTGAATTACCTTAACTCGTGTCTTGAATGCCCCTTATTCCTCATAAACAACTGAACAGTGAAACTCTTCAAAAGCACCGGAATCAGTTTCATTTTCACATCTTTGGCCCAGAATCTCATACAATGATCTGAGGTTAGTAATCAAGTGGAGCACATTTTGGATCTTTCTATCCTTTACTAAATTGGAATCCTGGTTGCCAGAAACTAATTCCATATTTTTATGACATTAAGTGGCTTCATTAAGTATTAGAAGGAGTACAGACTGATCTTTGGACCTTTTCTCTATTTTACACACTACTGCACCAGGGAAATATTCCAGCCGTTGGTTACGTTTTTTTTAAACTGCTCCATGTCCAACAACAAATACTTTTTTCAAAGCTGGCACTTGTGCAACTCGCATTTGCATAACTTGAATGCCGTTTGTTGTCTGTCTCGGCAATTAGTTCCTGCCAAGCTAATTGAATGGAATCCAACTCTTTCATGCACCTAGCCTTCCCACACCATTTGGCCGGAAGTGTGGGCATTTTGCATCTTCTACAAGCTGTTAAGTTGCAACATAAAGAGCAAAAAGATGTGAGGATTGACCTTTGTGGGACTGGGTCATTTGAACAGCGGCCAAATTGAACAAATACCCTCTGGTTTCTACTGTCTAGTCCATCCTACGTTTTCCTTCAGCCTTTTTCCTTTATTCTTTGAAACTCTCATTGTGTCTTTCATTGTTTTTCCAAAGCTTCAGATGCATAATTTTCTGTTGTGCTGTGCTTGGGTGATTGTTTGGTTCCTCAAATTTCGGTGTCTCTGTTTGTGTGTGCGTGTGTGTGACTTCCTGTTCCCAAACCATTTTGTTTTTCTGAAACATGGAAGTGTGACAAAATTTCACAATTTTAAAATCATAGGTCTGTTTTCCTCTGGAATCTCTTGAACATCAGTTGGACCATCCTCCAGCTTTCACGGGAGATGTGGAGGCAAAATCAATTCACAAATGTTGGCTTTACAACTCTGCGCAAATTGAACTTCTCCTGAAACTTCTCCTGAACTTCTCCTGAAATTATCTGCGTTAGATAGTGTCAGGAGCACGGCTTCTGTTAATTCCCAATTTTGGATTCACTGTACACTGCAAAAGATGAAACTTTCAAAGCATTAGTGATTTGTTGAAGAATCAGTTCAGTTGCAAGTTGATCAGTTATGAGCTTTCGCTTCTACTTGTCTCTGGTCAACATCTTTTCCCCCGCACCTCTTCAACCTCCCTTGGCTTATCTCTAAGACGTACTGGGAGTAATAACCTTGGCGGCAGGTTTGATTCCCACCATTCCTATCCCACACCTAGCCCCCAACCAGGACAGTTTCCTCCATCTCCGTCACATTGCCTGCCTCTGATTGTACCTCACACCTACTGCAGCCAAAACCCAAATCCCTACTTTTGTCACTTCAACTATTCCAATGCCCACCTCGCTGGTCTCCCCAGCTCAACTGTCCACAAAATCCAATTGATTCAATTCTCCGCCGCCAGATATTCCCCAGTTTTTGGTCTTTGAGCAGCTGATGTAAATATTCAGGTGTTCAAAAGCAATGGAACAATGGAGTGCAGTCAAGCAGAAATAAAATGATTTGCAACAAGTAACAGCCATCCTTGCATGAAGCAATAGCCACATAAAAAAAATTAGTGAAGCAAATCAATTTGTGCTCAATTGTTTACAAGAGAAAACGTAACCTAGACAGTTGGAATCAATGGAAGACAAGTGTACTGGATCTGTTAAAATGGCACAAGGTAACATTGCTTGGGAAAGTTAGTGATTCGAGATCTCTCTCTGTCCTGCTATGGTGGTGTGTTGATGTTGAGCAGATCCACAAATCAAGGTTTGAATTTACAACGTGGCTCTTGAATGTATGTGTGAAATGCCTGCAACTGTCTTTATGTAAAGGAGACAGTTGAGGTTGCAATACTTAACAATATGCCATTCTTTTCTCATGGGAGATTGATGAAGTGGATTAGGGTTGGAATCTAAGGAGAAAACTGAACAAAAACAGGCTGGGCATGGTGGGGAACCCCTCATTTTGTCTCTTCCGTTCTCAAATTATATGAGAATATTGTTCTAATTTGTTATTGAAATTCAGGTGTCTGATAAATTGTTAATTCGTAGTTTTACTCACCCAGATTTGCAAAGAGGAATTAAAATGTTTATAACTTTTCCACTCTTCGATGTGTAAATATATTTTTGGAACTGTGTTCTCTGGGGGTGGGGGAGCTAAACTTTCGGTAACATACATTTATGGGATTACCATAAACCAGGGGACTTTTATGTATCTTTCCGATTGGCTGGTAAAATGAACATTGTATCTGAAAATCTTTCACTTGTTTAACTGCTGTGAATCAAACTGAGAATTATGATAAGAATACAGTACAGTTTTAGTATCTTGAATTTTGGCTTTTTTAAAAAAGCACTTCACTTCTACATTTGAAATCCAACAACCGTATATCTCCGCGTATAAGGCGCACCCGCGTATAAGGCGCACCCCCCGTTTTTGACCTTTTCTTGGTGAAAAAAAACGGAAGCATTTTTAATGATATTGCCGGCAGAAGGGAGGAGAGACAGGAGAGACAGGTAGGTAGGGAGAGAGAGAGGCAGGCAGCCAGGGAGGGAGAGAGGGAGGGAGAGCGGCAGGTCGGCAGCCCGGGAGAGAGAGGGGGAGAGAGGCAGGCCGGCAGCCCGGGAGAGAGAGAGGGAGAGAGGCAGGCCGGCAGCCAGGGAGAGAGAGAGGGAGAGAGGCAGGCCGGCACGCAGGCAGGGAGAGAGAGAGGGAGAGAGGCAGGCCGGCACGCAGACAGGGAGAGAGGGAGGGAGAGCGGCAGGGAGTGAGGCAGGCAGACTGGGTTCGGCAGAAGGTAAGCACAGCACTGGAGTCCGCTGCTGCTGCCGCTGCCCGGGCGGCCGAGGCCGAAGCCCCGTCACCCGCTCCTCCCAACCCCCGCCGGACACTGACCAAACCCCGGCTGACAGCGCGCCGCCCGCCCCTCCTGTTTACTGTATTTCCGAGGCTCAAAATTGCTTGTATCTGCGTATAGGGCGCACCCCCCATTTTCGAGATCTTCCGACCTGAAAAAAAGTGCGCCTTATACGCGGAGATATACGGTAGTTCTAGGATGACATAATGAACCTTGATGGTTAATAATCCCTGTGTATTTGAAAGTTACAAATAATGTTTCAATATGAATTTCTTCTCTTTCCTCCCCTCTATACCCAGATAGACTAATCCATCATAGACTAATTGAAAGTTAAGAGATATTAACTTATCTGTTTAAGAAATCCTTATTTCTCCCCTTCACCATGTTTCCTGAATTCATTGACTAATTTTCCTTACAACTGGGTGTAAAGTTTTGTGGGCACAAGTCACTCATCAGGTGGCTACTCGCTATACACAGCCTTGATGGTAAGTATGGACTGGCTGGTCGGCCTTGAGATTATCACTGAAGAATCTAACCTTCTCCATATGTACATGTTTCTATGAGAATTCATTTATATCAGTCAGAAACAGAAACTTTCATTACTTGCTGTATCACTTATGAAGCAATTCATGAAAGGCGCTATACAAATGTAGTATTGTATTGAATGGAATGTAATCCCTCCTATTTTAGCAACTCTGTGAACTTTGAACATCTCAACCCCTTCTTCCATTGTCAGTATTCAGAGATACTCAATGTTTAAGGGAAAATACCAATGGAATAGCAATGGTGAGACTCAGGAACTCTGCAATTGCAGATTATTCATCCTGTATGAGAAATGATTTTGTAGAAATTCTGTCAGAGACAAACTGAAATGTGAAATAAAAAACAGATGCTTAGAGGGCGCAGGAAGGAAGACACACAGCTTTTGAAAGTTAAAGACAGGACATGTTTCAAGTGTGAACGTACTTCAGAACTAAACCCTGGGCTGGGAAATCAACCGTAGGAAGAAGAAATCAAACCATACTACATGCACTAGAAAACAGCTGACATTATATTGAATACAGTGTGGTGCCCTTTAAAGGAACATAAAATTGGCTCATAAGTGGATGGAAGAATGAAGAGTGGATAAAGACCAAATTCACCCTAAACTGAAGAGTGAAAATCACCCTGAACTGTGCAAGTGGAATGAGTCTTGAGGCAAGTTTCCACCCAATGCATTTTCCCCATGGATATGAGGACTGAACAAAACTACCCAGATCACAACCCAGATTGTCAACTGAAGCTCCGAAGATCATTGAAGATGTCACATTATTCCAATGTGATTAAGAGAATGCAATTGGGGCAGCAGAGGCTGTTCTGTCCTTCATCTGTCTCGTGTCACGTGTCCTCGATGGTGCTGACATTCTCCAAATATTAAAAGGGATTGAAACTTTTAACGCTGCGATTCTTTACAAAGTAACTATGATCCTGTTATTTTGCTGGGATGTGTTTCTCCCCCCACCCACCCCCACAGTGTAAAAGTACAGGGTGTTATTGTCTTGTCTTGTTTTCAAAATATAGGGAACTGAAGCCTTGGTGCAGGAGAGTGTTATGTTTGCTATCTTGGCAGAACGATGTCTCGGTCCAAAGTTATATGGAATCTTCCCTCAGGGTCGTTTGGAACAGTTCATTCCGGTAAGCCACATACTACCCAGCGTTGGGCTATGATCTGCAGTTAACTCTGGCCTTCACATTTAAAACAAATGAAAGACGTGGGAACAAAATTCTGGCCAACATTTTTGGTGGGGCTTTGCAAGTGATTGTTTGTATAATTGGATGTTTTGCATTAAAAATAATTCTGCAACTTTTCCAATGGTATATCAATTTGGACTACAGTAATTAAGTTTTTTTAAAGTAAACAAAGCAGGAGTTTAAACCAAGGTTGCTGGATTTATTATTCATTGAGGATGCTTGTTGCAAAAATAAAGTTATTTTCCTCCCCACTGCTCCGCTCTCTCTTTCCCTGGCCTTGAAATTTATTTCAAAGTGCAGCAGTAAATCAGTACTGTATGCAGAACTACAGTGACAGTAATGCGTATGTAGTTGCAAAACCACACTTTTAATTGGAAAGGACTGGTCAACAAGCCATTAAGGCTTCATTGATTGAGTTACGTTTCATGTGACTTGCATCAGTTACATCAGAAACTCTGCTTCAATTTGATCTATTATAGCTTTTACATGTAGCAAAACAATCTAGGCTGAGTTAGTCACAGTTCTCCACAAATTTGGCCTTCAGTATACAGCACAAGCAGATTTTTTTCCAGTTATTTTTATGGTTGGTTAGTTCCTAAATTTATAATTAATATGCTCCCTGTTACATGTTTGAGACCAACCATTCAGTGCTGCTTGGAACCACTGTACCAAGTAGGTAGCAAATATTGTCATCAAATGAATCCTTCCGGCACAAGATTATTCAGCATAAATTTGTCCCAGAATGATAAGCAAAATAATGGTTTGATTTGTAGAGAAAATAATTGGACTCTTTAAGTAGGAGATTTTTGATTTAACGTCAACTTTTTTTTCGCGAGCATACTGTTCCAATTTTCTGCAGTGTATTCTGTAAGGTTTGAAAGAAGCAGTATGTTTTTTTTCTCTTTATAAATATTGTCTTCTATTGACACAACACAATCAATGTATTCTGTCTGATATTGAACAGACCATGTATTGAGTTGAGTCTGCAAGCCAACCAGCAAGTGTTTTTTTTTACACACACAGTTGCCTTATTTGTTTGACGTTGTATCATTCTGCTTCAGAGCCGCAAACTAGAGACCCAGGAGCTGAGTATTCCAAATATTTCAGCAGAAATTGCAAGGAAAATGGCTACATTCCATGGCATGAAAATGCCATTCAACAAAGAACCAAAGTGGTTGTTTTGCACCATGGAGAAGTGAGTACTTAATTGGCGTGGCTAACTTCTGTATATCCTGCTCAGAAGTATTTGGTGTCTTGTATTGGATTGCCTCAGCTGGTTTGAAGGAACAAAGTGGAATTTATGCATTTAAAAGTAGTCAGTAGAACCACGGTAGACAATGCAACTTGTGAATTTAAGGGAGAAATGAGGATATCAGGATCGACGTTAGTAAAATGTTGGGTGTTTAAATTGCAACCCAGGCGTGTCTGTCACTCGAAAAGCTTTAAGGTGTACTGTGGTGCCAGATATATCTGCAGTTAGTTGATTTCCCTCGCCTCCGATTTTTCTATATTTCCCCTTTTTCCTCACGCCTCTGAAGATGATGAATAATACCACAATCTGGTTCCATAAAGATTTCTGGTCTTCCAATGCCTATATCAAATGGCCATTCTGTGTGAGAGCTTAGACAGTTTTTTGTAACATTAGTTATTTCAGTTAAGCACCCAATGGGTGATTATGCCAACGGTCCATTTTAAAACCAAAGTCCATATTTCAAACCACCCACGTTTTAAATCTTCCTTGGACACTTTGCGTTTGCTGGCGATACACGTTTTAGTTTAATGCAGTTTTGAGACTTATATTTGAAGATTTAGACTTGGCGCTTTTCATGTTATTTATGAAACGAAATAAACACTTCTGTACAAAAATAAAACCACCTGCTCTTATCCTGTGTATTTTATCTTGTGTTGATTCTTGTTGATGCAGGTACTTAAAGCAAGTGATGCGAATCAGTTTCACAAGAGAGTCTTGCATCAGGACGTTCCATAAACTTCTCAGCTACAATCTGCCACAAGAGCTGGAGAAGCTGAGGTAGGGCTTCAACCAGGCAGAAATGTTCAACACCCTAGCTTTCTTGCTAAGTCTAAAATGATGAACTTTAACATTTAACGCAACTAATACTTGCCATGTATAACCTACCCTTTATTGGCTGTAAGGTCAATCTGTTCTCTAATCTTTCAGACCAGCTGTATCAGGCTGTCTCACTGAGATCTCATCTCAATGAGTGCACCTTGTCTTTAATTCCCACTTTGAAGACTTTTCTCTCTGGTCATGCCTTCGCTCACCTCCCCTCCCTTTCAGCTCAGCAGCAAACCACATTCCTGTTAAAGTGCTCCAAGCAGCTACTCGCCCTGCAGGGTGCAAGTTGTTGTTGTTGTCACCGTCGTCGATGCCGCGCAAAACATTTCTAAGTCGCTGTGATTGACGAGCGGCACAGGCGTTGGCGTTGTCCTTCTCCCAATCGGGATATGGTTTGATATTTGTTGCGGAGGATGTTGAATCATTCCACGAATAGCAGGCCAGGCCAGACCATTCCACAAATAGCAGAGGTCAAGCCACAGTTGTGCTGGCACAGCACGTGAAACATTTCTGCCTTTTGCTCATCGCTACTGACTCTGGCAGCAGCTGTTTAATTGGAAATGTTGGGTCTCATTTGGATTTTAGAGGTGTTTCCCTTCGTTTCTCTCTCCCCCCACCCCCCCCCTCGTTTCTCAGTCTGTAACGCAGTTCAACGGGCAGTGACTGTCCTTTGTTGTATCTTTGCCGCGTTTCACCTACAAATATGGAGTTCGTCCACTTCACAGTGTATTCTGTGAAGCGCTTTGAGACGTCTAGAAGACGTGAAAAGCGCTATATCAAATGCAACTATTATTATTATCATTATTTCAAGTGGCCTTTCTACATGTGAGCCTGGGCTTGTTATTTCGCTGGACATCAAGGCTAATATAAACTAAGGCTGTATCAAATGCAAGGATTATATTTTGTTCGCCATTAGTAAAAGCACACATGCACACAATAATTCAGGCGTGGACCACTGAATATCGATCAGGTGGAAGACCACAGCTGATATGAATTAGATGCAGATCTATGATTATATTTGGGCTGAGTTTCATTCTGGTCAGAAAAGTTTACCAAGCTGGTTGTGGGACATTACAATGTGCAAACTAGCTGCCACGGTTTCGCATACAAAGTACACAGTCAACCCACTTTACAATATATCCCGTGAAGCACCATCTCTTAAATGTGATGAGGCGCTGTATCAAATGCAAGATTTCTTATTCCGATAAACAAAATCAGAATTTCCATTGTCACTGTACAGAAATAAACTTGAATCCAAACCTGAAGAACTGGAATCAAATCTGAAGTCCATCAAGTTACTGTGATTTGTTTTGGCCGGGTGTCTGGACACTTTGTCTCATGGGAATTAAAACTGCTGAACCTGTAGGCTTGTGTCCTCAAATAACACCGAATTACATATGTTTTAATTTCATCTTATTATTTGCATTGGTTGTAAGTTTGCAATCATTCCGAAATGGCCCTGTAGAGACTTGCGCAGGCTGCCTTTTTTTTCCTCCTCTCTCTTGCTTAGATCAATTTCAGAAGTTTTGTAATTCTATCTTTGAGACTCGATGAGCCCAATCCAAACTATGCAGTATTAATCTTCAGGCTGGATTGGTGCGGGAATTCTAAACTCTAAAAGCACATTGGAAAAGTTGCAGAAACCAGATGTAGGAATTTCAGTCTTTAAAAAGCTGTGTGAGTGTGTTTCACAATTTTTTTTCATTTTTTGCAACCCATACATTTTCAAGTGCCGGGTTTCATAGAATTATAGAATCTTTCAGTGCAGAAGGAGGCCATTCAGTTCATTTGTATCTGTGCCACTCTTTCGAAAGAGCTATCCGATTTCTCCCCTCTCTTACTTTAATCGAAACCATAGCTAGCTAGCCCTGCAAAGGTTTTCTGCTGTTTTAACTGGGCCACTTTGGAAACATTGCATTTTCGTTTATGCCTCACAGGAAATTGCCCAGTAAGAGCTCTAGTTACAGGTATGCATACTAATGCATTAATATTATATCCATATTAAATTACCACTGACAACCAAAGCAGTGCGATCCAGCTCTTACGTACATAGTTCTACTTGTACATTTTTGGTTGAGAAGGCATCGAACTTGCAATAATCATTTTGTATAGTGATAGTAATAATAAATAATAATCCTTGCATTTGATAGAGTGCCATACATCTTTGCGAAGTCTCTCAGAATATATTCTACAGTGAATTAACTGCATATTTTGAATATCACTTGTAACAATTACTCCCCTGCATTAGCTGGAGGGGGAATGTTGAAAGGCTTTAAAACTAAAAGCCACAGATAAATATGGAAATGAAAGAGCGTTTTGTTGATCTGCCAACACTTGAGGAAGTAGAATGACCTTTGGCACTCGAGACCAAATTACATGTGATGAAATGCTTTTGCCATTAAGAATTAAGATGTACACAAAACAAAATCATGTCTGCCCTTAGAGTACTGGGGTCATTATATTTTCTGTTGACCATAGCGCAGCACTCTAAATCATGCAGTATTTGAAGCTATTAGTGCTCCCTTCAGAAACCTGCATTGGAAGCACAACCATAACCAATCTCTACTGTTGCAACCAACCTGTCCGTCCAATTTTGTAGTGGTTGTTGTTGCTGTTTGTTGAGACTTTTTTCACAATTCCTGTGGCAATTTGGGTGGTTTATTTTGTCTGTATTCCTCCTCAGGTCCTTGCTCCACGCCACGCATTCACCAGTTGTTTTTTGTCACAATGATTGCCAGGAAGGTAAGAAGGTTTAATTTTCAGATGAGGCCCTTGTCTCAGTAAATCCACTGTATTGCAGTGTATCATGTGTTGGCTTGTTGTTATTGGAAGCCTCATCAATCTGAGGGATATTTGAAATATACTATTTGGAAGAAAAGGGGGTGGCCCACACGAGGTTAGGCAGTTTGCGGCAGCAGAAGAGAATGCTGTAAGAAAAACCCGTTTTTTTGTATGAGATATTTCCCTACTGGAATGTATGGGGCCCTGGTGTTTCTTTAGTGACAATACCCTATCCAGAGGAGGAGTGTAAGGGGGGGGGGGGGGGGTAGAGGAGTGGTTATAAGAGAGGTTACAAATGGGAGAAAGCTGTCTGACTCATTACGATCACATCCTGCCGGCTGATCCCTCTTTCCTCCTGCCTATTACGGGAAAACGAAAGAGCACTTCAGCAAATCTTTGCTGGCCCACTTTGGATCAGTGCTTTTCAATGTAGGCAGAGCTCGTATTGAATCTCCCAATTATATATTTCAAACATTGAGTTGCCAAAATAATGACTGTCGCGCTGCAGTGAATCCACCAAAGCCTCGTTTGAACTTACTCCACTCGGCCTCCCGCGCAGCTTCAGACAGGAACTTTAGCATAATACAGTATACACACAAAGCTCAATGTTGGCAGGCGAGTGCTTTGGATCTATATTACCAGTCTCTTGTATGATGTAAAAAGCTATTGGCTGCAAACGGATTCATTAATCAGAGCACAGAAGTGGATTTGGTTGCAATGTGCCTGATGATGGGAACCGTAGCCTTAAGCACGACCAAGATGGGGTTTGATTTAGGACTGACGTGGTTGTGGCTGTTGGGAAGTCCCATTCTGAGCACCCATAGTCGGTGTGTGTAAGAGCAGTGCTGGAACGCGGGCAATAAAATGCAGCACGCAGTTCACTTCTCTATCTATTAACACCGTCCGTGTTAAACCAATCTACATGCTTCAAGAAACACCCTAACATTGGTTATCTGCTGACTGGTGGGGGGAAGGGAATAAAAAATGAACTTAAAGCTCTGTATCAGCAGAATTTCAAAGAGTGCCGTACAGCTGAAAGCCATTAGTTTGAGGCCTGTTTCTATTCTTGTTGAATTTTTCTCGTCCTCTGAGAAATCTGTGTGAAAAAATGAACGGCTCATGGTATGAATACTCTTTTCCGGAACCGTAGCTCTTCGTTCATCATATTCTAATTTCCTGGTTTTCCCAAGTGAGTGAGGAGGAGATCCAGTGGGGGGGTGGTGCCCACAGCCTGTAGATTTTTCCCAATTTTGCTTGAGGTGAGTTTGGAATGCTGGTGATCCTGAAATGGGGTGAGACCTTGCCATTTCCCAGTTTTTCCTACACAATTCCTGTGGATTTACTCCTCGTTGGATAGTGTAAATGTGACTTTTGCTCAGATTTGTAAGGGGGGCTCAGCGAAAATGTTTCGCTGAGCTAAAGTGATCAAGTCTGATCTTGGGAATTAGGAATTCAAGTCAAAACAGGTTACAAATCTAAAGAGAATTCTGTCGGCACCTGATGATAAATGAATACTTTGAGCTATGATCTTTTATCATTCCTGAAACCCTGATGAAGTTTCTGCATTTATAGAGTGTGTGAGTGAAGGTTGGGCCAAAATAAACCAATCCAATGTACATTCTTGTGGTATCTTTCATATCTCAAAGTGCTTGACAGCAAGTAGATTTATTTTCTCTAAAAATAACCACTGACACAAAAAGCATCTGATATTTTGAAAATGTTGTAACATACCATTAACAAATGAGCAGAAAAAAGCATGTATGGGCGAAACCTCTTATTTGTTTTAAGAAATTGAAGAGCAGGGATGAAATGAGGAAACTGAGGAATTGGTCTCCTTTCGTAATTGATTTTGATATTTAATCATAAGTATTGGGTCATCGCGAAGTATGGGGTATTTTAGAACAATGTTTATTGTTCAATAATGTATTGGGCAAATGGGTATAAAGTGGAGGGAAGAACTGTACAAAAGATAAAATAGTTTTCCCCAATTTAGTTTAATTAAAGCTGATGCTGCTTAGATTAAAGAGAAGCACTGCAAGTATAGTTGAAGCAGGTTAATTAAAACAAAATTATTATAATGCGCATTACTCTACCAAATTGCAAGGAGTGAGTTCCAAAATTGCAGCTTTTAAATCTTAGTGCGTGCTTCAGAAAGGAATCTATTGCAATTAATGTGACTGAACAAGATAAATCAAGTACAACAAAAATGTTTTAAAGGTTGTGCATGCAGTATATATTTCTTTATGTACGTGTGCGATCTGACTGTTTTCATCACAGGAAATCTTCTGCTGTTGAACAATACTGGTGACTCCACTGAGCAGAAGCTGATGCTGATTGACTTTGAATACAGCAGCTATAACTTCAGGTAATTTGCAGTTGTGGAAATGCAGCTCTGCTCTGAGTTAAATCATGATCTGTTGCTTAGATCCTTTCCATATGCTTTCTTTAGGCGTTCTCCCTGCTCCTTTTTTGATTAAAATCTTCATACAGCCTATTGATAAAGTCCACACCAGAAGAGTTTTAGATTTCTACTCGTACTGTCAACAAAAGTAGGGTCAAAACTGACACATTATACAAACCAAACCTATTTCACGAGGACACGCCCATTAGAAAAACATTATATTCTTGATATTTTGAGAGGCCGTGGATGAAAAGAATGCCTGTCAAACAAAAGTTCATGTGATAGTCATCGGCCCATTGCAACTCTTAGGTCTGAGTGCAAGAGGCCGAGTTAAACACATGGTTAGATCCAAACTCTGATCTCGTTTTGGTAGATTATGATTAATAGGTTTTACCCTAGAATCTTTCAGTTAGTGTGCTTCCCCCAGTCATAAGCACAAATTGGTGAATAATAATAAGATTTTGCACACCTAGTAACCTGGAAATTCCTACCTTTATGTAGTGAACTGTACAATGGTTGTCCAGGTGGGAGAGCAGTCTGCTGATGCCAGGTAACTTGCGTCTCCGGATAAGGTCTATTTGGGGAACAGGCTAAACTATAGTTTTTTATACAGACTTGAAGAAACCTTCCCAAATGTCTCGGTGAGTAAATGCTAGCAGGCGTGGAATTGTAACTCAATAACAGTGAATTGCCTTCGTAAATGGAAAAATTGAGTGGGTGGGGGAGCGAAGCTGGAAGATGAAGTTATCCTTAAAATGTTACTTTACATTACACATACTTTGGTTGGATAAAGGTTTTTTTTAAAAAAAAGGTAAACCAGAAGTGTACATAGTAAGGTGTCAATAATGAATGCTTTTATTTATTTTACAGAGGGTTTGATATTGGGAACCATTTCTGTGAATGGATCTATGATTATACTTATGAAAAGTATCCGTTTTTCTCAGCTTCGATTGAGAACTACCCAACCCGAACCCAGCAGGTATGGCTTTCGAAGGGAATTGAAATTTCTCGCAATAACTAATGAGTGCGACAGCATAGCACTTTAATAGCATTGTGTATGTCAGAGCAACAATGCCACTAAAGTAATCCGTGCCAAATGAACCAGCACAGATTGAATTGTCTATGCATCTCTAATGTGAAATACTCATACCGTGAGCAACTGCTGACTCTCTTTTCCCCCACTCCATCAACTGACTAATCTGGCGTTGAGGAAGATAGCACGAGAGTGTAGCATATCAGAAGTGTACGTGCTCATTAACACACATTACAACAACAACAAATTTGCAGCTCTACAGCGCTTTTCACGTCGGGAGAATGTCCCAAGGTGCTGGAAATCTCAAATCTCCACAACCCTCGGTGAATCGTAGAAACTGAGAATCAATTATTTCTCAACAGTAACGGGGCAGTGACGGGCTCACAGTCATGAACCTTGTGGCCTGGTTTCTCAGTGAAGTGGAATGGCAGGACAGCTGAGCAGCGGAGTGAATTTGACACCTATGGTTGTTACTAAATGAAGCTTCCAGATAAAATTCACACACTGTACATTACGCTTAAAGGTGCTTTTGAAAGGTTTAAATTAACCATGAGGTTCACACACAACTGTTCTTATTTCACTATTGTGCTTTTATCACATAATTCAAGATTGTTATCAGATTACAGCCTTACAATCGTACCTTGCGGTCGGCATTCTGTGTAAAGCTCACCTTTTCTTGTATCGGCCTATCTTAACATTGAGGATTATTGTAAAACCTCATTCCAGTGCAGTTTGGAGGAAAGGATATGAAATCTTTCACAACCTTGATACCAACGTGCACTGGACTGAAATATAATAACAGCAAATGTCCTGTTCTTATCATTAACTCTTAAGTGATAATGAATTCTATGACAGCTCCATTTCATCAGAAGTTACAAAGCCGGGTGCCAGAATGGATTTGACAATTTGGATGACAGTGAGCGAGTGAAAATGGAAGAGCAAATGCTGCAAGAAATAAATAGGTAATTATTATGTTTGGTGAAAACACAATACGTTGTACACTGTAATTGTAAAACACTATGTGTTTTTAAGACATGTTACACTATTGTTTAGGAATACAGCACTGCCTGCCTGCAGGGAACATGTACAGTAGAGCTCTTCGAATGAACATATTCACTTTTATCATGTAACTGAATGGAATACCTTGCGCAGAATAATTAACTGCTTCATTATCCGAAATGGTCAAAAACCCTTCTCCTTTTGAAAATATGATTTTGTCTTTTGTTTGCTCTGTAAGCAGCACAATTCACGTTAGAACGGAATTGTTGTACATATAAGGGAGTCTTTATTGAAGCAAACATTGTGTGGCACGCTTACGATATGATTTTTCATTCAGCAGGCGAACAACAATTGCCTCTAGATGGGGTTGGGTTCAGACGTAACTCTTTACAGTTTGGCTGCGTAGAATTCTCTGGTCACCGTGAAAAAAGAGAATCCCTAGAGACAGAGGAAAATCTGCGTAGTGTTATGAATTATGAAGAATAACTAGCTGAACCATGGGGCGGAAAGCACACCAATCGAATAAGCCCCTTACTGGTAGAAAGTCCCCTTCGATGTGTTTTGTGGACGGTCTCAGTGACACTCGCAAATATTTCAATACTGTTGGAAGGGAGGTTGTAGATTTAGGGTTGTGGACAGAAGGTTTTGGGACAGACCAGGAAATATTTCTGCACACAAAAAACTGAGCAACATCTGGAACAAGTTATCAACTAGTGTGGCTGAGGCAAGGAGAGGGGATTAATTTAAGAGAGACCTTGATGCTCCAATGGTATTCTGGATGGATGAGGGCAAATTAGCTGAGGGAGCTTTTCATCCGTTTTGTTATTCTGGGCAAAGATATTGCTCAGTGATGTAAATATTAATATTGAATTCATTTTTTTAATTTCCCAGATATGCACTGGCTTCGCACTTCTTTTGGGGCTTATGGTCTATCATTCAGGCCAGAATTTCAGCAATTGAATTTGGATATATGGTGAGTAAATTGCGCATGTGTGGCAAAATGTGATGTGTGGGTGTTTTAACATGTGTTTCGGACACACCACATGTGAATCCAGTTAAAGTGTTCCCTTTGGAAACCTAGTTTATTTACATAGCACTAGACAAGATGTACATGAATACATTTTTGCTGTGTATATTCTTTTGACTGCTTCACCGAATAACACTTGAATACATTTCTTCTTCAGGATTATGCTCTGGCCAGATTTGAATCCTACTTTGAACAGAAGAAAGAGTTGGGTGTTTGACTGGAAGCAGGCAGGCGAAGGTGGAGCGGAGCAAAGGCTCGAAGCTGAGAGAACAACTAAACAATTGCAAACCACAGCAATCTCCAGCAAAGATTTGACTGTGCATTGATTTGTTTTACGTGATGGGAATTTTAAAAAAAAAAGTAACGATTTATGCAGCTAAAACAAATTATATCAATTTATCGATTGCCAAGTTTACTAAACAAAGTCATCAGTGACACGTTTAACTTTTGTAGAATGGCTTTATGCATAGGAGTTGGAAGACTCATTGTAATCCAGTACAGAGAAAGGTTGCTAGTGAATTCTCTGACAGGAGGCGCATTATTTGTTAGATAGAGGATCAATGAATGTGATATTAGGTACTGTATATTGGGATATTTTCCAACTGGAAAATTTCATTTTGTTTTTAAATGCTTTTACGTTTCTTTTGGCAATACCCACTTTTTAGATATAGTAATAATGTAATAAGTGAGAAGGAAGGAAAAAAATCATTTCTGGCCAACTCAATTGCTTTATTTGTTGTTGCCAGCAAAGTGAGTAAATGTAATCGCAGACTAGATGAACGGTCAATGCGAAAGGCCCTGACCCATTCCTGCTCAGCTGTAGCAACCGCTACAGAACAAATCAATAGAGTTTGCTGAAAGGGTTGCTGGAACACAGATGATTTTTCTAAGGGGTGGATTCTTTTACGGTTCCTGTCATTTGCCGTGACAGTAAAATGGCACTTATTTGTTGTCGCATTTGTCCGATTGTATGTGCTCAGTACTCTTGCTCTCGATGGGAGCGAGGGGTGGGGGGGGGGGGGGGGGGGGGGCGTTGCTGTTGGAGGGGAAGTGATGGCGCGATGATGCATTCCCGTCATTTGTGGGTCCTTCCCCATCTTGTCTTTTTAATAACTGTGATTTGCAAAGAGGGAATAGACGCCATAAGTGAACAATTCGGTGGTGGTGGTGGTGGCATCTGAAAAGCTGCATGTAATATCTCAATTTATGCATAATCATGTGTACACCGCATGGCAGATTCTCCCTGGGCAATTTTTGAAAGGTGTTTATAAGGGATCCTGCTCAACAAGGTTTGACATACCAATGAGTTTATCGGACTACAATGATGTTTTGCTCACACCTCTTGGAGGGAACGCAGTTGCAAGACTTGGTGGAGAAAGCGGTGAATTATTGTGTTGAGAGGATGCTCACATTGTTGCTGATGCAATAATACTTTCAGGGGGAGCTGAGAGAATATCAGAGAGGCCCAAGAATACTGTCGATTTCTTCCCACCCAACACCCCACCCACCCAAACAAAAAAGCTTGTATGATAAAATAGGCTTGCACAAAAACAGTTACCTGCCTTGGAATCACTGAGGAATACTATACCATGGAGGTTTTAATGGAACACTGTATCTTGCAGCAAGAGGAGCTAAAGGTGCGTCCCACCGTAAGAACTAGTAAAGTTCACTGCGGTCTTTCATTTTTTTTAATGTGAATGTCATCTTTTAGCCACCAGTGGGGCTAAACTATGATTCTAGCCAAGTGTGTGCGCCATGATGCATCCAAGCTGTGACTACCCCATTCGGGCTGAGATCTCATTGCATATGTCAGGATGTGACCTTTTTAATGCTTTGTAGTAATGCTTTGCTGGATTTCTACCGGTCCAAGGTGTGCTTGATTTGAACACACAGTGGCCTCGAGCAGCAATGTTTTTCACGTAATTATATTCTGTCCAATTAATGGTAGCGTCTGACAACTGCACACGGATGCCGAACGTTAAAGCTCAGTTCTCCAGAGTGAAGTTCAGGCTTGCACTGCGTAAGATATCTTTTGTATTACAGCTATTCCAGGGTGTTAGTTCTTGACAACTCACACCAAGATCTGGTTCCACTGCCTGGGTAAGTTTCGGAAGGTGTCTCAAATATGCAGCAGAAATGATGGTGTCCTGTGTAACATTCCCACACAAAGAAACCTTGGCTTTGATGTAGATGAAAGGGACCAGCGAAGGTTTGTCCAGAGGGACCTCTGTAACAGGACAGCCTTTCTGGACCCAGAAAGAACTAACTCATGCACGTTTGCCATGAGTGCTCACAATACATTTGTATTAAGTGCTTGCATTGTCCATGCCAAGAACTCTCCTACAGTGTTGAATTACCCTTAGGATCACCTTTCCTTTTGCCTTGGTCCCTGTCTGCTTGTATTTCTCTGCACATTTGCTCCTTAACCGCAGAGGGAACAGGCTGGGAATCAGTAGGACTTGTGCTGCCAATGCAGACCAACCTCCAGAGAGAAAGGGATTCACAAAGTAGTGTAACAAGTGCCATCTTCACCCATTCCTTTTGTGTCATGTCTTTCCTGTTAAAGGCTGGCCCCACGCACTTTCTATCTTTACAAGCTTCCGTCCTAAATAAATTGACAGTTTATTCTTTATCTCACACTGTGACTGTTCAGTACTCTTCCCTCTCCCCCCCGTGCCCCCCCCCCCCACCCCCCCACCACCACCAACCCAACCACGCATTAGCTAATAATTCTCAAAGTGGCACAGACCTGTGAAGGAAAGAGTGGGACAAGAGTGGGACAAAAGCAGCCTCCCTCAATCCAAGAATTCTAAACATTTTGAGCCAAAGTAATTCCATTGCTCTTTCGGTCCATTGCTTTAGCAGATGGGAGGGACCTTCTGCCACTTTCTATAACAGCTTTGCCAATGAATATTGCGACACCTATAAATTACATTTATATAGCGACTTTCATGTTGGGCAGGCATCCAAAGACACTGGACAGTCAAAAGGATTTGGACCCGAGCTGAAGGGTTGGGATCAGTAGGGGTGAGGGGGCCGGAGAGGATAAGTGGGTAGGAGGTTGACTGAAGGTGCAGTTACAACTTTCAAAGGTACACTTTTACCGACTTGTGCGGAGTTCTGAGCTACACATTTGCTAATACCCCATTTATGCTGTTTGAAAAACAAACAGTCCCTGCAATGGCAACAGCAATCACTTGCATTTATATTACACCTTTGACGCCAGACAGCAGACAGCATCTCGGAGTACTTGTAATATTTTGATTACAGCGTAGAAATCCCCGCTCTGGCTGCGTTGTGTCCAGTATAGCTGATGTGACATTTGCTTGTTCCTCTCGTACGTTTCTTCCAAGCTGTTCAGCTTTCTCTAAATCTCTCGCCAGGTCCTACCAACCTCCCCGAGATCCCATTGACTCTTGTAAATAACCTCGTCTCTCGCTCTCTGCCACAGTGCAGTGTTGGTGGTGAGGGTGTGAACGCCCTCCAATCTGCAAATGTTGGTCCGAGCTCTCCATAACTTATTTTGCCAGCTTTTCAAGTGCTTCCGTTGGGATAGCCACCTTCCCAAGGTGTCTGTCTGCTGCATTATCACATCACTGTTCACTATTCACAACTGGATTTGCCCTGGCTTGGTCTCTCGTATCATCCTCCTTGGATTGTTTCCGGTGTTTTGGATTGTTTCTCCTTGCTGCTACCTTGCGTTCGCTTAATGCTAATCGCTAACTGCCAGAAAAAAATTACAATTCACTGCAGTGACAATGAGCAGGACCTGTTGCGCTTCCCGAATTGTCATGGATAATGAGGAAGATTTGGGTTCAACCACATTCTGCGCACACACACACACACACACGGCAGAATAATCTTTGCAGTACAAAATGGAGAACAGTAATAATTATTGCAGTGTTTGGTGTTGCAATAATTCACTGCTAATCCATACCTCAGAATCTCCCAAGAGAGTTAGTGTTGCCTTATGGTATCTTTTTGTTAATTATTATTTTCGTTGTGTAGGTAAAGGGGGGGATTTAAAAAAAAATAAACTGCAGAGATTTGATTCATTCCTTCATATTATTAAATAAGACGAGTTCTATGATACTTCCAGTGGTTGGTAGCGGGGCTGTGTGAGTTGTGGACCCGTAACATTTTTGCTCTGCACAAACAAAGAGTTCAATGGTCTTTGTAAACCGTTGAATCATCTCAGAATTGCCAGTCACTATTGCATGATAATAGCAATATGAGAGTGAACGCTAAATAGCCTTCAAATAGTGATTGCATCACCAGAAATGTAATTCTAAAAGGACTTTGGTCTCACATTTTACACTTCTATTTTAGATATTTTACACTTCTACAGTACATTACTACAGTTACAACAGTAAGTCTAGCATAGTTATTACTGAGGAATCTGCTCTGAAAAGCATGTATGTATGTACATTTAGAACTTGCTCAGTAGCGTACAGCTCTGTAGATCATTAGGTTTCAGCTCGTGAATTTATTTTCAAGATGCAGGCGTAATATAAATCTGCGTTCCGTGAATTGTTTTTTTTATGAAATCCTAATTTTTAAAAAAACTACCTTAAAAAAAATGTCTTCGAAACTTTCAATCGGTTTTAAGAACCCTCATTTACACCTCGACTCCTGTTGATGGATCCAGAACTTATTTAGCACAGCATTTCAGTATTTCACGCTGAATAACCACTGCACTGTTTTGGCAGCAGCCAAAGATGTTGCTGTTTTTTACGCAGTTCTTCCTTTCAGTGATCAGATGCAAGAGGTAGGCATGGAGGAAGGGAGGAAGGAAGGACGCTGGGAATATCAACACTAATTAATGTTGGCCTTATTGATGAGAGAAAATTATAGCACTTTAGTGGAATCCCAGTTCAAGTAGGTGGAATTGACTCGCATATTGGGGTAATTCATGTGTTGCTTGTTTTTTCACACAAAATACTGTGAAGAAAATGTGATCCATGCTTGTGGTTTTTATTTCAATGCGGTGATGTGCATTATGCTTATGTTTTGGCAAAATCAGTTGTATTTTTGTAAATTCATTGTATGTACAGTTTATGTACTGAGATTAAATGCATTTGTACATCAAATCTTTTAATAAAGTTTCTTTCCCCACCCCAATGGCAAGTATAATGTTGATTTAAGAAGCACGGTGCAGTGTTCTTAATTGGGAGTGGGGTGGGGGGTGTGGGCGGGGGGAGACGGGAGAGGGGGAGTGCGAGAAACAAAATGATTAAGAATTCAGCATCTGGTTTAATATTGGCACAAGCAAATGTCGTTCATTGATCCACTTTTGGATGAGGACAGACGAGATAAAGAAAGGTGAGGAGAATATATAAATTGGCACTCAACAATAGTAATCCTTACTTTTGGTGTAGCACATTATCACATCTTCGAGACGTCTCAAAAGTGCTTCACAAAATACACTAAAGTTAATTAACTATTTGGCAAAACATGGTCTCCAATTGCACACATCCGAATCCCACAACCATGGGCTGAATGATGAACTTCCAAAACAATATTTTAAAAGTTTATTACCCGTCGGAAAACAATCCGCCAATTGATTAACAACTGGGTCCCTACATACTGCAAGTAAATGGGCTTGCGGAGTAAGTAAACTTGCCTAATGTTCGGGTGATTTAAAGACTCAGAACTTGGTCATTCCTTTAAGATCGAGACACAGAACGTTGCTTGCTTAATCAGGCGAGACTGTGGTCCTGTCACATTGAGGAAACACGCAGAACTTTCAGTTCCTGCCAATATCAGGAAGAACCAGGGCCAATTTATCATGGTTTCTTCCACCCCCAAACCTGTGGCAAGCGCAATAAAGGATGGGGATAAATTTTTTTTAAAAAAATCATACTGTTAGCCAAATCTTAAAGGCGGCTAGTGTTTTCTTTGTGTTCATAGTGTGCTCTCTGTTCTCATTTGCATGGTAAAAACTGCTCCCTTGATGCCTCACAATGTGACTGCGAGAAACTGGAAATGCAGTGAATTGAACAGTGTGGGTAGTCAGGCTTGCTGCTGCCATCGTCTGGTCACAATGGATATCATCAAGCTTCTGACTGATTGTGAGAAGGTGGAAGGAAGTCTTCTTGTAGCGTTTGCAAGATCACATTAGTAGCCATCTTGAAAAAGCCTCGGTTGAAAAAATATATATAAATTGCAAGCTTAGCACACGCTGCAGCAGCCTGCATCCTTGTCCAATAATATACAGTAGCTGTGCTAGGATCACAGCACATGCTTTTCAGTGCATTGCTGACTAATTTGGATACCTACAGCTGGCTTATGTCATTTAGTGACTTCAGAAGTGAATGTTTCAATTGTGTGATGCATCTGTTCCTCTTAATTAATTGTGATGAGGACTGCGCTAAAAATCTCTGGTAGTGAAACCGCACCTTTGCTTCACGTTAATTCGAAGTGTATCTGCTAATTGCTTCCTGTGAAATCTCACGTCACTAGTGTTTCATGCAAGCACAGGTTATTGACATGTGAAAATTAGACGTTTGATTCAATTGGTGTCCCCTCTGGCACTAAATTAAACATCTTATTGAAGGAAGATATGCCTTTTGGAATGCACTAAAAATGGTGGGATAACTTTGCCCATGAGCTCAATGGTGCGGAGCGTTTGACTAATCGGAGAAAGGGCTTGCGATTAAAATGTAAAACGGTAGCGCCAATTCATGTGGGAGGGAGGGTGGGGGCCAAACAAAAAATACAAGACATCTGTGCATTGAAAAACCTTATTGGACTTAAATGAATCTTCTGAACTAGGCTGCGTGCAATGGTTTGCATCTGGAGCCATTCAAGGGGAACTCACAATCAACGATGGCGACAATCAGGAAATTTCCAAATTTCCCACACAAGCCAGTCAGTCCCCGTTTGACTGCTGTGCGTCTGGTCACTCCAATTTGATTGACTTGGTTGGGTGAGAGTCATCAGTGAGCTGGACACTGCACACAACAACAACAACTTGCATTTATATAGCGCTCTCCACACCGGTCAGTCAGTGCACTTGAGAGAATGACTAATAGAAACCCATCTATCTCAGATATTCCTGTAATTTCTTTCACTGAGGTACACAACATCACCACTAATGGAGAGAATATCAGAGCGAGGGGTGGAACCAGGTTTGGGATTTACCCAAGTCTCCATCTTTCAGGAGGAACAAAAGACAGAATGAGGTGCGGAATCCCACAACATTGAGTTTGCGAGTTACTGTTGGAGATTGGGCAGTGAACTTTGTTTTTTCACGGGCAGAGCAAAGTTCATGTTTGACAGCCTCAAGTAGGGGCTGCCACAGAAACAAAAAGTGATGGCTTTCAAATACAATTCCAAACACGGAGTCAGTCAACAGATTTGAATATTAACCGTTTCGCCCACAAATATACAGTCAATTCACTTTAGTGTATGTTCTGTGAAGCGCTTTGAGACGTCGATAAGATGTGAAAAGCACGATATAAAAATGCAAGGATTATTATTATTATTTTTACTGCGAGCTGCAGGTTGAAAACATCGCAAATACCTTCTATTGTTAAGGGAAGGGCAAACATGTGAACAACCCCCTCATTGTATCTGTATGATTTTTTTTGTGTGTCTGAAACCTCAGGTAATTTCACAGTGTTCTTCACGTAGGTTCCTGGTCACTGATGTGGGGTAGCATCTTGGAAGAAGGCAGCTTTATAATTATCTGTATCAAGCCAAGTTATTTAAAATAAATACACATCTCCTCTGATGGCCTAGTAGCTAATGACATGGGCCTGAGCAGAACACTGAGTCCAACAGATTGGAAAGTTTCAATGTATCCCCAGTGAGCTCATCTCAATGTGCATTTTAACTCTGTTAGCCTCCTCTGTGCTAACAAGAATAGAAGCATAGAAACTTATAGCCCAGGAAAAAAGCCATTCGGTCAGTCCATTGTGCCTGTGTTGGCTCTTCGAAAGAGCAACCGATCCAGTTCAATTTGCCATTTCAGTAGTGCCTATGTGCAGGAATGGCTTTTGTGATGCCCTCGTAACTGTCGATTGGCCCAGGGAGATCACTGAGATGTACAGATTGCTAATCTCAAGGTAAAGCTCATTTAACTCATCTTAAAGCAGTTTCCCTACTCATGAGGAAATTGGCGCCATCAGCGGAGATTGAGACGACAACAATAACAACTTGGATTCAGACAGCGCTCTCCACGCTGGACGGCGTCTCAGAGCGCATCACGATAACGGATCCCGGGAGCTCAGCCAGCGGGAGGTGGACAAAGGTGACCAAAAGCGCGGTCGAATCGGAAGGTCTTCAGCCGTGACCTGAAAATGGGAAAAGAGGGGGCGAGGCGAAGGGATTGAGGAAGGGAGTTCTCGGGGCGTAGCGGCGGAAGGCACGGCCACCGAGACCGCAGAAGGCTCAAGACTTGTAGCTGCTTCAATTCACGCCCATTCTCATTCCTCAATTGTAACAATGAACTTCTAATCCATACCTCACAATTACATGAGAGTGTTCGTGCTGCTCTGTGGTCTCGTCTGCTCTACACCCTTTAATATTCTTCGTCTTTCAAATGAAAAAAAAATCCTTATGGAATAGCAACAACTGTTTGTGGCGGTGAATTCCACATTTCAGACCACCCTGTGTGTGTGAAGAGTTTTTTTTTCTCTCTCTCTCATTCTCTCTAACCTCTTCAATTCCATCAATGATTACTTTAAATGTGTGTTCTCTCAATGCTTCTAGAGGAAATACTCTGCACTTGATATGAATGCAAAACACACTACAATGGAGTTATGTCCAGGAAGGGTGGTTCAGTTGACCCATTTAAGAAGCAGCTTGATGGTGTGATGGCAGAATAGCACGGAGATGAGTGTTCAGCAAGGAAAAGAACGGATGGGCTGAAGGTAGGGAGACCACATTTGGAGACAGGTGTATAAAACTAATTGAACTCACAATAGATGGAAGGAATTAAAGAGGTTATATATATATATAGAGAGAGAGAACACTTTACCTGGACTCCTAGAGGATGGTCTGGAATGTAGAATTCACTGCCACAAACCGTTGTTGAGAGACACTCCAAAAGGATTTTTAAAAATCCTGCTACTGTGAAGTGTCCAATGTACAATGTCCTCTCACCCACCTATTACAAAACAATCCTACGAGACTGTGGAGCAGCTGAAACAAGTTTTTCCCCTTGTCACCCCATCCATGTTACGGAAGATGCTGTACTGAACATTGTGATGGATCATTATCTGCCATGAAAATGATGGCGCTCGCACACATCAATCCCCTGGACATCTAAATACAGTTGTACTAAATACAAGTATGTATCATTATTCTTCTACATATTTCAGTTGTTGGTCTGTGCACTGTAGAGAAGAAACATGGGGTAGGGGGTAACAGAACATTGCATACAAGGTCCTGTTTCCTGTTGCAAAACGTCCTAAATCTTTCCCAGCTGGTTTCCTCCAAGCAGCGCTATGGGAAACTACCCCGTGTGATAGGTGCTACATAGAAGCAAGTTGTTGTTGTTGCTTCCTATGTAAAGCTACTGTCTTATCCTTCTACCACTGTTGATAAACAGCCCTGGTCTATCAGGTAATATTGACAGACATTTTCTTCACCAATACACTTAAATAGTGGATATAAAGCGCTTTGAGACATCGATAAAATGTGAAAAGCGCTATATCAAATGCAAGGATTATTATTATTATTAAATTGCAGAACTATCTGCCTCTTATTTACTCTATCAACATTTCCAAATTCTCCACAGATTCTGCAACATCCGTCCGTGTCTGGAATTGCAGATGCATTGATGCAGATGCACATCAGCCTATGGTGTTGGCAATATCTACAAGAGTAAAGGGAAATAATTCACTGTTCGCATTGCCACATTTTCAATTTACAACATAATGCATTGGGTCATCCTCCTGACATGAAAGGCGCTATATGTAAGACAGTATTATGTATGATTGGATTTGACAGAATACATTCTTAACCTAATTCCTTTCAAAAGGGATACCAAATTTCAGAACAGAATGCTTAAATATTTTAGGTTGCATGGGACTGTATACAGCTGGCCCCCCTATTTAAATATAACCTTTTGTGTCTTCACAAATATCATACTTGGATGTAACAATGGTGCAATGCAGGTGGCTTATAGTCTCAGATGGTGAGACACTTTGAAGAAGAGTTTCACTGTGAGGAATCCAATGATAAAAAGATATGCAATGATTTTTTTAAAAGTCGACAGGTACAGTTTATCCCCAAATCAATTATCTCCTCTGTTCTGAATGTCAATAGCCCCGGACTTAGAACACTTTTGTCTACCCAAACTAACTGAATGGTTGGATAGCAATAGGCTGCATCTGAAAGCAATGGCACAAAGCAATCATGCTTGTTGTTACTGCTTGGAGAATTTTCAATGAGTGCCAAACACCAAGGCAGGGCTTTCCTATTGTACAGGATCTACAGTAGATTACACAACAGTGATGGTTCACTCTGTTTGAACTTCAGCACGTAGCGTCCCAGGAGATGACGTGAACTAGAAGCAGTGTGCAAGCAGCTCTGTGATTGTTCTTCCAAAGCAGATTGGATTCGTACGGAATTGCTGTAAAGTGTAACAGCAGCAGGTTGTCTGTGAAATTGCGCTCCTCGCTGGTGCTCTTGTCATTCCTGTTCTTTTCAATGCATTGGCCTAAGCAGATGATCATTGGTGGAAGCCCCAGGCCTCCCGTTCACTTTAACATCAAAACCACAGAGATGAGCATCGTCAGTTCCTGTTTCAACTGCTATGGATGAACACGCAGACGCTTCTGGAAGCAAGAAATGCTCCAATCCTATGATTCAGAACTGCAAACCTAAAATGGCTGCTGCTCACACAGACAGGGCTGTAACTGGACAGTCGGTCAGTCAATGCTTCAATGCACTGTACCTAAATCCTTTCAAAAGGGATACCAAATTTCAGAACAGAATGCTTCAATATTTTAGGCTGCAGGGAATGTATTCAGCTGGCCCCCAGGTTAGGCCAATGAATTGAAAAGAAGAGGAACGACACATCACCAGCGAGGAGCCCCATTTCACAGACAACCTGCTGCTGTTACACTTTACAGCATTTCTAGTTTCACCCACATATATACTGTACAGTCAATTCACTTTACAGTATACCGGTATTCTGTGAAGCGCTTTGAGACGTCTTAAAGATGTAAAAAGCGATATGTCAAATGCAAGGATTATTATTACTATTATTATTGTAAGCTGTGGGGAAACAAGGATATAGCACCTGCCAATCAATGTGTTTAATTGGGGGAGGGAGCAGAAGCAGCCCCTTTGTTTTTCCTCAAAGTCTCTTCAAGTGACGGGGATTGCAGAGGTCCCATTATTTTGGGGAGCCGTGAAGGTGAAATGATTTTATTGTACAAGGAACAATAATACTCGAAGACGTTTAAAGATAATAAACATGCAGCGATTTTTAAAAGTGAAGCTGAAATGAAGCACTGGAATTGTTAACGGCTTATTAATTATTTGCGTTCAATTCGAGCTTCATTTTAAGGCCACTTGAAATTCTATTCCAAGCATTATGTTTTCCACTGAGAGTTAATGTGGAGGCATAACATATTCATGAAGCACACACTTTGCAAAGCCATTCCTTGACATATGGGACCTTAATAATAATATCACTGCGCATACATGTCTTCAGTTACACTGCGCAACACTTATGTGATGTTTTGCAGAAAGCTAATTTCTCTCATTCCTTTATATATTATTCCTTTATTATGTTACCAGCTCACTCTTTTGAGGTGTTTAAACCCTTGCATTCCCCTGGATATATTTTCTGCATGTTTCAGAATGTGAAGCATACTCCAAATTGCTGTGGGAGAGGTTGCTTCTCATTAGCAATCCACGGTTTCAGCACAACATTCGAAGCCTTTGCTTCATTCCCTGCTCTTTCAGTTGCTTGTTGTGAGAAAACCAGGCCTTGAAGGAGCCCAGGGAGCGGGCGAGGCGGAGGGACTACGGGGTGGAGTTCCAGAGGGTGGGGCAGGAATGGCTAGAAAAGTCTGCCTGCCTATGGTTGGGCCTTGGGTGAGGAGAGGGAAATGAAGCATGTCGGAGCCCGCTGAGCAGAGGGAACAGGCTGGTTGGTAAGAGGTTAGGGGGTGGATCTTGAATTGTATCCTCTGTGGAATGGGAAGCCAGTGGAGTCGGGTGAGGATGAGGTGGTGGGGGGTGCGGGTGGTTAGAGCCTGGTGCAGGAGAGGACATGGGCTGCAGAGTTCTACATTTACAGTGAAGCACTTTGAGACGTCTCTCCTGAGACAGCATGGACTGAGAAACACCTGTTTGGCCACCCTATCTGCTTTTTCCACAGATCATGTGAAATCTAATTCTATAAAGGAACTCACACTATCCACTGTGCCCCCATTCTCTCTTTTCTGATCATTTTTCCAATGGCCCTTTTTTTGGCTTTCTGCTCCCTCTTTCTTTTTTCCTCTAAGGCTCTGTGTTTGTCTTCTCCTTTTACAAGAATCTTTCAATACAGATTAAACTATATAATTCTGAATTGATGACTTCTGCCTGAGCCTGTGCTGAACGTTTTCACTATAGATTATTATGATGAGATTGACTGTGATGAATTGTCTTGTTTTTTTTCACAACCAAAAGAATTCGGTGCCGTGATCCCTCATTCTGTATCCTGTTGATCTTAGGAACGAACTGATAACAGAAACACGAGGACACCATATATCAACCGTTTTTTTGAATCTCAATTTAATACGCAGGAAATGCGGATGTAATCAATCCTCGGGTAAAGACTGCTCACTGCATTAAATGGTGTTTTGTGATTTAAACACGAAATAGTCCTGTTTGGCTTAGGGAGACCTGTAGCATGTGGGATTGATTTCTTTCCAATGAGCTAACCTTTCTCCTATGCAGCTCTATTTCCATCAGTGTCCTTCAGCGAAACAGAACCAACCAATAACTCTCCACATCCAGAATGGAAACATTAATGGTTGGTAAGGTTTTGCAAGGTTAAGACGGCAGAAGACTTTTTGAAGACTCTTTGTGGCTATTTTATGAGTATTTCAGTCGCTATTCTTATTTTTTTGCTCCTTTGGAAATCATACAAGGACGATCACAAGGAACGATCCCACACCCATTGAATGTTAGGTTTTCCCTTTCTTTTCTGTCACCACAATTGTGATTCAATTTTTTGTTTAATGGGAGTGAGAGAAACCTGTTATATTGTGATGTTGAACTCACTTGCTTGTTTTTTCATCCGTGACAATGTGTCAATTTTCAGAAAATAACATGAATCTGTTTTAAAGGCTCGAGCATGTATTTTATGTAAATGTGATATGATAGTTTTCAAACCTAATCCACACTTCATAGATGCAATTATTTTTATTCTAAGATCCCATCTTCCACTCTAATGGATTGAGCAGACATTGAATTTGAGAAATAACGCAATAATTGTCATTTCACCCTCAGATATACAATCAATTCACTTTACAGTATATTCTGTGAAGCGCTTTGAGACGTCGATAAGATGTGAAAAATGCTACATCAAATGCAAGGAGTGTTATTATTCACCATTTCTGATGCAGATTAGCTATTGCATTTGCCTCGAAAAGTTACTACCATTTAAAAATGAACCCTTTTGTATGGCATGATTATTATGGTATTATAAGATACCATATCAAATTGAAATATCATTACAATTAATCTTCACAATTATTCTTAATTATCTAAATTCCACAGGAATCTGAGGCATTTTGCCTGAAGACTTTGTAAATAGCGAATGATGAAATTGTTGTTTTATGGTTCAAAAGATTGTGTTCATAATAATAATCCTTGCATTTGATATCGGGCTTTTGACATCTTCTAGATGTCTCAAAGCACTTCACGGAATATACTGTAAAGTGGATTGACAGTTATATTTGTGGACAAAACGCAGTAGCCAGTTACGCACAACATAATGTGCTGTCAAACAGTCGTGGATTGAAATGACCAATTTATTGTTGAGTTTTTTTGGGATGGATTATTATCAGACATGTTTAGTAAGGAAACTTGCCTGAGGTTCATGCATTCACTCTTCAATGAGAATCAGCACCTTGAGTTTCTCTTGACGTGAAAGGCGCTGTTGTTGTTGATGACTGTTCTCAACTCCATGCAATCTTTTCCACCAAAGTTTTTTTTCCCCTTCCTCCGGCTCCTTGGGGAGTACATTTCCACAAGCTTCAGTTGCCCTGCAGTACCTCCCTCAGGCATCATTATTCATACCTTGACTGTGGATTGGCAAGGTACTAAATGATTGATTCAATGTACTGAAATTCATTATTGGTCTGAATCCAGCTGCAGTATAATTCCCCAGTTTGCTGTGTCTCTTCGGTACTCGATTGTGGTTTGCTGTTGAGTATCGATAATCCTGGAATGTTCAAAATGAAAGCCCACCGATTGACCCAGTGGAATCGAACCAAATCAATTTTTGATTAACATAAATTATGGAACAAATCATTTGTCCTAGTTTGGTTTGCTTTGGTCATGTGGGAGCAGGTGTTGGTAGAAAGAGCTTGGTTGAGGGCAGGCATTAAATCCCAGGAAAGTTATTATTATGCCAAGCTTGCAATCGAGCTGGGCCAAAGGCTGGGCACTGATCTGTTCTCTATGTGACATTAAAAAACCTAAAGGGAGCCAGAAAATGAAATCTCAGGGCACCTATTTGAAGCTGTCAATGGAATAATCGAAATAAAATTCTACGTACAGATTTTTCTTTCAATAATTCATTTTTCTACTTCTGTGTCATTTAGGTTTGAATATGGTTTGCTCCTGAGAACAAAACAATGTCAGTGAAATCCAACTGAAATCCAACACCACAACATGTTTCAAACACTATCAACTCAGATCATAGTGAAATGAAGAGAACTCTTGATAACGTCTCAAATTCAGCACCAGAAGCAAGAATCAAAGGCTGGTGAATTCTGATGCTTGATTTTTGAAGTCTGGGTGTTGAAGGCATATTAGTGTCATGTCTTGACTTGAGGCGACATGTGTAAGAATCTGCAATTTATCATCTTTGACAAACACATTGCTCCAAAACGGTTTAATATCTATCAAGCTGTGCTTGTGCTGGTTTGTAGCATTGAATTGGGGATGTATGTCTACAGTGTAAGTTCTGTTGAAAGTAAATGTAATATTAATAACAATAATCTTGCATTTGATATAGTGTCTTATCATGTCATTGAAATGTCTCAAAACACTTCACAGTAGAGTGGATTGACTGTATGCTTTATGCGGTTTATCCATAAAATATAACTGTAGGAAATTTGTTATCGGTTTTATTCTGTTGTGTCTCAGTGACTGAAAATTACTCTTTCACTTTGTTAACATCTTGCAGTGAGTTGGGATGCATTTGTTCACAAAATGCTGTACAGTTTTCCTTTAACCTTTTCCCTTTGAGAGGAGTCTGATCCTTTGTATCTTAACCTCAGTGAATCCAAGCACCTTTTGCCCACTTCCATTGTTGCGAAGCCAGTTTGTGCGCCAGCCATGTCAAGAGTGGACGTGAAAAACAAACTCGTCTCCTCTCCTGGGTGTGAAACTCTCCACCGCTGTGTCTGTGGTCAGGGCCCTGACACTTTTTCGTTCTCCCGCGTTAAAAGCTGCAGCTGTAACCTTCAGTCTAAATCATTTCTTGTCTGTTTTACAGCCTCAAAAAAACAAACAAATCAAGTAAAAGTCGAAGGCAAATGAAAATGGATGTAAGTTGATATGATTCTGAAAGCGGAGAAGGATCCTCAAGTACATAATCTGACTTCAACATTTTTTTCCGTGCAGCGTGTCGTCTGTAACCTGGCCCGTCGAGAATAGCCAGAGCACAATGGTACGTGACTATTCCCTCCCTCAGTGAGGAGATATTCAGGCTAATGCTACATCTCCTGGCAACCGGTTACAGCATTATCGACAACCTGGAATTGCCATCTGCTCTTCTTGCGTTATTGCTGGAGGCTGATGTGAAGAAACGAACGCATCTGCTTTTAACGCCCAAATTGCTCCCCCAACATATTCTTTTGAGTCTCCCTCTGCCGCGCCATTATATTAAAAAAAATTGATTTAATCTCCCTTTTTCTATTTGCCCCTCTCTTGTTGCTTCTTGTGCACACATTTCTTGTCCAAAGCACTAGGATTTCCTTGCACTATTTGTATTAATTGCCTCCTAACTTGGAACACTGCTCCGCTGCCCACCATTACTCCCCCACTTACTGGCTGCATTAAATCGCAGGAACTGTAGAGTTGAGATCAGTCAAACGTGTGTGCAGACAAACTTCTTAACCTGGGATTGCGACGCTTGCCAGTACATGTGTTGACATGTCAAGACACATTGAATCGCAGGAAATTTTATCTTAACCCGTCACCACATGCACACTTATCGGTTGTAGTGCCAAGCTACCATATGCGTAATTCTACATGGAATTAATCACCCTCATAGAATTACTCCCACAAACCCATGGAGCTTAATGCTACCACCGTTTATTTTGCAATAAATATTGCATAAAGGAAGTAACTCCTCTAACCTGTTCCACAGTGTTCGACGGACATAAGGTAGCGATGTGAACTTAAAATCGTAGAGTTTTTCAGCACAAAAGGAGGCCATTCGGCCCATCGTGTCTATGCCGACTCTTTGAAAAGAGCTATTCAAAGGCAATCCAACTCCCCTGCTCTCTCCCCATAATCCAGCAAACC
The DNA here is from genome assembly GCA_035084275.1 of Hydrolagus colliei. NCBI lineage: Eukaryota > Metazoa > Chordata > Chondrichthyes > Chimaeriformes > Chimaeridae > Hydrolagus > Hydrolagus colliei. Next base: position 6,799,472 of record CM068757.1, on the reverse strand, counting down.
CGTCCTCCTCCACTTACCATCCACCTCTCTTTTGAAGGTTGTTATCGAACTCCACCACCCTTTCAGGCAATGCATTCCAGATTCAAACAACTCACCGTGTATATATCCTTTGTTCCTGTTACTGTTCTATGTTGAGGTGAGACAATGTGTGACCCAAAAATAACTATTTTAATCAGCTTCATCTTCCCTCCAGTATTTTATTATGGCTTTGTCTTGGTCATGTTTGATGTATTTATTTATCGTGGAGTCCTGTAGCTCAGGGGTTACAGTACTCGCCTTACAAGCGAGAGATCTGGGTTCAATTCCAGGCAGGGCGAAACCTTGGGCAAGTTTCCTTATTCCACACACCTAATAATAATCCCTCCAAAAAATATTGGTCATTTCAATCCACAGGTCATTGCTGTGCGCAGTTAGCAGCCGTGTTTCGCACATATATATACAGTTAATTCACTTTCCAGTATATTCTGTGAAATGCTTTGAGATGTTTAGAAGATGTGAAAAGCGCTATATCAAATGCAAGAATAATTATTTTTATTCATTAAAAAATATATATATTCCATTCTTCTCAACTCATGAATCCACTCCCCCATCATCATCATCATCATCATCATCATTATCATCATCTCTGCCTCTATCCTTTCTACCTTATTCAGTTTGTTCAAATTCAACTTGACAGCTAGTTTCATAATGGGCACATACAATCCATTCACCCAGCTGCAGGCACAGTAAGTGCTATAGGTCAATGGGAAAACTATTTATCTTTATGCTTTCAAAGTCACCAATGGTTGAAAAATAACAGCATCTCATCCTGTCCTGGTCCAAACATTCCACTGTACCTCGTCCATTTGTGTGATTTCATTCAGCAGTTAATCATGTTAATGGGAGATGTGCTCGTACGCAGAGGTGTCAGGAAAAAGCTGAAAAGTGAGATTAATTCTGTGTCAAAGAATGCCAGAAGCAAAGAATGCCAGGAAACATAGACACAATTGTCTAAATGACCTCCTTCCGTGCAGTCCAGGAAAAAAACTGGGTTATGATTTGTACATTTCAGCTGTTCGTAAATGACCAGATATTAGTTTGTACAGGTAAAACATCACTCTGAATGCTCTTGAAATTGCCTTTACTTGCACAGAGATTTGCCTCACTGAGTCATGGCTGTACTTTGACTGAGCCAGGAATAGAACCAGGAAAGCAAAGGGCGGCCAATAGTACACATATTGCTTTTATCGAAAGCTAAATTGACTGCCGCGTTTCACCTACAAACTATACAGTCACTCACTTTACAGTATATTCTGTAAAGCGCTTTGAGATGTCTCAACGATGTGATGAGGTCCTAGATCAAATGCAAGTATTATTATTAGTTCTATTCTTTATTTTGCATTTGGTTCATTTTATAGTTCACATTGTTGCTGATTTTACCAAGGCAAAAAAAATTGTATTATAATTGTAATCCTCCCGATGTGAAAAGTGCTATACAAATGTAATTTTGTTGCTGTGGTTGTTATCCCGCACATTATAAAGTAGCGCTGTCGACATATTTATATTTTCTTTCCTTGCATAAACCAGATTGCAATCCAATGTTTGGGACTAACCAGTTTCACGAGGATCGAATAAATTGTATTTGTTGGTATATAATATTTGACAAGCAGTGTCCCACAAACAGTTGTGCATTGAAATGACCAATTTTTTTGAGGGATGTGGAGTAAGGAAACTTGTCCAAGGTTTCGTCCTGCCTGGAATCAAACCCAGGTCTCTTGCTTGTAAGGTGAGTGCTCTAACCACTGAGTTACAGAACATCTACGGGACGAATGCCTAAGGCTTAGCAGGTCCTTGGAAATCAAGTTCACATTTTTGCGTATGTGCACAAACAACAGTATCTTTGGTGGAATCTTGCCAGCCCACATTTAGCTGCTAGGGAAGCCTGTGTTATTAATTGAGAATGCCTTTAATTGGTTTGCAGATTAAAGGTGTTTTATTCGCTGTGCTGTTGCCCAGGTTAATATTGTCAGCTTTCTATCGTTTACTGTGACGAGTTTTTAAATTCTTCATTCAGTATGGTTGTAAAACGAGTTGATCTCCTGAAAGTCAAAAGCTGTCGGATTTGATTCATTGCAGTCGGAGGGAAAGGCATTTTCAAGCTCCTGTCTCTGTTGTGTTCCACATAGCTACTTGATTGTTCAGTGAATTGTGTACTCTTGAATTGTATTGTAGGAATCGGGATGCAAATTGATAAATTAAGAAAGTAATGGAGCAGAAAATGGTCTGTGTTGAAACCTATAGGGAGATAGGACTCTTTGTGACAGCTAATGATTGTGTTTGGGGTGATGGCTGTCTGGGGCGGGGCAGGGAGAGAGAGAGAGGGGCAGATGTGTGGTAGGGGGAGAGGAGTTTGAGCGTGTGAGGCAGAAGAGGGTCTGGTGTGTTTGTGTGAGTGTGTACTGGGGGAAGAGGGAATTAGAGGCTCTGCCAAAGCCAGAATTTACATAGTATAGAAAATGGGTGGTTTTCACTCCCAACATTTCAACAGTTTTGGGGAAGAGAAAAATGTCACTTGTGGTTTCTAGCTGTGAAAGCAGCACCACCAAGTGGTGTGATGCAGGTTCAACCCTTTAATCCTCTTGAGTTTATCTCATTTCTGGAGCTGGGGGGTTGGTATCTGAGCAAAGAATCATAATAATAATCCGTGCATTTGATATAGCACTTTTCACATCTTCTTGCCGCCTCAAAGCGCTTCACAGAATATACTGTAAAGTGAATTGACTGTATCTGCGGGCAAAATGCGGCAGCCAATTGCACACAGCAGTGTTTCACAAACAGTTGGGGATTGAAATGACCAACTTATTATTTGGGGGGGAGTTATTGTTAGGCGTGTGGAGTAAGGAAACATGCCCGAGGTTTCACCCTGCCTGGAATCAAACCTAGGTCTCTCTCTCCCTTGTACAGTGCTCTAACTACTGAGCTACAGGACTCCACACAGGGATCCTATTGAGATGCATCTGCCTCTGAGACACCTTTGTTCATGCCTCCAGGCAACCTGCCATGAATGGCAACGGTAGAGCAGTAACCTTCTGATAATGCAGAAGGAAAGATGAGATCCACTCCAACATAACTATGCGCCAGGTACACAAAAAAAAGTAACAAATACTGTACATGATCTCTTCCTTCACGGGCATCGCAGTTAAGGAGATGCGACCTACAGAGGCAGTATTGATTAACAACAATAAAAAATAAACATAATTTAGTCAAACTGTTGTTTGTGCAACACTGCTGTGTGCAATTGACTGCGTTGTTTCACCCCCAAAAATACAGTCAAAATACACTTTACAATATATATTCTGTGAAGTGTTTTGAGACGTCTCAATGATGTAACAAGGCACTGTATCGAAAGCAAGGAGCATTATTATTACTATTAACAAAAGCAGAAGATGCTAATTTATCTAAAGAGCTATTGAAATGAGCTAAATCCTTGCATTTTATAGAGCGCCTTATCATGTCATCATAACATCTCAAGGCACTTGATTGGATTCACATCATAGCCAGGACTATAAAGCCAGGAGTATAAAGAGCGACAACTGGTCTGAGATATGACCTCCTCTTCCCCCTCCATGTGTGAACGAAGGGACTGCAGTGACCAGCCACTGTAGACTCAGCGTTTGGGTTTCACCAGATCTTTTCGTGACCAGATAAAACAATTGGCTGGAGATGGGGGCCGCGTGTTTCAGTGAGTGACATTGACTCATCTGATCCAGCTTGTTCTCCTAATTAAAAGCAAGTAGTACGTGGAAGAGTGGCAGGGGCGGGAGAGGCATGGAGAGAGAGAGAGAGAGAGAGAGTGAAAATAAAGGGAAAAAGGGAAGATGATAAAATTCCTGTCTGGAGCCTGTGAAGCAGAGCTCAGTTATTTGCAGGAGGGCAGATTGCCCAGAAATTTAGAGTTGCCATATTTCGGGTTTACTACATTTGGATGACGTAATCACAAACCAATTGCAACCGAACCAGCAACAGTCACCTGACCAGCTGTTTGTTGCTGACTCCAGCACTTCCTACGGTTCTCGCCCAATCAGAGAATGCAAACTGGGCCACGTTACTGCAAAACTCTTGGCTTCAGAAGCTAAAACACACCGCACGGCTTGAGCTGGTGACCAGCAGCACAAAGATACGATGTTCCCTTTACGAGCCACGGTGATTCTATTGAATGATTTTGCAGCGGAGGGTATTTTGAATGAAAACATTCCGGACGCTATACTCCTGAAACCAAAACAGAGTAGTGTACAGGAAAACACACATCATGGTGTTTCATCTGAAAGGTCGTGGTTGGCCTAAAGCTCCAGATCTTGTGTGTGTAAAATAATAATCCTTGCATTTGATACAGCACTTTTCATGTCTTCTAGACGTCTCAAAGCGCTTCACAGAATATACTGTAAAGTGAATTGACTCTAGATTTGTGGGTGAAACGCGGCAGCCAATTGTACACAGCAGTGTCCCACAAACCGTCGTGGATTGAGATGACCAATTTATTATTAATGTTTTTTTTGAAGGATTATTATCAGGCACGCGGAGTAAGGAAACTTGCCCAAGGTTTCGCCCTGCCTGGATTCGAACACAGGTCTCACGTTTCTAACCACTGAGTTGTAGGACTTGTTTTTGTTCTGCCAGGAGACAAGTCTTCAGCCTCACACTCCAGCTGCCGCGACTTCACGGATGCAAAGCTTCTGTTTGCTATTTCCGAAGCGTACAGACTACCCCCCACCCCCTCCCACCCTCTCCCCCACCCAGAGCAGACACACCCTGCTTGTCTCTGCCTTGAAAACACAAATGCAGGACGGCAAGATACAGTAAAACCTCTATAATCAGACATTCCACAAACCGGCCACTCGCTAAAAAAGGGCACGATTTCGAAATACAACAATATTAGAGTTTTTTCCGATGTCCGGCAAACCTCCCGATGTTCGGAACAGCTGCTTTGTAGTTCACGGTGTCGCTGCTCTGTCCCCGTGCTGGGGTTGGTGTATGCGGTGGCGTTTCCCCAGCCATTTCTAGGGTAGGTTTCTAAATATCGGCAAACTCCGAAATCCGGGAGGTGCGAGGGCCCAACCGTGCCGGCTTGTCAAGGTTTTTATCATATTTATAATACAGAATTTTATATTATAATAATATAATAATCCTTGCATTTGATACAGCACTTTTCATGTCTTCGAGACGTCTCAAAGCGCTTCATGGAATATACTGTAAAGTGAATTGACTGCATATTTGTGGGTGAAACCTGGCATACCTTTACTGTATTAAAACCCCCCAAATAGGCACTGAAGCAGTTAAATGAATTAAAACATTGCAGCTTTCTTCTAACAAAGCACTGATGAGTTCCCTGTTGCCTGATCAGCCAGGACCATCTTTGACCTATTGGCTTGGAGGTACAACACGATACAACACACAGCCCTGCATTTTCCAGAATGTGACCTGTTTTAGGTTGCGTTTGCTGTAGTTTCAGTCTCTGTTATTTCCTGAGGTTAACATCCCGACGTTTATTCCCCTCCACTACAGAGCACAGCCGTCCAATTAGTGTATCCGTCCAGCTATCTCCAGAGGAACCCTAATAATGTAGCTCAACATTCTGATTGTCTTAAAGCTAAAAAAAAATTCTCACAATGTGCTGCTAAATCAACCCGGGGAGAGGGAATAAATGGCCACACTTTCAGCCACTACGCCCTGAAATTCTGGAACCCTCTTCCTCTATCCCTCCACCTTGCCTCTGTTTCCTGTTTCATGGTCGAGCAGAAATATGAATTATGCACAGGGGAAAAAGCATCCCTTTCTTTCACATCCATACTGGCTTCCCCCCAAATCCCCGAGAGCAAACAGCAGTGCGTGTGATTTAATTTCCCCACATTCCTTGTGAAACTCAAATGTGTTGCCGATTCCGTGTTGAGCAGTCCTGAGCATCGTGTTCCTGTGGCAGTGAACCTGGGTTTGTTCTGCCCGGGCGGGTTACCTGCAAGGCCCGAGGTGGTCTTGGGGGTGAAACGTTCCTTCTGTTTAGGGTCTTCACTGATTCACCATTGGACAGTGGATGTCCACTGCGTCGGTCAGGAGTAGAATGCAAATTGTATTGTAGAAGCTTCTGTGACCAACAATTGACAAAGCTGCCAATTTAAACCCTACACTGGACTGTGCAAGATCCTTTGGGTTAGGGATGAATTTGTACTGTATTTAAATCAACATCAGATTGCAACCTTGTAATAACAACAACAACAACAGTTTACACTTGTATAGTGCCTTTCACGTGGGAGGATGTCTCAGAGCGGTTCACATAGCTATGTTCTCATTTTGTTCGGTTATTTTTAGCTCAAAAAGTTCACACGTCTTCAGAATGATTTAAATTATTAAATTCGGAATTGATGAGTTCAAACAAAGAGATGCATGAGAAATAAGGGAAGTGACCATGACCTCATCTCCACCCTACACTTTGTGTAAAATCATTCTTTACTTGTTTAAGAAGTGATCTGAAAAGGTGACATTGCTGAAATCCTAACCAGGATTTGGGATTTATTAAAGTACAAAGTTTTTTTGGACAAAAATATCCAGTACTGTATATCAAAGCACAACACGAAGACATTAAAACTGAGGTCCCATTTGCCTGTTGTACTGGGTGTTTAAGAACCAAAGGAGTTTTCTTCCTGTGTCAGCAGTCCTCCAAATTTATTGATCACTCCAGGGTTGTCTGCGGGACCTTGCTGCTACAAATGGCTGCTGCATTTGTCAATAAAAACACTGCACACCACTACACATGACAGTAATTACTTATGAAGCAATTAGATCTCTCACATGACAAGTCGCTACATCAGATGAAAATCCTTTTTCCTTATCACTGACGACAGGGAGGAATACACAGCTGCCCGGCTCAGCACCTTTTGAGCCCAGGTAACAATTGATGGATCAACAGTATAAGGTGCAACCGTGGCTAAAACTATAAGTAAAAACAGCAGTACAACAACAACAACAACAACAAATTACATTTATAGAGCGCCTTTCACGTCGGGAGGATGTCCCAAGGCGCTTCACATGAGGCGTGTGACCCGAGCTGAGAGGGGAGTGTTTGGGAAGGGGTAAAACACGGAGGGGAGGTAAAAAAATTCGGGGTGGAATAAAAGGCACGATCGAAGAGGAAAGTCTTCAAACCGGCCTTGAAAGAGGAAAGGGAAGAAACGAGACGGAGGGATTGAGGGATGGCATTCCATAGGGTGGGAGCGGAGAAACTGAAGGCCCGGCCTCCGATGGTGGGGCGGTTCGGGCGGGGGGCTTGGAGCAGGCCAAGTCCTGTTGAATGGAGGGTCCAGGTGGGCTTGTATGGGGAAAGTAGATCGGTTAAATAGGGCGGGGCAAGGCCGTGTAAGGCCTTGTAGGTGAGGACGAGGATCTTGAACTCGATCCTCTGGAGGATGGGGAGCCAGACGGGCGAGGGTGGGGGTTATGTGGTCGCGGAGGTGGGTGCGGGATAGTACACAGGCTGCAGAGTTTTGGATGACTTGCAGCCTGTGAATGGAGGAACTGGGGAGGCCGACGAGGAGAGAGTTTCCGTAGTCCAGCCGTGAGGTGATGTTGCGTGCACGAGTGTTTCGGCAGCGCTGGGGGTAAGATAATTGCGGAGCCTGGCAATATTGCGCAGTAATGATGGCCTTTGCTGTATTATCTATCCACGTACATTAAACACATAACTGTTTATAAGCAGTCTCTGCTGCAATTGAGAATCAATAGATGTGCAATCCTGAGGCAACCATTGGCTCCATAGGTACTAAATGATTCAGATTCAATTCTAATCTGCTCTAAATGTATTTGTGAAGACTTGTAAAGGACACAGCTGTGGTTTTTCTTCCCCCCCCCCCCACCCCCAGGTTGCAACGCTGCACCATCCCACAAATTCTAAATCAAGTTTGTTTCACATGAGAGAAGATGCTCTGTGCCCTGAGGCAGCCCCATCCAATCATTGCTGTCTTAAAGTGCTAATGAGTGGAGATGGAAGGACACATCCCAGTGGGTGAACTTAGATTAACAGTGGATGCCACTTTGCCACAGGCCGTCTCAAGCACTGCAGCATGGAGAGCCAATGATCGTCTTCTCTCAATTTGGTTCTGCCCACGTACGCTCGCCCCGCAAGATGTCTGGACCCGTCCTTGGAGAGAGAGGTTTCGTACACCGAGATTATAATCATGGAATGGTTGATGTCCCAGTCTCCCACAGTAAAAGAAACCACTTCATTGAACACGGTCGTTGCAGACTTTGCCTTTGTGGACGTTTTCTGGTGCATCTGTTTGTGCCGGTTGACGTAGAAATCGATTGTTGTGTAGATACCTGAGGGAAAAGGAACAAGCCAGGTCAGACGAGAGAGAGAGAGACACTGCATTTTGGTGAGGACTTGGGAGGGGATTAGAACATTCCAACAAAGTTTGTCTCTGATTCCCATAGTTCAGCAAGTACTGTATTTATTTACTACGATCTAAAACTTACTACAGCTCCCCCCCTGGACAAGCAGTGAGTGAGGCCTGTGATGGAGTAGGCTTTGTGCGATCCTGTGGGATTAATGAGCCAAAGGGGCCTTCATCTAGTTATATGCTTTCCTATGTTTGACTAGTTGTATTGTCATATTGTAAAACAACCTGGCTACACAGGCTAAGATGAGATAACATTTGTGGTCTGTCATGTGAGCAACTCTGTGATTTACTGAGTTCTTTTGAAACCTTGTAATCCCATTTCCCTTTCCAATAGTCACTCTGACTCTGTTCCCGTCTGCTTCTCACATCCATCCTGTGCAATTTTTTTCCCTCTCCCTCATTTTTGTGAAACCTTTTTCTACATAACTGCTTTATTTCCTGGACTTGAGCAATCATGGAGTCACAGCGCTCTCTGGTGTCTTAATGTTCCCAGTGCTGTACTTCAAACCCTTTTGTTCTGTCAATGGCCTTCATGGAGAGAGATGTTCCTTGATGTGTAGCCTTTGATTACAGTGTGCAGTACTCAGCATGATTCTGATGCTGTGTAGATGGTCATTGAATGTTTCGTTTTGTACTGATTTGGGATGAATTGCTATTGAACTCTAACTGATCTCTGCAACCATTGAATTCGGTAACCAGGCATAACCAGGCATGGGGCAATTCAGCGGCATTTGCTATGTGTGTATTACTTCAGTTTTCGTTTATAATTTGATAAATACACTGTGATTTACAGTGCACTATCTGTCAAAATGCTGTGTTAAAGTCAGTCATCAGACAATGCCATGCCTTTAAACTGCTTAATTTCTAAATAGCACAGTGCTTATCATGCTCCCACTAATATCTGGTGCTGTCTTATAAATGTCTATCTTAAGATGAACCTCTCTCTCTATGTTTTTCTGTTGTTTTTCTAAATCTTTTTCACCGACTTGAACCCGACACTAATGTTATTGTCTTGAAATGGCCTGACTTCAAATGCAACAACCATTGCTTTGCATACCTATGTTCGGATTGCTGACCAAGCAGGCACTTTTCACTTTCAGCAGCCCTGCTTCAAGTCTCTGTGCTGCTGGGAGATATCTCAGAGTCAAAAGAATTTCTCCAACGGTGTCCTGAGGAGAGGAATACAGTATTACACAGGGGAGTTGAGTGCAATTAATAACAACAGAATCTAGCTCATTAACACATCATTTCTTTTTGCAGTTTGCTGCCTGTGTCAGGAAATATATGAACATCTTAAAATATTGCATTTGAATATTAACCTAATTTTGGTGTTAATTGCTTAACTCTCTGTTGCATTTATTTACCATGAAATCCAAAGGATTGGTCGTGCATTAGCGATCCATCTGATGCCAGTGTAACTTCACCTCACTGTGAACAGTGCACCGTGTTTTAGGGTACATAACAGGTGACTGTGAGCTCCCCTAATGACCCAGTGAGTAAAGGCACTACCGAATAGATCAGTCAGCTGCAGGTTTAAGTGCGGCTTTGCATTGAGTTAGCTCATCTTTATCAGGTTGACAGATAGGACACTTGTGTGTGGACATTTATTGAGGACAAGATCTGCTTCTGCTGTGTTCCTTTCCCCTTTCCTCCTGTCCTCCCACCACCCACTCTACTCTATCTTCAATAATCCTTGCATTTGATAATGCGCCTTATCGCACCGTTGAAACGTCTAACAAGCGCTTCACAGAATATACTGTAAAATGAATTCACTGTATATTTTGTGGACGAAATGCGGCAGCCAATCGCACACAGCGGTCTAAAAATGTTTAATCTAAAAGTACAACTGAGCTACCTTTAGCTCAGTCTGGCGGGTGGGAAAATTGGAAGAGAAATTGATCGAGAGAACAAATAAATAAACGTTGCTCAAAGAACAGCCAGAATCAGGTTTTGTTACCTTTTGTGGTTTTTGTAATTCCTTGCAGAATTTCAGCGTTTCTGATAAATTCAAGGCGCTGAACGATGTCCTCACTTCCCCTAGAATACCTCGCCTTGAATATTTGTCAACATCCCAGACCTGTGTTTTTTTTAAAAAAAAATAACATTTACCCACAGATATATTTGTTGCAAAAGTTCAGAAAAAAAAATCAATAAATGTCAACAAGAGATGAACACAACAACGCCAGACTTTCTATTTGGTGCTGCATTAGTTATATTTTTAGAGGCCTCAAGGTATCTTTGTTCTCTGTTGATCTAGTGGTTTAAAACTATTTTTGAGAAAGCAGCAAAACACCAGTTGGTGTTGGCTCTCACCTGCAACATTGAACATGGGAAATGTACAGGTTTCTGATTCAATACCTTCAGTATTGGACTCCTGAGCAAATCAAGTGCCATTGCATTCTATGAAAATCTGGTCATTTCTTTCCTGCTATAGTGATATAGCGCTTTTCACGCCTTCTAGATGTCTCAAAGAGCTTCACAGAATATACTGTAAAGTGAATTGACTGTATATTTGTGGGTGAAATGCAGCAGCCAATTGTGCATAGCAGTGTCCCGCAATCAGTTGTGGATTGAAATGACCAATTTTATTATTATTATTACTATTTTTTGGAGGGATTATTATTAGGCGGAGTGTGGAGTAAGGAAACTTGCCCAAGGGTCCGCCGTGGCCTGCCTGGATTTGAACACAGGTCTCACACTTGTAAATCGACTGCTCTAACCACTACAGATTTTTGGTAGAAAGCGGGAAATTGGAATTGAAAGGATTAGTAGAGTTACAGATCAGCTATGACCTAATTCAATGTCGGAACAGGCTCAAAGGGCTGAAAGGCCTACTCATGTTCCTATGTTCTTGCCACGACCCCACAGAGAAAACTGAGGTAACAGGTAATGACGCCACCTAATCTCTTGTCTTGTATCGCGAGTCTGGATTGGTGACAAAAGAGATTGAAGGCAACCGGAACAAAAGCGATCAGAACATCACCTCTAGTTTTAAAGTCGCTTTCCTGAGGACGTGAGTTTCAATGGAACAGTGGAACTGCTCTCCAAAGGAAGGGTTTCTCGTGTTCCTCGCAACCTTTGTCTTCCATCGGTGATGTATGAACTGGTGTGTTGACTTTTCCGACTGCACACTGGACATGAGCTTTACCCGAATGAAAGGATCTACACTCTGACTGAAGGTTCGATTGGGAAGGTCGGATGCTCCAGCTACCGTCAGGTGTAACTGCGACTGTTTATCGTCGTATGAGAGAGAAAATATAACCTTTCCCACAACATAGTCCATCGAATCGGTAACCGGATTGCCTCTCTTCTGAATCAGGCTCAGTTTATCCATGGTGTTGCTTTGAACATAATAATTTAGCTCTTCCGTACCTTCTTGCAGCTTGTCTATCTGCAAATGGAAATGCACAATTGTGTTGTAACAAGACAACAAATTCGTACCTATTTGTTACTTAAAACTATCGAGCGGAAGAATAAATGGTCGGGAATCTTTAAACGTGCTTGCCTTGTAATCGTGTTTTCCTATGCATAAATGCTCCTGTTCATCAGACACGCTTAAGAAATCTGTGGAATTGCTCCGTGTTGATAAGTTGCTTTTTTCTGTATATTGTTTCTTTGGGCCAGTCTCACTGTTGTCCTTCTTTGCTGCAAGTAGCAGTTATCAGTAATTATAAAAGCATATTAATAATAATAATATTGTTTTCCATAGCAGCAATGTAAATTATATTACAAATTCGAACATAATTTATATGTAATAATATATAAATTATATTATAAAAGCATATTAATAATAATAATACTATTGTTTTCCATGGCAGCAATGTCTAATCAGCAAAGCTTTGGTTAGAAAAAGAAAAAGAAGTCTCTTATTTGAAATCACAACTCTCATTCTTCCAAATCAGCCTCATAAATGTTACATTCATTTTAACTAGCCTTATTGTTATTTAAGCTAGGTACTTAACTGATGCAAATCAGCTGCTGTGTTTGTCTGCATAACTGTCACTTCAATTCTAACCATCTGTTTCGTGTTGCACACTAATTTGTTTTATGAAAGGCGCTGTACTGTATAAGCGTCAATTGTTCACGTGGAAGTGAATAACTTCAAGCAAGATAAAAGTAATGTGGGAAACAAGGGGTGAAATGAATAATACACGTCAAACTTAAGACATGGATGATTGCCTGAACGCTGACATTCAGTTGCAGTGTAAAATAAAAATCTCACGTACTTGTCCTATTCACAGGTATCAATATCGGGAACACTCCTGAGTACAGTATCCTGTTCAGCTTGCAAAGCTGATTCAAAGGTGATGTGAGCTAACAGGGTCACTCTAACTGATTCCTACCACTGCCTAAAATAGATCTTAATCCCACCTTTGGAGACAACATCATCCTTTACTGCAAGGTGAGTGGACTCTGTTAATATCTTGCCATGATGGGCTGAGGTATCAAACCAATTGCCTAACAATGTTGTATCGACTTTACAGTTCAATGGGGCTTTTCCCAGAGATTGTAACCAGGCTGCAGAAAAATAAAGAATGACATGAGGCCTCTGGTGGGAGTGTGGGGGCGGGTGGAGGGTGGTGGAATATTAAAGGAGAAAACCTAAATATATTGCCTCCACTGTTGAGTGATCATTGTAGATATCTTCAGATTAGTTATCCTTGATGGAAACAAACCACTTATGCATTCAACATACGCTCATATCTTTCCCAAAGGTGTAAACAAGTGAATTCCAAAGAATGTTTGAAGTTTAGACCTACCTTTTGTTCCTTTTCCAGTCTTGTGCTTATAAATCTGCCATCCTAGAATTATCATGGAAATCATGAACAAAATGGCTGCTGCTGCCAATAGCCCATACTTCAACGGACTGTTCAGATGGATGTTCAGATTTTGCACAAACACCAGAAATCTGCTTCTAATGGTGTCGCCCATGTCCCTCCTTTTTCTGAAAAATAGATCAGTTATATCAAGAGTAGAAGCTGGTGGTTTATAGATGACTAATGGAAAGAGCCAGGTTGGTGGGCCAACGTAACATTGTAAATGATGAGTCCTTGCTATTATTGATCAATGTGTGTCTTCAGGGTAATCGACGCTAATGTTGGTTGGTGTTAGTGGATGTAAAGCTGCATTATTGATGGCCCGCTAGTAACAACAACAACACATTGCATTTATTTTCATCAGCCTTTCACGTGCAGAGGACGTCCCAAGGTTCTGGGGACCTCTGAGCACGAGACAACTGTATATTCATCCTTCTAGGAGTCACGTTTATACACTTTGAATTGTGTTTCCCCTGTGTTTTTATTTGGGATGCCTATTATTGTACTGTACTTATTCGGCTATTTCCATTCGAAGTGCATCATATTTAGGGAACCTAGGAAATGCAGGAGCCCGTTAAGATGATCCCTGTTGTTTATTAGAACCATCGATGTTTCAATTCCAATACCCAACGCTTTATATATCTTTATATTCCCCAAGTCTGTCGTGGAGTCCTGTAGCTCAGTGGTTAGAGCACTCGCCTTACAAGCGAGAGACCAGGGTTTGATTCCAGGCAGGGTGAAACCTTGGGCAAGTTTCCTTATTTCACACGTCTGATAATAATCCTTCAAAAAACAATAATAAATTGATCATTTCAAGTGGCTGCCCACAAATATACAATCGATTCACTTTACAATATATTCTGTGAAGCGCCTCGAGACATCCAGAAAATGTGAAAAGCTCTACATCAAATAAGAATACCGTATAATAATCCTTGCATTTGTTATTGCACTTTTCAGGTCGTCTAGACGTCTCAAAGCCCTTCACAGAAATACTGTAAAGTGAATTGACTATATATGCGGGCAAAATGCAAGGATTATCTCTCTTTTAACCTCTCAGAAATTTCAATGGTTGTCAACCGCAAAACATTGCAGTTATAAATCTTCAGCTGCAGTGCGTGCGGGAGGAGATTTAAGTTGATTCAAATGCACAAAACCATCTGTGTTACCGATGAAGCTGAAGCGCTCAATGTTAATCCAGCCAGGGTTAATCCAGCAACAAATAATGTTTATGTAATTCCCTATTGAAAACTGACCTCTTTATCTTGCAATGTTGTTAATCCGGCCAAGTTTCCAGACAAAAATCACGTCACCGTTTCAGTTAAAATTTTACTAACTGCACAAGAGATTACTTAATCAATGCATTGTATTCCACCACACTGCAGCCATGGAACAAAATATAAGCAAAAGAGCCAACAAATGCTTCAGATCACCAGGTAGAGTGACACACAATGTGGTACAGTGCAGGATGGGACATTATGTGCCTACTGGGGTGGGAGAGGTGCAAGGTGTGACACCAGGTATGTCCCTGACACTGAAGGCTTGAAACTTCCCCCTTGGTTTAACTTTTTATTCGCCCACAAATATAGAGTCAATTCACCTTACAGTCTATTCTGTGAAGCGCTGTGAAGCGCTTCCCACAATGCTATATCAAATGCAAGGATTATTATCATTATGAAAGTAGTTTGACTTAAAATTCTTAAATGCTGCCTTTAATTTGAAAACCGGTTTGTCTTAAAATTCTGAATTCGAAACGCCGATTCTTTTTAAGAATGTGACAAACTGGCTTCCGAAATCAGGACTGAATTGAAGCCTTTTGCGCCATTCTTGGTGAGGTTTTCAAGCTTCGTGTGAACGTTGATTGTCACCGCACTCAACAGCCAACAACCATTGCTGTAAGAGCCTCTGCTTAGAAGTCAATGTTTAGCTGAGTTGTATCGAAACCCTTTAGATTTTGCTGAGCTTCATATGAGATCTTGTGGAGCAAAATAACTTATCGAATGAAAGCCACCCCAATGATGCTTTTCCTGGAAACAGATGTATTAGTATTTGGGGACTTTGGTCCTGGCACTATTTGCCTAGAAGGGAGATAGATAGTTCAGGCTCTCATTTTTACAAGCCACATTGGCCTCCACTTTGTTAGAAACAAAAACAGAAATCGCTGGGAATGCTCAGCAGGTCAGGCAGCATCTATGGAGAAAGGGAAAGTGAGTCAACATTTTGGGTTCACGCCCCTTCATTAGAACTGGGACATTTCGAGGGAGAGGCTTTTAAAAACTAACAGAGTGAGGGGAGGCAGGGCAAGGAAAACAAAGGAGAAAATGGGTTAGAAGAACAGGAGATGATGGGTTAAATGGTGTTAATGTTGTAAAACAAAAGTTGAGGTGGGTGAGGGGGGGATTGCGACAAAACTGGAGAGAAGAGGTGTTAATGATAATAATAATAATAATAATCCTTGCATTTGATATAGTGCTTTTTCACATGTTCTAGGTGTCTCAAAGCGCTTCACAGAATGTACTGTAAAATGAATTGACTGTATATTTGTGGGCGAAACGCGGCTTCCACTTGCGCACAGCAGTGTGCCACAAACAGTCGTTGAATTGAAACGACCAATTTTATTATTGTGTTTTAAATAATTCATAATTATTTAAAATACTAAAAATAATCAAAAAAGAATAATTTACAGTTGAGCTTTCTGATTTCCGAAATTGATGCTTCTCACTAAATGTCCTTTCACATACACTTCAGTAAGTAACTACAAAGGGGACATTACACAACTATTGTCGCTTTGTGTAACTCAGGACAAAGCTGCAGTTTCATGCCTACGGATGTTTAAACAATGATTAATTATACACAAAGATCTATCAAATAACAGTGAAATATAAAAATAATTGTGCTCCTACAGCTTTCTCACATCAACACATGTCTAATAACTGAATAAAAATAGAAATTGCTTCAGGATTGTGTAATGCAGTATTATAATAATCCACAAGTTCACCCATAAATTCGCCCACCAATTCTATAATAATAGTGGAGCTCCTGTGGCTCAGTGGTTAGAGTACTTGTCTTGCAAGTTGGGGAGACCAAGCTGGGGAGACCTGTGTTCGAATCCAGGCAGGTCAGGGTGAAACCTTGGGCAAGTTTCCTTACTCCACACGCCTAATAATAATCCCTCCAAAAAAAACCACAACAATTAAAATTGGTCATTTCAATCGACGACTGTTTGCGGGACACTGCTGTGCGCAATTGGCTGCCATGATTCGCCCACAAATATATAGTCAATTCACTTTACAGTATATTCTGTGAAGCGCTTTGGGATGTCGATAAGACGTGAAAAGCGCTATATCAAATGCAAGGATTATTAATCCTTGTGCTGTATATGATGTAGGGCTTTTCACTTTGAGTAAAGATCTCAAAATGCTTCACAGGATTTACTTTGAAGTGTAATGACTGTGTGCTCTGCAGGCAAATGAAGCAACCAATTTGGACACAGCAATGTCCCACAAACAGCCATGAAGTGAAGAATGCCCAATTGTATCACTTAAAATAACACTATGTTTGAAGAAAACAAAGATTGTTTTCTTCAAACAGGCGCTTCAGCAGTGTGCCAACAAACAGGCTCCTTGTTCGAATATATCAGAAAACAATCAACAGTCCAAAACGAGATTAGTGAGTTGATATGATAATTTTAAGAGTAACAAAGGATTCTGTTCTTTATTGAAGCTGTGTCGTGTTTGGCAAAGATCTGGTTGTTATGTAAACGTAAATTTCTTGCAGGTTTTTCTGGTTTACCTTCTGCACACAATATGTTTTAGAAAGAATATTCAATATTGTTTAACCTTTAATGGGATGTTGTCAATGTCCTACAAAATACACCACGACTAGTACACTTTACAGTGAATCCTGTGAAGCATTTTGAGACATCCTCCTGCCGTGAAAAGCACTGTATAACTACTGTATAACTATTGCTATTTTTAGTCCATCTTTGATGGATCCCAAAATGTCAGGCTCAGTCCCGTGCTGTGGAGCAGAGTCAAAAGGAGGCAGGAGAGCTATCAGCATTTGTCGCCATTCTCTGGAAAACTCATCTGCAATCACGTTGCCTCGCTCCCTCCTCTTCTCCTTTCAAAACCTATCGAAAAACGTCTCTCTTTGCCCTCCTCCTCCTCCCTATCCTCAGCTCCAGCTGCCACTGCATTTTTGGAAATACTTTGACATTCTCCTGTGCGAAATGAGCTGCACAAGTGAAATTGTTTTTGTTGCTTGTAGGATTTGTAAGGCTTGGTTTATTGACTGAGACCTCGATTGAGGGAAACAGAAAAGACTGAAGGTTCTGTCTTGCACTATTTTCCCTGAAGGTTTGTTTCCATTGAAATCAGAATCCAAATCTAACAGACTGACTAAAATTTTGCCTTTAAAATGTAGTCTTTATTATAAGTGGAGTCCTCAGTAGCTCAGTGGTTAGAGCATTCGCCTTACAAACTAGAGACCTGGGTTTAATTCCAGGTTGGGTGAAACCTTAGGCAAGTTTCCTTACTCTACACGCCTGATAATAATCTCTCAAAAACAAATTGCTTATTTAAATCTACAACTGTTTGTGGGACACTGCTGTGTGTCTCACAAATTGTTTTTGTTGCTTGTATTAATATTAATTATAATATGCTATAAGGCTGCTGCCTTTTGCTCACATATATAAAGTCAATTCACTTTACAATATATTCTGTGAAGCGTTTTGAGACATCTAGAAGACATGAAAAGCACTATATCAAATGCAAGGATCATTATTATTATTACACATGGAGAACAGGCACCAGAAGTTTGGTATATTCTGCACACAGCTGATATTGACATCCTATTTGGCAGAGAAACCACAATCCACGTTTCAAAATGGCGTATCTAACACAATGATGCAATATACACAGTATATTCAATAGAATTTGTGGTGATTCCCAGAATGGAGCTACATTACACATTAAAGGTACTGTGGAAACACATGCAATGTGGTTCCCATTTATTCCCTTCAAACACCCGAGAAATTCAGAAAAAGCCTATTGTGCTAGTGACTGATACACATTCAACAACTGTTTATGGCAAAATCCAGCATTGAACCCCATTGCGATGACATTACAATCATTTAAGTACAGCAGTACATTGGCTCCTCAAATTGCAGATACCAGGATTGATATGACAAGATATCTGCAGCATCAGATCAAAGTAGTGATTGGACAAAACAGTAATAATCCTTGCATTTGCCTATAGCGGTTTTCACTTCTTCTAGATGTCTCAAAGCACTCACAGAATGTCATGTAAAGTGGATTGATTGTATATTGGTGGGCAAAACACAGCAGTGTCCCACAAACAGTTATGGATTGAAGTGATCAGTTTTTTGTTGTTTTTTCGTTGAGGGATTATTATCAGAATAAGGAAACTTGCTCAAGGATTTCATCCTGGCCAGGAATCGAATCCAGATCTCTCGCTTGCAAGGCGAGTGCTCCAACCACAGAGCTACAGGACTCCACAGGGATATACACAAGCTTTGCTAAGGGGTTTAATTATAATATGCTATAAGCGTATAAAGGGCAGATCAGCAATTTGCCTCAATGAATTATTTCAAGAAAAAATAGTTGAATTGCCTTCCACGCCTTATTTCAAACAGCAAAATGCTGTGGTTTACATGTTGTGAAAAAGAAAGCCAAGAGCAACACATAATTATTTGATGCGGTCTTGTTTGCAGCAGCTCTTTCAAAGATTAGTTTGTCTTGATATACAAGCAATAAAATTATTTACAATCTAAACATATGCTTGGGAATATAAAACACATGTCCACTTTACCTGTAAACGTTTACACGATGAAAGAAAATTGCAAACTTTGCCTGATATTTTCAGTCGAGAGCAGGTGGACACAAAGAGGATGAGTAAGGCAGCTTTCACCTAGCCATGGTTAATATTTAAACTTTACCTTTTCCTTCCTCGACCCACGAATGTGCTTCTATCCTAAATAAGCACAAGTTCATAATGTTTTGCTTCTTACAAACAAAAGGTTTGGCAGTTGGTTTTACACTTAAAAACTGAGCGTTCAGGTTATTTGACTCCACTTTGCAGGTGATCAGGCAGTATGCAAATACTGTACACAGTGGAGGAAGTCTGGAAATAACAATGCTATGTTTTTACCAGGATGAGTGGCTGAGCTCCAGTTTTTTTAATTGTTTCTGAAAATTGATGCGGTAGCATCCAGGCCATAGTGTCTCTTGGCAAATCCCCTCCGCCCACCATCAGTATGGATCGTATTTTACAGCCATTATAGCTGTGCCACATAAGAGCAATTGAGGCTTGAATAAAGGCCCTGATTATTAAATAAAGTCAGCATGACCCCTCTTATGCGTTAGCACGGACTTAGGATATGAATCGTTCATTCATCTTGGATATTTGCCAGTGAATAACTAAACAAAGCTGAAGTTTTAATTCAGTTCATTTTCTTCCAAACTTTTTTCTTGCTCCTTAGGTGTGGAGGCCCATAGTGTAACAAGAATATAATATTCATAATCCTTGCATTTGATATAGTGCTTTATTTATCGACGTCTCAGAGCGCTTCACAGAATATACTGTAAAGTGAATTGACTGTATATTTGTGGGCGAAATACGGCAGCCAATTGCGCACAGCAGTGTCCCACAAACAGTCGTGGATTGAAATGACCAATTTTATTATTTTAGGGCCGGTTTATTATTAGGCGTGTGGAGTAAGGAAACTTGCCCAAGGTTTTGCCCTGACCTGCCTTGATTTGAACACAGGTCTCACGCTTGTAAGGTGAGTGCCTCTCAAGCATGAGGACCCCGATTTGATTCCTGGGTGGGGCTAAATCTTAGACAGGTTTCCTTACTCCACACACCTCTGTTTACCCACCAGTAACTATAAACCTGATTGTTTGTAGATTGGTGGATCACTTTCCCAGAAGTCGTAATCACACACAAAAAAAATGTGGTCCCTCAATTCATGACTGTTTGTGGGACACTGCTGTGTGGATGTTTATTGGCATAATACAGTATTTAAATGCAATTTTTAATCAGTTTACCCCCTATTTTACATTCATCTTCTCTCCTTCAGTAGACACATCAATTCTCTTGCCTTGAGAAACTGGGAAGAACAATGCACCATTCTCACACCAATGAAATCACTTGTAAGTTACTTGATGTTCCATTCCAATTTATGGTTTTGTAGTTTAATAGAAAGAAGATTGGTCCTACTTTTTTTTTAATGAAGCTAATGGCCCTTTAAGATAGGCAGAGTTCTCCTTTAGTACAGGTACACAGAGCGACACAGCGTGCATTGCTTGGGTGAAAATTATGTGTTTGGCTTGTTTCCATATACTATGCAGTGCCCCCAAGTGCAGTATTGCATAATGCATGGAAATGCTAGCAGAATCTGCAACACCAAGCTGTGGAAACACTGGCACTAAGACTCCGGGAGGGAGAGAGAAAGAAGCAAAGAGATTTTTCTTCACATCAAGCTCATGATCTCTGCCATGTTGTCAATACACACACTTCTCTCTTGAATCCATCTTTTGAATAAAATATGTGTGTTTAAACGCTCTGCATACTAAGATGCACATATTGTAGTCCTGAAGGTGAAGCGATTACGCAACTCTGCCCTGGTAGAATGCAATGGGATTTGTTACTCTATCGGAACAATATATAGCAGCTGCAATACTGTATGTCGGGGTGTTCAGGCCTCGAAAAAAAGGGGTCCTTCTAAAGGTTTGCAAAATGCTAATTGAGATTGATAAAATAAATCCAGAATACTCCTTCCAGCTTTGCCAAGACAGCAAGCCTGGAGGGAACCGACTGAGGTCTGTGAAGGACAATTTGAAGACAGATATCAGAAAGCACTTCTTTCTGTGGAGTGCAACGAACAGCTGGAACAGGTTACCAAGAAATATGGTTGATGTCTTAACACTGGATATTTTTACGAAACAGCTTGTAAACAATAATAAATCCTTGCATTTGATATAGTGCCTTTCGTGCTAGGAGGACGTTTTGAAACACTTCACAGGATTTACTGTAAAGTGTAGTGACTGTGTAATTTGTAAGCAAAGTTCCGCAGTTTGAGGCTGTAATGGGAAGATGGGAGGATATTCTTGAAGGATGAGACGAAATGAGCCGAAGGGCTTTCTTCATCTCTTTTTTTCTTGTCTGTTCTTATGAGGTGATCATGATTTATACCTTGAGTTGCCTGACTGGAGGAGGAAGGCAGGGGCAGAATGGATGCAACTTCAAAGAATGAAAAAAAGCAATGTAGATCAAATAATGTGAGGTACAATCAGATTTAATATGTGCACTTAAGCAATTTTAAAATAAGAGCCAGGAATGCCTTTAAAATGATAACCAATATCATGGGAGAAGAGTTTATAGTGAGCTGGTAAAGACTAGACTCAGTAATCAGATGAGGTATCGGGACTTTAATCTTTCTCTAGCAACTGTGAGATTCCCATTTATGGTGTAAGTTTGTGTTCAAAGCACCCATACCAATCTATTGTTGGGGCCTCAATCTTGCACCACATTAAAGGGATAGTACCCTCCTTTGATGATCCATATGAGCTCCATTTCAAATGATAATAATATAATAATCCTTGCATTTGATATAGTGCTTTTCACATCTTATCGATGTCTCACATACATTGATAAGAATTTTAACGGAAACACAGTGTTATTAGAATTAGTGGTAGTTCACTTAGTTAGCAGATTGAAGATTGGTCATTTCATTCCAAGACTGCTTGTGGGACACTGCTGTGTGCAATAGGCTGCCGCATTTCGTCCACGAATATACAGTCAATTTACTTTATAGTATATTCTGTGAAGCGTTTTGAGACATCCAGAAGACGTGGAACGCGCAATATAAAGCAAGGATTATTATTGTTATTATAGTTAATGGACTGTATTGTAAAATATTTCCAACTCAGGCAAAAGTCTGTTTTGAACTTGAGTGAACAACAGCCGAAACGAAAGCTCTTTTTTCTGTGCTATTCTGGTGAAAAACCAAAAGCCAAGATAGGACAGTACAACCTTAATTTATAGAACACAAAGACTGACCAATGTAGAGACACAAGTTCCCCAACCAATTTAATCAACATCCAATTTCAGGACAAATGTTCTGATGAAGGCTCGTGGACCCAAAACATTGACTAATTTTTCCTTTCTCCATAGATGCTGAGCATTCCCAGCGATTTCCGTTTTTGTATAATTAAATTATGTGTATTGAATAGAAAATGTGTTCCCAATTGACTATCCCCAGCACAATGTACAATAATTTATATTCCCGAACAGTCTTTTTTGTTACTGCTGTATATTGTGTTATATCAGTGTCACTGAATACTGTATACCTTACAGTATGGTAGGTCTGTGATTTTTTCTCCTGTGCTTAGAGCACCCTCTAGTGACCTTTTACATACTGTACAACAGTTCCAATTGATTTGCAGATAAGAGTAGGAAGGTCACTTGTAGAAAAAGTTATCGGATGAGGCAACACAAAACCATGTCTCCAGAGAATGCCTGGTCTCTCCAGGGAAACCAGGCATCCTCCAATTAGCTGCCTTGTTTGCCAACAAATACACAGTCACTCCACTGCACAGTGAATCCCGTGAAACGCTTTGAGACGCCTTCATGACTTCAAACGCACTATGTCAAATGCAAGGGCTATTATTATTTCTCTGACTCTTTCCCTGACAATTTTATTTTGTGATCAACAATCTCATTACCACATGTACAGTACTAAGGAATATTTCACATAGCATTCTTTTCAATATTAAACAGTATCTTTCCGCACAATAGGTAAAAACAAGTCATTTTAAAAAAATCCTACTCATATATCCCCAGCACAATACAGATCAGCTCCTTACATAGATCAGTGTCTCATTATTTTTTCCACTCCGTGGAAAATGAAATCCCATCACTCAGCTGTCCCTCTTTGAATGGCTAATTTTTAATGGAACGATCCAAAAATACTGATGTTAAAAATTGCTTGTGAGATCATTGGGGGAAGAGATGTGTAAAGGTTACTTGGCTCATTTTATGTGTTAATGAATTGGCGCACACAGTGATTCTGAATCATACCCAGGTTTATGACTATTCTAATATGAATGATGATTCAGACCTCTAATCATTTTCCTTATTACCACCTGTCAGTTACCAACAACATGAGCACTCAGTTTTTAAAAAAAAATCAAAAATCTCAGTTTTTAAAAAAATCTGACATTTGAAAAGAATAAAAACAAAAGGATATTACGTTCAGCAAAATTCAGCAAACGCTAGACATTTCAACTTCCTCTTTGCCCTTTAAAGGAATGAGGTTCCATTGAGCTTTCGTAGGCTTTGTAGGCTCAGCTGTAGGCTGACGGATTGGAACCATCACTCACATTTCAAAGTACCTTGTTTGTTGCTCCTTTAATTAGCAGAGAAACCGAGAAAATATCCCTTTTTTCTGAATGCCTCGCATGCTTTGACATGTTTAAATGAGCAATGGGATAAAAGTGCTTCAAACCTGAATTGGTAAAAAAAAGAAGAACGTGGGAGAAGTACCCTTGGTGAGAATGACTAACACTGGTTTATATTTTGGGTGTGTCTCTTCAGCCGACTTTTTTTGGGCCGCACCCCGATCATTGACCTATCTGGATGCTTATCAACCTGCCAAGCATTTCCTGGTTTCATTCAACTCTGATTCATTAACTCGTAAAACTGGCCGAGGGACCTCCACTATTCCAAAGTTCAAGACTGTCTCCGTCCAGTTCTCAAAAGCGCAAGTGTCTGCTGTATCAAGGTGCAACAAACAAATCAAACACAGGATACACAGAGAGTCATGATAATCCATGCATTTCAAACTGTAGATCAAAAAAGTCTCTAAATGAATAAATCATGAGAGACATCATACAAATAAATAACCTGGCTACACAAGGCTATGTGAGTGGGTTTAGACCCAGAGCTCCACGATTTAAAAACTGCAGAGACAAATTGCCAGAGATCAATGAAAATCCATTTGAAATAAAGGGAGTGTTTAGTAACATTTCCAAATTTCTTAGTTATGTGCAGATCGCTGTAAAACAGGATTTACCGTAAAGTGTAGTCAAAAAAATGCAAATGTGGCATCCATCTTGCATACAGCAAAGTCCCTCAAACAGCCATGAAGTGAATGACTAATTTTATCAGGAATGTAGGCCGACATGAGTCACGGCCTTCAGATTGGGAAAGTTGAGGAGAGGAAATTGGGTGGGGAATAAAAATAATGTGGAGTTTTGCTTGATGATCATGGAGGTGAAGGAGTGGTGGGGAAATCGGGAGAAATTCTCCAGAAATAAAATGAACTGGGTGGAGAGTATGAATGGATTAATCGGGCACGGTGTGTGGTGAGGAACAAGTTTGCTTTGCTATGTGACCTATCCTCAACAACAACAAAATGACGTTTGTATAGCGCCTTTCACGTCAGGAGGACGTCCCAAGGCGCTGGACAGTTACTGATTACTTTTCCTGATTCTGGGCTTCACTGCAGGTTTATTGTTTTCCTTCATTCTTTAGTGGATTGTATACAGGCTGCAACCTGACTCGTATTAGCGCAGGTACTGTTCCTGTGCCATTATTTACCCAATTAATCTCTTTTCCTAACGTTGTTAACAAAACCTGCATGAGTCACTTGTGCATACAGTAATATATATCTCACAAAAACACTTGAGTAAAGTTGTGTATGTGATTGATGTGCACTCAAACCAGGTGCTGGGAGTTCCAAAAATGTTGAGGAGTGTGATTCATGTTAGCGCACGGATTATCTCGTGCCTTTTTTGCCCACCACTGGAAAGACAGGAATAAAAAAGATGGAAACGAGAGCTGAACATGCGCTGAGAGACGTCTCGAAGACGTGAAAAGCGCTATTTCAAATGCAAGGATTATTATTATTATTACATGATACACAGTGTTTGCTGTATTGAAATTGCGTTGATATATACTGAACTGTTATTGTGGCATCCAGTGGTTTGATTCAGTTAATAGAATACACAAAAGAAAAAAATCTACAGTACTATGAAAGTGCTTCATTGTAGCTACCCATCAAAAACCTTACAATCCCAAAAACTATCGTACAACCTGTAATGCTTCTCAACACAATAATTGTAGATATTATGCATTGATGGAATTATACAACACAAAATTACATTATACACTTACTCTAGACAATCCAGGCTTAAATTTTGTCTGGGCTACAGTAAATCACAGTAAAATATAATGCCTCTGTTACAAAATTTACAGCGAATAAGAAATTCTACTGCTGCACAATTATTCTTTGACGTAATTTTATTCTGTTGAGATAAGATAAGGCTGACTCTAACTGGGGAGGGTGATATGATATGGTGCACAGTTTACAGTGATCTCTTCGACCTTCACTGTAGTTCTCAGCTGTGTCGCTGTGAATCTGTGGCACATTAAGCAACTTTAGCCATGAGATGTGGTCATTCCTAAAGTTAAGGTTAAGGTGGAGGGATGGGGGGTGGTGTGGGGGTGGCAGACAGTTTTTTTTCTATTTGAGCCGAATTGAATCATTTACTGAGGGGACCATTGCCTTTGGCAGGGCGTTGTGTTTTCCCCTGAAATGTTTTCTCTGGGGAAGAGCATTATCAGTATCTGTTGCATTGGGAATCGGATTCCAGCTTGTGTTACTGCACACAAAGATTGTAAGAACACAACTAAACAGCTTTGGAAGCACAGAATGAGATAAGGCTACAGAGACATGTTCCTTTCATACATTATATTCATTCTTGAGACACGGTAAAGGTACAGGCGTGGGAAGGAGATGAGCAGAGCTATTGCTCTTGTCCAGAGATTTAAGTCAAATATTATACAGAAGTTCCACTCAGAAATAAGTGTCAGACACAGAGCAGTATTATCCGAGTCTGTGAAAAGATACTAAAAACAGGGGATGAAACAACCATTTCAAATGATAATCAATAGAAACCAGAAAATAAAGTCATCCCATCATTGATACCTTTGGTACTTCCAGGAACTCTGGGTATTATTAAATAGTTTTATCATTTTAAGTACAGCCTCTGTATTGCCCAATGGAAACAAAATACTGCAGGGTGCTAACAATGCTTTCAGGTAAGAATGGGAATAGGAACACAGTGCAATTTTGTGTTGAGCAAACTACATTGTGTGCTCCCTCAGACTTCCATCCACCCCCCCCCCCCACCCCTCCCCCATCCCCCCCAACTCCCTTCCCCCACTCCCCAAGTGATGCATCATCTATAAGCCTGGCTGAGAAGATAATTCATTCAATTTTGCTGCAAGAACAATGGAAGGCAAGCCTGACAGGTTGCCACAGCTCTCAAAGCTTTGATCATCCAGTTAGGAGGCAGGAGTTACAGCAAGTACTGCTGGGCCATTGACCCAATTCTCTGTTTAGTCAGAAAATCCTGGAATTGTGTCTGTTTGCAGCTGCCTCATGTATAATCATACAGAGGACTTGCGGCACGTGTGTGCAATAATTAAATAGGATGCACTGGGGAAAAAGCCCATTCCCTTCCATTTTTACTGCAAAGTAATATAAATATAATAAGACTTTATGTGCAACGGGTTCAAAGTCCGATTATACTGCCCTCCCTTTGAAAAGAAACAGATGTGCAGATCTCTGTGGAGTTTCAGTAATGCTGGCATTCTTTCAATATTCTTTTTGTTGTGGATTCCTTGTGACTGAGAATCCATTCTTCAAAAGGATCTGTGCATCCTTCCTGCCATTGAAGGCTAGTAGTTATTGTCCCAAATAATTGCATATCTGTGGCATAAGGGAGTTCACTAATTTGTATTACGCAGTGCACATTCGATTGGCCTCGCTCAAAAAGAGCGCCGTGCTTGAATAGGATGCTGCGCACAGCTGTGCATTTTGGTTGGGAGCCGTATAATAATAATAATCCTTGCATTCAATATAGCGCTTTTCATATCTTATCGACGTCTCAAAGCGCTTCACAGAATATACTGTAAAGTTAATTGACTGTATATTTGTGGGCGCATTGACGCACAACAACAACTTGTATTTATATAGCTCTCCTCACGCAGGGTAGTGTCCCAGAGCGCTTGACAGTGGTGGAGTACGACGCAAATAGGGGGGGTGGCGGCAGCAGGCGGGGGGTGGGGGGGGAGGGGGTGGTGTGGGGTGGGGTTTGGGTTGGGGGGGGATGACGGGTGACTCGTGACTGTAGGCATAGTAATAATGGAAATCCATTTAAATATGTTATCGTCTTCACATGGAGATTTAATTCTGGGAAGAGCGGTTTCATTTTCAATCGATTCTGAGCAGTTTTGAGAGTTCTGCAGCATATAGAGAAGCTTGGTTTGAAAGGCTTGATGTCCAGAGATCATTTCAGGATGCAGACTACGGCGATGCCATTCAGCTTATTGCAGGTGGAACATATCTCGCCAGGGATAAGGGCTTTCAGCACATCTTTTCATTGTGATGCAATTTCCTCTCCTGAGTTCACCTTCGCGCCATCAAATCATGATTGACGTCCTGGGATATGTTTTGTGGCAGTTCAAATGCTGCTGAACCTGCCCCATAGCAGTTCCCTGTGATGGACAATTTATATTGAGGCCAGTCGACGGGGCACAGTGTGCAGAAAGTCGGCATTTTCATTTCTTGAAACGCGGCACCTACAGTTCGGCAAATTGCTGAAATTGGTCTCAACTTTGAAGTTGATTTTCCCTTAAGTTCTTGAACAGAAATAGCAGAAAACTGTCTTGGAAATTAAGGTTCCATTGAAGGATTTGCCAAATTCCGCATGCTCTTAAAACGTTGCGTTGATAGAGTAAATCTAGTCCCAGGTGAAATTTCTTTTCTTGTGGTTTCTGATGGGAGTCCTTGAGGGATGTCATAAAAACCATGTTTAGTACTTAATGTTAATTATTGTTTGGGGCTTTCTCAACTGTGAAACATCAAATGGCCAGTGAAATTGTCAATTATGGAAGCAACAGCATAATGATTCAATTAACGTATCTGTGCAACAGTTGCAACAAGCACAAAAACTGTGAACAATTTATCATTAATTTCCAACACAAACATATTGTGATGGTACCCAGCTTATTCATATTCTTGTTCATTCAAGTAACTGATTAAGAAAAATCTTTTTCACAATTTCTTTTCATCATTTATTCTCTGCCTTCTCTCCCTCTGGAATCAGTAATATCCCCTGGGTCACGATGACAGATGGTTGGGGCCACAGACATTTCTAGAGATGATGTTAATGATGTTCTTTGTTTGACTCATCTTGTCCTATCCCTCCCCCTCCACCCATCCCCCCTTCCCCACCGCACCCCACCCCAACCCCATATTAAAAGCATTTGCCAATTTTCATTTTGACCACAGAAATTCAGTTGAACCAATCAAAACCTCAGTACTGTAATTGCTTTAGTTTGAAGTCAAGGGTAATACATTGAAAATTCCAGTAAGAAAAATGCTTTTAATATGAGGTTTAATAATATTTGGGGGAAATAGCCAAACAGAAATACACGTAAATGAAGATTAGATTTTTAAAAAAAGCAATACTGTAATTCAATGTGTTTTTACATTTAAAAATGAGAAGGAAATCATTACTTGTTTAATTTGAGTGGTTCTTTATAATGTAAATTTTTGGAATAAAGATGTGGAAGTAATTCCATCCTGTCTTTCACCCAGTATCAGCCTTATCACCATTTCAAACATACTCATTGACTTGTGCTCACTCCCTTTCTTTTCCAACCATTCATCAGCAATGTGCCAAACTAATTAACTTTTCTTTACAATCAAACTACCATGCTGGGTGCCAAACTATAATGGTATTCTATAGGAAAATTTTGCCAAATATCCTGTTTGGTTCTTACATTAATCTGCCTCCACACTCTGGAACTCCATCCCACAGTCCCTTCACCTCGCTTCCTCCCTTGCCTCCTTCAAAGCCGGTCTCCAGACCCTCCTTTTCGATCGTGCCTTCTGCCAACCTCCCACCTCTCTCCCTCCCTCTATCCCCCCACCCTACCCTGGCCCTCCCCCGTACTCGAGTCCCGATCCCTGGCTGCTCGGCGCCTTGGGACGTCCTCCCGACATGAAAGGCGCTCTATAAATGTAATTTTGTTTTGTTGTTGTACATTCCAAAATACTCTTTCTGTGCTTTAAATCTAAATGTTAATAATATCTCAACTTCTTGTTTTCTTCCTCCGCCTTCCCTTTTTTTCTGTGAATGCTGACTCATGCTCTGTTTGTGTTCACATGTGCTGAGGTCTCTCTGTTACCTCATTCTTCAAGTGTTAGCAGGATGCCCAACCATGGGATATTATAATTGCATCTTCAGCTGACATCTACAGATGGGTATTTTCCTACAAAGGTTACTGGATATCAATGTCAGTACAGACACAAGATAATACAGCAATTATATTTCTTACTCTTGGTATGGTGTGTTTCATCTCAGTGGATGTCCCAAAACATTTCACTCAATATAATGTGATTGTTTTGTTTTGCTGGTGAATGAGAAAGTCACTTTTGGACACAGAAATGTGCCATAAACAGCTGTGAAGCAAATTAACATTTGTTTAAAAATTATCTGGGGTCAGAAAAGGAGTTTGTACCCTGACTGATTTCTTCTCCACTCTCCGTTGGAAGTGCTCATGTGAATTATCGAACCTGAGAGCTTTCCTCTCTATTCACTGAGTACATATTGAATAGTGTACATTAAGCTAAGACACCACAGCATCTCTTACGTCCTTTTTTATTAAGTCCCTTTGTCATTTTATGCACTTCATCAGGTTCTCCAATAAAACCTTTCTTGCTTTTAATGACGCTAATCAAAGCTTCTGCTTCCTAAATTTGTATGATATGGAAATATCTCCTTACTTTCTACCCTAATTGATATATTTCAGTGAACACAGAGACAAAACCTGCATTTGATGTGTATCTGATGTAATTCAAGCTTTGGGAGGAGCAAACACAAGCTCCTTCAACTTAATGCTCCTCATTATGCATCTTAAAATTATATTTGCCTGATTTATTTGCTTTAGAAAGAGCCTACAAAATGCAGTAGCCACACTTTCCAGTGAATCCTGTGATGTGCTCCCTGGGTGAAAGGCACTACTGTACATCTACTGCAAGGATTATTATTGATATGTAGAATTCTGTAGTTTCACAGCCAAATACTGTTGGCTGTTTAAGTTGGTTGCACAACATGAAGAATTATTTTGACTTTATTGGGAAAGACCAGAAGGGTGGCATTGTATAACTCCATAGATGAAAATAGTACCAGCATGTCGACAGATGAAAGGCCACATGGCGTGTTTCTGTTCTGGAAATTCCAGGTTCCAATTCTGGATAACTCCCTCAAACCTATAGCTGGAATCAATAAAACTCCCTAAAACTCAGAGAAAATAAGTTTTAATGTCAGTTTACAGTTTGTTGAACAGTACATTTACATAGTATATATTGTTATTATTAATAAGAATCTCCATCAAAAGTCATTTGAGATGAGCTCCAGGCAATCTTAAACTCAGGCTTTCATAAAGGTTGGCTTTAACTTTTGTCAATATATTAAGCAGTATGGAATTTGTGTCTCCTGAATGGATACCCGCTAATTGTTGGTCTGACGTACTAAGAAAATGATGGCCTGTTTATGCTGTTTCTTAGAACAATTCTTCAAAAAATGATTTCTGAAAATATGGATGACCTGCTTGAATCCACACCATGAACTCAGGAAGACTACAGGGTGCTAATAAACTATGTTGTGTTGGAAACAGAAAGCATTTTGGTTTCCAAATGCCAATTTAAAATACTGTACAATGGTATTATAATAATGAAAGAGAACCAGACCTCAAGATTCAATTTCTTCTCAATGAAGGTTCCAGCTTTGTGTTATGGACAGTGGGGATAAACATGCAATTTAAGGATTTATAATGTATCAATTACAAATGTGCTAGAGAGAGAGAAAACATCCATGCTGACACACACACACACACACACACATTGAACCATTGGGTTTTAATGTAAAAACTTGAAAAAACTGCAAGTGAGCTTCAAATAAAAAGAGAAAATGCAGGAAATCCAGAGCTAGTCATTCGGCAACTGAAAGTCGAAGGGAAGGTAACATTTCAGGATCCTGAATTGCACATTAGATATAGTTAAAACTGCTCCACTTATTTCATGCATTTTGCTCATTTGTAATCTTTTTTTCTACCCGTTTACATGAATGATCTCCACTATCTGACCTGAAGATATGTAACTATCGTAATGATCAAAAATGATAGAGAAATAAATAATGAATGCTCATCACTTATCAATTTTATGGTTTCAATACTTAAAAATACATTAAATCACATACTGTACAGCATATCGAGACAAATCAAACGCAAGCTGCAAGGTATCCATTTTAAGTGACTTTCCATTTATTGACAGGAATGTATTACAGTATATATTTACCCTGTAGATCAGGAAAAGCCCCACTTTATCTCCCATTTGTAATCCTTTTCATAAATGCATTGCTGTATAGTTGGTTTAAGGAATAATGCCCTATTCTAATATCTTAATTGCTCCAAATTGATACTAATGAGGGTGAGGAATTCCAAAAATGACATTAGTTTTTGAAAAGTACTTGGAAAGCAGAATTGAAATTGGGCTTAGTCTGCCCCACACATGGAAGATTTACATAAAGAGCTTAGAACAAAAGGTTTAGTCAGCTTTTAGTTGATGCCATCAACCCAGCTAGAAGTTTGTTTGTATGTAGCCAAAGCAACAACTCATGCTTTCAAAAGGAAAATGGTCAGGGAATACAATCCACTTTCTGAAACCGTAGCTCTTCAACTTTATCCTCTTAGCTTTTTTTTTCTCGAACCAATATTAAAATGTTCTTACAATCTGAAGCAGCACAGTGAATATGTGACAAATTATTCTGAATAAATGCTATTATTGTAACAGACTTTCTCTGAATGCTAGGTGGAATTTAGTTGATCTAATCTAATTAGATATTTTGCAAACATCAAATGTGTGGGTAATATTAGGAACACATTATTCAAATAAAAGAATGTCCCATCGAAGAATGGGGAATACAGTAATAGTTGCATTTGATACAGATACCTGCTTATAAATTGAAGATTTTCAAATTGTTTGATAAAAAGATGGTTAAAAGTGTAATAAACATCGGCATCAAAGGTAAAAGAGGACATATGGTACAATGTATGACAATAAGATTAAATTGCTAGGTGTAGGTTATGCATTATGTTTTTTGGTATCTGGTAAAGAAATGATCTTGCTTTGTTGTGAATATACTACAATTTATTTTCAGAGTGCAAAATGGCAGGTTTGCATCACAGTCTTGCTACAGGAACTGAGCCTAGCCACAGAAGCTCCCCAAGAGGAACCCGACCCTTTAAACCAGATGCAATCGAGCTATTGGTTTCCAACCCTTTCCACGACTCCCGTTTGCCTCCCGCCCCCGTTAATCGACAGCGAGAGTCATCTGGTTAAAAACTGTCACTTATTGTTCTCCTGAAACATTGGCATAACCCGTCTCTTTTATTTCCGCTTGTTATTGTGAGTGCGTGTGTAAAACAAATAGGTCCATGACACTTCTTGACCGACAAGAGATCTCCTCCGCCCACACAGTATCCACAAGACTGTTTTGTGTACGTTTCGCCCACAGAATACACAGCCTATTCACTTCACAGTATATCCCGGGAAGTGTTTTTGGGACGTCGAGCAGGCGTGATAAGGCACTATATTTGAAATGCAAGGATTTTTATTGCGATGATGACGATTCTGATGGTTATTCACCCAACACACAACACACAGGGGGGATCATTGACCCCCCAAAAAGAGAGAAAGCAGCCAATGGGACCAGGGGTACAAAAAAAAGGGGGCGGGCTGTTCGCCCTAGTGCTGGGGCGCTCCTCTGATTGGTCAACTGGGGCTGTGATTGACGGATGTGTCCGAATGACTGGTGAGAGTAGGGAGCTGCCGGGTTGGGAGGGGGGGTTGGGGATGGGTGGGACTTAATCGCTTGATTGACAGGTTGGCCTCGGCTTGTTTATCTTCCTCCACCCGGCTGGAGGGGTGGGGGGGGGGGGGGAGAGGAGGAGGAGCCGCCGTAGATTGATTGACAGGTTGGACTGGTGGTGGTTGGGGGGGAGGGGAGGGGAGGTGCGCGTTGGCTGCTGGGATTGTCAAAAACAAGCCGCATCCGCCCGCTCGGAGCTCGAGCCGCACTGGTACAGACGGGCGCCATCTTGGAAACTTGGTGGGGTTTGTAGCTCTGCTTTCCCGCCGACCGCTTGTGAAAATTTATTTCGCGTTCGAGCCAATACTCATTTCTTACTCTCCCCCTCCCCGCATCTCTCTCCCTCTCTCTCACACACACACACACGTTTATTCTCTAGCACAGTTCCCTGGCTACCCTCCTTTTCGTTAATCACTGCGAATAATAGATTTTTATGAAACCGTTGGGTACGTATTGGTGTGGCTTCTCTCTCTCTCTGTGTGTGTTTGCCCCCCCCCCCCCCCCATTTATTTTGTGGTAACCAGGAGGAGGAGAAGGAAGAGGAGGTAAAGTCTGTGGCCCGGGGCCTGTCCTCCTGCTCCTGTTGTTTGTAGCTTGTCTAGTACAGTGCGGGAGGTTGTTGATGTCCCTTTATCCCGCCCCCTCCACCGCTGTTGTTGGGAAAGCCTAATGGTTAGGGAATCCCATCCAGACAAGACAAGAAAGAGTGTTTTTATTTTATTATATATATGTATAGATATATTATAAAAGATTTTAAAAAGCCCCCTTTTTTGGGGGGGACCAGCTGTTGTTGTGTTTTTATATTCCACCGGTGAGTGGCGGATGGATTAATTTCCGACTCTTTATGATTGCTTTGCTTTCAGAGGCGACGGTTGAGTGAGGGATTTTTCTGTCACAACAACATTGTCTGTGTAAGCTTTCGCTGTACAATTTCTCTCGCTGCAATTTTTCTGTGTCTGTGTGTGCGCGTGTGGTCATATTTTATGTCGCACTTTGCTTCCCAATTGTAGCAGGTACAAATCTGGAAATGTTTCGAAATTCCTGGTTTTGGCATAATCGATTGCTCTGCGTTGTTTTCCCAGTTACTCTTGTGTTTATGTATGTTTTTAAATGCAACTAATGGCTTCCTTTACCCTTTGGTCCCCAGACTAACTTTGAAGAATTGGTTCGTGAGGCATTAAGTTGGAGATTAGTATGCATTTGCTGTGTCATCTTTCTGTTTGTAGTTTTCATTTTCAAATTCTGATTAGAACTGAGACACTTGAGATACTCTTTTTGATCTAGTAAATGCTTTATCAGTGTACTGAATCTGCAGGCAAAGACGTTGTTGAGTTGCATAATATGAACATGTATTTTGAAAATAGTAATTCTTTTATTTACCAGTTATGTTAATGTTACCAGTTCAGTGAATTGTTGCAATGATTGCATTATAAGTATTAAACTCATACGTACTGGTAATCTGTTCAAAACCTGTCTGTTGAGGGTATAGGGTATATTTAACTTATAATGAGATCCATGAGTGAGTGTGTGAGCCTCTTATATGTGTGGTTGTTTCTTTCGATCAAGAAGCATTCCCATGGCACTTTCGAAAAGAGAAGCAAGTTTCTTCCAGTGTCCTGGCCAACAATTCCCCAAATAATATTGGTCATTCATTCATGGCTGTTTGTGGGACATTGTATGAATATTACATATTTCATCAATATTATTTTGTGTTCTTCAATTTCTTGCAGAACCTAGAGTTCCACTGTGTTCCATTTGGGCATAACTTGATATGATGCCAGTAACCAGGGATACACCATTTCAAATATACTTTAAAGTGAATTGAGTGAATGAAGTGATCCTCAGCACTTCACTTGCACTTCTGGGTTAAGTATAATAAGGGCAATATAGTTAAGTTAATCATACAATATATACTCTGGAAAACTGGGGTGTGGTTTCTATACCATCAGAACCTGCATGTTTTCACCTGCCCTAAATCCTGTTGCTTGCAACTATACATAATAAAACAACAAAATAACAGCAACAAATTTACATTTATAGAGCACATTTCACGTTGTGAGGATGACCCAAGACTTAAATGCTTAAAACATAAAATTTTAAAGAAATCTACTGTAAAGAAGATATAAACAATGAGTTTATAGCTTAAATTCCATCTTGGAGTTCTATTAATTATGCACTTGTGATTTAGAATGTCACGACTGGTGACTGGCAGTTTTGCATTTTCTATTAGTTGTTTTCCATATTCATATCAGATATATGGGGCATCATATGTTATCACTGAGGACTATTAATGGAAATAATTTCCAAAGTTAGCACTACCTGTTAACAGTTCCTTTTTTTAAAAATTCCAAGCTTGTTCTTGTCTTGTTTGGTCTAGACCCCAATTTCCCTGTTTTTTATGTATTGAAAGGCTTTGTGGTAGGAATTATGAACTGCTTGAAAGCAAATGAATGCCATTATAATTTGCTGACCTTTGGACTTGAGGATTATTGTTTTAAATTGCCCTCTTTCTCAGTGCAAAAATGGTTGCCTTCAAGTTGTAGGGAAATTCTTCAACAAGTTATAAAACAATACTGGGTAAGGTACCATTTACCATTTTAAACTATTTTCCATGATTTAATTTCCTGGTCTTCTTAAGATGCTTCATTATTTGCAGTGGTTTTGCTATGAGTAGGATGTAGTTTACAATCTTTTAATTCCTGAACTCTCATTATTAGTCGTTCATTTTACATTACAAGAGAGACAAATCTGGAAAATAATTGTGCTTTCTAATTTAATCACTTTTATTTTTTAAAAAGTATTTGATAGTGTTTTTTTTATTGATGCCATCTACTATCAACTGTTCGCTTCATAATAAAGTTATTTTTATTATTATAATGGTAGGAGGTGTGAGGAAGAAAGCAGACTTGCCTTGGAGCTAAGCTAGTTATAAAGTGATGTATTTGTCATCCTCTGAAAGTTTTGGTAGTCTGGGAACCTTCATGCAATTTTAATGTCTATCTTTTGTTTTTAATTTTTTTTAATAAAGTTCACTAAATTATTGGGTATGATGACTTAACGAGCAGATTCACTAATTCTTAGCCTATTTTGGACATTGAATTTTCCACACTATTTTAGTTTGAATTCTGTTGAGCTTTCATTGTACAGTAACCTTAAAGATGAGGGTGATACATACCATTGTGGTAACAAAAATGCGCAATGCCCATTCAGAGAATTGTGGGAATATATTCTGTTCAGTGCTTTAAGGTACCTAATACAGCAAAGCGTTATATCAAATGCAAGAATTCTTGTTGTTATTAATAATAATAAATATTGGCAGCAGATGACTGGTACTTCTCTGGTGTGAACAGTTGTTGCAGACTTGCGGATCCAGACTTGTTTACTAACTTCCAGACTTATTTACTAACTAATAGAAATGTGATCATATCTAATCCTATCAGTCAATCAAAATTTACAATTATATAGCGCCTTTCACATCGCGAGGACGTCCCAAGGCACTGTACAGTTAGGTAGGGACACGAGCAGTGGGAGGGGTCGGGTAGGATGAAGAAGAGTAGGAAAATTGCCTGTATATTTGTGGGCGAAATGCGGCAGCCAAATTGTACACAGCAGTGTCCCACAAACAGTCATAGAAGTGGGATTAGAGGAAAAATGGCAAAGGGAGGGGTCGGTGCAGGGGGAAGGAGAGCAGGAAAGCTGACTACGGTATATATTTGTGGGCGAAATATATATTAGTGTTTAAATGAGAACTATCCTGCAAAGTGTGAGCCTTTATTGTAACATTGTGCACATTTATATCAATTGAATCAAAACTAATCGCTAAACAAAACAACCAACAATAAAGCTTGGTCTTGATTATCTCTGAAATTTTCACTTTTCTGTAATAGATTTTGATCAACTTTATAAAGACCTGATATAACGGTTTCAAAATATTTGCAATGGATTATTCACAGGCTGAACAAGACTTCAACCAGTTGTATGAATATCACCACTTCTTAAATTGTTTATCAATTAAAAGTACTTTGTTTAAACAGATGGTTTTAAACAATGACATTGTTTGAACGTGTAAATGGAGTATGTGGAGTTGAGTGTAAATTCTCTAGAACTACCGTAAATTGATTTTAAAGAAAATTTATGGTGGTTAAAGTAAATTAATTGATATCTTGGTTTTTAAGTTGTAAAATTGTAATTTATACCCTGGATCGTATTAGTTAATGAGCTGTTGGATAGCATAGTTCTGGAGTGTTGGTGAGTTGCCCATGGAATGCTTGGATATGATTTGTTTGTTGCATTACATTTACTAATACAAGGCAGTGTTCAAGTGGAAGCCAGATGTTTTACCTTGAGGGACTAATCTGAAGGAATTTGGGGCCAATCTTTCAGAATAGTTATCAGCCAATTATAGGCAATGTATGTAGAAACCTAGGAGTAGATCACTAACCTCACCACTTTGCCAAGGAAGATATGAGTCATGAGATTATTTTAGGTGAAGGAAGGGAAGAAACCCTATATTTAAAAGAAACAACTGTATTTGGGTTAATCCAACCTTGCAGGATTGAGGATCATATCATTGCTCTGTTTGGCACCATTACTGAAACACCTTGTAATGCTCCTGACTTGACCCAAGTACATTGCATTTCTTATTCATAACAGAGGTTGTCCGGATAATAGCCATTTTTTTCCCAAAACTGATATGTTGGTAATTTCTACCTTTTAAGCGATGGAAGAGTAAAGAATACTGAACTCCATTGATTCTTGTTGGTCAAAAGTGTGAAGTGCTCATTCTCAGAACATATATTGGTAGGTATCGTCAATAGAATTACCACCGACTTAATGAGAAGAATTTAGTTTACCATAATGGTGACAGAAGGAAGTGGGAAGCATAGTGAGTGTCAAAGGGAAACGAGAAGCCAAGGGAAGAGTAGATTCAACTTTTATTTTATAGTTAACTCATTGTCTACTGTTTCCATAACCTAGAAACTAAAATGAGTGTAAGAACTGATTTTGATTTGCTTTTGGGTGTTTCAGTATGTTCAGTGAGTGTACAATGCACATTAACACAGCACCATTATTTTGCAAAGTGTAATTATTTTCTCCATTCCCTCTCCATAAAAAAAATTACTTAACTGATAAAATACAGTACAGTAATTCTTTTCCAGGTGGTGTGAGTAGTAGAGTTGAGTTTCTTGTTTGCTCTTCCTCCCCCATGTAGTAATGGCTCCCATATAGCCAGGACTCCCACTGAAGTCCTGGCTAAAAGTAGAAACTTGTTGTGGGAAATATATATAAACCAGTGTCTTACTTTTCTGTGATGCAACATGTTATCATGCTATTGAGTTACTTATGTTAAGCATACTCGAGTTGAAGTGTTTTTTTTTAGAAATGAACCTGGCTTCTACTAATCAGTGGCCTGCTATTTAATAGTTTCATATTAATTTAGTCACAACTTGAATGTGTTTTTTAAAAGCCTTTCCTAAGGACCAGAGTAACTGAATTACTGACAAAGTGCAGTCAAGGAAGGCCTTCAGACGGACCTTCAATGAGCAACTTTATGAGTTTATGTGCTCCTTTTCTGATCATTTCACCCTTAAATTTCCCAAAGCTGATGCTTCTGCTTTATAACATTCCACATCTACTAATTTGGGGACACTGTTTCTGGTTTCCCATCAGTGAGTTGCCTACATATGATTTCAGTCAATTTCACATTCAAACATGACATGTTAAGAATTTTAAAACTAAAGGTTCAGATTAGAAAATGAAAGTTGATTTTAAAAACACTTATGTTGTGCAATACTAACTTTACTCACGATAAATCTGAAAGTTGATCAGTAAATGCTGACATTTTGCTTTTTATGTTTTATAACTACATACAGTATTATCTTTTTAGACTTGCAACCTAATTTCATTAGAGCAAAACCCAAGGACTTTGTATGGGAGTAATTTATCAGGAGGTTGACTAAACCTGAATAACGTTAGAGAAAGGGATGATTGTGTATTCATATATATTTTAAATGCATTTTTTTTGTTGGAGTAATGAAGGGGTTTATATTTTGGGAAACATGACTTGTATTGATTTCTGAGTGTAAGGCTTTTTTTTAGAAAAAAGTAAGCAGTGAAGCTTGGAAGACTTCCTATTTGATTACCTGGGGTAATGATAGACCAGATGGTTATGTGGTAATAATTGACACATTTTTTGTGGTTTTATTATATCATAGAATATTTAGGGTCACACTGTTTCAAGCCATGTAGGTTTGGCTTTGTTAGAGTTGGTTAAAATAATTTTATCAGCTTTCTTAAATATCCTCAGAAAGCAAATATTGTTATCAGTTGAAGTGTAGTACTAAAATCCAATTTTTGAAATTTATATTCACTCCCCAAGGTTTTACAGACGTCTGCAGTATAGAAAACTGCGGGTTATAACAAAGTTATAGTAAAATGGGATTTGTAGAATAGATCCTGTAATTTAGAAGTTCATACAGGTAAATTTTCTAATGATTCTTTAGGCTAAAATTGAAATGTACAGGGATTTATAATGCTATTTTCGTTTGCTTCTGCATCTTAATTTTCCTTTATGTCAGTATTTGTGCATGAATGTTGCTTATTCAGTCAAAGGATAGTTTGATTTATAAACTTTTACACTTTTAACTATTTAATTATTCAACCCAATTTTAAATTAAAACACTGATATGCACAGTGCAACTTTTTAAATTATATATGCAGCTCATTAAAACAACTTTTTAATCCATGAACACAGTACTGTATATAGAATTATTAATATACAATTGTGAAACATTAAGATTGAAAAGGAACTTTGAATTTATTATTCATCTGTCATGAGTGACAAGTTATATAGTGATGCCCATTCCTTTGAAATTTCATCTGGAAACCACTTGATCTCCATTCCTAACCTTTGAGGCTGATGTGGACATATGCAGTTCTTTCTTCTTATAAGAAATGAGTGAAGTTTTGAGTTTGAATTTTCCAGGAATGTAGGTAAGATGCTTTGGCATACTTGCATACGTGTGTGTGTATATGTGTATACACACACACAGAGTCAATTCACTTTACAGAATATTCTGTGAAGTGCTTTGAGACATCTAGAAGACATGAAAGGCGCTATAATAAATGCAAGGATTATTATTATTTTTCTGTTGCGATTGAATATATTGAGAATAATATTAATGTGAATAGCTTTTGCAGCCGGCATGTCATTGTCTTGGTTCACTTTTCAAAAACATATATATATATATATAGTGTAAATGGTTCGATTTGCTAACTTATTCCATGCTTACTATCACAGCAGGACCAAGGAACTTGTTTCAGTTCTTTGCAAACAACCATAATCTTTTTTTTTTAAATGTAAGTTTTTTTTAAAGAAAACTTAGTTTACATCAAGCTTGAAGTTAAACATTAATCGATAAATTAAGGTTTGCTATTAGGACTTGCGATCAAACTGGCTGCCATGTTTCACCCACAAAATACACTGTCAAACCACTTTACAGTATATCCTGCGAAGCGCTTTGAGATGTCTCGATCACGTGATAAGCTGTTGAATCAAATGCAGGGGTTATTATTAGGATTGTTTTTGAAAAAGAACACTATAAATGTTTTAAACCAGTGAATATTTTAGAAGTGACTGCTGATTTATGTTTTTTTCATTAAGAGGGTAGCTATTGTAGCCTTTGTGTAATACCTTAGAGAATCTTAGTCCTGTTTAATATTCAAAATTGGAAGTTATAAAAAGTTGTTTTAACATAACACACGTTTCTATCTCACTTTAAGGACTATAAACTAGGGCTCTTAAGACTTGAAAGGGATTTCTCAGGGGGATTTATATAGAGGTACGAACATAAGGGACTGTACTTGATGTGATAAGAGGAGGTAAATTCAAAACAAAGCCTTTGGTTACGTTCAGATATGTCAATGCAGCAGAAAAGAGGCACATGTTTGTTTGTGAAGGACAAACCTCGGACAAACATCAAGAACATTTTTTTTACATCACAGCTGAGCCCAATCACATGCTTTCCCAATGTCATTGACAGATGTACAAAACTTCCAGCAGAGGGAAGTCACTGGCTGATGATAGTGAAAAGGCTGACTATTTTTCCCCCTCAAGTCTCATTTGGAGGCAATTGAAAGTGACCAGGATATTTCCTATTTGACGAAATCAGTGAACTTTATACATAAGGACTGAAAATTGAATTTTTCTGATATTTGGCTTGGTATTGCTCTTGAGTTGTGGATTTAACAATTGAGTCAGAGGTAGAATATTCTGCTTTCTAATGTGCTTAAAATCTTTGTTCTTCCCCCTCCCCATATTTTTTGACATTATTAGCTGTAATCATCGTGACACTTTTCATTTTCTTCTGAATCAGTGCATCATGTTTTGGAAGTTTGATCTTCACACGTCATCGCATATAGACACACTTCTGGAGAAGGAAGATGTGACGCTCACAGAGTTAATGGATGAAGAAGATGTTTTACAAGAATGTAAAGCTCAGAACCGTAAACTGTTGGACTTTCTGGTTAGATCACAGAGTATGGAGGATCTGGTCACATACATCACCCAGGAACCACCAGAAGAAATGGATGAAAAGATGAAATACAAGTGAGAAATTATTAACCCGTTTACAGGAAATGTCTTTCAAATGATATCAGCCATGTGTGAACCATCTGTACGATTTTCTTCTTTAAAGACTGCAGCTTGCTAAATAGTAATGTAGAGGTTGTAAATGTTGTGTTGTACAGCATGAGTAATGTAGCACTTTTTGCTTTTAAAAATTATTTGCCCATGTCTGGAACATCTGATCATTGCTGATGTTACTTCCTGCACACTGTGGAGTGAATGTGGAAGCACTGACCAGAGATTGGTACATTGTTAACCT
Source organism: Hydrolagus colliei (assembly GCA_035084275.1). NCBI lineage: Eukaryota > Metazoa > Chordata > Chondrichthyes > Chimaeriformes > Chimaeridae > Hydrolagus > Hydrolagus colliei. The sequence goes on along the minus strand of CM068757.1, from coordinate 6,757,317 downwards.
ACTGGTTGGAAAATTATGAATAATAGGGTTCAACTGAGGGGAAAAAATCATCTAGTACTATTGTCCTTGTAAATAACAATATTAGTCTTGCAGAGCACATTCAAGTTGAAGGGTGGTAGCTTTGGAGCGATGGTTGAATCAATTTAAGGAATTAAAAAAAAATGAATATTCAATCTCATGATTATCAATTAAAATTAAAACTGTCACAAAAGACTGTATGTATGTTAAGGGCGGAGCGTTTTGTAAACACAGTGCTTTTCCTCATCACAAATTTGCATTACATGTAATAGTGGCCCAAACTGAGAATTCTAGTAGGTAGTAGGGAACGGCGATATATCGGTATATCGCTAAAACCCGATATGATTTTCATATCGGTATGCCGATATAGACATTTTAAAAATACCGATATACCGAAAAACGATATATCGAGGTAAAAAATCGGGATGCGAGCACAATCAACTACAAGACCCAGAATGCTCATCTCTATACACAATGCACAGACAGAGGTGCAAAGCCGCCCATCTTGTATTCATAGTCCTCGAATACAATATACAGGTATGCAAGGGGTGGGGGGAGAGAGATGGCTGTGGGTGGGGGGGGTGATGGGGAGAGAGACTGCTGGGGGAGGGGGTGGGGGGGAGAGAGACGGCTGGGGGGGTGTGAGGGGGAGAGAGACGGCTGGGGGGGGGGAGAGGGGGAGAGAGACGGCTGGGGGGGGAGGAGAGGGGGAGAGACGGCTGGGGGGGGAGGAGAGGGGGAGAGAGACGGCTGGGGGGGGAGGAGAGAGGGAGAGACGGCTGGGGGGGGGAGGAGAGGGGGAGAGAGACGGCTGGGGGGGGGGGAGAGGGGGAGAGAGACGGCTGGGGGGGGGAGGGAGAGAGAGACGGCGGGAGGGGGGGGGATGAGAGGGGGAGAGACGGCTGGGGGTAGGGGGAGAGAGACGGCTGGGGGGGGAGGGAGAAAGAGACGGCGAGGGGGGGAGGAGAGGGGGAGAGAGACGGCTGGGGGGAGGGGGAGAGAGACGGTGGGGGGGGGGTGGGGCGAGGGAGAAAGAGAAGGCTGGGGGGGTGGTGGGGGAGAGAGACGACGGGGGTGGGGGGTGCGAGAGGGACGGGAGGGGGGGGGGGGGGAGAGACGGGGTGGATGTGATAATATACAGATAGATAGAGATGGGGGGGGGATGTGAGAGAGGGAGAGAGACACAGACAGAAAAACACAGAGATGGAGAGAGTGAGAGACACAGAGAGAGAAAGATATTTACCTCCTGAGAAGATAGGCCCCGAATGCGCGCGCAACCGGAATGCGAGCGCACTCCGATGCGCATGCGCAGTACGAAAAAACTGAAAATATCGGTATTTCGGTATATCTCGATATGAGCCAACCGATATAGCCATATCTGGAAAATTCCCATATCGCCGTTCCCTAGTAGGTAGTTTAATTTTTTTGTTTTTGTACCACATTCCAATTGTGGATAAAGTTGAATTGTTTGACAAGAAGACAATGGGTTCAGGTTGCAAAGAGCAATTTCAGCATTGACTCCACAAAGTAATTTTTTGCATGCAGGGTAATCAAAAACTGACAGGGTTACCAGAAAGGGTGGTAGAGATTGTGATGATTATGTACCACATTAACATCACAATCTGACTTGACTTGATGCAATAATGGGAAGATGGGAGGGTTGGTATTCTAGAAGGATGAGATAAAATGGGCCAAGCATTTTTTCTTTGTGCTTTTATGAATATTGGCTGAAATCAGGATATTTTCAGATTTTGTAAATTAAATATTCCCGAATATTATGGTTTATATAAACTAAAGCCACCACTGTCTGTAAAATGCTGCTATTCATTTCAGGTATCCCAACATATCGTGTGAACTCCTTACTTCAGATGTAGACCAGATAAATGACCGATTGGGAGAAGATGAGCCTTTGTTATCTCGGTTATATAATTTTTTGCATAATGAGCCACCCCTTAACCCCTTACTGGCCAGTTTCTTCAGCAAGGTGTTAAGCATTCTTATCAGCAGGAAACCAGGACAGGTAGGTGCAAATAGCTTTTGAATGCATGATTTCTAATGTAGGAGATTCTATGGGAAGTGGCTTAAATCCATGAATGGTTTTGTTTTTTTAAGTTGTTTGTATTCATGAGTAACATGGAATGGAAATTATTGAAAATTCATCTGATCATCTGTTACTTGTATTTTATGTGTATCAATCCTGGCTTTTCAACAAATTAGAAGTAAACGATAATCTAAATTCATTAGTACATATTATCCAATGAAACCCTTGCAGAATGTGCTCCTATTCCTAGTTAAGTATGGGTTTCCTCAGAACCCTATTCTACTGTGGATCCATTCTACCCAGAAACATAATACACCAGTTTCTGGTATAGATTTGCCTAAACTAACACAAATCTGCCTTCTGACATCAAGGTTGTGACCGATGTTACTCCCTGCATGCTTGTCCATTTTTATACACTTTAAAACTATAGGCTGGTGAAGAGTTAATCACAAACTCTAAATTAATGTTTGTACTCTCTGAGCAGTTTACTAATGTTTTTTTCCATAAATTCTGATGAAAAGGGTTTTTGATGGCTTGAGAAATGCTTTCACAAGTGTGGGAGAAAACAAATATTTGTAAAGTCACTTCCTCTTCTTCCCCTCCACTCAATCCCACGCAATTCTAAATTTTCTTAATATTTTAGGGTTTTAGCCTTTAGTCAAAATAGAAGTAGCCCAATTCAATCCAGAATGTTTATTTTGTGCACTTTAAAAAAAATCTAATTGTTAATCTGAATATTTTTTCTTGCTTTGGGATTTGTTCACATGGACTTAAAATTTTTAATGGACTGAATGTACATTGTCGATGATTCCTGTGATGAATGAAAAGGTTTATTCTTGCGTTTTCCTTTAGTTGGAAGTGCTGTGTATCTGCTTATTAATGATTGCTTAATAAGAATACTCTATGAAGTAGTAATGGAGACACTGCATAATCATTCCTTCTCAAAATAGGTGCTTAATTAGTAATGGATTAATGAGATTTCTATTTAGAATTATTCCAAATTTTGCACGGCTTACTTTTTTAATATATTCTTATTTTGCAGATCATTGAGTTTTTACGGAAGAAAGACGCATTTGTAGGTTTGATGTTGAAACACATAGGGACCTCAGCACTCATGGATTTGTTACTTAGGCTGTTGACATGTATTGAATCACCGCAGCTGAGGCAGGATGTTTTAAATGTAAGTAAATAAATTTTGGCTCCCTACCTCCATAAGACAAGTAGAGTTATGTTATTTGTTGCTTAAAATAAGCTTATGGAATCCGTAGCTAAATTATTCTCATTGTAAAACTAAAGTATTGGTGGTCCTCCCAAAGTGAAAGGTGCTATACAAATGTAATTTTGTTGCTATTGTGCTAGTCTGTTTGGAGAAATGCTTTTTGGGAACAAATCCAAGAGCTGCATATTCCTAGTTTGAAAGTTAAATTATGAATTGCAACAAAGAAAGTCTGATTGAAAATCGTTCAGTGATCTTCATCATTCCAGTTTGCTTTGAGATTTACTGTTTGTTTCTTAAAATATTTTTGCAGTGGTTGAATGAGGAAAAAATTATTCAAAAACTAATAGATATGATACACCCATCTCAGGATGATGATGTGAGTATATGTATACTTTGCTGCTGGCAACTAATAGCACATAACGAATAGTAAGAATACAATACTGGCACAACTCCACAATATTTAATTTAAAAAACTTTGTCACCTGTGGCTCGCACCTTTTGCCACTAAACCCCAAATCTGTCTGTTTCGGTCATTCTGCCTTGTCCTCCCTCGAGCGCCTTAGAACATCCGCTCAACATGAAATACACAATATAAACGCAATTTGTCGTGGTTTACCTCTCTGCAGATTGTACCTAAAGACTTCCCTCTAAAAATCAGCTCCCAATTCTCCCTGTCGCAGTGTCAAACTCCGCTATTGTTCAGCGCACCAAGATGAAGAGTGCCGATGGCTATGTAAATGCAATTTGTTAACTTCAATAATTAATTTTAGGTAAAAAGACTAACATTTCCATTTCCTTTGTTCTACTTCATACCATTAAGTTTTAAAAAAATACTGAAAATAAATGACTATTTAACACATTTTGGTTTTCTTCAGAGGCACTCAAATGCATCGCAATCATTGTGTGAAATCATCCGACTTAGCAGAGACCAGATGATTCAAATGCAGGGTTGTCCAGAACCAGATCCGCTTCTGTCAACTATAGAGAAGTAAACACTTTGTTTTGAACAAATGATTTAAGTTTCAGCTTTAATGGAAGTTAATATAAATTGATATGTGGAATTGTAGATCATGTTGTCCAGAAATGTGGATGAGGGAAAAGCTAACCCTGTCTGCTGAATATCTAGTTGATGAGACTAGTTATTTTACAGGTGATGAACTGTGTAATATATTAAACTATCCTTTTTTTAAGGGAAGAAACATTAGAAATCTTGTTGTCAAATGTTTTTGATAAGGAGAAGAATGAATCGGCAATTGTAAACAGTATCCAAATATTGTTGACTTTACTGGAGACTCGAAGACCTGCGTAAGTAGAAATTATTTAAATTGCTTTCTTCAAAATCTGAAATTTAATACTAAAGCCACATGGCACTTAATATTTGTCAAAAATATGCAATTGCCTTACTGCATGACAAGAGATGTGCAAAATTACTGCAGCAGAGTTATAATGCAAAACGCATTTTCATTTGTATTTTCCAGCTTTGAAGGCCAGTTAGAAATTTGTCCATCTGGCATGAATCACACAGCCTTTTCTGTGAGCAACAGCACATTACAAGCAATTAGACAGAGACTTAAAGACTTCCATCAACTTTTGCTTGAACCCCCTAAGGTAAATTAGATTTACTGGTTTACAATACTTTTATAATTAACTGTTTATTTTGTTTCTGGAATGTCTTCCAACTTTAAAATGGTTTTGCTACAAACTACCTCTGATGCAACTGCTCTGATCATGCTCAATGGTTTCCATTGCTCAATACAGTGAATTAAATTTGATTATCAACTGCATCATACATGGAAATTAGCCACTCACCCTCAAACCTGCCTGTTTCAGTCGTTCTGCCTTGCCCTCCCTTGAGCACCTCTCAATGTGAAAGAAACAATATAAATACAATTTGTCATTGTTTATACCTGAAGACTTACCTCTTCAATTGTGCCTAAACGTCCATAGGTATGCTTGGAGTTTTCCAGTACTTCAGTTTGTAGTGATACATAAAATGTTCACTTGCTTAAAAAGGAATTCAAAATTCAATTAATGCTTAAACTATATCTTACAATGAATAAGACCTTATTGAAAGAGTAATGAATCTGATCTTACAGGTCCACTGTAAACGTTGCCAAGTTTTTATAGAAGCTGCATTAGTTGTAGCCCTTTTTGATTTTCTCAAAATCCTACAACCTCTTACTTGAGGCAAACCAAAAAGGTTTGATGTCAGTATAATGGAATGGTTTCTTAAGGGTACTTTTCAAATTGATTTTTTTTAATACCATGCTTGCACTACTTGTTTCCAGCAAATCACAATACATTGCTGAAACAACCTTCTATTCATATTCAATTTTGAGGAGTGTGAAGCTTGCCTCTTATTTTTTTGGATGTCACCCTGAGAAATTGATACTTATTCAGGGTTTGGATTTTAGAGATTCTCTGTAACCACTGCTCAGTGGGTAGATGTGTCAGAGACGTGGGCATGAGGATGGAGCAGAGATTGAAACAGTCTTCCTTCCCACTCTGCTCCAGTTAACCCTGCAAGCCCAAACTGTGGGTAGAGTGATCAAAACTGGGCAGCCTTTCCAGATGGTGTTAACTGTGGCAAACTTTGTTTTTTTAGCTGGTTGAACTTCCAATGAACACTCACAGGTCCCAAACCTTGGTTCTTGCTAAACAACTTTATGGAATTGGGTAAGCAGGGTGTGTTCCACATGTAGAAATCTGTCTGGTTTGGACACTTGTGAGCATGGTTATAGGATTCAGCATACCCATCTGACCAAAAGTATTGAAAAACTATAAAGATTAGTATGAAAACCAAATAGCTTTCCTTGATTTGCTACCTCCAGGTACACTGGAAGTAAGCTTTTGAAAATAACCTTCGACTCAGAGCTGAAATGTGCAAGCAAACCAAGCTAAACAACTGTTTATCTTGCATAGGTAGGACAACATATTTTGTCTCAGAAGCAAGAATTATTACAAACAATTTGACTCCAGAAATACCTGTGAACCGCTGGAGATAAAACATCAGGCTCTTCTTGAACTATAGGTGTTTATACTGCTCTTGCCGCCTTCTATTCAGACATTCAAAGATTCTGAATGGTGAGCTTGTTTGTAAAATCCAAACTGTTTTAAACCAATGTTTTTGACTTGTATGCAAAAGCTGTATTATTCCTTTGTCATGTAACTTTTAGCATTGTTGAATATTAAATTTCCACATCATGACATTCCTCATACTGTGTTTCAGCATAGGTCTTGGCAATCCTGTACCATTGGATAGGGAAGCTGAATGCCTCAATTCATGAAGTATGGTAGAGCAGATGAGGATAACCAGCTACTTTGTCAGTTTAGCAGCATTACCTCTTTTCAAAAGGTTACGTGAACTGATGAGGCAGATGCCTTCACTAAGTTGTCTCATACCTAGTTTATTTTGTTTGCTGAATTTGGAAACAGTAAATCCAGTTAGTGATTTCTGTGATTCCTGCCAAAAGCAAAAGTAAGGCCACAACCTGCCTCCCATCTCCTCCTCCTTTACTGTTGCCATTTCAACAATTTTGGAGTGTTTGTTTTGTCGAAGGGGTCAGTTTTGTATATGACTGCCATCATATAAATGTTTTAAAAAACGTTTCATTATAGTTAAATTTCTGCTTTTGCACTTCAGATCTTGCACATGTCAACCCACATGTGAGGTAGATAACAAAAAAAACTTGAAGGTTAATAGAGAGCAGGAGGCAGGTTGTAGGCAACCAAGTTAATTTGGTTGGAGATATGATTGTCTGTGCTGGCTAATACTTACATTTGAAGGATTCGGAATAAATAATGAGTGTTTTGTGTTCTGAACATCTTAAATAAGAAGCTTGTTCAGCTACGTTTGCTCTACCATTAGGGCATTGCTTGGAGCATTATCAAGGGTCAAGTGGAAAGCATTGAGACAGGTCTATCCCTCCATGTCAGGCATACTGGCAATTTAGCATCATTATCATAGTGATGCAGACCTGCTTTGCTCAAGAGAGGGTTTAACTTGAGATAGGATTTTCTTCATATTCTATATTAAATATTAAACCACTTTTTATTTTAAATGGATGGAAATTGTTTAAATATAAAAATTTGGAATTGACCAAAAATGATCATGAGTTAAATCTATTTTTATTGACTACAACAATACAGTCGAGTTTGTGTAATATGAAATTGCCTGTTGTTCTAATGTTTTACTGCCGGCCAGTCCGGGCCATACTCGGTATGTTTTTGTTATAGCCATAAACGAATATGAGATGAGAAATGTTTCCAGTATCACAGTAGAGACTGGAGAAATGGCTGATTTTTTGGTTGTTGGATTGCCATCGACTCTACTTCCTGCATGTTGTGCATTATCCGCAGGAAATTCTGCTGACGTCACTTATTGTGCACAAGTAGCACTACTGACATTACTTGGATCTAGAGCAAGGTTGAACCCAGGTATAAAATGCAATATCAGCATTTCCTGCACATAGTGTCCATGTGTAGCATGCAGCAAATGACATCAGTGTGTGGGAAAAGGAATAGGTGATGCTTTTTGCCCTTGTTTGTGATGCAACATCAGATGGATTTGATGACCAGGAATTTGACCATTTTTAATGTGGAAAGCTGGCTCATGAGTGCTGGAAGCTCGGTATACCATGCTCATAATAATAATAATAGTAATAATAATCCCTGCATTTAGTGTAGCATCTTATCACATCGTCGAAGTCTCAAAGCAATTCACCAGATATACTGTGAAATGGATTGATTAGATATTTTGGGTGGGAGAGCTCCTGTGTATATAATACCATAGTAGACAATTAACCAGTGGTTAAACTGGGTGCATTTTGTTGAGGCTACCCTGTTTGTTGCTTCTAAGTATCATCCATATTTGTGTATGTACAGTTTGATATGTTGTATTAGCTAATTCCATTTTGTGTCATTTATAGAAAACTGCAATGAAAACTACCTGGGGAGTTTTAGACCCACCGGTGGGGAATACTCGCTTAAATGTCGTCAGACTTGTAGCCAGCCTTCTGCAAACGAACACACACAGCATTAATGTGGAGCTCGTAGAACTTGACACTATCAATGTGTTATTGGTGAGGCTCTCTTCGTTGAAATTATTTGTGCATGTAAATGGAAACATTTGGTTGCGTTTGTGTAATCTGCTGACCTGAGATCTTTTGACATAAGATACTAGAATGTATTTTTTTCTTTAGATTTACAAGATACAGTAGAAGCCCGTTTATCCGGCACCCGCAGGACCTGGCCAATACCGGTTAAAGTGCCTGCCGGATATTCGGGTGGCCCACGGCCGAAAACCCACCACAAATTTTTTTTAAGTTCTTTTAATACACACCATACACACCAGACTAGGTAATAGCAGATAATAACAATATTATATTGGTACTTCAGGGCCGTACGCAGGATTTTTTTTGGGGGGGTGCGAATTGCTAGTGATGGGACCAACAATGGCCGGGGGCTTGCGGGCTGCCCCCGAAGCCCCCTCGAGGTCTCCGACGTTTTACACAGTTTGAGGTCTTATTTAATCGATTCAGAAGATCCAATATGAACGGTAAATGTTTCATGCCCTTGGTGTTTAAGAGCATCATTATTTATTCAGTGTTTATATTTTCCCCGGTAGTCCGTGTCTAATTGGGAAGGTCGAATGTGTTCACCGATAAAAGCCAACACGATTGTTGACTCGATGATGTAAGGAATGCGAACGATAAAGTAAATTACAATCCAATTAACACAGTACAATGACGAATGCTTGATAAATATATGCGTATAGAGAAAATGATCATAAACTACAGATTGACGGTAATTAATAAGTTGTTCTGCATTGTTATCCTAAGACTAAATTTCTTTCGGACTGTAATGAACAATAATGTAAGAGTAAAGTATAAATTATGTGCTCAGATATTCCAGCAAAGCAAATTTTATAAAAGACAAGAAAATATACAGAAACTGAAAATCAGTGTCAAACAGTTAATTCACACGTGTTAGAAGCCTGTTATCAGCATTATCCTGAAAATATCGTTGAACTGTGAGCAATAGTGTAGGTAGTTTTTATTTATTTATTTAGAATCAAAATGAAAGGCAGTGACCCATCAAGCAATACTGATCTGACGAAAAAATACTTGAAAAAATAAGGGAGGGGAAATTAATTCTTTAATAGCGTTCCGTATTCGAGACGCCTCGGTCGCTTTGAAGCCAATACGTCAACCGCTCTACCAATATCGATTTCCATATTATAATGAATGTGCATTAACGCGAGGGCTGAAAGTCGCTCCTATATGGAGCAGAATGCTGGACACTTAGGCAAACCTCGACCAGGAGATTAGGTGACTCGTGAGGTATATACCAGGCTTCTAAGAGACGCCCTGAACGTTTACTGGCGACAGCATCTGACAAATAGTGAGCTATATGGTACACCACCACACTGGTATCACAGACATTACTGCAGAGGCGTCTTAGGTTTAGCGGACATAGCTGGAGAAGCCGGGAGGAAACTGTCCATAGTGCTACTATAAGAGAGAAAGAGTGACTTTCAGAGGAGTCACGTTGAAGAGATTTGTGTAGGAAGAGCTGTTGCTTTGCAGACTCGACTGCACCTGTCCTTTGTATCCCGCTGGTGTGAGGCAGCAGTTCTGGGGACCTCAACTCTAACAGGTGCAGGTTAACAATCCTTTAAGTTATAGCCAATTACGTGACACTGCCCACAAACCCTGAAAAGAAATCTCAGTTGTCAATCAGTCAGATATGCAACCTCGACCTTGGGAATGTCTTCAGATTCAGAGGCACTGAGTAGGAGGGAAAGAAAGTTTCCCACAGGTGATAGAAGACAGCAGCATCACCTGGCGAGTCGCCTGGCACAGTGAATAGCACTCTGGCCTCTGAGTCAGAAAGTTGTGGGTTCAAACCCCACGTCGGCACTCGGTATCACACAGACGAAGCTGACACTTCAATGTGGTGCTGTGGGTGGGGGGGGGGGGGGGGGGTGTCCCATTGTTAGAGGCTCTGTTCTTTTGGTTGAGATGCTGAACCGAGGTCTGATCCGTCTGTTTAGATGGATGTGAAAAGATCCTCTGACACTACTCGAAAAGCGGAGGGAAGTCTCTCTCCTGTTGTCCTGGCCAACAAACGCCCCCAAATAAAATCGGTGACTCACTCCATCGGTGTTTGTGGGACAATCCTGGGCAAAAACTGGCCACTTTACAGTACGTTCTGTGAAGCGCTCTGAGCTGTCTCGACAATGTACTAAGGCACTATTATCAATTGCTAACATTATCAGATTAAAATACGATTTCAGCTTCCACAAAGTGGTGCTACCTTTTTATGTAGTGACTGTATACGGGATGATTTCCGATTGACACACCACGTGGAATAGGCGCTAAAGCATAGGCCTACGTCCATGAGTATTTTTTTTAAAGATAGGCATTCCCGTCCAGCATATAACTTTTTTGTTGGGTTCTCAAAAGCTTTAATTTCTCAGAAGCTTGTACATATGTTGTCATTGTTTGCTAGCATTACAGTCACACCTCTCAAAACTTGAGTAATTTTTACTTACGGTGATCAGATGAAAAGATGATTTTAACTCCAGAATTGGTGCTGTCCCTTGTGGCTGTTTACGGGATGATTTCCAAACGAGGATGGATTTGAGTCTTGGCGCGCGCCTATGTTTATACAATCACGAGTCACAGACTCGCCGCGTCATGGACTGGTCTATCGACGCGGTATGTTTTGGGTAGACGCCGATTCTGGTGTGCGACTCGATAATTTTATATTAATACTAAATCATTCAAAGATGTGTATTTATAATTTATACATAGTTTTGAAGAACTGATTGTTGCACAAATGTTCAATAAATTTACTTGGTATTTAAATTTGATAAAAAAATGCAATTCTCTACCCCGGAAAATGTGGACCTTTTATAATTTGGGGGGGTGCGTACGCACCCGTCGCACCCCCCCTGCGTACGGCCTTGTACTTATTGTTAAAACTACTCACTTGCGCTTCTCACCTTTACTGATTGGGGTTTGCAGTCCAACGATTCTTTTTTGAATGAGGGACGCCAGGCGGGTGAAAGAAGCGGCAGCAATTTTAAAGTTGCGCGACTTTACTAGCTGCAAGCCGAAGCCCTAGACTCTTCTAGTGGCAAACCGAAATACTGCACCTGCGCGACGATGTGGGTTATCGACTTGCCGCTAGTATGACTTTGAAATCATATGCGCTCCGTTTTTTTCACCCACTTGGCGTGCTCCATTTTGGGAGCACGACTGTAAACCTCAACCACAGCATCATGGCTTCAATCACAGCATCTACCAGTGGGGGTGGGGGGCGCAGGAGAGTAGTTTTGATGGTGAGTGCCAATGCAATATTATGTTATTATTTATGCATTTACAAATGCTCCACTGCTGTTCTGGATAAGTTCCGGTTTATCGAATGGGGACTTTGTTTGGCATGCCGGTTATACGGAAGTGCCAGTGCATTGAGTCACGGATAAACGGGCTTCTACTGTACAACAGAAAATGTTGGAAAGCTAGATTTTTTTTTATTAACTAATGGATGAGACTTGCAGCTAACTATAGAAATTTGTTTTAGTATTTGTTTATTTTGAAAGCCTTGTAATGTGGTTCTAGAATAAGCAGTGTCATTATCTATTTGGTGAAAAATTTAATTTGTAATCTCTTTCAAAGGACATGTACTTTCGATACATTTGGAATAACTTCCTTCATGTGCAAGTAGAAATTTGTATTGCAACGATCCTAGGAAGCCCTCCATGTCAGGGTGACAGCACAGAAAATAACATTGAAGATAATCCAGAGACTATCAGAGATAACATATTAGTCAAGCATGTAAGTGCAACTGCCTTGAATTGGATTTTCTTTCGACTTCTTGAATTTCTACTTGGTTACTTTATCGGATTAGTAAAAATGGATGTGACTGGGTAAACCATGAATCACACAAACAAGTGTTTCTTTGCGTTAACCATAGTTAATGCTTCCGTCCCCGATGTGTCCGACTTAATTTAATTCCTCTGTGTGTGTGTGTGTATATATATATATATAAAACACAGATAATGTATATATAATTTACTCACTTTTTCATTATGTAGCTGTTTCAAAAGTGCCAATTAATTCAGAGAATACTTGATGCTTGGGAAAGTAATGAAAAAGAACAGTAAGTAACTCATTATGGTTTATTCTGTTTAATTTGTCTGCCTTCCAAGTTTTGCAGTGAACAGTTGAAAGTAATATGATAGCTACATGTATAAATTATGGAAAAGTGTTTTCATCGAGAAACCATTCTGGGATTCTTTTACATTGGCATAGCATTTTATACCTGGGTTGAATCTAGCTCAGACGTTTTCTGACGTTTCCTGTTGTTGAGGCCCAATGTGCCTGGATGAGGCTTATTTCAGTTACCAGGATCATTTGTTTTTGAGTCCAAAACATAAAAGGTAACCTTAAGATCATCAGAATGGCCAGGACTGGTTGCTAAAAGGTAATCCAATCCTCATCACTGATATTTCTCACCTATGGTAATATGGTATAACAATGATTTGTTTTTAAATACTTATACTGTTCAGGCTGTCAAACCATACACTTGTATAGCATGTCATGAAATATAGTGCCTATATAGTTGCAGTGAAATATCATTGATTGAACCCTGGCACTGTGTAGACTTCAAGGCACTGTCCTGTGTGAAGGGGATTAAATTGTTTTTGGAACACTGCTGTGTGCAAATTGGCTGCGCACCGTCACTCTTTTACGATATCTTGTGAAGCCTCATATATATCCTCATGACGTATAAGACCTATACCAAATGCACTAAAATGGTCTACAATTGTTGATTTAAAATCTTAAGCATATTTTCCAAGCTTGTTACCACAATTTAATCAGTGACAAGCAAACCATATTGAAATGGCTATTCAAGAACATTGACAACTGTTTCGACTTCTGTTTATTTCTTATTGCCATAACAGAAGATTACTTTATTCACCTCTTCTGGGTTCTGAATCTGTCAAAAAGGGCTTATGAATTTTGATTTATTTGGTTGTCAAAGCAAACATTTTTATTGTGGGTTATTTTACGCTTTGTTTATGGCAAATTAAAGAGAAATTTTCATGACGTTATACAAATTGTCATTCATAACCTGCATCATTAACCTGTACTCACAGGCAGAAGTTGCTATTTTTTCCGCTGGCATCCAAGATGTTTTTGGATGCTTTACATTTTCCACATTTGGTTTTCTTAGTAAAACTCAATGCATAGAGTCCATAAAGATAATATCTGAAGTGAAGCACACATGTATTGTAGAGGTGACACCTGACTGCCCCATCACCCACTTAAAATTGGCCACTTGCGTTCATGGAATATTCTTGTCTTCCGTCTACTTCTCCCCTAGAGTACCTGTGTTTGTTTATGAAGACTTTTGTCTGGTAAATGAATTGGAATTGTTGTTTTTCAGATCAGAAGGTGGAAGACGGAGAGGGTACATGGGTCACTTAACGAGAATAGCAAATGCTATTGTACACAATTCTGAGAAAGGGCCAAATAGTGCACTAATGAATCAGCTGCTTAAAGGTACAATTTTTTTGTGGTTTCTTTTGAGACTGGCTGTAGCAAAATATTTCAGTATGATTGTCATTTAACCTTTACACCGATAAGTGTTTTCTATGACTGCAATTTCTATTGAAATATATATTTTTTATATATAAAACTGCATCCTTCAATGACACAATTTAAATTTCCAATTTCCCTCAAATTACTTGGTGTCATAGCTGTTAAGGTCAATATGAGAGGAATATCGAATCACTATACCTATATCCTACAAATGTTTTCTATGAATGCTACTTCTGTTAAAATGTATTTTTCATTTTGCTAAATCAAAAAAGGATATGAAAGTGAGTCCACGCCCCAGAACAACATTCAGCTCAATGAAGGATTTATACTTTTTAAAACAAAACGGCATCTTCATCACTGTTTAAATAGTACTTTTTTTGTAGCTGTACTTTTTTTCTAGGGAATTCTTGTGTTCTTGAATGTCTAATTTAATTAAGCTAAATACATTTACTTTTGCAAATTTAGTAGCAATATTTGATTATAATATGAGAGAGGAGTTAAGAATAGTTTTTATTTCTGAGCTTTATCCTAATATTGAGTATCCTTCATAAATGTATATGCCTGATTTTTTGAACACTTTACAGTGTTTCCCAAACTGTTTGTATTCTCAGATATTCCTGATGACTGCAGGGAAAGGTGGGAGACATTCACAGCCAATTCATTGGCAGAAATCAACAAGAAGAATACTGTAGATCTGGTAAGTTTGGGTATAAGTGAAATCCGGATATTGAAAGTAGAAATTTATACATTTCAGACATAAATATGCAACTCAGATTGGACCTGCTATTCCTTACTGGAATGTAAATAGTGTCTCTTTTAATTGGTTAGTTGCAGCAGAGTCCTGGAGAGTTTTGCAACCTGAGTCTGGTTGCCAAGTTTTCTGTTCATTCGTCTTTAACTTTCTATATAGTATACTTTCACATGGTTATGTTACAGTCTTGTGGTGTGAGTTTTTTTTTTAAAAAAGGCAGCAGTTAATGGTTTCAAATGCAAGAACCACTTGGTCTGGGTACAATTATTTCTTTCATACTCGGGATGAAACTACCTGTTTAGAGGAGGTGATATTGAGGAAAAATCGGAAGTGCTGAATCGTTAAGTAATTTGAATATAATTTTGTATGAAATCTCATAGGTTTGGTATCGCAATTTTTTAAAAGATAAATATTTCCAGAGATTTAACAGGTCATGTTGAGTAAATTGCCTCAAGATACTAATAATAAAGGAAACCTAAACTTCTTTGATTTGTCTGTGAATCTAGTGTTTTCAATGGTTTCATCTTGTAAATTATATTCTAGGTTAGCACACACAACATACATTCATCCAGCGATGATGAAGTTGATTTTAAGGAACAGGGATTTGCTCAGGACTCAGGGTTACAGCAAGTAAGTACTGTATATATTTCACTAAATGGCAAACTACCATTGTTTCATTTGTACAATGATCAAAACTACTTTTTTTTACACACTTTTAGATAAAAAAGTTGACTATGCATAAAATATTTTTGTTTGAAAATATTAACTGGTACGTTATTTGCCCATAAAATATCATTTGTATCTTCCAACATTTTGGTGAGACTTGTTGCACTTTTAAAAAATAATATGCAGAAAGTAGAACGAAAACATGTCCCATGCTTTTTGTTTTGGGGATATGAATCATTGTTGGAAGAATAATTTAGGATGGTTCTATGATCACAGTAGAGGTTTTAAAAAACTTCAACTCATTAGCGTCTGAAATCAGAGTCCTGAATGGTTAGAGCAGTCGCCTTGCATGTGAGAGTACCTAGATTTGATTCCTGATCAGAGCAAAATGTTGAAAAAGTCTCCACACGCCCCTTTTTACTTAGCAGTAAGTAGGAACTCGGTTATTAGTCGATTGGCAGATCACATTTCTAGTGGGGGTGGGGTAATAATCACTTAAAAACAATAAATATATTTTAAAAATAATAATAATTTGCCGCTCGCGTTCTCACCCACACCAAACTTCGCTCCCTCATTACCCGAGTCCTTGCCAGCCTCCACTGACTCCCTGTCCCCGAGAGGATCGATTTCAAGATCCTCACCCTGGTCTTCAAATCCCTCTGCTCCTCTGCGCCTCCTACCTCTCTGACCTCTCTCCTCAAACCAGCATCAGTTGCCTTCGCTCCACCAGGTCTGGCCTCCTCCCATGTCCCCCGAATCCTCCACTCCACCCTCGGCAGCCTTGCCTTCAGCCACTATGCCCCGAAACTCTGGAATTCCCTTCCTCACTCCATTCACCTCGCCCCCTCTTTTCCCAGTTTCAGGTCCCAGCTTTCTCTTTGACCGTGCCTTTGGTCACCTTTCTACCCCTGCCCCTGGCTCACTATTGTGAAGCACTCTGAGACGCCGTCCGATGTGGAGGGCGCTACATAAATTGAAGTTGTTGTTGTTATAATTTGGTCACTCCACAGCTGTTTGTGGGTCACTGCTGTGTGCAATTGACTGCTACGTTTCACCCACAAAATGTAGTCCATTCACTAGTTTTTTCTGTGAAGCACCTTGAGATGCCTCGAAGACTTGATAAGGCACTATTTCAAATGCAAGGGTTATTATGAATGGTGACAAGATGGTAAAGCCAAGCTAGACAGTCTTTTTGGATTGAAATTTGAAGAATTAAAGTTTATGAAAAGAGTCAGATTGACAATCTGCTGGTCTTTCTTGGCAGAAGTGAGAAAAATTTATCAGGTGCAGGAAGAAATGCAGAGAAACATAATGCTTTAGTAATTGAAAACCTTTATCAGTTTTCAAATGAAAATGTGGGCAAATAAATTGCACTTATATTTTTAAACAAAAATCTCTGTGATAGGAATTCAAATTGGTTAGCAGTGACTTGAGACCCAAACCTGTTGGCCAAAATGGTGATCAATTCAGTATTTGGCACAGTGGTATAATTGTGTCGTTCACAATAATGGCATTGATCATTTCATGGCTGTGCTGTTCAGATATTTTGCACACAGCATTGTTGATTTCTGATTTCAGATTTAACATGCACAAAAAGTGTGTTTTTTAGAAAAAAAAACTTAAAAGGGAACTCGTCCTTCGTAGTAAATGGAACAGTTGTGTTTTAAATGAGTTTCTATTGCTGTAAAGGTTGAAAGAATCTGAGATTTTCAAAGCTAACTGAAGCTCAGGTCATGGAATCTGACACCATTGCACAAAATGAAAACTGCAGTCTGTGGATTTATTAGAAAATAGACAGTATTAGACTTGGTAAACTGCATGAGTATACCATCTAAGCTAGGGTATCTGATCCTTATTGTTACATTTATTTGGATGGCTGTTTTAGGTTAAAACTTGCCATTCCTTCAATTTGGTTAATCAGGGAGAAGAATAACTCAGAACTAATAAAAAATTGTATTTTGTATTTGAAGTAATTTATTTTTGTTTTCTGATTTGCTCCCAAAGGTAGCAATAAACTTTAAAAGTACTTATTTGTTTCACTTTGATATTAATTTGTTTTAAAATATGTGAGTGCACTCTTCGAAATGTTCATTAAACATCGATGCTCTTAAATTGGTTTAGGCTTAAATATTAATTTATATTTGCAAAAGACCTTTAATCGCTGATTTGACCTCCAAATTGAGTTGTGGTACCAGTGTAGAATACATTTAAATTTTTAAAAAAATTGTTCAGTGATTGGTTCTTTGCAGTTTTCAAGTTGGCTAATTTTCTAATTTACAGCTGTTGAAATTTGTTTAAAGCTGAGCTCTTTGAATTTAATGCTGTTTCTGAAGGATCGTGGGTCCCTTTTTAAGTGAATTTCCCAACACGACTGGAGTATCAAGATTATATCACTGTCATTGGTCCTGGGTTTGCCAGGCCTTTTCTGATTATCAGATGCAACAAATGACGTCCAATTTTATTGACCAGTTCGGCTTCAACGATGAGGAGTTTGCTGATCAGGAGGATATCGTGAAGTAAGTATGACTTGGACATGGTGGTGATCCATGGGTCTGTATACATCAGCATTAAATGGTGGAGGAATTCGGAATAATTATGCTGATTGCAACATATAATTGGTGTCAAATTGTTACTATCCTTCAATTTATTTTCACCCTCCTTTCATGCACTGCTTTCTACAATAACCCTACATCTTAAACCTATTTTCAAACTGCGTTGGTGCTGGTGTATTTTTCTCTTTTGGGAATTGGAATATAACGCTTTATCTAGCATGTTGTACATTATTAATCTATTTGAACTCTTGTGCCTGACAATTCAATCGTATTTCTCGTGAGATATTTAGAATTTTGCATTTATGTTCTTTGTCCTCTGTGATAAGAGAATGCTCTGTGGTAGGAGTATTTATTTCACAAAAGTAAACCATTTAGATAACTGAATAAGGAAATTTGAAACCTGCCTCATTAAGAAAAAAATAGTGAGTTACTTTTACAAGAAAATTATTAAACAATTCTCTCACTGCTCCAAAATATCATAACTTTTAATTGTCACTTAGATATTCCTTTCCATGCTTTCAGAATCCATGGGTAATTGGAATCTGTATGCTTTTGAAAACGGATATTTCTTAAAGCTGTTGAGCTTTAGTGAGAAAGAGACCAGCAATACTACGGATACTGCTCTCTTTAATTGTGGCACCCAAAAGTCCAATTAATAAATCTAGGTGCAATGATAAAATCTTAATCTTTGAAGGGTTAATGCCTATTCCATGTTGCATTGCTGTTCATATGCTATTCTCATGTACTTTCCTCGTCAGTAAAGAACCTATTTTTGTGGCAAACAAGGCAAACTGTTGTAAACTGTGAGCAATGTGTAAAGTGCAATTGTGTAAAATGAAACTGAAGGTATATAGTTGATTTGCGATGATTGTCTGAACGTGGCTCGATTGCAGTTTTTGTGTGCTTATTTTGGCAAAGCTTCAAACTTGACTGAAATTTATTTTCTCAATACTTTAATGGAATTGAGTACTGAAACTAATGGGAGACGTATGTTGCAATGACAATTTGCTAAGCCTTGCTTAATTTGCATCTTGTTGAAAATCTATTTAGTCTTGATTGCAATCCTTAAACATTTTGAATCGTTTTTCAGTGCTTCCTTTGATAGAATTTCTGACATCAACTTTTCATTGAATACAAACGAGAGTGTAAGTATTTTTTAAAATTTTGGAGTATTGTCACAGATTTATGCTATTCAATTAAACTTAATTCCATTCCCAAAATGTGCAATCTTACATTTATCCTGCTTATTTGGCAGTCTTCGGTGCTTCTCTATAAAATATGTAATATAAATAGGGGGTGCGAAGGGTATTTGAGCTGCCATGAATTTGGCTGGAGTCCCGCCAGGAGGTGATTTTGGGAGTCGTGCCATTTGTGACTTTAATGGAATTTTAATAAAAGCTAATTTCAATATTGTGTAAATTCATATAACATCAACATTTTATATAATTTTACCGAAAGACACATATAGTGTGCTTCACTTCAGCAGTTAACACAAAATGAGATTCCTAAATAAAATTCAAATTGTGCTAAATTTTAGATGATCACTGTTTGATCGTTTTGTGCTGGAATGGGAACACCAGTGGCTATTGTATTTACTGTACTGCTTGTTTGGAGTACAGCACAAGTCAAAGAACTAAATGTGCAAAGTTTGCTTGTTACTTCTACAGATTAATCATGTCCATCACTAAGCAAGAACATTTATGACCAACCTTGTTGGTTGGTGTTGCATTGTCGTATTAAATGTGCTACAACTTCATTTAATCACATCTAGTTTCAACCTATTGCTTCCATTTGTGTAAAGTGATCAGTTCAGGTTTATTTCACAAGTAATGAAGATCAGTGTACCTTTCACATTACTGCTGTTTTAGAGCCCAGTCTTAAATGGTTGCAGTTGATTTTCAACTGTTTGGAACTATTAATTGCTTGGTTCAGGCTAATATAGCCTTCTATTTTGTCACAGGCTAGTGTGGCGCTTTTTGAGGCGTGCTGTAAAGAGAGAATTCAGCAATTTGATGACAGTGGTTCTGATGAAGAGGATATTTGGGATGAAAAAGATGTAACTTTTGCACCGGACGCACAAATTCGACACAGGTAATTTGATTGGTAACTCAAAATTTGTGAATATTTTGCATTGTTTACCAATTTTCTTGAATATTTATGTGATTGTGTTTCAAAAGCTAAATCTTTGATACTTAAGATATGATGGGGAATGATGAGCTGGTCTCCTGTTGCGTGCTTTCACTCCTCATCTTTTGCTACTCATTTCCCCCTTTGTGCACATTGCATTTAGCTCCCACTTGCGCTCTTGTCCTCAGGTTGTCCATGTTTCCCAGTTCCGATGGTTTGTGTGTGGGTGTCTGGCCTTCTTTCTCTGGATTGGCTAATTTTGAGTTAAAAGTTTCAAATCTATCTTTGTCCAATTTTCAGAAATAGCTATTGCAAATGATGGATAAGTTACTGAATCCCTTAGTTACTTTTTGTACAGAAGTTCAGGTAGTACAGACAGTGAGGAAAGCACGGATTCTGAAGAGGAGGATGGGGAGAAACGGGATGGTGCATTTGAGTCTAGTAGCGTCAATCCAGATGACCGAATGGAGGTGGACACAAATGATGGCAAGTGATTAAATTCTAATGGCATTTTTTGGCACAGTAACAATGCACAGAGCATGAACTAGTCAACTTCACACATGCATGTTGAAAATAGCTGCAGCATCTATACAAATTTAATAGTTCCACTCGTGTTTTAATGAAACTCTTTTAAACTCAGTCTATTGGAAGAATCTTATTTTCTCTATATCAAATCTTCCATGTTGGTGCCTTTTGCATCTTTATATTTTTATGCTGTGTATCCTGAGATTTGGGTTTTGACTGCTTAAAATAATTTTTTTACTTAAGCCTCAGTCTACAAAAGGTAACATTCATCCAGTTTGTTTACGCTGTGTTCGGATGCAGTTTGCCATGATAAAATGGAGGTATTCTCACTAACTTTATATCCTTTTGTAGAAACCATGATTAAAATGCGAACTGGTCGTCTCAACGAGGCAGTCGTGAACATTTGAGTTTAGTATTAGGCTTGTGTTAACAATCGAGGGAATGTTGCGTAACTTTTAGGTTTGACTTTAATCGTTCCTGTGATCGTGTACTTTCACGCACCTTTAAGTAAGGTTCATAAGCAAATTTGGGGCAGAGAAATGGCAATGACATCCGTGCTGTGCTGCACGATCCAATTCACATTTATATAGCATCTTTCATACTGGGAGGATGTCTCAAAGTGTATTGATACTTCTGGCTGGGCACCAACATAGATGAAAATAATAAGATCCCTTCAATTGGCAATCCAGATGATGAGCTAGGCAGATTTTTCTTCCGATTACTACAAAGCATTGTGATTACTATAAATAATTAGTTAGAGAAAAATAAATATTTGATTAATTGTTCCAGCAGCCCCAGGATGGACAGCAAACTTCGAAGTGCCTATGGAAACTGCAAATGTGACTGCTGTGGGATCTACTGAAACTACAGCGTGGAGCTCCGGGGATTCAGAATGTCAAGAAACAGGATGGGCCACCTTTTCTGATTTTTCATCTCCACTAAGGTATCACGATAAATTCCACTTGTCAAAAAAAGTAAATCTATCCATTTTATTAAATATTCTATTTGCTTATTCGCCATTTAGAATTTGGGGTGAGTAACATCCAGACACTGTTCTTGTAATCTTGCAATCGTGTGGAAATACTGTCAGCTTTGACAAGTTTGCGGCCTTGAACCTGTGGTTTCAGTAAGCTGACCTTGCCCATTTTTCTGTATCTAAAACCAGAAAGTGATATCTATCGACAGCCAACTAAATGCCTAAAACATGTGTTAATGTTTTGGATAGGGTCTTGGATCAAAACTATTGCTTCAGATGAGACAAAGAGTTCCCATAGCCACTGATTAACACAGTGGTGTTGGATTACTGCCTACCAGTAGTGTTGGATGAAAGACCCTAGAAGATGAAACTGTTAATTTGTCACTTAGCTACTGCTAAGTGCTGTACTGCTAAGACTGTGGAATTAGTATTCTGGAACGATCTGATGGGCAGAACCTCTCTTGTGATAATAGATGACTACAGCATTAATAATGCATTGTCTCAGCATATGTGATTCATCTTATAAAACTGATTTGTTCAGTTTAAAGGTCTAAAAGTGTATATAGTTTATTAATTAATATGCTACAATATTAATAATGTTAAATGAAATGTTTTCTTTTCAGTTCAACAAAGGACCCATTAAGAAGTAGCTCTCCAATTGCTATGGAAACATGTTCTGACCCAGCGGATCTTCATAGCAGTAATAGTGCAACACATACTGAAGGTAAGGTTAATCTATTGAATTCTTGTTCATCATAGAAATAATATTTTTTATAAAATAGTGAAGTAGATAGTTCAATGTTTGTAAAAATGGACCCGATTCCTTTCTGATGCTTTCCATTTGATCTTATTTGAAACATGTACCATAATGGATTATATAGATTGTGATGGTATAAATTTATCTTAATTTTTTTCAGTTCATATGTTTGGTACAACATACTGTGGTAAAAGGTCACATTTGTGTACAATACCTTTCCTCATTTTGCTATTACATATACATAATGAAAATTATCAGTCATTGCTTGTGAATGTTTTTAAGGTAAGGGCTATGTGACTAAAATTGACAATGTTGAATCTTAGCATTTGTAACTTTTAACAACTCAAAAAAAGCTACAGGTTATTTGGAAGAAAGTATTTTGATGAATGCAACATTGTATTGTTGAACCTAACCTTAATCCAAGTTAGTATTTTCAAAGCACCTTTTCCATTATGTCAATATTTTGAACCTGGTGTGTTTCTTCAGTGAATGACAATATCCATTGTAATATTGAGTGTTAATATATTTTTAAAGTGTGTCCTGTCATTGTAAACAGTAGACCATTTCAAACTAGACCTACAAATTGTAAACCATAGTGTTTATAATTTATAATTTGTGATACATTATACCTTGTATGTAGTGATGGACTGAAAACAAGCAAATTTTGAGAATGTGATCCCTATTCTAAATGACTGGTTGGGGAGCTCAACAAATCTAACTCTACGCTTCAAACTATGCAGGTTTTGTTGAGACCTCACAGGTTGCCTGCAAAAAACCCAAAGCAGTGCCAGCCATGTCAAACACAGAGGCCAACTCATCTGATGGAGAAGAGGAAGTGACTACAGACCAAATAACAGAGACCGTTAGCAATGGTTCCATGAAAGAGACAGTCAGCCTTACTGTAGATGCCAAAACTGAAACTGCTGTGTTTAAAAGGTAGGTTGAATGCATTTAAATAAGCCATAATGCTGAATGTTTATCCTTAATTCCTTCAAAAAAACAGTTAATAATTTGGTCACACAATGCGCAACTGTTTGTGGGCACTGTTGTATGCACTGCCACATTTCGTCCACAAAATATACAGTCAATTCACTTTGCAGTATATTCTGTAAAATGCTTTCAGGCGCCCCGAAGACGTGATGAGGTGCAATATCAGATGAAAGGTTATTTGTTTTGTGCATTTTTGAACAATTTGCATTATTCACTTATTATCAACTCATTGCTGCAGCATTAAATTGGATTTAACAGATTTTTAATCAGATTCTTGATGTAGTTTGCTCAATTCTTGAGTGTTATCATGACAGTCTGTTCCACAATTGATAGTTAATGCAGTGGGTGAGACTGATTTGCAAATGTGTTATTTTTGTCCGGATGCATTTACAGAAAGGTAAATTTGATGAATCAGCAAATAAGTTGAAAGCTGCTCTGTTCCCAAACTTGAATCTTTACAATTTGTTGTCTTGTATTTTCTTGTTGTTCCTTTCACTTTCACTAGATTTTATAGTTTACATCAGATATTTGCAGTCCATTAAGAGGTGTCATTGTTCCACAGTGATACATGTGGTTCTGCAGCTATAGCAGAAATAGGTTAGGAAATCTCTTCTGCTTCAGGTTTCTGACACCCCAGAGGCTTCACTGTAAAGCAGGTCAGTTTACAAATCAACAGCAAATGTCTGAATCAAATGGAATATGATTTTGAAGTTGACGAGAAATGAATGGGCTTGGAAGGATTCCAAGTACATTGCTAATTGGTAGTTTGGGCTTCATGACTCTAAAATTTGATGTCGCTGAAGATTTTCCAAATATTGGTACATTAGCATGTACAATCGATAGGTTTCTGCAGCAAATATAGAATGCAAGACCCTCACACACGAAGTTCACAGATTGTGTCTGAAAGCCAAAATGTTACTTGGATTGAACATTCATGAGTTTTGGAATATGGTTTAACTTTCAATATTTATGCCTTGGACCAAAACACCAGTACACTACAATCCGCGCCTAGGAAAAACAGCTATGTTTATGCAAGAAATGAGTTCTAATGGAAAATGTTATACACGAGGAGACTGGGAGACTTAGGCCTTTATAGCCGATTGAGCTCAGAAAACAAATAATATAATAATCTGTGCATTTGGTGTAGCGCTGTCCATGTCTTCTAGACGTCTCAAAGCACTTTATGGTATATACTGTGAAATTAATTGACTGTATATTTGTGGGCGAAATGCAGCAGCCAATTGCATACAGCAATGTCCCACAAACAGTTGTGGGTTGAAATATTTTTTTTTAAGGATTATTATCAGGTGTGTGAGTAAGGAAACTTGCCCAAGGTTTCACCCTGTCTAGATTTGAACCCAGGTCTCTCACTTGTGAGACAAGTGTTACAAATATTAAACAATAAAGATAAAACTTGTCCTTGTGGCTAGAAATTATTTGTTAAAACACTTTAAAAAAAAAAAAATAAGGTGCTTTGGTGACTAGAAGCAGGCTTACTTGAAAAGGGGTGCTTTGCCTCCTGTTAGTTTCTTAACCCAATCCAAGGAATGCTAAAAGTCTTGCTAACCAGTTATATTTGCCACCTACCTACCACAAATGCAGTTAAAAGTCTATTTTAGGACAGTTACATGAATTTAATATTCAATTTAAAAGTAATGAAACATTTGAATCTATTTCTGATATTTTTCTTGAACCTTGGTTAAGTTGTTTTTCTAAAGTTTAGAAAGTGGCACGTTTCATAGTAATGGAAATGAACCAGATGTTTTTCATGCACAGCACCTATTAAGTGCATTGTTTTTTTCTTAAATCAAGCAAGGTCATATTGAGCTGGAATCTTTCTTTCACAATTTAAGCTTCCTTTCTCTTTCTCTCGTGCTTGTGGCTTCAGAGTGTTGAAATCCTATCGGTATGTACTACAATTAAGGATAAATTAAATGTACACTATTTACACAATCTGCAAAAAGTAATCAGTTTCTTTTCACGTTTATTGCATGACTCCCAAGGTAAAATACCAAATGTTTCATTACATGCACTGATTTGAAATGTAATACCTGCTTGCAAGGCTTCATGTCTATTCACCCCATCGTTAACAGTATTTCCATTTGCATGTGAAGATATGCACATATTGCATGAGTGGAGAGTGAGTTTCATAATGGTTATGTGGTAGGACTCACATTATATCATCACCGTGAAACATTTTCAGCTGTTTGATCAACATTTTCAGCTGTTTGATCAACATTTTCAGAGAATCAATTGCTCCCATTTTTCTCTTTAGTGAGGAAGTAAACCTGTATACCTCTGAAGATGTGTCTTTAAAATATGTGCTGCCAGAAAGTTTAGAAGCTTCAAAGATGACTCCAACATCACCGCCACCTAATGATTATCAAGAAGATGGGTAAGTCTATTGATTTGTTTGTTTGCATTATCAGAACCTGATAAAATGGGGTTTGAATTGAACACTACCTGTCTAACAAACCATCCAATTTATCAGATTTAGGATTCCAAATGGAATCCAGCTTCTGACTCGTTTCTAAAACTATGTGAATAATGCAAAGGAACCTCAGAGCATTTTTTTAGGAACCAAATGATTAACACAACTGTACTTACACTGAACAAATACTCAAGTAGCTTCAGACGACTATAGAGCCGTTAAATGGGCTGGTTCACTTTGCTTCTTCTACATTGTTTGCTTACATGTCCTCATGATTCTTGAATTTTGTGTAAGTAGTGAATGCCATCCATGAGCACCAAAGGAAGGCATTTTTCCTCAATTAGGTTTAATAGGATTTACTGTGTGTAAAAGTTTTTGGTTTCTAGGATAGAAGTTTTCAAAATCTGTAAACAATGGATGTTATTGTAGGAAGAATGGATCACTTTCACGCTGCTATTTAGTCTCCACACTTACAGAAACCATTTTATCAACAGCTTGAAGCCTTCTGAAGAGAGTATAAAATCTCAGGCAAAAGACACTTTGAATGGACCTATTGATGAAGTGACGTCAATGGAAGAAGCCAAGTAAGCTTCTATTGCAGTTGGTGCATTATACAAATACAGAAAATATCTAAAGTGTTCATTTTGTGTTTTCCCCCACCACTTTTTGCAGAAAATCTAAGGCGACAACAACTTGCATTTATATAGCCCCCCCCCCTGCATAGGATACTCATCTCAGAGTGCTATTGATAGATATTCATAAGACAGAATGTAGAAGCTTCCTTGCGTCATCTCGAATATTCCTCAAGAGCATGTCAGATTGGAATTTACTGTTCTATCAGAATTAAAACTACAATTGAGTTTGAACCAAGCATGACACTGCCACTTTCAGTAAAGGCTGAATTGTTCAATTGCACTGTACTGTGTATTTAAAATTAAATGTATTCAATACTGAAATTAAGTTCAGCATGTTAAATCAGGGCACTGAGTAAAACTAGAAGTGGAGTTTTACTTGTTGCATTAGTTTGAGTAGGTGCTGTGAGCAATAACGTGGCCATATATACTATTTAAGATTATCTTCCATTTTGGGTTCAGTGTTGATATGGAGCACGTGAAAACCATATTTTGAAGCACAAAAATTGTTTTTAATGGGGAAATGTTGCTACACAGCTTAACCAAATAATAATTTTTTAAAGGATCTACATTCCAAGCCTCTTGTATGTATTGTAGAGTCTGCAAGTTAGTTCAATTGTCATGTTTGTTTTTGTTTTTATTGGTAAGTTATTTTAAAAAGCAACACACACTTACTTGATGAGTGTCATCATGCTGGTTCAGTTGTCGCTGCAAAGTCAGAAAGTCTTTCTATTTTTCTTAGTCTGCAGAAATACCCCCAACTTGTAAAACAAAATTATCTTAGAAATAAACCCAAACTGATCCATGTTACTACTTTTTACCCCAATAATACGTGAATTGCATCAGCTGTGTGATAACACAAAATTTAAATAAAATTTAATTCTGACATCCCAATAAAGTGAGCATTATCAATGAAAACTTTCTAAGTTTCAGGCAATAAAAGCATCTCCAGTTCCACGGTGCTTGGAGTACAGGCTAATAATATACTCTGATTGATTTTAGTTTTATTGCTGCTGAACTCCCAAGCACTGGGGCAAACCCATTGCTGAAATATTCAAGTTATGAATGATTCAAGGACACAGAGACAATAAAATGTGTAGCATTTTTGATGTGCTTAATAATCTAAATGTTAATTCAGTTGCAAAAGCAATTGCAATTTAGCTGAGAGGTGAAAAGCCCCTTTAACCACTGAATTCCAAACATTTTTGTGAAGCAAGATTATAGATAGGCTTTTTTATGAAGAATAATTGTGTAAATTGGCTATTGCTCCATTTCACTTAATTGACTGTTCACATTAAAATCGCATGACGTTCTCATTCATTCTGTCTCCCGTTCTGTTTCTCAGTCTGCAAAATACCTTGTGGCAGTGATGTGAAGAGGGGGTTTGCCTTGTTTTTTATGCAACACTTTCAATTGTACTTTATATTAAGTTTCATTGGAAATTTGCTTAATAGGAAGCCACATTATTTTGTTGTCTGTTCGTATAGGCCATTGAAACTTGCAATAAATAATACACCTGCAGTTCAGGGCAGTGGGGAAAACTGCACCAAAAGGGAATGTAGGAGTTTGTACTTCGTAATTGTAAATATTTGAACTTGTGAAAAGAAAAAATACTTTTAAAATGTTCTGGGTTGATAAATTTATTTTAACAGAAATTACTTAAATACATAAGCTGAAATAGATCCTTATCAGTGTTATTCTTTGTCTGTTTATAGAATTCTGCTGGAATTCTAAACGCTCAATTCTCATTAAAATTGAGTCATATTCTCACAAAAGTCAGACGGCTCTCTGAGGGATGCAGTTTTGTTTCTATGGATCTAATTTCAGAATTATTGTAACATTAGGAATTTGCACACAATCGTGTCTTCCAAGAATTTAACATTTGTGTGTCAACCCACCTGCAATTACGTATACCAAGACATCAACTGCTGTATGAAAAAAAGCATTTTTTTGTAATCCAACGAAGACATAGAGGAAAGTTCATGGTGGATTTTGTATACACCAAACATTTTATTCAACAAGTATATTTGGCAGTGTCATTTCTGCTTGAAGTAATCCAGTCTCCAGTTATACAGCATTTCCACGGAGGACATTTGAATTAGAAGAAATCTGCTTAGGTTAATGCTACACATGCCAGTTTTATAGTACACTTAATTTATGTGTAGTCAGTTAACACTGACAGATTTTCCAAGCTAGTTGCTTACATTCTCATTTCTAGATCTGCAAAAAAGTAATTGGAACTTCATCTAGATTTAATAGAAGCTCAGGTTTTCCCATTTGTTTTTCTTTTTAATGCTTCACTAAATTGATTCAACAATCCACCTTAACATGGCTGACTGTGGAGGACTTGCTAACGTTTTTATTCTTACAAAATGGTCATTTCACTTGTATGTAGTTCATGTGATGTAAAAGGTTTGATTCTTTATTTTATTTCAGCTTCGCCAGTATCTTGTTTAAAAACTATTTGAACCAAGCATCCTGTTTTGAAAGGGGGGTGGGGGTATGGAGCATTAAAATGTTTGTGTGTTCTTCTTAACAGTATGGAATTCTTGTTTTAATTGTTATAAGCTCTTTTGTTTTTCCTTTGGGGTGAACTGAGTGCTTTTTATTGCATTGGTATGATAAATTGGACCCAATTTCTTGAAATATTCTTTTTTTTCCCCCCCCCACCCCAGGGCAGATCAACGAGTTCCATCACCCGAAGCTTCCGTGAATGGCCCTGCATGATTAATTATTTCTGCTGTTGGCTGCTCCAGTCTGAGTAGCTGCTATCCAGGGGTATCAGTGGGGTTCACTGGAGGCACTGGGCCTAGGCCTATCAAAGCCAGTCACTGCTGCACTAAATTCACAAGGGATCAGGACCAGCAATATTCTTATCAGATTTTTAAGATGGATGTACAAAGAAGAGTTTGAGAGAAATGTATAAATGAGGGTATTACATGTTGGCAGATACAAAGAACTCTCTTGCGTGCATTTGTATCAAATACATGATATAAAACAGGATGATCAGTCCATTAAATATCTTGCCACTCACGTGATATTAGTATTGTTGCCATAGTTAAATGGTTATAAGAGTAGAGTATTTTATAAAAATGTGTATACATAAACCTGACGTATATAATTGAAATATACCAATTGGAACACATAGTGTGACCAAAGTGTTTAGAAGTTTTCATACTTTTTTTCATCTTGTATAAAATTTTAACTTTCAGTGTTTCTTCCCAGTGGGCAGAGTAAATTGTAGAAGTGAACTGCAAATGTAAAACTGTTATTTTGATCAATTTGCCTATATTAAACCAATTGCTAGAAGAAAAACTAATTGTAAATGTTCAACAGTGGCTTTTTGCTTCAGGTTTTATTCGTAAACATTTCTTGAATTCTAGAATGAGTAGAATCGAAAGTCCTTTGATACGGATTTTAAACGTATTTATTACTAAAGACTAGTTGGCCATTTGTTATGTCACTGAACAACCGTAAGGTGGTTCATTCCTCTGAATTTTACATTTTCATGCTTAGAAGTTGTTCAAATCAATGGTGAGGAACACTGAAGATTGGCCTTGAGCTGCATGTGGCTTGTGAGTGTTTCTCTTTGCTAAAGGTCTGCATCAATACATTGCCTGGATGATTGAAACTGTTTGATCTTGCTTTTACTTTTTTTCTGAATTCAACCAACTAACCATGTTTTTTTCCCAAACATAATCCTTTTATTTCAGATGCAAGGATGATAGAACTTAATCAGGGGGAACTGATATCTGAGCACTTAATGAAATAGTTGGCTTGAAATAAATCTGTTGGCTAAAATTTTTAGGGAGAGGGTGGGAATCCTTTCAGTGCTAAAGTAAAACAATGAAGTGGTTAGCCTCCGCTATTAAATTCAGGGATTTGAAGTGTTATAACAAGTTGACCCTTATTCATTGTGACCTTAATGTACTGTTAATGGGAGTGGCAGCTAGTTAAGTTGAGTTAAGTTAAGGCAGCTTTGGAAAAGTGATTTGACAAAGTGCCAATGGTACTGGTTTTAGTCAGGAAAATAATTGATGGTAATGCAAGTGGAATTTTTGAAAGAATGTTTTTACGTTAGAAAATTGTCTGTTTCAGGAAAGTAAAATAAGATATGTACTCACTATTTCTGTGGCCTATTCTTTGCATCATCTACATCAACTAAATTGACAGTACAACCTTTTAAGCACCTTAGCACATTCAAAGTGGAATGATTTTTTAATGAAGATTGTCGCAGGTAATTCTAACATCCTGAGTTTAGGATTCAGCACCAGTAAAGGATGCAATCTTCTATGATCTTTCTAGCAGTTTTGGGCAGTATAGTGAAATTTACTCTGGTAAATCTGAATTGCCATTTAAATGTCCGAAATATAGCACAGATTTGTGTATTTGAAGGCTGGGATTTTGTGACATCTCTAAATGTAGAAAAGGTTTAAAAACTGAGGTAAGATGATAGTAATTATTTTCTATTTGTTTCTAATGAGGGAAAATGGAGGAGTTTGGAGATTAGTTTCCAAATTCCAACTTTGGGTACGATGGTGCTACTTGGCTGAGGCTGCCAAATAGGAGAAAATGATCTATTTTGCTGTCTTGACAATCTTCATTTGCAATGTAAAATTTAATAGCATAAATACTTTGCAACAAACTTTTTATATTGCATTCGGATGGACTAACCATTCAGACAAGCAGGTACAAAATGTACAAGTATTGGCTTCTTAGTGTCCAATTATTCTGGTTTTACGATACATTTCTTTTTCGTCCTATCTTCAAATGTACATCCAATATACAATGTAAATATCTTGTTGAAATTAATATGCCATTAGTTAAAGTTTGCAATAAAGTGAACTGCTTAAATTGTATTAACATGATGGTGATCCAATATTTATCAAGAAAATCCGTTGGACAAATGTGTTTGTAAACTGAAATTTCAGCCTCGTCTGTGTTGAGGTTTGACAGTTTTCTTGTGTGCATTTCATTCTGTTCTTTGGAATGCTTTGACAAAATTAAGAGTAGTCTTTAGGACCTGTACCCACTTGTCCCCCCCCCCCCCCCCTCTCCATCCTTGCCAATGCAGATCAATTGCATGTTCTTGCCAGCAACTGTTTGAATAAGATCAATATATGAAATGATAATGATGGTGGGAATTCTTAGTCCCGCAGTACACAGAGAATATGTCCGAGTTCATGGCACCTATCTCAAACATTTTCTGAAGAGAATTTTTGTGGGAATCCCTTTTACAACTTACCAGAGCAGTTTCTCTTAAGGCCTTATTGTATTTACACTGATCTTCAATTTGGGGAGGGAAAATGGTTACTCTTTTTCTAAGCAGTTTACCTTTTCATTCCTGGAAGACAAATTGCATAAATTGTCTTCATTTAAACAAAATTGTTTCTAACTCAATTATTACACTTTTCATTTGGGAATGGTGCTGCCACAGTAGAAATTTAGGATACGATTTGCTGCATTTCTGGAAGAATGTAAAGGTTTTCAATAATTTTTATTGCAAATAAAAGGTTTGCTTCTATTAGGTTACAGTATTTAAACTGCTGTGTTGCGATTGACTGTCGCGTTTCACCAACAAATATACAATCAATTCACTTGACAGCATTTTCTGTAAAGCGCTTTGAGACGTCTAGAAGATGTGGGAAGCGCTGTAGTCAAATGCAAGGATTATTAATATTAAAGATCTCAATCCAGGATGTTCTTTACCCAGTGTAATGCAGTGATGTGACATTTTGAAAATGTTCATGAACAGATAGTTCTCTCAGTGTTTAAAATTGTAAATAAAAGCAGCTAAATTCTATGCGTCTGTCGAACTGAATTGTTCAATGTTTGTTTTTACACTTGTCCTTATTTTAATCCCTGTTTCATTTTTGTTTAATGTACTGTATTTTGAATTAATACTTTAGTATTTGCAGCATCAGATTACTTTTGATATAATTGGCATTGAAATTGCAGACTTCAACTATTCAATCCAGATAATCTGATGTGTTTGAATGTGTCATAATTTTTATATTATTATAATAATCCGTCCAAAAAAACCCACAATAATAAAATTGGTCATTTCAATCCACGACTGTTTGTGGGACACTGCTGTGCGCAATTGGCTGCCGTGTTTCGCCCACAAATATACAGTCAATTCACTTAACAGTATATTCTGTGAAGCGCTTTGGAATGAGATAAGATGTGAAAAGAGCTATATCAAATGCAAAGATTATTATTATTGTGTCGTAAGTCATTAACCGCAGCCTACTATTATTGATTTGATAATTGTATTCAAGTTATTAAAAGTAATATAATCCTTACATTTGATAAAGCACCGAGAGGACTTCTTGAAGTACTTCACAAGATATAGTGTAAAGTGGAGTGACTTTTTTGTAAGTGAAAGCAGCAGCTGATTGGTGTACAACAATGTTTCACCTACAGCTGAGAAGTAATCGACCATTTTTAATTGGGGGGATTATTGGCCAAAACACCAGGAGAAACTCCCTTTTCAAAATGTTTAAAATTCCATCTGACGGCACCCAATGTCTCACCTGAGGGATGTCATGTCGAACAATCTAACCCTCAGTCTGTGATGACACTCATAGCATGGCTAAGTGAATTCAAAGTCCTGAGCCAGGCTGATGCACACACATTTTTGTTTGGTCAGACGGGTGTCTGATACATTGGGAAACTCATCATCATGTTTAAGAGAATCAAAACGAAACTGAGTTACCTGTATCCCACTTGTAAATGAAAATGCGAGAGATATTTCTTGAAATGGAATGTGCAATACCTGGGCAGCCACAAACAACAATAACTAAAAACAAAATTACATTTGTAAAGTGCCTTTCACGTCAGGCTTATGTCCTGAAACACCGATCAGAGATCAGGAACTGAGTGGGCGATGGGGCAGGATTGGGATGAGGGCGGACAGGGGGATAGGCTGCCAAAATGTAGGGTCTTGAGTCGTGCCTTGAACGAGGCAAGAAAGCAGCCGAGGGGATTGTGGGATAGAGTTCCAAAGACTGGAGGCAGAGAGGCTGATGATCGAGTGCTGTCGTGGAGGGACTTGAAAGTGAGGATGAGGATTTGAAATTTACCCCGTTTTGCCCACAAATATACAGTAAATTTTCCTAATCTTCTTCATCCTGCCTCGACCCTTCCCCCTGCTCTTGTCCCTAACTGTACAATGCTTTGGAACGTCCTCTCGACGTGAAAGGTGCTATATAAATGTAAGTTTTGATTGATTGATTGAGGGTTAGGGAGCAAAGTGGGCAAGGTGGTGGGGGGTGGGTTATGGGGTCGTGGAGCCTGGTGTGGGACAGGACATGAGCTGCAGAGTTCTGGATGATCTGCAGCCTTTGGAGTGAAGAGGAGGTTGACAAGGAGTGAATTTCCATGGTTGAGCCTTGAGGTGACAAATGTGTGTATAAGAATTTTCGGGATGTGAGGCAGTGGTGGAGTCGGACAATGTTGCAGAGGTTGGGGAGGCAGAGCAGGTCATAGCATGGACATGGAGAAGAAAGGACAGTTGAGGTTGAACAAGATGCCCAGATTCTTAACTGGCTTGGTGAGGTGGAGTGTGCAAATGCTGATGCTGCCAGTGCCTAAGGCGCTAAAGCGCTGGTGCAGTTTTGCTGACATTCAGCTTCAGAAAGTTGGCTTTCATCCAGGACTTAATGTCAGACAAACAATCTGTCAGGATGTTAGTTGTCCGGGAATCAATGGTGGAGGCAGAGAGATAGAGTTGGGTGTCATCCTTGTATTTGTGGATGTCACTGAAACCCACAGCGGACAGTGACCAGGAGCAATCACTGCTATTGCTCTCACGTGGTGTCTCCCTGCTGTGACCCACCTCGGTAGATGGAAGCAACTACCCTTGTTGACAACAATGTTTTTAGATTACAGCATTGCCTCTGAAGGTAACATGAAACTTAATACATTATTGTTTTTTTTTCGCAAATCTGTCGGTTTTGCTATTCCTTCCATTAACTTCAATCCACAGCTGTTTGTGGGACACTACTGTGTGCAATTGGCTGCCATGTTTCGCCTACAAACATAGTCATTTCTCTTTACAGCATATTCTGTGAAGTGTTTTGAGACATCTAGAAGACGTGAAAAGTACTGTCAAATGCAAGGATGATTATTAACTTCACTTTGAGATGCAAATGCAAGTATTATATATGGAACCATTACTGCCATTTAAGTGCTTAAATTCCACTCAATTTGCTCCCTTAGTACAGATGACTCGAGCCTTCTGCTTGTTCTTCGTCCCTCTTCTACCATTGGTGGCCAAGCTTTCAGCCAACTCCAGAATCACCTTGTCTCAAATCCTCCATCTGCTCCCTTCACCCATCTTCAGATCACACCTGAGGAACTTGCCAACCATCACCTCCCCACTCTCCAACTCACAGTCCAATTCAGGAAGTTGAGCAAACTGAGACATGACCCACTCAGTGTCAAGGTTGCTATAAAAATGCATGTTTTTGCTGATCAATTATATTTCATTGTTTGAAACCAGAAGAATCTAAAGAAATAAGGACCAATAACTTTGGTTTCAAATACAAATTTTCCACTGAAAGCTACATAGGGATCATAACTTCATAAATACAGATACATGACATTATACTCAACCCCGGTTGGAGAATCAATGGTGTTTGTGAGCTTTCCTGTAGGCTGTTTGGGGATTTGATTAAGTTTTTCCACAGAGGCTTTCAGAATAGTTTGGTTGATTTATTGTGCAATGGAAATCGGAACCGGATAATTCAGCAACATTCCCCCAAAAAACTTTGAATTTACAAAATATTTACATTTATCACATATGCCTTCACATTGTCTGCAATTAATTAGCTAAGCCATTTATGCAATGAGACTACTTGTTGTTGAAACTGTATTTATCTCTGGGCTATCCAGGCCTCATTATTTGCTTGTACACATTAGCTAAGATTTGATTTTCCTTTTCAACAATAATCAATATGGCCTTTATTTAAATTGCCAAGAGGTTTTTCTGATTATCAACATAAGTAGCACACAGAAATCATATCCAATCACCGTTGTACATGTTTCTCAGACACAGCCTAAACGAAGAAGCAGAAACTAATTTGAAGGGACCACCAAAATAAGCTTTTGCCAACCACTGTATTCATAAGCAGGTATGACAAAGGTAAATCTAAATTAATTGTGGACTAATGTTAAAAATAAGGCAGACTCAAGATTGGCCAACAATTCATTGATGCCATGACAGTCAATCATTAGAAAATGCCATGTCAAATCCCATAATAATATTTGCATTTGGCAGGCCTTATCAGTCAGGAGACATCACAAAGAACTTCAAGGAATACACTGAAGTGCCGTTTCTTTGTATATTTTGTGGGTGAATTTGCAAGTTAATGGGGGCAGTGGTGTAATTCGATTTACTTCCAATGTGGCATTGTGTTTGAGAACACCTTTTTTTAAAAAGAATTAACTGTCTTAGACCTGACATTGTACAAGTTGCATTTATCTATTTATATTGAAGGTGAACTTCACTTAAAATGTGTAAACATATGGAGTTGGGGGAATAAAATATTATTGTAAATTTACTGAACTAGATATTGGGGAAACCATGGGGAAAAGCAGCCAGTTATTAGCTCCCGATTGCTACCCAGGGACCATCGATGGAAAGTGCACGTTTGTGGATATTGGGTACAAATAGAATCGGGCTCTGTTCTGATGCCCTCCATGATGGAATAAACAGCTGACAATCAAAGTCCAGATTCAGACTTGTGTGGGTGAGGCCATCAACGGCCATGAAATTATAGACCAGTTAAAATATCAATGCCTTCAGGAACGGGAGGAAATTAGGACAAAAATTACTGGGTGAGAAGAGTCCTTTCACCACTGGGAATGAAGTTTGAATCCAACTGTCATTAATTGTGTGAACATCTGTGGATTTAAAAACAGTGAGACTAAACTAATGGATTAGTGGAAAGTCTAGAAGCAACAGATGAAGGTACTGATTTGGTACTGAAGCGGGCACCACTTTGGTGGCATCATACATAGAATACAATACAGCTCCATGTCTCAACTGAAGGTATATCCAGGACTTGTAGGCTTAAAAAAAAACATTTTCAGCTTGTACTTCAGTGTTTAACATAGATAACATTAACAAACACTCATTTTTACACCCCAGCCAAAAAGATAAATGCACAGGAAAGCAAACTGACATTTGATTAAGTCACATCAAAAGGCTGCACAATTTATTAAAGGTGCCCATTCAAAACATTGATTCTTTAAATAGTACTTTTAGAATGCAATACTAAATATTCCTCGCTAGTGCATAATTGGAATACCACATTATTTTGGTTTTATAATTGTAAATTGGACATGACAGCTGCTTTAATGCTTAATACAAATAACTTCAATATGTAAGATAGAAGCAAACTGCATATCTTCAATCAATAATATATCTTGTTACCAAAGGGCAATGGGATAAAGCACTTGACTGGTGGACAATTTTCACGACATATTGCAAGACAAACATACTTCAAAACAGAATTGAGTTAACTAAGTTTAAAGCAGGAACATTTTAGGTATATTATTTATCATCCACAATGCAAGTGAAAATATACTTTTAACAGGCTGAACTCGAAACGCACGTGCAGACATGGAATGCTTTTTAATAGAGTTACAAACCTTGTATAGTGTACTATTTAACTGACACATGCATTCTTAAACATGAAACAGCTGCAGTAGCAAGAGCTCAAAGTCTTTGATGCAGAAGTAGGTTGATTATTATGAGGTCTTGGCAATTGTTGGTTGCACATCCTCCTACGATTCCTCATTGATCTGAAGCAAAGAATTAATCGCTGCATCCTTGTTGCCTCTTTGTGCTTCCAGCACTGAGCGGACCACCTCTCTGTCCATGTTAGGGAACATATCCTGGATAGATTTAAGATCCTCCTCACTGCAAAGAGTTTGTAGACCAGATACTTGGTTTGGTGCTGCAACTGGTATCATTCCTTGTGTGTAGACTGTTGGCACTCCTATTAAATGCAGATATGTAAAAGGTATATTTATTATTTACAATACAATCAACAAGTAGGAGTAAATGTAATCAATGTCCTAGTTATGAAAAAGCAATGATATGGAAAATGTTTCAGCATGCAATTATCAGAGCTATCCACCATTACCTTGCATATAGTTACAATGTTCTGAATAATGAGGAGTGGGAATCTATTTAGTTTATTAGACAAACTGGATCAGGTTTTCTTCTACACTATAAGAAAAATTAGCGCAATAGTTACTGTGGACTGGTTAATATCCACCGTTACTTTGTCACTTTATTCATGTGGGACCGTGCGTGCTCGAATTTAAACTAACCATGGATCAATCAATTAAAATTTACATTTATATAGCGCCTTTCACATTGAGAGGATGTCCCAAGGTGCTGTATTATTAGTTTTTAAAGATTCCATTGATAGAAAAACAAAGCAGACAGGAATTTAGCAGACATTTGAGTCTGAACCCGCCCCATTCCTGAAATGTGGGAAATAAGCCGAGTTACATCAATAAGATTTTGCATTTTTAGCTATCTTTGTTGTTTAATATTATATGTTGACATATTGGCCTGTAATATTCGCAAAGACAGTCCACTATTCCAATTTGTAAAATCACTATGATGCAAATATTAGATGCAGGTAAGCAGTAGTAGCTAAAAGGCGGTTCAGATAAGTACAAAACATCCATATAGTGTTTAAATGTAGAAGGAAGAAATATTAGGGTTTTCAGTAGTGTTTATTGGTAACCGTTACCATAAACATTTGTACTGAGAAGGCAATATAATTTTATTCAAAAAATTGTTAAGATTTCAAAAGTATTAAAAATATTCTTCAATAATTTCTGAAGATACAATTATATGTTAGCACCAAAGTTAGGGAAGATCCTTCATTCTGAAATGTAGAGCAAGGTTGTGAGAGGATCAAATGTAATACTATCGCTCTATGTCCAAAGCAAAGTTCTTAATCTTGAATTGCGCAATTAGCATAAATGGCAATTACAGTTCGGGTCGACTTTTGAAAACAGCAACGTGGGAAATCAGCATACAGGTTACCACTTAACATTTACCAAAAAGTAGTTACTTTTATGCTTAAATACCAAATAACTTATGAATTTTCTGTCATAAGATAAAGGCAGGCTGCTAACTTCTAATTAATAAGATATCTTCAACAGTAAACTCAAAAACAAAAAAAAACTGTTGCAGCACCTGACAGGTAGGCAATCAGGAAGGAATGCTTGTGCAGAGCCAAAGGCAGTCTTATCTCGCCTTTTGATGTTCTTCCGAACAGGATAATTTTTTAATGAGCAACTGAAAAATTTATAATGGCTCTGCTTGGGTTAGGAAAGCAGATCATAACACTAGAAATGCAGTTTTCACCTTACATCAAAGAGTAAGTAAGGCTCAGAGCACTGACAAATGTCGCACATATAACCTTGAATTCATTAATTAGCCTGTACCCATTTCCAGTAGATTGTACTACTGTTATTTGCTGATGGTATACATTCTTAGTGTGCAAAGCAGAAATAGCATTACCAATACTAGATTAGTGGAAAAAAACTTATTTGCAGATATCTTGCAACTCTTAAGACATATGCGTAAGCAACAGCCATTTTAAAGTACAGAAGCAAATGCATATTCAATGCGTGTTCATGCAGATTTAGCCTGTAAGGAAAGACAGCAAAGTGTCACCGTCAAACTTACCCAAAGCAAAATACTCAAGCCCTGAAGTTGGTAATGAGAAAATTTAAAGCAACAAAACACCAAGGAGAAGCAACATTAATAACAACGTCAGGACATTTGGAATTCAATTAGTAGTTTTGACAAGTCAAACTGTTAAATTTAAGGACTTCCTACAAGCCACAACCACCTTATCCCATGCATCATAGATACTAACAGTTTCTTACAATAAGATCAAGATAATGTTAGGTTAAATGCTGTTGTAACAGACTTCCTCATTCTTTGTACAGTATATAGTTCAACCTCAACTGATGAACAGGCCATCACCCAAAGAGGTTAGGTTTGGAAATATAAACACACTGTCCTTCTAATTGTTTTGATTATGGTACAGAGGTGAATTGCCATGCTCAGAGCTGCAAACAAGTTCTGAGTGAAATTTCTCAATCACTAAAAATAAGCACCAGCAGAGAGAAGGAAAGGAAGGAGCTTTGAATGCCATAGTTAAATCATTCAAAGAATGAGGATGATCTTGCCTGCAATAAACAACATAACATTGTTTCTCAATAGTTTGACTTTCCCATACAGATCAATTAGATGTAAGTAGAACACAAGAATGTAGGATCTTCTATCAGCACATTAGCAATACCAAAGCGCTTGATTTAACCTAATAAACTGAGATATTAACCCATTGTGAAATCCTGGAGATTACAACAACAACAACTTGGATTTATATAGCGCCCTCCAAGCCAGAAAGTGTCTCAAAGCACTTCACATAGCTGGGCTGAGCCAGGGAGAGGGGGGGAAAAGGTGCCAAAAGCGCAGTCACCGCTTGAAAAGTCTTCAGGCGCGACCTCAAAATAGGAAAGCAGGGGGAGAGGCAAAGGTAGTGAGGGAGGGAGTTCCAGAGCTTTGGGGCGTAGTGACTGAAGGCTCAGCCGCCGATGGTGTAACGGAGGATTCGGGGGACGAGGAGGCCAGACTCAGTAGAGTGAAGGTAACGGGTATTGTCATGAGGTGTCACAAGAGGTAGAGGGTGCAGAGGAATGGAAGGATTTGAACACAAATTATTTAAAGGAACTACTCCACAATGGTGCCTTGCAGAACAACATGTTGCAGGCTTGGCCATTGTGTGTGGATAGCATGAGTGAGTAGAACAAGTTTCGACTTTTACTGCTGGTTGTTGACCAGCGAAAGAAAAACAAACCAATTCTACTATCCATTTGATACCGTTCATCTTTTAAAAATTCAGCATCATAAAATTGAAATAATTTATACAATTTTGAGATTATTCTCAGGGCTACTCTTTCTCCGTTGCTGTATTTCTTTTGTTGAGTAACCCTTTCACGCTAAGTAATCCAATGAACATTACAAGTAGCTCATATGCATAAAATATTTCAAGGAAAATTAGGATGAAAAGCAAAGCTGAACTTGAATGTTGAAATGTCAGCCCATGCAATACCGATATATCATATACCTTTCATCTGAATACAGTGCAGAAAGAAGGCAATCGGCTTAAATACAAAGTTATTTTGCTTTGCCATCATATCTATACAGACAGACACACACACACCCAGCTCTGCCAGTAGAGTAAATGACTTCTAAGTAAAAGTGAGTACTCTAAAATCCAGCCTATTAATTCACACTGAACTCAATAACTAAGTTTATTGTGGTTTCACCTGGAAAGTGAAAGGTTTTACTGTTGGGTTGTGTTCATTGTCTTTG
Organism: Hydrolagus colliei; assembly: GCA_035084275.1. Lineage (NCBI taxonomy): Eukaryota > Metazoa > Chordata > Chondrichthyes > Chimaeriformes > Chimaeridae > Hydrolagus > Hydrolagus colliei. The sequence goes on along the minus strand of CM068757.1, from coordinate 6,716,597 downwards.
AAGGAAAATCGAGCCAGTGCCCTATAAAAGCTAATCAGCCAATCAAAATCGAAAGCCGGAGAACAAATGGTGTATTGGTACAAAGATGCAAAATAAACTCATGTGCTATCTTTAACACCACCACATATGGTTGGAACTACTAGATATTTTTACCAGTTTTCTAAAACAAAGGCAACTCTATTGCAGTTTGCAAGTTTAATAAGCTAAAGACTTAAAATACCTACAACGAAAAGCTAAATTTCCATCAATTCGGAAATCTATTACAGAACACTGTATGGGTGTTTGTAGGCACACACGTCTCAGGACTAGTCTTTCTGCATTGCTGTATTTCTTTCGTAGAGTAACTGTTTCATAATAAGCAATCCAATTAATGCGTGTGAAAAGACACACGCACGGAGCAGAAATATGTAAACACAGAAACATTTGGACCACAGTATTTCACTCCCTGCTGAAACTTCTCCCAACTCAATCATTATAGAAAGCATAGCAATGAATAGTTTTTTGTGTGTTTGGAGGAAAGGAAGGACAAATTGTGACAAGTATTATATTCCACGAGGACCTCTTTAAAGAAGATAAAACGGTTTAAACATACCTGTGATAGGCACATATCCTACTCCTTGCTGGTAGACAGTGGGCATGAGCACTACCGGCTGTGGCTGCACTAACATATTTGGCGGCAATATCTGTTGGAACATAAAAATTCAATGACGCAAACAGAGAGGACAGGCAACCAAGACACTCTGAGGTTATAAGAATTTCAATGTCAAGCTTCAATAATGTCACATGAAGTGCACTGACTGCCTCCAACCACGATTATAGCTCGTACTGAATTTCTGGAGGGAGATAATTTTGAAATCAATTCAAACACACCTAAACAACTTGAAGAAATGTACAAGAAAGTGCCCAATTATAAGCTCTGGTGAAAACTTTGAACCATATCACAAACAGCTCAATTCACATGAAAATAAAACATAATAGATTTAACATACTACTGTACCATGGTAGCCTTGATTTTTTTTTACTAATTTAACAAACCAATACAGGAATGGGATAAGGGCTTAAAATAAATAGTTTAAAGAATCAAAACCGATCCTTGATGTTATTGGGCCTCAAACAAACGGCTTGATCTTGCCATCACATTTGATCTACTTCACCACAAAGTATAGGTCTTTATGGAGTTTCTGTTTTCAAGAGACGGAAATAGTTCACTAACTGATTATGAATTTGTCGGTCAGACTGGAGTCTAAATATTGCAAGGAAAGCAAAATTGTCAAATATCTTGACAAATCTCTGTAAAGTGATTGTTCTGCTCCAATGTTCTGCTTCTGTGCTACCTTCCACTTGCCATCATGTGGCTTCAGAGATCCTCTCTATGCCACGAGCTGTGATAACCACTGAAGGCAGATGATCTTTACTGAACAAAACAACTTTGATTTATAGAGTACTCTCCACGCCGGACGGCGTCTCAGAACAGTCTATTCCTCTTGGGGGTTGATCTATGTAGGCAACGTGCAAGACTGGAACGAGGAAATGTGCAAGACTAAACTCACACAGGACTGTGGATCCAGCTTGTGAGGTCAGCTTAGTTGGCAACCAAGTGAAAACTAAAACAAGCTTATTACATGATTGTAAAGTCACAAAAACACAAATGTTTCACTTACAGAATAAGACATAACAAGGTTGATCATTCCTTCTTTGTCATCACCTTGCTTTCCACTGAGACTGTACCATTCATCTACTATTTTCCCTTCTTTTAGTAACTCAGGAATAGTTATGTGGGTCCAGGCAATTCTATCATCCACAGAAAAAGCACGCTGTAAATATAAAAACAGTGTTACCTATTATTAGCAAAAAATCTCCCGAGTAAATTTGCATGATTAAGTATAACGTAACATGAAAATGTTAATAAAGGATGATTTGGATCATCAAACCAAATTTCCTCCACAAGTCACTGCATGTTCACCTTACAGCAACTTCTCTTCCTTTCAACCTCTAAATTGTTCTCGTAGAACTCAGCTATGTCTGGAAATAAGGTATTCAAAGTAGTAACATGTACAATGGCAACAAAACCCCAGATAATAACCTCACCTCATCAAATATCTCCAGGTAAAATGAATCGACACCAGGAGAGACAGTGCACTGAATAACTTTGTTCCACCTTGGGTTTTTTGCTCCATTATGTGCTGTAGGTGTCTCGTACACTGCATAACCAAGACGTACTCTGCAATATGGGTCCATACGTGTCATCCCATAGTTCTTTGCGAGTTTTGCCTGGAGGATTTACAAAGAGAATCAAACCATTAAAAATAAAAGTATTTTTGCCAAATAAAACTGGTTTTCTGTCAAACCTCACTCACCTCAAGGCAAGAGATTATTTAACCGTTAGTCTTGGGATATTTTAAGAAGCTCTCGTTCAGTCAGCATTTGTAAAATGTGTAATGATTTGGTGGCTAACGAGTTACAATTAAGGTACTGATTTGGCTCAATTGTTGCAGACTTTCTTCCACAGCTGAAATACATAATGATCAGAACTATAAAAGGCTGGGAGGTTGGATGAAAGGTTTGTGGATTTGCTTGTCATTCAACAATCAGTGCAGTGGGAAATGGAACTCACAGAAAACAAAAATGTTTTCCCAATGAAATCCAGCTGCTGAAAAGCAATGAATGAAACTGAATAACAATGAATTCCGTAGTGCCGTATGGAAACAGAGCAGCAAGAATTGGGCCATTGCGGCTTGGTTTGGGAAGAAGTGCGAACACTGTGCAAAGTCAAATGCAAGGATTATTAAACTTTTCTTAAAATATTTGACCCTTTGATTTTGCAGGAATGAAGATTTTTTTTAAGATCATGTGGTAAGTGAAAATAATTTCCCTTCGTAGAATTTATGGTGAAAGACATCAAACTGGGTGGAATCTGTTTCAACGTAAAATCTATAATGCTGCAGGAAGTAATGGAACCTCCTAAACAGAACTAACCATCAGTAGAACAGACATGTAGGTGGTATCTCTTCTGAATTGAACACAATTACACCAATTATACACTATGGTTTTAAAAAGGATTGAAAAAATGCAAAGTTGAGCTTTCTATAAAATTTGGTCAGTGTTGAGAACATTGACTCTCAAGCTAAATATATTAAACGAGGGTTAACACATATTAAATGTACACAGTGATTCCTAAGAGGGTGATGAAATTTGTTCTTTTGTTTGTTTCTATTGTTTGGGCAGGCAGGTATAGTTTGGGGATTTGTTGATAATGGCACTGATACCTGAGAATTTGGGCAAAAAAAACCCGGGTAGCTGCAAGCTGGTGAATTTAAAATCTGTTGTAGGAAAGATATTGGAGGGAAGATATGGGAAGGCATCTGGAGGATGGATAAAGTACCACCTGGAGAAGCAATTATAAAAATAACCAAACATGTTTTTATGGGAGGGAGGCAGTGGACTGGAAGAGTCTTTCTATTCAATTTTACAGAATTATAAATTTTACAGTTTTATCGTTTCCTGCTATTACTCACTCGTCCCTTTTGCCATGTTTATAGTTTGTCTGCCAGAGGCAATTGAGAGTGATGGGATCCACACAAAATGTCTGTTCTTGGGACTATTATTGATGAGTTTTTAAAGAAAGGATTAATAATGGTACGACACGTCTGAAAACACAAACATATTTCTAAATCTTAAGCAATTTAGTTTCTTTCAGGACATCAAGATTGTGGAAATCCTTGGCTATTTAATCATTCTGTCCTGTAATCTTCTAGCTTTTAAAATGCAAGTTTAGTATACCCTGAGCCGTTACCTTGCCTTCAGTCATTCTTAACCTTGGTGATTTCCGACACAATGAGATTGGGCCCTTCTGATAGATTTCGGAACTGTAGCATCACCTATCTAACACATAATGGTACAAAATGTTCTGAATAATGCTGATTCATCTTACAGTATGTTGGAAAACACCAATGATGTATAGGAAGGGTTCCATAGGAATGACCAAAAGTGATTGCTTGAAAGAAATGAGGTAAACCCAAGCAATACAATCTGGTATAGATAAATTATCCTGAAGATTAGAAGTAGTTGGAAGTGTGCAGCCAGATTAAAAACTACAGCTCTGAAAATGAGTTATATTCTTATATCTGGTGGGTAGATTTTCTCTTACGTCTCGGTCAGTAACAGTAAAGCAGATTTTGTGCTTTTTATATTTCACCACTCTGAGTCATCGCACTGTCATCTGCATGCTCAGACACAAGAACTAAATTTAACCTTAAAATGTTGACTCATTCTCTCTTAGTTTAAAAGTGAATTGCTTTAAATGTTTTATACAACTGCAGTAATACCTGTTTACTTAACCTGTCTGATTATAATTTAGCCCTTCTATGAAGCTATTCATACCACAAATCATCATAGGAAGGGCTAAATTAGGTGCCAAATTTGATCACTTTTAATAAGAAAACTGAATTATTCCAGACACAAATGAGTGACTGGCTAAGAGTACATCAGTAGCTGGAGCAAAAACTCTTTGTTTTGAGCGCAATTATTCAACTGAAGCCTTTTGGGGTTTGGCAAAAAAGAAGTGTATGTACATGGGACTTTTCAAGCAATCTAGCAGCGTAGAGTTATTTTGTTGATGATCTGTTGAGGAAGTTATGATCTGCAAATCTATACGGTATTTCCAGTACAGAAAGATTTTTAAAAAGCTGTACCTGCACAACAGTGACGCTGAGCCTCCCCATGGTGGACATGCTTGCTCCATACTGTAACTCTTGTGCTGCCTGGGCATCAAGTTGAACTTGATGTTGTTGTTGAGTTGGCACAATCCGAAGGAAGTCTTGGGGTAACTCCCCAACAAATACCTTAAATTTTTGGAAATAATAATGAACATGAAAATATACCTTTACAATATATTTTGTGACGCGTTTTGAGGTGTTTCAGTGACAAGACGCTACATCAAATGCGAGGTTTGTTATTATTATTATTAAAATGTAGTGCTTTGCTTCTTGCCTGAAGCACTACCAATTCTCTGGTTATTTGCGTGTTTGTAGCGCCTTTGGACACCCTCCCGATGTGAAAGGCGCTCTACGAATGTAATTTTGTTGTTATTGTTTGTCCAAGCTGCTTCGTCCCAATTTTGGTGCAATTGTTACAGAGATCAGCTATTATAGAACTAGTAGTTATGATCTCTGGTCTCACCCAGAGCAATACTGAGGGCATTACAATTTATCTCAGCACTCCTAGGTAGGGAGGGAAGAATTGCCACATTCAGATTTTGGAGATGCTATAAATAGATAATAGCTGTGCCACCACAGATTGCTAAACCAGCTTGATTTCAAAATACAAGCTGACTCAATAATAATAATCCTTGCATTGACGCCTTTGAGATGTCTCAAAGCACTTCCACATCTCATACTTACCATAGAATAGACTAGGAGAGTACCTGAGATAGTATCACACACAATCATATGTATCACTTTATACATCTAGTCTCCAGAGACAAATTGAAAATTATTCACTTGCAATGCATGTCAGTCTCAATGCATATAAAGAGATTCTGCTTTATGATAAGAGTTGGTTGGAGAACTTGAAGAATAGGAAAGGTGTACAGTTTTGCCTTTAGGTAAGAAGCAATGTTGTCCTTCCATTGCAGAAAGTATGCATTCTATTTGAACAATCTCTCTCTGGGATTTCCAAGTGTAGGTGGGATACGTGGAATTCTCAGTTTGGGTTTTAGCCCTGTGATGGGTTTCCGAATGTGTCGACACCTGCTGACTAAACAATAGCGTTTAATTGACACAACTGAATACTGTTTAACAGTTACTCGATGCCTATTTCTTAGGTCAGGGTATTGAACAATATACGAATGCAAGGGTGGGTAATTGGGCTTGAGGCACAGATCAGCCATTATCTTACAGAATGTCAGAATAGGCTTGAATGGCCTACTCCTGTTTTTATGTTTCTGGTAACTGTTTTCTCCCTAAAATGGGAACGGGTATGCAAATAGTCTGTTTGACTTTAAAAAAATAATGGGAAATTGTACACTTAACCAGATCTCGATGTATGCGTTGAGTACACAGAACTATAACATTGAGTGTTATTGTTCAGACTGCCTATAATATTGCCGCATATTGGTTTAGCTGCAAAACAAACAACGGTATATTCTGTGAAGCGCTTTGAGGTGTCTCAACGACATGATTAAGGCGCTGTATCGAGTGCAGGTACAATTATTATTTTTTATTATCATCAATATTGCTCACGGTAAGATGGAAAAGGGAGGAGGAGCTTGTTGCATTGGGGAGCAACAACAAGAACAATCCTTGCATTTGATATAGCGCTTTTCCACGTCGTCTAGACGTCTCAAAGCGCTCCACAGAATATACTGTAAATCAACTGTATACCTGTGGGCGAAATGTGGTAGCCAATGGCGCACAGCAGTGTCCCAGTGTCGTGGATTGAAATGACCAATTTATTATATATTTATTTGAGGGATTGTTATTATCAGGCGTTTGTCTGTCTGTGTTTGTCTGTGTGTGTTTGTCTGTCTCTGTGTGTGTTTGTCTGTGTGTGTTTGTCTGTCTCTCTCTCTCTCTCTCTGTGTGTGTGTGTGTGTGTGTGTGTGGAGTAAGGAAACTTGCTCACGGTTTGGCCCTGACCTGACTGGAATCGAACCCAAGTCTGTGAAGTGTAAGGCGAGAGGCTCTAACCACTGAGCTGCTGGTGTGTGTGTGTGTACCTGGCGGACAGTCAGTTTGTTTTGCACTGAAGAAAAATTGTAGAAACACCATTTTTGTTTTAAAAAAACAGAAAAACAGACAACACACTGAAAGGGGACAGATTAAAGTGGGTGGGGTGGGGGGGGGGGGGGGAGTGACACAGGCTTCACCCTGTTTTGCTGTAAATGGGCCGAGAGAGAGAGAGAGAGAGAGAGACAGACACACACACAGAGAGACAGACAGAGAGAGACACAAACAGAGAGAGACAGACCAGGGGTGAATCTCCGGGCCTGACTGTGTTTGGGGTGAGATGGGGAGGGATGTGAGGGTGGGGAGAGAGGGTAGGTATGTGTGTGTTGGAGCTGGGGGAAGCTTCTCCCTCCCTCCCTACCCCACCCCCCCCCGGACACTGATTCTCTACCTTACCGGGCCTCTCTGGGTGACGATGGTGGTGGCCGCCATGTCGCTGTCTGTCCCTCTCTTCCCCCCTCCCACCTCCGCCCGCCCGCCCGTCTGGCCACGCCCTCCAGTCGCTCGCTGATTGGCCGACGCGCCGCGACGGCCGACGTCAGCGGCCGGGCACGGTGACGTGAGCCGCCCTTTAAACCTTTGGCTACACCCCCCCCCCCCCCCCCCCCCACTCTCCCCCCCATCGACCTGCTCATCATCTCCACAGCAGCCAATTATCTATCACCTGTATAATAAATACAGTCAACAACAACAACAACAAAATGACACTTGTATTAGCTTCTATCAGGTCAGGATGACATCCCAAGGCGCTGGACAGTCACTGCTTCAGAATCATAATCATCATCATAATAATCCTTGCATACGATATAGCGCTTTTTACATCTTATCGACGTCCCAAAGCGCTTCACAGAATGTACCGTAAAGTGATTTGACTGTATATATATATATATATATATATATATATTTGTGGGTGAATCGCGCCAGCCATTTGCGCACAGCAGTGTCCCACACAAACAGTCGTGGATTGAAATGACCAATTTTATTATTGTGGGGTTTTTTTTGGTGGGGGGGGAGTGGGGGAGGGATTATTATTAGGCGTGTGGAGTAAGGAAACTCGCCCAAGGTTTCGCCCTGACCTGCCTGGATTCGAACATAGGTTTCCCCAGCTTGGTCTCCCCAGCTTGAAAGACAAGTGCTCTAACCACTGAGCCACAGGAGCTCCACGTCATAATAACCATAACACTGTAGTAATAATCATCATAATAAACATCACAATAAACATACTAATAAACAATGAGTTTTTAACATACTGATAATTGTTAACAATGATGTTACGTGCTGTTTGCATTGTATTGTGTGTGTGGGGTGGGAGTGGGGGGGGAGGGGGGATAGGAACGAGAGGACCTTGGTTTATCATTATATCCACAATAATAAAATTGGTCATTTCAATCCACGACTGTTTGTGGGACGCTGCTTTGCGCAATTGGCTGCCGCGTTTTGCCCACAAATATACAGTCAATTCACTTGACGCTATATTCTGAGAAGTGCTTTGAGATGTTGAAAAGATGTGAAAAGCGCTAATATCAAATGCAAGGATTATAATAATAATCCTTGCATTTGACACAGAGCTTTTCTAGGCGTCTCAAAGTGCTTCACAGAATATACTGTCAAGTGAATTGGCAGTGTATTTGTGGGTGAAACGAGACAGCCAATTGTCACAGCAGCGTCCCACAAACAGTCATAGATGGAAAAATGACCAATTTATTATTGTTGTGTGTTTGTGTGTGTGTGTAGTAAGGAAACTTGCCCAAGGTTTCGCCCTGACCTACTGGGAATCTAACCCCGGTGTCGCCTATGAGCTGAGTGCTCTAAGCACTGAGCTACAGGACTCCACATGTGGTTTGTGGGGACGTCGCTGTGTGCAATTGCCGCGTTTCACTCAAAAACCACAGTCACTACACTTACAGTGAAGCGCTTTGAGACATCTCAATGACATGATAAGGTACTGTATCAATTGCAAGGATTATTACACTAACTCCTCCACTCCCTGGATTTACCAACTCTGCCCGCCCTCCACAAGGTCCAGATTATTCCCAAACAATTCTTCCTGTGTCACCTCTCGCCCATTGCGCCTGTCCTCATCCACCTTCACAGACTTCCTATTTTGCAAGTTCAAGTTCAAGATCCTCACTGTTAAAGCCCTCTACGATCTTGCTCCTCCTCCCTATCTCTGTGACCCTCCTAAACCTTCACCAACCCTGTCTACTCCCTCCATCCACCCGGATGGCACTTGCTTGCTCCATGACCCTGCCCTGCTTGCTCCTCTCCATTGGCAGTTGAATCGAGCTTGAATCCACAACACACTGAATAATAGACGAGAATGTTATCAATTGAGCCAGGCTGACACACTTAGTAACCAAAATAATATTAATCTTTGCATTTGATAGAGTGACTTATCATGTCGATGTTTCAATGGGCTTCACAGGATAGGTCTACAGAATGTAATGACTTTATATTTGTAAGTATCCTTTCTCAGCATTATGTTTAGATAGAAGCTGAGTAATGTGCGAGTGAACTCGTGGGTGCATTGCACCATCTTACAGAACGTTATGTTTGGTAATCATCATAGTGTGTCTGAGCACTTAGCAAATTTCGATTATGTAAACAACACACAGTACAAAGATAAATAGTAAAATCATTACTATCCATCCCTGGGCTATTGATCTACCTATTAATGTCATGTGGATGTAGACAGAGGACACGTTGGAGGATGTAAATGGTGTGGTGCGTTAGATCATTATCCTTCCTCCTCTGGGAGTTGGGTTAAAATCCAGCTTGGACCAATGGGATCAAATCTGCCTTGTTTGCTGTAATGACCCTATTTCAAATAAAGTTGACCATTCCACAGCACAAAACTGTCGATAATTTGGTCCAATTTGGCAGTTTATTTACATCTTCACTTGAAAGCCACGGACAGGTTCTCTGTTGGCTGCAGCAAACGGTTTCTTAGTGAACCACGATGGACTGCTGTTTTAGGTGTCCGTGGTTAGTACTGATGATAGACATTGATGTAGCGCAGCAACGTGGAGCTCTGCTTGCAGAATTGTTTAACATATCTAAGTACTGTACAGAGAGCTGGCGAGTTTTAAAAACTACCACGGTTTTGTCCTGTGGGTTGGTCAACTTCATTTCAAATAGGACTGTTATAGCCAGCGGAGCGACAACTTTGTCCGAGCTGGATTTTAACCTAATTCCCAGAGGAGGAGGATAATGATCTAACAGGCACTGCGGTATCTACATAATTCAAGGTGAACTTTGCTCCATTCATGTGTGATTCGGTGAAGAATGTTGAAACCATTAAGGCCCATGATTACATATTAATTGGAATGTTGACTGGCATATGTTGCTTGGCATATGCTACAAGAAAGGTCCTGTCAGGCCAATGAGAGGTTGACATAGATTATGCGATGATATGGTTGTACAGAAGCATTGCTAATTGAGTTGTAGTGGCAATCTGTGTCAAAGATGGCAAATGCCCTGCTCGCTTGTTTGCATAGTGGCCTTGTGCCAAAACTGTAAGTTATTTTCAGCAATATTTAGTGGGATATTTTAATAATTATGGAGTATAATGCATACACCGTAGCAATTCTCTGAGACCTAATTCTCTGCCCTCGTAACTGCATCCTCTGCATGATTTTTAACTGAAATTTTGCAAATGAATTGTTTTTTTACATTCTCAAATACTGGTTGGTAATCCGTGTTGTATATGAATTGAGCGAAATAATTTTCTACTGCAGATAATCATCTTACTCAATGAAGCTGCATTGAGTAGTTTCACATGAGTGCCATCAGTTTTCTGCATGACAAATGCGGTTCTCGGGTAATTTATAGAACTAGAATATATTAGAATATACAGCACAGTAACAGGCCATTTGGCCCAAATAGTCTATGCCGGCGTTTATGCTCCTCATAAGCCTCCTCCTGCCCTACCCCAACCCAGCCTACAAGTATAACCTGCTATTCCTTTCTCCCTCATGTGCCTCTCTACTTTCCCCTTCAATAAATCTATGCTATTTGCCTCAACTACTCCCTGTGGTAGCAAGTTCCATATTCCCACTACTCTCTGCGTAGAGAAATTTCTTCTAACTTCCCTATTTGATTTGTGATTAATTTGATCTATTTGTGACATGTCATCTCATACTCTTTCTGCTTGGAGAGGGTCTTCGGGAGGTAAATGTAACAATCTGAATGACCTAATGTGGCTGTCACGAGGAAAGTGTGCACATTGTAACTTGGCATCTGTTCCAAAATTCCCACTCAATGATTGGAATGAATGGGTCACCCACTAGTTGAGCTTCCAGCACTGTCGATGTCAAATCCAGCAGTTTAAAACAAAATCTAAAGTGACAACTGTAGACGAGCTTGAGGTTCCTCAGATCGAATCGCTTGCCTGTGGTTCCTCAAGTTCACTTTACATGATTTGATCATTCTGGGTTTGTGCTCACAACGTACCCGCCAAAGATAATAATCCTTTCGTTTGTTATAGCGCCTTATCACATCCTCGAGACGTCTCAAACAGCGCCCCACAGAATACACTGCAAGTGAATTGGCTGCACATTTTGTGGGCAATACTTGGCAGCCAATTGAGTAAAGATATCCTATGTCCAATCTCCCTTTGCATTTGATTGTCCTCTGACTTTTCTGAAAGTACGCATGGTATTTCGGGGTTGACCAAGATCAGTGACGTTTTCAGTCCCTCTAGAGGAAGAAAGGAGAAGTTGGTCATTTCTATGTTTATGGTAAGGTACACTAGCGAAATACATTTACACAATTCCCAGCTATCAGCCTACTTAAAATGTATTGCTGCAGGACAGTGAATGTGGATTAACGTTTCAATTAAATTTAATTTGGATTTGATTGAAAACCAAATCTGTGCTCCTATATTGTACTGCGGTGTTGATTTCCACTCAATAGCAATATTGCACATTGTATATACATTCAATTTAGGTTTTAAATCCCTAAATTGATTTGTCTATAATAATAAAAAAAGATTTTATTGATGGTTTCATTTACAAAAGCTGCATTTGGTTTGTTTAATAGTGTGCTAAGATAAACGTATTGCCCTCTGGTGGACAAGAAATGCCATTAAGATCTCCTCAGAGAAGCTGAAAGAGCAAAAGACTGCCAAATAACTACGTAAATAAGGCAAAATAGCTTGATTGCTACTTGATGTCCAGAAATCTGCAACCTGACAAACACAATAATATCAGCCGAAGAAATGGCATTGAACATGATTTACTGCCGATAATTTCGGCCACGAAAACTGATTCCTATTTAGGAAAGCAGTAAAGCAGTTTTCTCTCTCTTGTTTTAGTGCTAATACTGCTTGCTGCCCAGGGCAGTGTATCCAATAAAGTTATGCTAGTGTCAGCATTGTAGTTTTTTTTTGCATACAAATGAAATCTTTCGTCCGCAAAAGACAAAGTATACGTCGGCATGAATTCCAGTGTATGAAAGGGTAGAACCATAAGTCTTCGAATGGATGTCTGGAAATCCTTCATCACTTGGTGGCAAGCTGTGAGTGTCTTTCTGGCTGGCCTATGATTATAGGATATTCTTATTCATCAATGTTTCCCAAAGATTCTGAGTGCCGTGTGTTTCGAGACTCTACTCCATATGAAAAGCACTATATAAATGCAAGTTGTTGTTGAGTATTGTATTGAAGCGCTTCGAGACGTCTAGAAGACATGTAGAAGTGCCAATATCAAATACAAGGATTATTAGTTATTATTGTGGTTCTGATTGTTTGAGTTGTTACTTGTGTTTGTGCTTGTATCTTGTTGGCAGAGCTGAATGAGTTTAGACACATTCCTTTGCTGTGTTTAGCAATACTGTGAGTGAGATAGCTTGTACTTTTGGTCGCTATTCAATTGCTTCCTCATCTCATCTAAATAATCCATGAGGAATACAACATTTATGATGCTCAGCTTCTGGTGTTATCTATCTACAGTGTTGCCATCAGTAGCTCTGCTCTTTCACGATGCGTTTGAGCTGGAGATCTGTTTCTATCATCTGTAAATGGATGAGCCACATGTTGTACTTCTCTTTTAGTAGTGTTGATGTTTCTCCTCTTCTGTCAATGATTAGTCTCTGGTGAATACTCTTCAAGAGTTTCTGCTCAAGAATGGCTCACGCATTCATTTCACCCTTATCCTGCCTGCATCATCAACAATCTTCAATTGTTTACAACTACCAGATGGGTATGGCATTGTAGCCTAACAATAGCTCTTTTCTAATCTGGTTTTGTTTAGTGGTAGTTTGGCAAAACGCCCAAATATGTCAGGAGATGGAACCCACCAAGACTGAGGCTGAGATCATTGTACTGTACTCTTGAGGTTTTTCTCTGGGCTGGTATTAGCTCAACTCCACAGAGCTAAGGCCTCTGAAATAATCCTAAATTTGAGTTAACCAAATATCTGTTCTGTTTGGAGCCCAAGAATGACACATTTTTAAATCATAACAAAATACAGGATACACTTCTGTCCTCTCCAAACAATCTGATCCTTACAGCATGAAGCCATGTTATAACCAGCATTAGCCGATTACATTATTATCGTTCGTTTATTAACATTATTATGATTTGTGTACCTTCCTTCCTCCACACCCACACAGTCTTGGAGGCATTTGTGGATAATCTTGATGGCTTGGTTAAAATGACCAATTGACTTTACAGTATATTCTGTGAAGTGCTTTGAGACGTATTGAACACATGATAAGGCACTAAATCAAAATGCAAGTATTATTATTATTTTTATTATTATTTCCAACTACACTAGTTGGCTAATATTATCTAAGCAACATTCCTACTAAAACAGTAAAATTGTATAATGTAGTGCATTTACTTTGTACCGAGGCTATCTCTTTGTGGCCCTGTGTTAATATCCAATTGTGTTTTCACAAGTTAGCCGGATGTATACAGTGAGAAATATTTTCCTACATTCTCAAGCCTGCTCTCATTTTGACATATGTAGACAGCCTGTGAAAATTGACAGGATATTGCAAGGGAGCAATTCCTCCGCACAAGTGTATCTCAAAAGATGATACCCTCAGGCTTGGCCCTATTTTATTCAGATGATACCAGATGCTGTTGTGTAAACTTGAGACCGAGATGAAGTTAGTCAAGTAGACGAAAAAGGGCACAACTGAGGTATCTTGCGTTTGATTCCAGATTTGTGGGTGGGAGCTTTTAGCTTCAGCAGGTGCATAGATTTAGAATTGTTCTTAAACGAGGGAGAAAGGTGGCTTTGTGCCCAGACCTCGACTGTAAACCTCCCCGGCGGCAGCAATAGAAGCCTATTAAAATAAATTGGAGCAACTAACATACACTTTTCTGTTGATTGACACTAATGCCTTGTTTATACTGCTGGAAGCAAAACCATATCGCTTCAAGCAATAGAGCGATATGGAGTGGGAAGCCTCATTTATATTTTCCACATTTCACATTGGCTGAGCCAGGCTGAACGTCTCACTGCCTGATTTTTGAAGGGCTGAGCATGTGTATCACAATAGCGGGTGTTGCTTTTTCAATATTACTAAAAATAAACTGTCCTTTATCCCTTCTAGTAGATTATTTGAGGCTGGAGTCAAAATTGATTGCACACTTTGAAAATCGATGCAAAGGAAATATTCATTTATTTGGTGCTGTGAAGCAGGATTCCGTGCGGTGGAACAGAATAAATGCTCCATTGGCCCTAGAGGTACAGTGCGTTGATACCTACACGATTTAGAAGCTAGAATTCAGCCCTTAATCTTCTTGTGCAGCAGTATAATCTGCTGCCGTTTGCTGCGCCAAGATTGCCCTTTTGCCAAAATGTGATATTTCAGTTTATTTTGAGCGCTGGTATTACTCAGTAATGCTATGCAATTGGTGTTATTGTGTCACTTCTGATGCAGATGGCAAATCTGCCACTTTGAGGGCTGCGTGATGGAAGAATGGCCAAAGGTAATATTGGCATGGGACAATGTATTCTGTTATTTAGTCGTAAATAACAAATGGAATTCATTATTCCTTGTAATGGAAATGTTTTCAAACAAAAAAGGAGGTTTATATACTTTGAAAAAATATATACATATATAATAATCTAATCACAGAGTTGTTTCTCCATAATGGTCCCAGGCTGTGGAGAGGAATTTGGTTTTGTCATTTGTCCTGCTGTCCACCCTCTAATAGCTCCTTTGCTGGAAAATACTCACTCGCAGTAGATGTCTCTTTGAAGCCAGAATCAGGCATGGCTGTACTGCATTCGTAGTTGAGTAGATTGCTAACGCCCCCTGACTATGTTTGTACAATGGAGAATGCCTGTTTTTGTTGGATTTTCCATCAATGGGAAATCATATTTTCCTTCATCCGATGCATACGGGAAGCATGACATCACTGTGGTTTGCTTCTTTTCTGGAGTACTGCAAATAAAACTCTCCACAGAGGTTTAGTTTACAACCAAGAGTCTCTGAAAAGTCTCTTTGCATCATTCGTGAGTGATTGGGTGTGACCACAATGAAAATATTGCTCACATTCTCCTCCTTCCGATGCAGAGGAATCTTTTTGACATCTTTATTGAGATCTGACAAAGATGTACACAACTGCTATTTTCCTACAATGATTGCACCTTTGGGACTGTTGAAAGGAAGATTGGGTTATCTGGAGGAATACATTTTTTTAAAAATCGAGAGTCCTATTGCTATTTGCCGCATTAAATATTAAGCATATTTATAATAATAATCCTTGCATTTGCTATTTTGACATATCGTGAAACATCTCAAAGCACAAAAGTTACCATTATGTGTTGTGATTGTATTTGTAGCTGAACATGGCAGTCAATGTATGTCCCACATAGAGCCAGGAAGTGAATCACCGAATTTTAATCTGGGGGAATGTCAGTCAGCACGCCAGGAGAAACTCCCTATTCGTTTTTATTGAAGAGTGTCACGAATTCTTTAACATGCACAGCTCATTTCTACCATAACTCGCGTGTTGTGTTTATAAAGCTACAAACTCGATCGTCTCCCAAAGCACTATAACAGAGTGCAGTGCCTCCTTCCATAGAGGGGTTTAAATCTTACGTTTTTTTTAAAAAAAAACTTTGGAATATGTGTAATCAAAATGCTCCAGAATACATTTCTGCATTTTGCAAATTCGTTCACGATTTATTTTGCCAATGAAGAATATCACCGTGAGGACGGAAGTTTGAAGCCACTTTTCATCCAGGAATTGTATTCTATAAACATGCATCCAACAAGCTTTTAAATAAAGACGACATGTGGATATAAATTGCATAAGAGTAATATCTTCACCATAACAATTTGGGATTTATTTTTAATCCTAATCCGATCCTTGTTTTTTTTTATTAAAAAAAAAGCAATTCTCATTGATGTCTTCACCCTTCTCTCTAATGTATAATGACAGCGCCATATGAAATAATGCCAAGTAACTGCTTCACCACAGTATGCATGGAGAATGACTCATATGTCAATTTCACAGTGAAAATCCCAGAACATTATTTCATACAGATCTAGAAATAAAGAGAATGTTGCATATCGTGATCAAGGCAGCACAACGGCTGTAATTGGTGATAAATGATGCAAACCACAGTATTGTTCAGGTTAGCATCAAAAATATCTGTTGGAATAAACTAGTGTTTGGCACAGACATTGGATGAAGGAGCAGACAGGTTGCTGTGACATGCATGTAAATGTCCAAGCAGAGGCCAGACATTTCCGAACACTGGCCTTGGGAAATCAGTGGTCGAGTTACTGATCTTGTGTATCTCTTTGGGGTGTTAATACTGTGGTGTTATGGAGCTGGACTGACAAAGGTCTAGGAGCAGGTTTTCAGGTTGTCCACAGAGAGCTATGAAAGGGTGAGAACGTGAGGTTTTAATCTGAGTATAACACACCAGGAAGTTTGCCCCCACTCTCACCAAAATCAATCATTGTTGATGAAAAATAGACATGCGTACTCTGGTACCAAAATAACTTGAGGATTACTTCAAATTTTAAACTTGCATTTTATGGATGGGTAACCTGGAAGATGACCTTTTTTTACCCCTCGACTGACAAAATGTGCCCACTGGTATCAGTTGCACACGTCAAAGCATTGAACTCAGATCTGTTCATGAAGCTTCAGCAAACCCACCTACTGCTGTGAAAGTAATAACTCATTTCCATCAATGTGGCAAAATCAAAAATAAAATGCCATTAAGCAAACATCAAATACTTTGAGCTTTGAGGGTCAATTTCAAAATCCAAATTCAGGATGAATTCAGATTATTTAGAAAGAGAATCAGTGGCATCAACTATAAGCCTCCTATATGTCCCTCGACCCCCTCAGCTTCACCATCAGGAGCCGTGGTTTCAGCCACTATGTCCTGACCCTCTGCCTCAATCTCTCTGCTTTGCCCCACTCTTAACCTGTCTTCAGATCATGCCTGAAGACTGTTCTATTCGATTATGTCCACGGTCCACCTCGCCTCTCTCCATGGCTTGGTGGTCAAAGTACACCACGGTTGAGTGCTCTGAGACATTACCCTGCGAGAAGGGCACTTCATCAATGAAAGTTGTTGTGCCTATTGTTGTTGATACACTGGCGAATGTAGAGAATCACTTTTTCTTTCTACCCAGCAAGTGTTGAAGATTTGTTACTGCATTATAGAAACATATAATAATGATAGTGCTTCTCTCCTCTTTTAGGAGGGTGATGAGATATGTTAAGAACTACACATTTCTGAACAGGAATAATTTGTGGGAGATTATGTAAAAAATATTCATGGATCACAACAGCTTTGTTGCAAATTAAGTTGTTTACTGAATGCTTCTGGACTTTTTTTTTATTACTATTGTCATGGTACAATGCTGATTATCTTCACATCTTTTATGTTTGGGTGTTTGGAAGCTCTGGACTCGAGCAGACCAGTGGAGTAGGTGAACAGGCTTTAGTGATGCTAAGCTCGCTTTCCCGCTGCGCCAACTCAAGATTCTAAGGGTTCCATGGGTTTTCCCTCCAGATTTGAGTTGGTCTAAACGTAACTAAAAGCGATGTCAATGTTTGCTGCGCCCAGTATAGCTTCACTACAAAGATTTTGGGAAAGCTAATGTATACCATTTATTATTCATGTGCTCTGCTAATTATATGAAGTTTGTAGTGTCTGTTTGCTGGTTGTATCAACCTTAAGATGGATCAGAAATGGCACAATGTGAAGATTGGATCCCTCTCATCGCAGTACATGTGATCACAGAAATACTTTTTTAAGCATGAGGATCCTTTGAATTTTCTGAAATGTATTTCCAGCAGTTGAAAGCGCAGAAGAGAATATTTTTCTCCAAATTTAAATCTAATAGAACTTGACTCATTTGTTCTCATCTATATGTGTTATCACCAAATATGAAGTGATGAACAGGCTTCAAGATATTTCTGATCTAAGTACTGAAAATTGCAATTAATCTTGGTCCTGTTATGCATTTTGCATTTCTTAACTAACATGTTGATAGCTTAAGGTTAGTCATCTTAGTACCATTTGTGTATATATAATATATATTAAAAAAAACTTGAGCTTCTGATTTACTTAGATGGATACTTCGAGTTTGGAAATCACTTTTACACTTCAAAACACAGCAGAATACCAATTACAGGTACATTGGAATTCACCAATAATGCCATGATGACTGAAGCCATTCTTCCATTAAAACATTATGATTGTGCGTTAAGATAGACTGTAAGAAACTACATATTTGTCATTGTGTTTACCTTACATATTATAATATACCAACTCCCTAAAATAAATATTAAGCAGAATTGTCCTGACTCTCTCTCTCTCTCCAGCCCCCACACCATCCCCACGCTCACATTTTTGTAGTGAAAGTGATGAAATATTTGCTCCAACAATATACTCTGTTTCACTTTCAATGACAAGTTAGCAAGTTGTTGTGATGCATTTTAAATTTGTAAAATTCCTGGGTAGGATGATTAAGAGGAAAACTATGAGAAATGAAGATTGCCAAAGGATCGCTTGTCACTTGTTTCACACTAAAGTTTGGAAAATTTACTGATGAGGGAGAATGATATCAATTGGATTCACTTTTTTTTTAAAAGATGCTGTTTTTATTTACTTTTCTCTCGAGGGTTATATCAGAAAAGGGTATTGAAGTCGTGAATATTTAAATGCGAGCCTACCAGCTACTTGCCAGCTACCCTGCTTGACTTGATTTCCTCCACTTTAATTGAATTAGTTACAGCAGTGCTTTCAGCTTGAGCCCTGGAGCATGTTTGAGAAGGTGGTAGGTCTGTTTGATACTTCATCACTATGTTTAGCTTTAAAAATGGCTTTCTTTTTCTGAGTGGGCACAAGCTCACTCGAGAACAGTGGTGAAAACTTGGGAGCTTCAATCAACTGTGGTTCAGTCATGTGGCGCACAAGCTTTTGTGTTGCTTTGTGTGTGGTAGGGAGAGGAAGGTAAAGAAGTATTCTGGTCTATGCTTAGCAACATATATGGAGCTCCTGTGGTCAGAGCACTCACCTTACAAGCATGAGATCTGTGTTCGAATCCAGGCAGATCAGAGCGAAACCTTGAGCAAGTTTCTCTACTCCACACGCCTAATAATAATCCGTCCAAAAAAACCCACAATAATAAAATTGGTCATTTCAATCCATGATTGTTTGTGGGACACTGATGTGTGCAATTGGCTTCCGCGTTTTCCCACAAATATACAGTCAATTTACTTTACAGTATATTCTGTGAAGCGCTTTGAGACGTTGATAAGATGTGAAAAGCGCTGTATCAAATGCGAGGATTATTTTTATTATTATATAGTTGTGCTTTCTCCAATCTCAGTGATTACCTATTCAAACATTATTGATAATCAGTTTCCAGCACCCTGGGACGCCCTCCCGACATGAAAGGCGCTATACAAATGTAATTTTTGTGTTATTTTTGTTGTTTATTTTTTTAAAAACTCAGCCATTACATATGGAGGTTTGCTCTTTGTTTCTGCCATAATTAAACAGCCTCTCGAACAGCTTTTTGGGGGCGGACAGTGCACTAACATAAAGAGTGCATTATTCATTTCTCATGGGCCTCCCTGTAAGTGTCTCCAAACCCATTAAAGTGCAGATTAGCTCAATTCATTCTAGTCGGAGCCATGCTAATACCTATTTTACCCCTGCAGTTAAGGGATTGCATTTAAAATGCAACTGGAATGCCAGATGCATAGCGAAAGAACTATAACAGCTATAGGCAAAAACATTCTGACGAATATTGCATAAATAGTGTAAATCTAAACGCAGAGCTGCTGAAGAGCATTGTATATACGGAGCGGTTCTGGAATGTTGTGATGCAGACAATGCATTTGTAAGCAGTCGCTGAATCGTCGCTGGGTCACTGTGCGCTGTTTATAGCTACTCTTTATCGCAATTTTCCTGCTGAAAATGGCCACCTCTTCAGAGATCAAGCTCCCTTTACAAGTGATTTTCAGCATGAGAAGCTAACTGAGCACATTCTCCGCGCCTGCTTCTTTCTTCAGTGTTGCAGTAGAGGCTTAGTTGAAATATTGCTGTTGGCTCTGACATACGACAATGTGCTTATTCTGCACCAACTTGCGATGGAGTGGGTTGAAGTCCTGTTCTTAATCCATTTTATTTCACAGTACCTGTGAATTCCTTGCCTCCCTCAGTCATTTGCTTAGGTTATGGGTCCCCTACAAACTATAAGATTTTAAAATTCATGCTTGGCAGCATCTGCCCATTATTTCATCTTACTCCCATGGTTACCTTTGGAATCTTGTTGTTGGCCCTTTTGACTTGAGTTTCTAAATTCAAAGATCTATTTTTGCCATCCAGGATAATTATTTGACTGTCAACTGTGTACAAATACCAGGTCAGGTAACAGCAAGATCTGGTTCATCTGCACAAAATGTGCCACAACTTTATTCATTAATAAAACTGTGCAGAATTAAATAGAGTTAATAAAGAAACCAGGGGGAGGGAAGAAGGGGAGAGGGAAGTTCCATGTGGGTCTAGATTTACTCTTATTTATGTAGAATTTTAGAACATCCAGAATTTGGTAAATTGTTGAATTTCATCTCCATTCTTACTACTTTTCTGTACAGAAAGCAGGCTTCAAAATAAGGTTGTATCGAATAATTTGCTACATCTTGGACTTTATAAAACACTGCTTAAATAAAGTGGAAGTAGAATTGGCTAAATGACGAGAGATCCTCTGCCTACAGCAGCTACTGCTCGAGAGGACATGGAGTTGACCTGATCCCTGCAATGCTATTTCTATGAATTTCTCTTGTGGAAAATGTGTGCAGCCTCTGTCTGATACTTCAGCCTAATGGCTGAGATCAGGCATCCACCATTGTGGATCATTGTGAGTGTTGAACCAGATCCCACTCTCTGCCTGGGTGAATTGCATGTAACAGTAAGCTGCACGGCTTCACCTGCAAAACAGATTTGAGGGAATGTGTATTGGGCACCAGTTCCTTATACAGTATACTCTAGTAATGCTCACTTAATGTGAAGAATGAGCTGAAGGGACCATTCTCCTTGTCCACCAGGGAGTTAAGAGACCTTTACTGCATAGAAGAATTCATGTAACATTGAGCTCTTATATATGAAAGGCGCTATAGAAATGTAATGTTGTTGTTATAATTTGCCAGGTTTATTCCCATTTTTCTTTTAATCCTTTGAGTAAAATAGTTTTTCTGCACCAAAGTGGAAAACCTAACAAGGTTAAGAGGTTGTAGTTTGTTCAGTTAATACTGTGTATTTAGAAATCTTCTATCCACTTTCCTTTTATACTCATTACTGAAGTATTTTTAAACTGTAAATACCTATATATATGTATGTACCGTGTACGCATCTGTGTATTCAGATAGATGTTCAAGATCCCGTGTTCGCACTGTTTGTAAAGAGAAGGACGTTTTTCCTGACGTCATGGCCAATAATTCTCCAAATATATATTCTTAAAAAGTCACTCACTTTGTGGCTGTTTGTCGTACAGTGACTGCTGCGCTTAACCATAAATATTCATAAATACTATACCATGTAAAAATATGTATACAGTAGTACATATGTTATGCTTAGTTTGCTGAGATATCAATAGATAACTATTTCACATTATGTTTTAAACAATATCCAGTGTATTTTAAACAACACATTGATCAACCAGGTTTAGGATCTTGGAAAATGATAATGACCCAGTGTATATTTTTAATCTTTTTGTTTTGAATTTCTCCACGTTACGCAGTATTGTTTCTTGCTGTTGGTAACTGTAGCGGTCTGCAGTCATTGCTTCATCTTGGTAACAATCTATATCTTGTCTGATCTAGCCCGTGCTGCACCTTACTTCGCCCGAGACTGTATATCACTTCATATATTGATTTTGGTCCTTTTTCAAGTTGACCCCAGGCTGGCATATCACTCCCCAGAGTGACCGCGATCCACTCGGCCTACAGTGACCTCTGATCATGATAACCTAACAAGTCTGTATGATAGAACACAGGAGGCATTTTAATCCTTTGAGGATTACAGCGTTATTTTCTCATTATTTCATAGCGCCGTGAGATCTTACAATTTTCATTTGATTTATACCGATAACGCCACGACCCCGTTTGTTTCTCCTCATTTCCTGCTGTGGTTATTTAGCGATGTACGAATTGCAGCATTTCGTACTTGCACATATCCAGTAATGTATTAAATGATCTTCCAGTTGAAAAATCTACAAAAGATTATTCAACACCCGCCACAAATTATTCAGCTGGCCTACTTGATCATGCTTCAGGTAACAGTGAGGCAGGTGGTTCTTCTTTCGTTCTTGGGGTTAAAAGCAACAAAGCATCATGTCTGCAAGATGTAATTCCCTTTTTCGCAATTAACAACAATCTTTGCAATTAGATATACATTCAATTAATTGAAAACTGTAACTAGTGCAGTTGGTTAAGTGCACTGAGGATGATCTCCAGTGTTTTGGTTTTGATTTTGGGGTTTTCTTTTGCCTGGGTAAATCAGTTCATTCAAACTGAGTTAAAAGAAATGCTCGTGATAACACTTGCAAATCCCGCCCTAAAGGAAATAAAGGATGGTATTTTTATGCACACTTATTCACTCGCAATCCGAGCTTCTGATCATTTTCATTCCATAAACTGAATGTGCCAGATTGAAGGGCTGGTCACTCGATGCCGCAGTCTTTGGCCCTGACACATTATAGTGTCATTTAGCAGAAACGTCAATGTGCAAACCTCCTCTGGCTCTTCTGCCTTGTGAACAAAACAATAGAGCTCTGACAAGCACATTTTCATGAAGGCAACATGAAGGATCACTGCTGAACCAATTTCCAAAACTGATGTCTGCGCAATTTAACCTGTTCAGGTTGATTTGCTAAGTACTTGAAATTGTGCTCAGTAAGGGCAATTTATCTTTGAGTTGTCTGCGTCTTTTAAAGTAAGATATTTTTTTTTTTAAAAAGCCACCGATGAAAAGCAGGTGCAGCACAATTAGCACAATTGTCAACTCAACCTCTGTGTGCAGATCAAAGCCACAGTCATTTTTATTCATTCAAATTCCTGTAATGCTATACAGATGTAATTTTGTTGTTGTTACTGAAGCTTCAACTATAAAATGCAGTGAGTTGCCCTGTCCACCCTAGCCCCAACAATCCCCCCCACTCCCCCACCACTCCACCAACCCCCACCTCTTTGCAAAGCTACAGAAAGTCTTCAGTAAAAATGGTACAATCATAAGTTATTTTGTGGAGTCCTGCAGCTCGGTTGTCAGAGCTCTTGCCTCACAAGCGAGAGACCTGGGTTCGATTCCCAGCAGGGCGAATCCTTGGGCAAGTTTCCTTACACCACATGCCTACTAATAATCCCTCAAAAATACAATAATAATTTGGTCACTCAATCCACGACTGTGGCCACTGCTGCTGCACTTTGCCCACAAATATACAGTCAATTCACCGTTACAGTTTATTCTGTGCAGCGCCTTGAGACGTCGAGAAGACATGAAAAGAGCTATATCAAATGCAAGGATTATTGGTAGTATTGCCTGCAAGAGATGGGTGGAGGGGGTGGGGGGTTAAATGAAAAACCTTAGTAGTCAAAATGGTCCTTGCCATGTAGCAAGACGTTTGAAAATCGAGTTTCCAAAACCATTCTCATTTCAACCTAATCACCAGGAACTAACCCTGAAGGGATTTGTGCGAGTGAATGGGACTTTTGGAATCTGATTTTATTACCTGTTTATGTTTGCAAGCCTCTAATGGAGATTCAGTTACTATTTAAGAGCAGGAGGTGCACCTCATCCCAGTTTATGGATTCTCCAGTAATAGGTGATGGGTGATTTTAATTTCCTCTTTCAGATCTTTCTCTGGATGCAGAGAGTGAGTAGATCATGTTAAAATATCACAAAGCTTAGTGGGAATGAAGAATAGAGCCGGTGTTTGTTTCTGAAAATGATCAATCCAACCACACAGCTGTATTCATTCGTTTTGAAGGCTTATTCAGCACATTCCCATATTGATTCCTTTTCTAATAACTATGGTTATTACGTTAGAGACTACTTAGTTATCTCTCAAATCAATTGTGTTGCTCATGCACCCTGCTTCCCGTGCCTTTTAACCCGATGTCAAATGTTTCCAAACATGAGAAAAAGTACAACTTGAATAATTTTGCTAATGTGGGGAAAAGAAATCATTTAGATTTTCATATTAAGATATTAAAGATTAACAAGGGACCTGCCAGTTCTCTATCAATTTTATGGGAACATTTTGAAGCGGTAATAAGAGGCCACATTATTGTTTCTCGGCTAAAAAGAAAATGATGGGGAAATAGATGAACATCTGACAAAAAAGAATGCGGTCTAGATGTTAACCCTACAGAAAATAAATTGGTACAATTACTGTAGGAACTCTGAAATTAGCAAAGTGTGTTTTATGGACTACCATTGGTTCAGACAGAGTGCGTAATGATATGTGAGCAACAGAAATATAGACAGAGCAGGTAAGTTATTGCATCAAACTCTCAGGAAATTGGAAGCACACTTATTCATTGCAGCAATTAGATGGAACAGTTATTATGGGAATGTTTGAAAAAAAAAGTTTGAACGTGTTACATTCATTCATATTCAACTTGTACCAAGAAAAGGTCCTCCAGATTCCATCTCTCTTGCTGGAGTTGTTGCAGGTGCTGATCACATCATTTCTTATTGGATCAGATCTGCCAATCTTGGGTTGCTGATGTTGATGACTAGATAGGTCAGGTAGACTTGCTCTCTACCTCTGCACTTATCTCAAACTCTGCCGCCCGCATACTCACCCGCTCTAAGCTTCGCTCCCCCATTACCCCAGTCCTTACCAGACTTCACTGGCTCCCTATCCCAGAGAGGATCGACTTCAAGAACCTCACCCTTGTTTTCAAATCCCTCCACTCCTCTGCACCCCCCTATCTCTCTGATCTCCTCTCCCCCCAACCCAGCACCCGCTGCCTTCGCTCCTCTGGGTCTGGCCTCCTCCATGTCCCCCGAGTCGTCCGCTCCACCCTCGGCGGCCGTGCCTTTAGCCACTACGCCCCGAGGCTCTGGAAATCCCTTCCTCACTCGCTTCGCCTCGCCCCCCTCTCTTCCCAGTTTCAGGTCACAGTTGAAGACCTTTCTCTTCGACCGAGCTTTTGGTCACCTTCCTGCCCCTGCCCCTGGCTCGGTCCCGGGATCCGCTACTGTGAAGCGCTCTGAGACGCCGTCTGGCGTGGAGGGCGCTATATAAATCAAAGTTGTTGTTATTGTTATTTGCAAATGGTTCAACGATCCCTATTTCACCCTTTATTTTACAGAGATGGTGAGATGTGGCTTCCAGCATGGAGTGATTCAGAGCAGGAGACTGGATATATGTTGCTTACTCTGGGTCCCTGCTTTAGCTGAGACTGTCCTTTAGTTGGGATGTTAAACTGAGGTCCTGTCTACCTGTTCAGGTTAATGATCTCGAGCCACTATTTGGAAAGATAAGGGAGTTTCTCCCAAAGTCCGGACCAACAATTTTAATCCACATAATAATGATAATAATGCGTGCAATTTAATATAGCGCCTTATCATCTTGTTGAGAGGTCCCAAAGCTTTTTTTTTCAGGATAGTACTGTAAAGGTGGATTGACTGTATTTTGTGGGCAAAACTGGATCGGTTTTGTGTTATTTTCCATTGTTTCCATCGTTTACTTCCACCTTCCACTTTTGAACTTTGTTCTTTTGAAAATCATACCTTTCTTATTAAAACAAATTGTAGGATATTTTTTAAAAATTTCTCAGGATTTATGACTCCCATTTTTCCTATAATTGTGATTTATTAATCCTATTACACAACGTCGTTGAAAGAAAAAAAGATTAAAAGCCTCCGAATCATCTTTCTGTAGGATATGTTCAGGGAGTGTTAAATCCTCAGATTATGTGAAAAGATGGGCTTCTATGGATTTTTAACGTTTAAGAAACAAAATAGAACCATTGTTATTGTTACTATCTGAAAAGCGAGGGTAAGTATTTGAAACCCTAATATTTGCAGTTCGTAAAGTACAAAGCAGTTAATAGAATGGTTACTGTCATATTTCACCGCGTCGCATTGATTGTAAAATACTGGTAAATTACTGGCTAGTTGCTTAGAGGCTATGTTCCCACAGGTCACACATTTGGATCAGTTCGGAATTATTGACTTTCAGGAGGTGGTGTCTGTCCCTCATTGTAATTTGATTATCAAATATTTTTCGATGCTGAGAACTTCCAGATAGTCTGAGTGGGTGTACTGTATTAAAATAATTTGGGCTTGGAAGGAGCTTTATTGAGCAAGATTCTACTTTTTTGCTTTAACGACGTTTAGCACTGGTTGATAAAGGTCAAAATGTTCAGAAACTCTCAGAGTTGATGAGGGATCCCTAGTTACCATCATCCTGTTAACTCTGGCACCTCATACAGTGGCCATCCATTGAGAACAGGCCATCCAAAGAAATTACCGTCATATATTGTGTCTGAAAGACAGTGATGATGATTTACATTTATCTATAAAAAGCAATAACCTTTTGTCCCTGACTAAATGTAATTTGTATATACGGTGGGTTGCCTGTATTTTAAAGTTACTGGAGTAATTTAAAGTGGTTCCTTTCTTGAAAAAAACCCTAAAGCTTTTGGATTCTGAGAATAACAGTTTAAGAGGCCATGTGATAGACTTGTTTAAGAAAAGATAATGCAATTTTTTTCCCAGAAAAAGAGAGAACTTTTACAATTATGATAAAAAACTATTGGAGAAAATCTAACAATTTATCCTTTTTTTGGAACAATGAGGACACAATCAATATTGTGTATTACCTGGGATTTACTTTTCATTGGTGTCTATTCGCAGGAGGGTTGTGTTGCTGCTGCTTCCACAAGTTGATAGATTGCTAATAGTTTTTCTGTCAAAACAGAAGAATGACCTAGACGCTCGCAAAATTACATTGCGCTAAGGAAAGGCACATCTTAATTTAAGCAACTCTGGTCTTTATAGAATTATGCAAGTGCAGTATTTGTATCAGATTGTGACTGACCTGGAACTATTTAAACCAGTCACTTAGTACCAAGCAACGGTAAGATACAGATACTGCACTTTACAGTAAATCCTTTGAAACACTTGAGACATACAGAAGTGACACCTGAGCGAAATCAAATGTTTTTGTTTAATAAACTATTTAGTCTTGGTGTCATCTGACATCTCCTCGACACTATACTGATTCGTAATTCTCTCTATAGTTTATCAGGTTATTGCTGTTTTCTGCAATGTGCATTGGCATAAACAAAATTGTAACTGCAAATCAAATTGCATGGTCACTTGCTTTTAATTACAAAATTGCTATTCATCATGACATGCTGGAGAGGAAAGGGGAAAACCAAAAAAGTGGGGGAGGGGGGAAAATGCCCTGATTAACTCCAACTATGGAATGTAAAATTGCACAGGTTGAAATGGTTCAAGCTTTCCTCTGGTTGAGATGTTAAACCAACCGTCTCGCTGTTAGGTGGACGTTAAAGATCCCAATGGCTCGACCAGAAAGGAAAAGGGACATTTTCCCAGTCTATTGGCCAAGAATTCCCGTGTGATAATGAATTGGTCTTTCATAGCTGTTTGTGTGACAATGCTGTGCACAAATTCACTGCTACGTTTGCCTACAACCACCCCCTCGTTATATTTTTTGGTAAATCCTGTGAAATGCTTTGAGACTTCCTCCCAACATGAAAGGTGCTAATATTCAAATGCAAGCTTTATTATTATTATTTATATTATCATTCAAACTCCTCAATTGTGTCACTGTCTTGTAACACACTCCAGCATGTGTGATGTCTCATAATTGGCAAGGAAGCAAAGCAGTCTATTACATTGTAACATTATGCTCAGATCAGTCATAGCTCTTATCATTTGTCCAAAAACAAACTTATATCTGTGAAGACTAATTAACTTCTAACCCTTGCCTATTGCACATAATACATCCACACTGTGGAGGACACAGGACAGTCTGTCAGGAATAGAATCCATGATACAGTAAATTGTGCGGTAATTTCTGTCATTGGCCATTTCACGATTTAGCTTTGTTTTCCGGTAAGTTAAGTAAACATTGGTGATCTGTAACATCACGAGTGTCACTGCTGAAAAATGGAATACATTTAGTATCCAGTGGCCAGAGCAATCACTCCTTGACTGTTGGTAATGCAGAAGCTGAGTGCAAAGCGAGGGTGGTCTCTCTGCTGTGCCCTTATTGCCATTTTAGTTGCAATTTATGCTGATGGATTTGCACCGAGAAAGGAGCAGGTTGAGCTGCGCACACTTGTACAAAGCGGAGTGTCAAAGACACCACTCTTTGATCTAGACACCTGTCATGAAAGGAAAAAAATTCCATCAATCAGCAAGGAGTGAATTCCAATGCAGATTCCCGGTTGGAGAGGTGGGTGGAAGGGTTGAACCTGATTAGTCGGACATCAGATGGGCGGCTTGCCAGTTAGATTTGATCATAAATCGGTAAATTGCCAAGGACTCTTCAGTTGTCTTTGATGTTGATGATTTTTGACATTTACACAACATAATACATGGAAGGGATGGATTTGTGGGTCAGCTGTTCTTTTCTACTTTTACATGAAGTGTTGAAACGTGTCTGTGTGGATGGAAATAATATATGACTGTGCACAATATGTTCCTTGATCTACATTGGTACAGAGGTTTCCATTGGTTTGTTTTATGTTGGAAATGTTTCAACGTAGAAGATCTGAAATGTTCTGGTTGATGGCCTTGTGGAGTAAGTTTATTTTTAGCGTCACTCTGAGGGTTTCTTTTAAAAAAAAAACACAATTGCCAAATTGAAAAACTGTCAACTTTCTTTTTAGGAAGGTCATTAATCCTATGATGTCATCAAAAGAGGGAGAAAGTTTACAAGCTGCTCTTTTGAAATAAAATAACACTTGGCATTTAGATAGATCCTATACACTGGTGAGAGCATTGCAGTAGAAACAAGGGACTCAATTTGCGTCCATCTCTTTCAGTATTGATTTTTTTTGAGAATATACACAGCTCTGTTTTAGCTCTCTGTGGGGAGAAGGCACAATAGCCCAATTTTTCTTCAAATTATTTGCCATCATGTAATGAAGTAATATTGAGGCATTTATTTTATTGATAAACGTGACAGTTAACAAGTTATTTTATCCTCCATCTCCTAACACAAAATACTTGCACAAACCTTTAGCTTTTGGGCTTTTTATCCTTCTTCATCCAGCAATTTTCATGGAGCTGCTCCTTTCTCAAAAACATACATCAAACTGCACAATGTGACATGGATTTCAATTTTAGGTCTGCATTTTCTCTTTCCTCCTTTAGATCTGATGACAGACCGACCCCCATTACAATACTGTACTATGTTTTTTGTCTATAAATAACTAGATCCCCATATTATAACGGATTAAGAGAAGATAAGAGAGAGAGGGATATTCTGAGGCATTAAGAGATTTAGGGAGAGTGAGGGTGAGGACATCCGATTTGATTTGTTGGGAGCCAGGGAACAATTGGAGTCTGGTGAGGGCTGGGATAATGGGAGTGAAGTTTGATGTAGGTGATAAGGTGGACATTGGAGTTTTGCATTAGGGGGATCTTGTGGATGATGAGGAGTGCATTGGGAAATCAAGGTGGGCATGGATGAGAGTTTTGGTGGCATTTGGTTAGAGTTGAGGTGAAGATGGGCAATGCGGTGGAGGTGAAGAAAGGTAGTCTTGATCCAGTATCGAATGTGAGAATGTAAGGAGATCTGAAGCTGGAACAAGAAGCCTCAGTTGTGCACTTGTTCAGTGAGTTTAAGTGAGAGGATGGGTATGTTGAAGAAGTCAGAGCCTGAAATTTTTGCCAACTCTATCTTTGGAACAGCAGGAGGGAAATAACCTGATTTAGGCCAGTCTGCCTAATTCCATCATTAGATGAAGTTTGTGAATGAATCAAAAATGACTTTTTTTCATATGTGAACGGTATTATAATCTTACTTATCTAATCCGTTAACATTCTTCGGGATTATCTTTTAACAAGCAGTTTAATTCCTCTTTCCATTATCTATCATAATCCATAAATACCTTATTGTAATACCCTTCAGTAACCTCTGTTTACAGTAGAAATCTTAATCTCTTCGTATGCAGAGAAGATTCAAAACAAATCATTTGTTTTAAATAGTAAAGTGACATAAAATCCATTCCCTTTCTGTATCTTTATCTGTTTGAACCCTTACCTGTATACAGTACTCAGTAACGCTTATTGCTTGTGTCCTTGCCAGATATTTTACGCTTGTTTGTTAAGAAAAGTGCTGTAAGCTTGGCTACCCAGGATGCTAATTCTCCAGGGAATTTTTACTGCAAGAAAATTACATGATATTACAATGTTCCTAAAGGTCAGATAATCACATAAACAATTATGACTGAAATTGCAACAGCAAATGACATTTTCCCAACTGGATATAAGAATAGTGCTTGGATTTTTGCAGTGAGAGGAAAGAAAAGGTAGGGCACAATTTTGCCACCTACAATCTTGTCATCTTTTAGCTGATCAAGGAGTGACTGTACTAGTGGACATTATTCATAATCTACACTACCCGGCCTTCCTGGTGCACCCTGAACTGTATTGGGGGAAAAAGCATGTACTGTGTTAAAAGTTATGCAGAAAAATTTGGCAAAGGGCTGTTGAGACATTATGATGAACTAAGGCACTTACATATCAGTCGAGGCATGGAGTTAAGATTTCATATAATATTGGTATTTCTGTTTCTTCAACACGAGAAGGCTATATTATCTCAGTACCTGTATACTGACGTTCCATACCCTATATCCCTCATTGTCTTGCATTGGTTTTGTAGAATTTCAAGTAACTGGAAGCCACAGGTCAATAATTCCATGCTACGCTTTAGAATTTGCAAAACTGAATAGTTCTGTGATTACTGAATAATATGGCTGTTTTTTCCTTTGGCAATTACAATTTATAGCATGCTTCCTTTAGCACAAGAGTACCTGTAATTATCATTTGATCAGCCAATAAGCACTAATTCATATACAGTACATGAAAAGTCACACAAAACGTTCCTCTCACTCTTCATGCATTTAATTGCTTCTCATACAAAGTGATGGTCATGACTTTAATTGCAGATGAAACAGCATGCCCTGTCTTGGTGTTTCTGCGAATGGCTCTGATTGACTTACAAGCTACATTTTGCTGCCATCATTTTGCTTTTTTAAATGGTGCCAAACATTGATGGCCAAAAGAAAGATTTGTCATTTGTGGATGACCTGCGCGTGGAAAAAGGAGGACCTTTGCCTTTGTGTCAGGAATTTAAGAGCTAAACCTGACCGGTTTCTATTCACTCTCTGAACAGGAAAGTTATCACGTCTTTGAGTCGAAACCACAATAGAATGACATTTGTATAGTGTCTTTCACATCAGGAGAAAGTCCCAAGGTGCTGAGACATGTCAAAGTGGTTCACAGAATATCTCGTAAAGTGAATTGACTATACTTTGAGGGTGAAACGCAGCAGCCAATTGTGCCTTTTATTCAGATATCGAGTTTAATCATACCTGTCGACTCCTGGGTCAAGCCGAAAATCACTAGGATTATCATTTGCTAACATTCGTTGAGCCTTTCCGAAACCATTTGTTTGTAAGAATGTTCCACACACCTGCGCGATCTGAAATTTGAAGACAAAATGGACTTGGAACCTAGGTGCAAATGTTTCAAGCATTCACTGAATGATTGTTGCTGGCACATGACATGGACTCCCTATTCAGAAATTCTGAACCTATTCAAATTATACTTGGTTGCTAAGTGCTCAGTACAACTGCTGTCAGCCTCGGTACATCTCCTGAGTCATATCCATCCAACGGTGCCCAGTGTCTATTCCCTCCAACTAAATCTGCCGTTTTAGGCACTTTAGATTTCTTGCGACTAGAATCCGCGGTTATTTCTGATATGTGGGAGGTGATGTCTGCTCCCTGGGCACTTGGAAACGTAATCATATCCCGGAGTCTTGTTCTCAGAGGAGAAAAACCTCGGCTGTATAATGCTGTGGAGCATTTGTCACGAAGAAAAAAACAGGCCAAACACAATTGACATCCAGATATGTAAAAATATTATAAATATGTAAATTCAAACACATTGCTTTTTTTTCCATCAAGGTAGATAGATGAGCACCTGTGGGAAGTGGATGAAAACGTTCTTCCTTTTTTCCCCCCTCCCACCCCATGTTTCAAGTCGGCTTGAAACATGTTTTGATAGTTATATTTTCGAATTCAGCCTGTGGGGCGATGGGAGGTTGAAGGAAGTTCAACTTTGGTCTGCGAGTTGGCTTTCCATCAATACCGGTAGCATTAAACCCAATACCATGAAAATATTGCCCAGTGTTCTGCACTAACAACTACAGGCACTAAAATAAAAATAGATCAGTGGAATCCTCTAAGGTCCATAATCTTGCATTAAAATTCAGATTTGCCTGATGACCTTGAATAAGTACAATTTAAGTTATTTACATGAAATACAAAGGCAGTGTTAGCCAGTCAAATAAGAGATGGATTGCAGCATTTTCACACCATAATATCCTATTTAAATTTTAACTGCAACATGAAACAGTATGCAAATGACTATTCTTTATTTCTTACCTTTACCTATTCTAGTTTAGTGGCGAACAATGTTTTAAACAGACTAACAAGTACTCACACTATAAACAGCAACATCATCTTTTTTTAAAAAAACTTGTCTGTCAATCTTATCCCTTGTTTCCTCTTGAACACTTTCTTTCTCTGCTATCTTAGCTGTGGTCAGCGAACTGAGCACTGTACAGTGATCAAACCCAGTCGTTTCCTTGTCTGTGTACATCAGCACAAACTGAAGCATTTTGAAGAGCAATCCTTAATGTGTTGAATTGTTCTTACAAAAAAATGTGCCTGTCTTCTCCAGTGCTCAGTAACAATCCACCACAGTTCCCGTGACATGAAGTGTCTATAAGGAGCAAAAGTAGTAATTACTGGGGAAGATAATACTGTCAATTTTGTGCACTAACAAACTGCCAGGGTTTTCTATATTTATTCTTTCAAAGTCTTAGTAATGGTTTGTATAACAAGACCATCTAACAGGCCCCAGTGTTGTCAACCTATCGTAGCTGATGTTATTCCCTAGAGGTTTAAAACAAACTACAGCCCTAAACTAATGCAAGAAACACAAGTATTTAAGTGGCTTTCAATCTCGTGAAACAAAGCGATGTCACGCTCCTTTTAACCGTATGAAAGACGATTTTAATTTGCTCTTAACTATGTTGCAAGGTTACGTTTTTAAAAATGCTATTGTTCCAGATGAGTCTGGTGAGGTGGACATTGAAACCTCAAAATGTCCGTGCGAGACTGTGTGTGCTAACTCACGTGGCGTTATGGGAGTGTGAGGACACCTCCCAGTCGTCCCACTTTCTTCCCTGCAATCATTTAGTCGTATATAGCTGCAAAAGGGTGTATACAGAGAAGTGGTTATTTGAGAGGAAAACGGCAAGGAATTAAAACCACTTTTAAAAACAAAATGCAGCTGGAATGAAAGAGAAAATGAGTTACAGGACAATTGAAAAATGGGTTTCTTGCTGATTAAAACAGGACCTCCTCTATAAATTCCTTGAGTAAACACATATTCACTTTGAAAATCTTACTCGGTAGTTCTTAGGCACTGCAATCCAATGGAAGATGGTATAGTACATTTGTGGTGAATGTTATTCATAACCATCACTCATTAGCTGGAAGAAGGAGCTAGCTCAGCAGCATGTCCTTACACAGTATTGAATTTTTTTTGGCACGATTGCCGCTCAGGTCAAAAAACTATACTGACAAGCAAGCAATTCTCATCCCTTATTTTGTAAGGCATTTTCACCCCTTTCTTCTCCTTAACTCCTTCTTAACACCATCACCAACCAAGAGGGCAGAAAACAACACGCTTTCAAAGCCTCTGCCGATTGCATTCTGTAATTCAATGATGGAATGAATGATTTGTTCCTGCTTAATTATGGAGAAGTGTCAAGCCTCCACATTGTCTTGGCTAACTACAATCAGAAATCAGAAATTCAGTGTGTATGGAGCAGGTGTGAAGTCGTCACATCACAATCATATTGGAGTATCGGTGGCTTATACCACCACACCACGTCTCTCTGAAAAGTCTTATTCTCTTTTGGGTTTGCTGTGTGACATATTTCTCGTGGTTAAATGGTTTAGCTGTTACTTGTCTCTTACGAATTGCCCTGTAACAAACAGAATGGAATGAAAGGAAAATTATTCTAAGTGAAATGCAGCACTCGTTGGTAACCACTTGTAACATGCATTTCCAACCATAATCTATAATGTGCATTCATTTAACTTAACAAATGACGAAAATGTGAGCATTGAGCCAAATTTACAAATAACAAAATATAATTCAGTTTCCGAGCATTTAATTATAAAAATAATAATCATGCTTGCATTTGATATAGCACTTTTCACATCATCCAGACATCTCAAAACGCTTCACAGAATTTACTGTAAAGTCAGTTGACTGTGTATTTGTGGACGAAATGCGGCAGCCAATTGGGCACAGCAGTGTCCCCACAAACAGTCGGCGATTTAAATCATTTTGGGATGTTAGAGGGATTATTATTGGGCGTTTGGAGTAAGGAAACCTGCCCAGAGGTTTGCCCTGACCTGCCTGGATTTGAACACAGGTCTCGCACTTGTAAGGTGAGTAGCTCTAACCACTGAGCTACACAGGACTCCATGTTTTCAGAGAAAGCATATTCTTCAGGAAATGAATCAATCTTTATTCTGCTCACCTATATCCATCACATGCAATGGTTTTGCCTCATTCAGCAGAGCAGCAATTTTTTTTCCCCTTGGTGATTTAGCTAATCCTGACTGTTACTGGTGCAGTTGGCTGGTGAATGCATGCAAATCAATAACTACATGTTGGTGCTGGAAACAATTTCAAGTCCAAGTGAAGCTGCGTCCTCAGCGTTGTACACATTCTTTTATCTCCTCGTTTCCCAATTAGCCCGCTATTGGCAGTGCGTAGCAAAAAAAAATGTACACACAGACCCTTAAAAAGGATTGCTGCTCTAGCCAAAGGGAATGTTCATAAAGAATCTAATTTTTTATGTATGTCGCACATCTGATTACATCGCTGCGGCAATTTTCTTTGCAGGAGCACACATTGCCTTAGTTACTCGTTTTGCTGTTAGGATTTGTTTGTTCTTTTGGAAAGAAACAAGGTATTTGGGTGGGAATTGCAACAGCCTAACCATCACCTTTACATTCAGCCATAATTCCCACTCGTCACTTTATAGGAACAATTTTAGTAAAGTAGTGTAATATGCCATTTCCCACTGTGGAAATCCGAAAGACTACTTTTATTGTATCCAGTACTAACAATCATTTGTACCAACCAGCAAGAAAAAATCAGTCTAGATTTGTTGATATTTTACAGAATGATTCAGCTTCCTGTAGTTAATTTATTGCTTGGCATCAGTTTAACCTGGCAATTTGGGATCAACTGTTTCAGGTGAACTATCCAATGAGTAAGTTCCTTGGTTTGGGTTATCTGATTGCCATGTTATAAATTCACAATCTGTTTCAGATGGTTGGCATTTGCAGCCACGTAGTTAAGCTCGTTGGAACAACAAATATTTTGCAGGCCTAAAAACAAGCGCCTCAATAAATCTATCAGATCGTGAAACTTTGTTACTTTGTCCAAAGTTTCCATCGAATTTTTAAATGATTAGGAACAATTAATGAGTTCCTTTCGGATTTAAAATGTTCAGTTAGACATGTTTAAAAATAAATACTGTAATATGACAATTGTATGTGATCGTTTAAAGATTTTACCTGGAGAATATTTTAAGTGTGTACCCAGTGTTCTGTTAATTTATTAATGAACCCGTGATTCAAGGAGGCTTTTGAGCTGCTGTTGGAGAATTCCAGAATAATTTGTTAGTCTTGTCTATTTGTGAATGTGATGTCTGTAGATCAATATTCTACTTCGTGTTGTAAAACTATTACTGTCATCGACATCTCTCTTCTCTATGCACTACGTTTACCATTTTATATGGCTCATGCAAGTGTCATGAATAACATAACCACAGTAAGCATCCATTAGTTTCATGATCCTTGAGATGTCCTCCCGACGTGAAAGACGCTATGCAAATGGAAATTGTTGTTGATTCTCCCAATCAACTGTATCCACACACTTAATGCCTGGAAATTCAAATTACTGCTACATTCACCTGCTTTGGGCATCTTGAGTAGCTAAACATAGCAACACATAAATAAAACCATGATCAATTTTCTCGTCCCTAGCCTGCAATATCCAACTTTTTGCTTTGTGAATGATTAAAAAGATTTCAGTTTGATTCTATTTGATGTCTTTGCCTTGCCGATGATACTTAAGTCACTGCAATCACAATTTGTCCTTTAGAAAATCACCACTGGAGCTTTTCACAATTTGACACAAAGCTTTCTAACTTGCCAGCGCTGGTCACTTCATGAATTTGGTTGCTTTGACATTTGGTTTCAAGAAGGCTTTCCTCATTCACACTCAACACACATTCTGTGTATATAATTCGGTTTGATTTCATCAGCTTTTTTTACATTACTGTTTATTTTCCATTGCCCAACTTTAAGAGTATACGGATCTTAATGTATCAAAGTATTATTCAAAATGGTATTTCAATTCAAATTGACTCAATTAAGATTATTTTCTTGTGAATGATTTTTGCATTTTTGTACTCACTCCAGAAAAGTGTGCATGAGTATGTATATACATCACAGAATGATGTGACTAATTGCTAGTTGTTCTAAGATGACATTATGGTACTTTTCATGGTCTCATTTCTATTGCAGTTTCACTTAAGTTGACACCTGATCATTATCCTCGGTCTGATGCACACAATTGACAATTTGTGAAATTGCAATCAATTGAGAAACTAATATCTACTTGATTAGTTGCATTTTGTGCTTCATGTAAAACTGTTTGGTTTAGATAAAACTCCATGCTACTGCACAAAACATTATTTACCCTAACAATCTGAAAATGACCCTAATTCTCTATTTTCTCATAATTTGATTCACTAAACCATTTATTGTGTAGTTTGACTGCTGTACATAAACCGTGAATTCATTTGCAAAATCAATGATTTTAATTGTAGATTTAAATTTACATTATTTGAGCCCCAGCAGATTACAGCTACATTGCAAAACTTTTGTTTATTGGTAATAATGGGGTAGTGGGGTGGGGGGTGGGCAGCCTTTGCAAACAGCAAAATATTTGACTGCTTAACGGATTTGTTAAACATTTAAAATGCCTGGAATCAATACCAAGGCTCCGCCTGACATGGAGTGAGCCTGTCAAGGGATTTTGTCTCCATACGTTAAAAAATGGAAGGGTTATTATTTGCCAGGTCATAAATTACTGTGGTTATTTTTGGTATGTTATCTAAGTATCAGAATGGAATATGTAAGACATGGAGAGTACGTGTAAGACATGGTTTTGCCCACAAATAAACAGACTTTACTGTATATTCTGTGAAGTGCTTTGAGAAGATGTCTAGAAGATGTGAAAAGCGCTATATCAAAATCAAGGATTACTATTATTATTTCCAAATGGCAGTCAATTTAATATTACTGCACGACGGCATCTTCTGTTGAGTGATCGGATATCTTCCCTGTTGTGCTCACCACTGGGATAGCATGATTGTGAGTAGCAGGTAAACTGAATGATGTGACGGTGATGTGACTCTATTAAAATTGTATTTATAGTTTGTGCTGAAAGCGATGATCCGCTGTTGGAGACTTAAATGCTTTACGATTGTCACCTTGTGTCAATTGTAGAGCAAGAATCTGTTCTACTCTTCCCAACATCAGAAGAACATACTGAAATCCACCAGTGTGAGAATTCCCACTTCCCACACATCAGCTAACCCTGTGGCCTCTGAGCCAGACAACCAATTAGTGTCAAATTGTGTCCACTGGAAATTGAGTTGGGATTCAGCCCAAACTGAAGAGAGTTGCTGTACTTAAATTTAGCTCAGAAGTGGAAGCGCAGTGTAACAGCCTACAACATTACTCAGTACCCGTATTACCTTTATATTCTTTTAATGTGCCCACTGTCAATTGTTGACAAAATATACAGTTAAAAGAACATGCTTCATTTAATGCACATGTTAAACCAATTATATATTTTGTAATGCAATTAATAACAGCCTAATTGAAGATCTAGCGGCGTGTAGAAGGAAAATAACTTAATTAAAACTGTCGATTTAATCTGTATCAAAGTACAATTCATATAAATACTGGTTGTTACTTAGATCAGTTAATTACTTAGATTAGATTTTTACCCCATTAACCCCAATCCTTGACAAACTCCACTGGCTCCTTGCCACAGAGCGGATCGACTTCAAGATCCTCACTCTTGTGTTTAAGGAGCTTCCTTACCTCCCTAACCTCCTCTCTCCACTTGGCAGTACCCGCTCTCTCTGCTCTACTGGGTCAGGCTTCCTCCTTGTCCCCCGCTCCACCAATCTGGGGCCATGCTTTCAGCCACAACTCCCCGAAACTTTGGAGCTCCCTTCTTCAACCCCTTTGTCTCGCCTCCCTGAACCCCTTTGTTCCCATCTTCGGGTCTCACCTGAAGACCTTTCACTTTGACCACGCTTCCGGTCACCTTCACCCTCCCCCTGGCTTGGGCTCAGCCACTGTGAAGCGCTCTGACACACCGCCCGCCATTGCTGTTGTCTACAGCGTCCTCTGCCGTTGTGACCTCTGTGCAATTGGAAGCAAATTTTGC
Source organism: Hydrolagus colliei (assembly GCA_035084275.1). Taxonomy (NCBI): domain Eukaryota; kingdom Metazoa; phylum Chordata; class Chondrichthyes; order Chimaeriformes; family Chimaeridae; genus Hydrolagus; species Hydrolagus colliei. Next base: position 6,677,530 of record CM068757.1, on the reverse strand, counting down.
CTCTATGGCCAATGACCATGATAGTAGGCTTGAAGTTACTCAGGCCAAGCATTCAGGTAAAAGCAATATTTCTGTGCAAGGCACTTAGGGTCCATCATATTCACTGCTGCTGTCCACTGGACAGTTGCGCTGAAGGTGTACCTGAAACCCCTTCTATTAGGGGCCACTATGCAATATCAATTGACACCAGTTAGGTCAGGCTTTGTATGTGGAGGCCAAACGTCTTGGTAATCGGAATGACCACACTCTGGTTGGCAGGTAAATGCGTTGACAATTAGAAAACATATATATGTGCACACTATTTCAATGTGTTATCCACAGCATTCACAATTTCCATTGGTTTGTACTGGCTTCTCCTTCCCCCCCGCCCCCCCCCCCCCACCACCACTCCCCCACCACAATTATGCATTCTATAGTTTAATAACCTGTGGGAATTTTCAATTTCATATGGCAAGCCCCGAATCATTTTAGTGCAAAAGTTGATCAGGCATATTTATTCCCCCAACAAAAGTCTGGAAAAACTGCGAACGTTATAATGAATGTTGAAATATTTCAATAGAATCGGGTGAATCTGCTTTAACGCAGGGCTTCACGGGCTTTGTTTCTTTTTTTCATTTAAAGCCTTTTTGATTCACTTCTTTCTTGCTGCCCGCCTGCACAATCAATTGCGAGCATATGGGGCAGCGGTTCAATAAGCTGTTGATTATTCTTGCTCAGAATTGTGACGTCAGTAGCACATCGCACCAAAAGCTTTGCTGGTAGATTAAATTATTCAAGTTAAAGATTAACAAAACAATGTTTGACACCCAAGGCTAGACAATCTATCTGGAGACTAAACTGAATTATACAACCAAAGGCTTCGTTCGTGCTTCTGGTGAGCGGGTTTCCATTTGAAGAGCTGGTTTAATTTTATCCATTGGCACCTCATTCCTCATTTACTTGTGATTCAAAATGAAACAAAGTTTATTTTTTTAAACAAAGGTATGGGGAGATAGTGGAGGAAAAATTAGTAATGGAAATTTAAGTCAGAATGTACAATTATGATAATTCCTTGGAATAGGATTTGTTTTTTTCTTTTAACATAACTTGATTATCCCCTGATTTGAATCTCTGGGACTGATCTACATTCGAAGTTGGACAAAGGTTATTTTCAGACCGAGACCTGGATTTCAATCAAAACAGGCTAGGTGTTTCTTCTTTGTTGTTAATTAACAAAACAAAAAACTTTGAGGACAGAATCTCAACCAAGTCTCCATCGGATGAATCCACGTGACATTACCGCTGATAATTCAGCACAAATTGGTCAACCTCACTCAGAGGATGGATAACGTGGGGAATGTAAATGTTACTCTGGGGCGATGAAATAGCATTCCTCTGAGACTAAGGATAGAGACAGTGTTAAATAGGAATAGGAAGATCACTTGATGCTGTCACTGGCTGTAAAGAAAAAAGTGTTGTATTCCATCACTGTCATCCTTCAACATGATAAATACAAAATAACTTACAGGAAAACAAGAGCCTTGGATTTATTGTTCAAGCATCTGTATGACAAACCATGCACGTATTTATATTTGAACGTGCAATATCTTATTCCCAGCAATGCACTTGTTAATTTAGTCTTATGAATTAAAAACTGCAATGTAACCTTTCTACATTTGAATTGGTTGGAATAATAGCATACTTATCAGTGAAGTTACTGTAATTCAGTCTTTTGAAAGCTTCCGTTGGTTGAATATAAAGAAACAATAGAATATTTTTGGGGTGGGGGAGGGAAGACTACCTGGGTAAAGATACACAATGACTTTGCTGATGAAATGCACAAAAAAATAATTACACAGAAGGTCTTTGAAGGGATAATCTCTCCAGAAACCTCATTAATTGATGGTCATACAGTGTAAAGCACTTTATGATTCAATGTGATAAGGCGCAAATAAAAATGTAAGTTCATTCTTTGATCTAAAGTGACAATTATTAAAAGACTAGAATTTCTTATTGGAAGCTCTTAATATTAATTAAGAGCCTTCCTGTTAATAGACTTAACCTGCCATTATGTGTAAAGTTCTGCAAGTGCCATCCTTGCAATCAAGAGATCTTCAAAATTCTTATCAGTCCCCCAATCTCAGTATTTTTGAGGATGTTGTCTGGTCTATATCGCCTTCAATTTCTGCATCATACCATCTGTCCATTTCATTTACTGCACTTTTAAAAATATATATTTCTTCCCTAAATTCACTGAGTAAACTAGACATCTTGTTTGACCCTCAACTGTGCTTTCTAACCCACATCTGTGCTATGATCCACTTTGCCTTATCCCATCTCCGCAATATCGCCCAGTTCCGCCACTGCCTCTCCCCTCATGCAGCTTAAACCCTCAACCACGCATTTATTGGATCTAGCCTTGACTATGCCAACTTGCTTGTTGACATTCCCAAATCTTCCCAAGCTACAGAGAGCTCTACAGCTCACGTGCTCTCCCATACCAGGCTCCGTGAAAGGTGCCATACAAATACAATTTGTTTGTGCTATAATATCATTTGTTTGTTTGTTTTTGTCCAAACTTTGTCATTTTTTAATCAAATAGATATTCAATTTAGTTTTGCTTACATTTTACAAACATAACCTTGCTTTCTCCAAGTTATTCAATACATTTAGTTACGTATTTGTAAGATGTTAAAATTCCAAGATGTGCAATAATATGGGACTGTAGAGTAAAAGTTTATCCAAAGAACTGATGAGTCTAAAGTTTCCATACTTAAGGAACAAAATCATCCACACTATATACATATTAATGACTTATCTGAATGGAGTATTCCCTTTTGTATTGAACAAGATCCAGCAAATAAAGCAAACTACACCATTTATTTTGCAAATATAGATTGTATTTACAAACAATTTTACTGCAAGTCAATTGCTTCTTTTTAATAAAAGTGCCTGAAATGGTAGATCATAATTATTCACAAAATAGCCTCTGTCTAAGAACAGAAATAATTTTTAAATTCAGATCAGTGTAAGTGTGAATTATCGTGACTCAGTATCTGAGAAAAACAATGGACTTCAAAAATTTAGGATATCACACCACAATAACCTGTTACTTGACCATCAAAAGGTGTGTAATTCCATACCATTCCATTTGAGGGAGCTACTAAGGGGTGTGAACCAAATGTAATGATATTTTAGCCAGCATATGGATTTTTAAATGTATTTATATGTGCACAAGAGGCAGCAAGTTGTGAAGGAATCCCGAACCTTCGAATTAAAGATTCAGTTTGTAAAGCTTTCTTTTAAGAAGCTATTTCCAACGATACTGTCACTTACTTTCCAAATGCTCTATTAATTTATTTATATCCCTAGATTTAGGAAAACATCATCAAATTCAAAAGGGAATGATGTGGTATGAAATTGGATTATATTAGTTTCCCACTGAACAACAGAGATAAAGCACTGTGTTTAATATATGCACAGTACATATTCTTTAATTCCAAACAGAAATATAACAGGCGTTTCTATCCTATCTTTTGTAGTTTCATGTCAGAATAGATGTGAGCAACAAACTAATATTGCCAAAACTTTATTACAACAGAACCAGGCACCTATTTTTAAAAAATCTTTATGGGAAGCAACGTGGAAAACGCTACATAAATGTCAGTTGTATTGTATATCAAATGCAAGGATTGTAAATATACAGGAAACTGTTTCGCCAGTTCACTTTACACTACACTCTTTGAAGCGCGTGGAGACGTCTCGAAGACGCAATAAGGCGCTGTATGGTTATTCATATTATTATTACTATTTCATTAATAGGGGTTACAGTTGAGGATTGTTGTTGTCCATTCATCAATAATAATGACAGTTCAGGATTATTTGTTCAATAGCTTCATGGCTGTCTGCGGGACAGAGGGTCAAGTCGTCGAGACATACTAAAATTCATAGCGCTGCACAGAATATACCGTAAAGTAAATTTGACTGTATATTTTGTGGGCGAAACACAAAATACACTGTCCAATATTATTATTCTCTCTCTTTTTCCCATCTACTTTTAAACCTTTTTAAATAGTCTGTTGGTATGGCACCTGAGATTCCCCCCCCCCCCCCCCCACCTCCACCCCCACCCCCCCCACCCACCACCTCTCCCACCCTCCCCAGGGAGTCAGTGAGTGGGCTGGGTGGGGAGGAGAGAGCTGGCAAGGCAGCAGCCACCCATCGCGACAGCCTACAACAACAGCAACAACAACCAAGTTACATCTCTAGACCGCCTTTCTACGTGGAGTGAGGGCGAGTGTTCAGAGCAAGGCGATGGGGAGAAACAATGCAGAGCCTTAAGCAATGTAAACAACAACAACAACAAGTTCGATTTATATAGCGCCCTCCACGCCGGACGGCGTCTCAGAGCGCTTTAAATAACAAACACAGATAGATACAAACACAGCTAACAGCCAAATAAACCTCACCACCTGCTGGATGGGGGGGGCGAAATGGGTGGCTGTAAATCTGGGATTTTGAAAACAATATATATATATATATTATAGACAGCCATGAAGTGATTGACCAAATAATCCTGAACTGTCACAGTTATTGATGAACGAACAACAAAAATCCTCGACGGTAAGCTCTACTAATGAAATAATATACAATAGATGCATAATAAGAAGGCTTGTGTTTGATGTCGCGCTTTTCACGTCTTCTAGACGTCTCAGATACACACTTACTGTAAATGTACTGTATAACTGAATGAGAAGAAACCCAAGATGTACAGGTAGATGTACAATACTGTGCTTGTTGGGGGAATGCAGTTTTATAATTGCTTTTTTCTAGCCACTTTGTATAGATTAAAGAGAGAGAGAGAGAGAGAGATGTGGCTGGGATTTTTTTTAAAAAGAGAAGTTTGCAACAACTGACAACCCCCCACCCCCCCGTCCAAAAGAAAATCACATTTTACTTAATATCATGCATTAATATTTTTACAATTCTCCTTCTCCCAGAATATAGTGCCCATTCATATTATTTTTTTTACTTCATATCAGTTAATAACAGTGATATTATTATTGCAGCAATTCCCTGCTCCCAGAATAAAGTATTTCTTCATTTTTTAAAAAATTATTTCATTATTTGATTATAATTTGGGGGGGGCAACAATTACCCCCCTCCCAGAATAAAGTATTCATTCCTATTTTACATAATCCAGTATACTAATGATATATTTTTTGCAAGGATTGCCCTCCCCCCCTCACAGAGAAAAACAAGTGTTCACTGAATTTGATTTTTAACTTCGTATTGTTGAATAATATTAAATACGAGTTCTTTTTTTCTCTCTGTTTTGAGAAATAAAAGCTGACTTTTGATCTTAAGAGTTTTTGCTCTCCTTGTCTGTCTCTGTCAGTCTGTCTCTCAGTGTCTCTCTCTCTCAGTGTCTGTCTCTCTCTGTGTCTGTCTGTGTGTGTGTCTCTCTCTCTGCTCTATATCTGCCTGTCTCTCTTTGCTCTGTGTCTGTCTGCCTCTCTCTCTCCCTGCTCTGTCTGTCTGTCTGTCAGTCTGTGTGTCTCTCTGTCTATCTCTGACTGTGTGTGTGTGTGTGTGTCTCTGGTGATCCTGCACTTGCTGAAGTAAGCCTAGGCTGGTGCTATAGCTCTCTCTCTCTCTGTGTGTCTCTCTCTCTCACACACACACACACACACAGCGTGTGGTTGGCTACACTGTCAATCAGAGGGCGTCAAGTCGCTTCCGCCAGCACTGGCTGCTCTCTCGCTTAGACGTATTAACTAACATCCTATCTTACTGTTCCATGGTGTGGAAACCCGGCGAGTCTGTGTGTGTGTGTGTCTGTGTGTGTGTCTGTGTGTCTGTGTGTCTGTCTCTCTCTGTATGTGTGAGTGTGTGTGATGTGTTAGCACAATGCTGTTTGGATCCTAGCCTTTCTTATTTTGCATTTTTTTAAAATATATAAAACAAATATATATATATATCTATATCTCTCTCTCTCCCCCCCCCCCCCCTCCCCCCCTCTCTCTCTCTCTCTCTCTCTCTATATATATATATATATATATATTTTAAAACGTACCATTTAGTGGAAAGGATTTGCAAAGGATTTGTTTGAAAGCCTGGCCAGAGAAATGTCAACCGGTAAAGAAATCGGGGGAGCCCAACACGCAACACGCTCAATACGTGGGACCCTATCGACTGGAAAAAACGCTGGGAAAGGGACAGACAGGTTGGCTTAAACATCATTATTAATATTATTATTATTCCTATTGTTTTTTTCTCACACAATGACATTCGCTAGTCAATATCAATAAGCCATTTGTTCTGATTGAGGGGTGGGGGGGGGGGGGGGGGGGGGGGTAATTTTAAACTATATCGTGGGGCTGGCGTCTTGTGATTAGGATTATTGTTCTTCTTAATATTCTTCTTATTTATGGTGATGTTGTGTTAACCTTCCTATTGTGGTTTGATTTTTTTTTAAGTGTTGTTGGACAGTTTTGCGGATGTTGAAGTCCCAACCTGGATACACACATGTTTTGGGTTTGTTTATATATATATATATATATATATTATATAAATGTTATATGTTATATATATACATACATACAACGGCAGCTTGAACAGCTAAAATGTATATATGTTGGCTGGCAGACAATATTGCTGTGTGCCTCTGTGTCACTTGCAGTCTAGTTCATAGGAATGAAAAGAAACCAGGAACAAACGCCTTCTCTCCCCCCCCAACACCCCCCCCCCCCCCCCCCCACACACACACACACACACATCCTAATTTATAAGGTTTTGCTTTATTTTTTAAAAAAATTGCCATTCAACTGAAATTAACAGGAGCTTGTGTGTTTTTTTGGGGGGGGTGGGGACAAACCAAATTGTGATGGGAGTGTGGCTGCCTCTCACTCACTCACTCTCACTCACTCACTCCGTGTATTGTGTTTTAATATATCATTGCCTGAAGATCATTGTGTGAATTGAGAGATACAATTGCAAGAGAAATAAATTCCACTTTTTTTTGGGGGGGGAGGGGAGGAGGGAGTGGTGGGTGATGTGGGATGGAGAGAGAGGGAGGGAGGGAGGGAGGGAGAGGGAGGGAGGTTGTTTGGGTAGCTGACGATTCATAGAACAAGTTGAGATGTATATAATCTTTTTGTGTGTGTGTGTCTGGGAAAGAGAGAGAGAGAGAGAGAGTGTGTGTGTGTGTGTGGAGAAAGGGTGGGATGTTCTGTGGGTGTTGCTTTGTTGGGAGAATTTGATGCATTGTGCCATGCAGAGCAAACCTCAAGCATCTGCTGTCTGATGATAATAGGCGTCACCTCACCACCTGCTTGCTGTTTGCTGTGCTGGTCATTTTCAGTTTGGTGTGTGTGTGTGTGTGTGGGGCGGGGGGGGGGGGGGGGGGGGGATGCCTTCAGATCCTTATAATATTAACCCCCTCTCTCCCCCACCCCCACATCCCCTTCATATAAACACACACACACACAGCACTTTAAAATAGATCTTTCATTCCTATCGTGTGGTGTGTGTGTGTGTGTATATACTATATATATATATGTGTGTGTGTAGTGCATGGCTAGCTTTGCTGGTCATTTTAAGGGGGTGTTGGTTGAGACTAAAATGCCTAAAGCTAACATTTCTGCGGGTTTTTCTTTATTGACTGATTAACTGACTGACTGACAGTACAGCTCCAGCCACAGATTATTTCTCTAGTACAGTATATGTTGTTAGGGAGGTGGGGAGGGGGGGGAGGGGGGTTGCTACAGAAATGATCAGTTGAGAAGCATTTGGAGTCGACTACTTTAAGGCTTTCCACCCACCTCTTTTACGTGCAAATAGATGAAGAGGAAAAGGGGGATGGATGGAGGTGGGTGTGTGTGTGTGGGGGGGGAGGCGTTTGCAATAGCGATTGCAGTCGAAAGAAATGCAGTCGCTCTTTCTGGTATATTCTGCACAGCCCCATCAAACAGGCTGTGTGTACCAGTAACTCATTGCTGTATAAAACTCAGTCCCTTCAAAGAAAAGGGGTGTGTGTATGTGTGCCAAAGGGAGATGGGGGTGGGGAGGCGCTGGCTGTTTGCTAAAGGCACTCAGTAAAATAAAATAAAATAAAATAAAATAGCGTGGGGGTGGAAAGAGAATGAGACATAGAAACATAGTCGTCAGAATTGTTCATTCGAAAATATTTCATAAAAGGAATAATAATTCTTCTTATTAAATACCTTTTTTTCCCAAACCGCAGTTGCTTTCTCCCTTAACCACACAGAACCCAGCTAGGGGTTGGGAAATGTGTGTGTGTGTGTGGGGGGGGGGGGGGGGGGAGAGAGAGAGAGAGAGAGAATCCTGTAGATTTTGCCTGTTTAGAAATGAATCATTTTGTTTTTTGGGGGGTGGGGAGAGAGAGTGAGAGAGAGAGAGAGAGATGTGCAGGAAAAAGAAATGAAAGGAGGAGGTGATTGAGGTGGGGGGTGGGTGGTGGGGGGGGGGGAGAGAAATGATTGAATGAAATAATAAGAGAGGTTTGTGCTCCATGCAATCACAGGACATTGCATGGCCAGGTTAACGTTACCCCGAGTGAGAAACACTTATCTGTCAGCCTCTGTCTCGGCATGGATGTGTGTTTGGTGTGTGTGTGTGTGGGGGGGGGGGGGGGGGGGGGGGGTTAAAGACTTGAGTATAAATCCCCTCTTGGGATCTGGGAATGGGAACAATGAACAGGGAGAAATGGGTTAGATTTTTAACACACGTGTCGCTGTCGTTCTGAAACCCCCTTTCTCTTTCTTGCCTGGGTTCCCTTTCAGCCATGTGAGGCAATACAATCATATATTATATATATATATATACACACACACACAATGCTGTAGATTCCCTATTCAGGATGTAGCTACTGTATCTCTAGACCACATCTCCAGTGTGTTAATCCTCTCAATCCATCCAGAAACAGTTGGAACAGTCGCCTCACCCTCAGAACAGTAACTTCGTCATGACTTTGACTTCCACTGTTTTATTTATTTCAAGTGTTTTCCACAATAAGCTCACAGAATTGTAATGTGTCTGTTTGGCTTAGACTGGGGGGTTGGTGGGTGGGGTGGGGGGGGGGGGGTTAGGGAGGGGGGGGGAAGGGTGTCTTTTTAAAACACACACAAAAAAACTAAACAGATGCGGGATTTTGATTATCCAGAGAAGCCGATTATGTATGTGTGTGTGTGTGTGTGTGTGTGTGCCTCTCTCTCCGTTTTCGTGTGTCTATCTGTGCCTCTGTGTATGTGTGTGTGTGTGTCTCTTTGTGTGAGTGTGTGTGCACGTGTGTCTCTCTGTGTGAATGCATGTGTGTCTCTGTGGGTGTGTGGGTGTCACTTTCTGTGAGTATGTGTATCTCTCTCTGTGAATGTCTGTGTGTGTGTGTGTGTGTGTGTGTCACTCTCTCTGTGTGTGGGGACTCTCTGTGAGTGTGTCTGTCACTCTCTCTGAGTGTGGTGTGTGTCTGTGTGTCTCTCTCTCTCTCCGTGTGAGTGTGTGTGAATGTGCGTGCGTCTCTCTCTGTGAATGCATGTGTATGTCTCTGTGAATGTGTGCGTGTGTGTGTCACTTTCTGCGAGTGTGTGTATCTCTCTCTGTGAATGTCTGTGTGTGTGTGTGTCACTCTCTCTGTGTGTGACTCTCTCGGTGTGTGTTTGTCACTCTCTCTGTGTGTGACTCTCGGTGTGTGTTTGTCACTCTCTCTGTGTGAGACTCTCTCTGTGTGTTTGCATCACTCTCTCTCTGTGTGTGTGTGTGTGTCACTCTCTCTGTGCGTGACTGTGAGTGTGTGTCACTCTTGAGTGTTGTGTGGGTCTCTCTCTGTGTGTGTGTGTGTGTGTGTCTCTGTGTGTGTGTTAGTGTATGTGTGTGTGATATTCTCCAAAAGGGGTGAGATCAGATCAGACACCAGTGACTGGAGTGAAATCAGAGGTGCTGGGCTGTGATTGTCGGTATTCACATTATAGTTTTCAAGCCCTCAATGTCCAAACCTATTTGTTGAGCAGCGACAAAGCCAAACAGGGGTTATCACTGGGCGACAAGAATCATTTTTTTAAATTTGAGCAGCTTCCATCCCCCAGACCCTTTAAACGCTTCTTTAATCCGCTGTGCTGATGTTGCTTGGGATCAGCTGTCTGAGAAATCAGAGCTGCGCATTCGAGAACGAGTTCAATGTCACCAGTCATTGGTGATCGATCGATTTGACAGTAAATCGGCAGAGATACTTATTACTTGCATTTGTTTTCACAACAACAGAGAAACAAAAAAACTTTTGAAACGCAGGACAGTGCTTTTGGAGGATAATAAATTATAATAATAATAATCCTTACATTTGATAGAGCGCTTTTCACGTCTTCCAGACGTCTCAAAGCAGCTTCACAGAATGTACTGTAAAGTGAATTGACTGTATCTATGTGGGCAAAACGCATCACCGGTGTCCCGCAAACAGTCGTGGATTGAAATGACCAATCTGTTATTTTTTTTGAAGGGATTATTATCAGCCATGTGGAGTGAGGAAACTTGCCCAAGGTGTCAGCCAGCCTGGAATTGAACCCAGGTCTCTCTCGCCCGTGAGGCTAAGCGTTCCACCCACTGAGCCGCTTAACGTTTGCGTTAATGTTGCAGTTTGTTTTGTGATTAACCTGTGGCTACATATATTGGTACTTTTAACATCCTTTGATACCAGCCGTTGTGTGCACAAAATATTAATAATAGGAGGAGGAGATACATTCAATCCACCCTCCCCCACCTCCCAAAACATGTTAAAACATCCTAACGCATGGAAAGAACTGCCTTTGTCCCCCACCTTGTTTTCCTGTAAACCCAGCTTATCCTAAAAGAGTGAACAAAGGCTGGATTTAGGGAGCGAGGGGAACAAAAAGGCCCCTCGTAAGGGTCTCATAACCTGTAGCCAACAAAGACCCAAATGGGGGATTGTATGGAGGAGGAGTGGGGGGGGAGGTGAGGGGGGGGGGGGAAGAGAAATTCCTTAGAAAAAAGGGCTTCTTTCCTCCCTCTGCCAGTGCAACGTGTGCATTGGTGGCGCTGTGTCCAGTGTATGCGACAGTGACTGTGTGGTTCAGAGGTATCACAGATGATAATTAGCTTCCAAATAGGAGCCAGATCATGAGGACATAAGACATTGGCTTGGCAAGAAGAAGACCACGGCCCACCCAGTTTACCCCCCATCATCCTGGCGGTTCCTGTACATTGGACTGTTATCCAAGGTACGATTTTCCAACAGGGATCTGTCTCATTTTGCTCTTGAAAGCCACCAGCTTCCACCGTCTCCCCCCCCCCCCCCCCCCCCCGGGGGAGGGGGCAGCCTGTTCTGTACCCTTACTGAATCATCACACGGTCGACGTTGCGCTGGATGTTGCTTTTCGGCTTGTACACAGCCCTGAACTTTAACTTGTGGGACATGGGTTCGGGGTCTCACCGTGTGGAGCGGTTTTAAAGGAGTTTCGTGGTGAGCGTCTCAGCGCAGCAACAAAAAACAAACAAACAACTCCCCCCCCCCCCAAAAAAAAACCCAATCGGGATCACACTGATAATTCACAGATGAATCCAGATGGCTATTGTGAGAATGGAAGATACCGTCCCTGGCGAGGCAGTGACGGGCTGGTATTTAGGGCTGGAGTGTTCATTCCAAGTTCACGTAAAAAGAGCTTCCCTTACTTGACCCGACACTGAGTGGGCAAAACAGAAACATGTCAAGAACCTTACGCTGAATATGCATCTCCTTTTTTCATGTGTTTCGCGTCGGCCCACAGAGGCTTGGTCGTTTCGTGTGCATTGGGCTTGAATGATGAATAGTAAGAATAATCCTTCCATTCGACGCGGTGCGTTATCCAGTGTGGACAACTTTAACCTCGGGCACCAAACGGGAATCGGTCGCTGGTTTTGCTATTCTGCTCATCACATTTGTACATTTGTGGAGCTTTTCAAGTGTCTCTCGATCTGTACCGCGGGTTGTTCTCCGCGTGTCTCTGGTTACGTGGAGGAAAGCAGAATCTAGAAAGCAGATTTATTTGGACGCGTCGATGGGATCTGTTCTACAGGTCGTGGAAAAAGATGTGTTTGAAATTGGTCATTCTTGGGAGGGGCTGGCCTGGCTCATGTATGTGGTAACTGGTCTATTTCTACCATGCCTTTCTCAAACTTTCTGTGGGTTGGGAAGGAGTGTGACACTTTGGGGGGAAGCCATGCTGCCGTCAGTGAAATCATTAGTTTTCTCGCTCTCCGCAAATGGGCGAAAAGGAAACTCAGTTGGCGAAAATCACACGACCACTGCCTGTGGTTCTTGCCCCTGTTTGTGGTACAGTGGACGGGAATTTCTCGAGCATTCATCAGCAATGTGGCATCTCTATCTCACGGGACAAAATGGGTGAAATGCATATTAAGAAGACTTTAAAAAATGCATTTGCAAGCATTGCTCACGCGTGGTGTATTTTGTAAACCGTTTTTGAAATGTTTGGAGGTTTTTTTTTAAACAAACATTGGAATAACGCCAGCTGTGCGACGGAGGACTGCACTAGAGCATGGACATAATTTACGCTTTCCCTTTTATCTTGTTAACATTTTTAAGTCTTTCAAGGCACCGTATCTTGATGCCTCTCACAAGAAAGGCACATAACCACCACCCCTTAACTCGATGGTTCCACTCGTAATCCCTCTTCAATTTCGTGAAGATTCTTGGCATCACTGCTATCCCTCCCGATACCAAATCGAATCCTTGCATCCTTATTGCTATCTCACCTTCCAAGAGGCTCTTTGTGCTAAAGTTTCTTTCCCCTTCAACAACTCACCACTGCCTACAAAGCCTAAGTCTGTCCAAAACCCGACTCCTGTTCATACACTGTCTCTGGCTAAGTTCATCAAATGCATCACTCAAGCTCTTGAGCACAATACAAACAAGGCTTGTCTCATAAGTCATGCTTCACTCACCAATGGCCTCCTTGGTTTCTCTCCTCAGACAATGATTTTCTTTTAATTGACTTTGTCGTATTAAAACTAAGGGTATCGTTATAAGGAGTTAAATACCACTTACCCCCCATTTCACCGCAATTGAATGTTATAAAGCAGATTAATTTTCCATATCTAATAATATTACCAATTATTAAAATGACTACATGGTGTATTCTACAGAATGGTCCACAATCTATTGAGTTCTGGCTATGCTGGAATGCATACATTTTCTCCTACTTTGTCTAGCATTGCAAAAGGCCAAACTGCACTATACGGAAACCTCACATGGGTTATCCTGGCTTGGTAATTAATGTAAGAGATGTTTATTTGAAGATGTTCATCAAGTGTGTCAGGATTTGACACAGTGGAATGCAGCACAAAGAAACTTGCAATTATTGTGCCATTCATGTAGTTCAGCCCAAAAGACTAAATTAATTCAGAGCAATTTATAGGATTTTGTTTTGACTGTACGGATAATTGAGTGCCCTCAAATACCCTGTGGCCAAACGTGGAGATGGGTCAGTTTGTCTGTAAATCGCACTCTGCCATTTTGTTTTTGATAATCTTCAGTGACTTCACAAGGCATGTACAGTCAACACTCCTCCACGAGAAATCTTGTGCCTGAGTGTTTACTGCATATGGCACAAGGAGCTGCTGAGTATCATCACTGCGTTTATTCATTTTGATAAATCCAAGTGGAAAACGTAATTGACTTTTGTCAAATGAAATCATGCATAAAAATTAGATCAGTTAAGTTAAAGAGATCATTACCCTTTCCATTCCGACTTATAAGACTGCACCCCCATCCCCAGTGACAAAAAAAGTCTACCTCTCTCTGTTTTTTTTGAAAAGATATGTATAGAATCCGTCATCCCTGCTTGTACACAGAGTAATATGGTTCTATTATTATGTTAATATAGTAAGCAAGTAAGGTGGTGTTTTTTTTTACATTAGCATTCAGAATTCTGTCCACAATTGGATTCGGGAACCAATTTGTCTCAAGCATGTAAAAGATGACTGTCTCCCTTTTCAAAAAAAAAATTATTCTCCACATAGTTTGCACAGTAATTCGGAGGAGGAATATTTTGTGTAGGTGGAATCGAAAAGTTAATGAAGCCCTCAGTCATTTTGCTCTCTTTCTCTGGAACTCCTGAACCCTTCTTGCTTGCTTACTCTCCTCCCGTGTTCAAATCTCTCTTGAAGATGTACCTCTTTCACTGCATTTAGCCACTTTATCCCTTTCCTCCCCGCCTCCCACCATTTGCTCCCAGTTTGAACTCCTGCTCAGTCTTTATCAAGTGCTTTCAGTTCTTTAAGATGTGAAAAGCGCTGTATCACTGACGCAACGACCGACGTGAGAGGCACCATACAAGTGTAATCTGTTGTTGTTTTCCCTATCTGGAGAAGTGTATCTATTTTATTTATTGACACTGTTTTAAACACATACAAGCTATGAGCAATCGGGGGTCAGAAATAGAAATGGACTGCAAGTAAACTCGAGCTGTGCTACTTTAACGTGAAAAGTTTAAAATAAAGTTTTCCGAAATTCAGAAAATCTACTCTTCGTGATGGTTTAATTTTTAAATGCCTCACTGCGGTGGTGTGTGCGTGTAATGAAGATGGTAGGTACCTCATCTCACCTGCTCGAATCGGGCTGGGAATTAGGGATACTGGGGAGTGATTAGGAGGCAGTAATTCAATCGAGTGGGTTTTGATGATGACGGCTTCATCCACAAAGAGCACAGCCTGAGCAGTTTACTGTGGAGAAAAGACATAAAACACGTATCATTTTTTGCAGCGTGAATTTGTGGGGATGTAGAGAGGAGGCAAAGAGTGAGCTTATGGGGGGAAAAAAAGATGAGTGTGAATGACACCTTTATGGACTTGAACTTTTCTACCTGGTATCTGTCGTTCTTCACGACGCATGATAGTTGAACCAGATTTGGGGATTTTTCATTTCTATTCTGGGTGAATTTTTCTGCGGGTAATTATCTGTACAGAGGGTTGAAGTGCTGTTGGGGTGTTCCCGAACAAGTCGATGGACAGTTGCGAATAGGTCTATCCTGAAAATGAAGGAGATCTTGGATCTTGGATTGATGGCTGGGAACTTCTGCTCCCAACGGATTCATATCTCGTTCACCGATGCACACCAACGAAAGCGTGATATTCCTCTCGGTGAAATAGTGATGGATTTAAGTTGTGGGACCAGTGTCCTGCAAGAGTGACGAGCGAACGGCCTCTGCCTTAAACCCGGCCAATGGAAGCACCGACCTTTATGGACGACAAGGGAGCAAATATTGCGATACGGTGAAAATGTTTCCTTTATAATTCCTGCCTTTATGAGGCCTGTTTTTTTTCATTGCTACTTCATCACACCATATCTCTCTGCCTCTGAATGTTTTATGCCTGCCCAGCCCCCCCCCCCCCCCCCCCCCGGATGCTGGTGTTCGTCGCAATCCGATTTTATTGGCTCTGTGATGTGTGCAAAGGTGAGCCTCATCGTTCAATACTTTTCTTTCATTGAGGAATGTTTTGTTGCTGCTGTGGGCTGGGTACTGCAAGGAATGCCTTGCGCTTCTCAGTTATACCACATGTGGCGAGACACAGACTGGGAGCTGGCTATACTGGGAGAATTCTCTTCCTGCCACTATACTAGAGGGACAATTAATCGGCTCGCTAGCCTGAGAAAAAGACTACCACTTACCTGTTGTTTGATTTTCCACTATGCTGCCTGCAGTATGTCAAGGAACCAGCCGACAAGAAATGGCCTATTATTAGATTATCATCTACAGTGGGAACCAGCTTCATTCAGCATAGCGTTACTCAGTATCCAGCTGGCTCATTCATTTTCAGGATAGACCTATAACGCACCCATGAGTTACTCAAATTTACTCACATTTGAATGATTCTTCAAAGTGTTCCCGCGGATTAACACAAACCTTCTATTGCTATTTAGATAGGGCTGCGGTTTGCAAAAGAAAACCCTGCAGTTGTGTACAGTGCTTACGTCTGACACTTCTGATCTCCCTTGTGTCACAAAATGAGTCTGATTTGAAGTGATTTGAAGTTCCAGTGTCTGAAGCGGTAACTGTCCAGCGCCTCGTGAAAGGCGCTACGCGAATGTAATTTTGTTGTGGTGGTGAAAACATACTGTACATTGGGATGAGTACTGTGATTGAGCCTCAGAGAGCCATTGCAAGTAGGAAAAAGTCCCAGTGTAAAGGGTCATATGACAAAATATTTCCCCCACCCAAGTTGTTGCACTCTTTTTAGTTCAACTGTTTTACTATTTTAACAGCCGGGAGTTTTAAGGTTTGATACTTTTCCTCAAGTATCTCTTCTCTGCCTGCTTCATCTCAATATTCGGGGATTTTATCAGCATACACGCCTCTCATAAGGTACACTGTAAAGTGTAGTTGCCATATATTGTGTAGGCATGCCACTCGTTGGTTGATTTTTTGAGTTTTTATTGATCCTGAAATTGCCACGACACGGTTTTGAGATTGCTGCCGTGTTCTCAGAGAAAGCGATCTGCCCGCTGGAATCGCTATGGGAGCCTTTTGATAACTTCCATGAAAACAATGTTCCGTTTTGTTTGCATCAGATTTCTATATCAATTATAAAGCGAAGGCAGTAAGTAGATATTCATGAAGTCGGTTTAAACTGTGTGAGGATCGACAGCAACTAAAGACTTTCAGTCGTTTATTTCAGGGCTGCAGAATAAAGTTTGATCCATGTATAATCCTAAACCAGATTGGTATATTGTTAAATATTAAGCCTTGTATAATGCTGCCCTAATATGGATTCAGGTGGAAGAAGGAATTCCACATTAAAGAGCTTACATTTGTAAGCTCCATGTTGAAATCTCAGTCTTTCATTTGCCTTTTTTTTAAAAAAAGATCCATTGAATGTTTGCATCCACATTTCCTTCTGCAAATAAAAAAAAAGTTTCTCCTGTTTATCTTGCCCTGGATTTGACCAAAAAGGCATTCAGGTCAAAGGATGCCTGTTATTGGTAGCAATTACTAACTTGTGTTTGGGTTGGGCTTAAAACACATGTCGGCGACTAGCTCAATGGAAGCTTTTGTTTCGCTTTTTTGCGGGTCGGTAACCAGGGAACCTGCAAGAGCACTCGGGTTGACACTATATCAAGTTGACTTTGACCAGTTAGTTCCTCAGCCCTTTGCTCTATTGTGGTGCACTGCTTTACGCTTCCCATCAGCTAACGTGAGGAACCTTTGGACTGGCAAACGTGATGTGCAATTGCGCTTTGTCTCAATAATGTCAGGAGCATCCTGAGAGTACTCCCGAGCTGTCAATCCTGGGTGCTATGATATCAATATAACCATCAAATAAAACTAAATATAATCAGATTGCATAGCGTTAGAATGAGAAAAGTGTTCATCTTTATTGTCATCTCCACTGTACTTTTCTCATAAACTTAATGGCATTCGAGCCTATCATGTGATTATGCCTATTCCAATCATTTGCTGGTGTGCATTATCAAGATATAATGTGTATATTATACATATATAAAATATACAATACTATTGTGAAGATAGACCCTGATGAGATGTGCTGGATTGAAAGTTTTATTGGATTATGCTTCAACCATATAAACTTTAGAATGCTATTTACTGCTGCCATGTGTCCACCAAGCCCCCAATGTCTCTAACTCATACACATTTTCAGAATTTCAAGATTGCCTACCTTATCATTTATTGGGGGCTGAAAACGTTATGGAAACCAAAGAGATAAATACATAATGGAAAATTCCTGTAATCCTTTTTCTGGAGAACTAAAATTAACGCCCACACAAATTTGGCATTTAAAAATGCTGCCTTTTGTATAGACTGCCCATACAGAACTCCTCACTCCACAGCAGGGTTTGTGACATATTTCCTGACCTAGCATTAGGCTATATTTAGCTGATATTTTATTTTCATTTTTGTATATAGCTGGGCTATTTAATAGCTTGATGACCTATTGGCCCTCATTTTCTTTTAACTGGTGAATCACTGGTGGTGAATGCTGTTTCTTCTCAAGTTCTGAAATTGCCTATGTAAATTTCATGTAAAATACTTTATCTTTGTGCTTGGCTGGGATTGGGCACAAAGCAGTTTTTCGAGTGGAGGAAGCTAAGCAATGAAGTATATTTATGAGACTTTCTGTGTTCTGTTTCATCTATTTTCTTCATCTTCTGCTTTAAAGCAACTAAAGCTATTTTTCATATACTGTGTATATACATATCTGCCTATATTAATTCCCCTCAAAATTTTAGGTAGCCAAACTTATCAACGTTTCTTAGGGGGAGAACAGCCGTAAGCACAGTTGGAGAGGAAGGTTTTCAGGTGGGACTTAAAGGTGGGAGAGAGGGGGCAAGATGGAGGAATTGAAGGAGAGTGTGCCAGAGTTCAGGAGCACAGTGGCTGAAATCACGAGCTCCGAGGATGGGGCAGAGGGTGTGAGAGACATGTTGGAGGCTGGCTCCAGTTGAGCGGAGGCGTCGGTTGATGGATTGGGGATTGAGGAGGTTCGAGAGGTAGGGAGGTGCCAAGGAGTGAGTAGATTTGAATATGAGCATGAGGATCTTGAAGTTAACCATATTCCTTTGTTAATCATATCTAGCTTCCATTTATCATAGTATAGTATTGCCGAGTCCAGGCACATCTGATCCTCCAGGTTTGTCTGACCTTGCCACGGAGAATAAACTAACATTCCTGAGGGGAGTGCTCTTTGCTTTAAGAATGTTGACAAAGAGGAAAGTATACAAACAAGGATTTCACTTAGTGCCCAGACCCCTTGATCTGCACAAATTTGCTCATACTGATGAATTCCAGTGGTAGTTTTGCATTGTCACTGTTGTTGGCACCAGGCAAACACACGCCCATTAGTACTGGATTATCAGAGAAATTGGTGTCGCCTTGTCAGTGAATTTTGCTCTTGTTTTAATCATCCTCCTCTTAATTCATTTTTGACCATATTTGTTTTGTGGAGCCCACATAACACTGCAGTTAAGAGATCTCCTTCCTGAGTGCAGTTGTGAAGTTAACCTTTGGGAGAAGGTTATGCTGCGACATCGGATGACTTCCTGAATTGCATTTTCTTTCTTCCATGTGAGGAAGCGCCTGACCTCTGTTTGGTGCTCTCCCCATGGCTGACATCAGTGACAGCCTCCAATATAGAAGAACATCTAAGCCATGGAAGGAACTCAGTATTGGATCACAGTGTTTGATGCCAGAGTTAATGGGGGTCACGGTTCTAAGCAGAGGCTCAAATTAATGGGTTTGTTTTCACTGGAACTCAGAAAGTTAAGAATGGGATTCAAAATTCTGAAAGGTTTTTGGGGAATAAATAGTAAAAGATTATTCTCATCAGTTCATTACCAGGAGGCAAACAATCACAACTGTCACTGGAAGCTCTGGTCCTTAATTACGATTGGATAAAGACATATTTCCTGGTGCCTGTCCTGAAATTCTCCCTCTCAACCCTGAACCCGTGCCTGCTTATTCTGCTGTCTCAGTGCATCCAAATTACTTCAGTCTTTACCTCCTTTGTCCTGTACTGTATCTGTCATATTGAAATAATTCTTTGCCTTTCTCCCGTAAGACTACAAATGTTGAACTCGAACACCCAATTGAAATTGTGATAGACGGACAGAAGTGTAATCGGTTCTGCACACTACAGTGAAAACAGAATGGATCATTTTGATGATAAATGTAGGGATTTAAAATGATTAAATTGTGTGCTGAAGAAACAGCAGTTTAACTTGGAGCAGGTGAATGGATCATCACAACTTTTACCCCTGTGGCACCAAATTGCCCTTGGTCCTATAGAACGCATATGCAGTGATCAGAGCTGATATGAAGCTCGGGTATCATGCAGAGCTCCTAGTTTATTGTTGACGGCTTTCATTACCAAATGATGTATTGCTTTGTACAGTAACAGCCATGAAATGTTTTTGTGCGGTGTATTCTGCAATGGGCCAATAATAAAGGCTACAACTTGGTAACGTAGGCTGTGTGCAAAATATTGAACCAGTAAATCACTCAGTTCTGCAGTCTTACTTTTGCAATTGTAGATCCTTACACATTGAGAAATAACAAAGCGGTTAAATCAGAGGGTGCTAATTGTAGAGGGCTGAAAATCAAATTGAAACGCATTGAATTGAGTTTTGTAGTTTGGATGCAGGAGGAAGGAAGGAGAAAGAAAGGTACAATCAAGTGGCTATTGACCCATCCACCAAGGATATATTTCCCTCCCCTCCCCTCCCTTCCCCTACCCTCCCCATCCCTCTCCGCATTCCGAAGGGACCATTCCCCCCAGGATTCTTTGGTCCACTCCACTGTCAGCACCACTAGCTGCTCTCCTTCCTCTGGCACCTTCCCGTGCCAGCACAGGAGATGTAATACCTGCCCTTTCACCTCCACCCAAACTACCCTCCAGGGACCAAAATACAGCTTCCATGTGAGACAGCGGTTCACGTGTACTACCACCAATGCATCCGCTGCTCACGGTGTGGTCTCCTCTACATTGGGGAGACTAAGCGCAGATCGGGAGACCGATCCGTACGGAACGTCAACCCTGATCTTTCAGTCTCCCTCCATTTGCGCTCACATTCAGAGGCTGATCTTTCAATCCATGGTCTCCTGCGCCGTTCCAGTGACGCACAGTGAAAGCTTGAAGAACAGCACCTCATCTATCAACTGGGGACACTACAGCCATCTGGCCTCAATGTTGATTTCAGCCATCTCAGGCCATAGGAGTTTTCCCTCCCCCCACCCCTCCCCCCATCACAATCATAACTCTAGACACCCCCTGCCTCTCTGGTATTTTGTTTATTCTATCACCACTAAACACCACTTCCCCCCAGTTTCATTGAAACCCACCCCCTCCTGTTTCTCTCCCTGAAACCGTTAACACATATTCAACCCATCATTTAACACACTCTTTTTTTCCTTTTTTTGTTTTATATTTTTTGTCTTTTTTGTCTTCCATGTCCTGCCTCTCCCCCTTTAACGTCTTTAAGAAACCTCTCACTCCAAACAAGCCCCAGTCCAGACGAAGGGTTGTAGACCCGAAACGTTGACTCTTTTTCCTTTCTCCATGGATGCTGCTTGACCTGCTGAGTTTCCCCAGCAACCTTTGTTTTTGTTTCAGATTCCCAGCATCTGTAGTATTTTGTGTTTTGGCTATTGATGTTTTATGGTTAGAACAGGTCATTAGGATCAATCGTGGCGATGTGCAGTTTTATCAAGTCGATTTATTTAGCTACACATAATATTTTAATTCTGTACAAATTGGTGAATGCTGATCTTGGATTTGAAGGAAAAATGTTTATTCCTATATTTGTTGGATCTCTACTTCCCCAGTTCATTGTTTCAAACAGTGGGAATAATTAGTGAACGTGCGTGAGAAAGACAATATTTCCTTCCTTTTGGTTAAGCAAAAAAAACACTTGAATTAGTTAAATTGCATAATTTACGTATTCAGAGAACACATCTTAATGCTGTGTATCTGTTTCTAAAAATGGGCAACGTGTTATATTGGAATATCACATTAACTTGTGCTTATTAAAATAATTTACAGAAAATCATAATCTAAGTTAGGATTTTGTTTCATAATTTGCCCTTCTGGATGCTCTGGAATGCTACATAAGTAAATCTTCCACCCAGGTAAAATTTGTTTCCTAAATATGTCAAACCGTGATGCTCTAGTTTATTGATTTAGCGGTCAAACAAAGCAAGAAAGTTCTCCGCTTGATATTTTGAACCTTTCTGTGTTTGTGAAGATTTCACATGGGTTTTGAAGGTTTGTAATGGTTTCTCTTCATCTTCATTTTGCGATTAGGTTTGATTGGCAGTTAGAGATGAAAACCAAGGATATCTAATTTATCTTCATTTTCATGACAGCCCACATGCTGATCAACACGTTATCTGAATGACTTTTGATTGCACAGAGATCTGAAAGGACTGCCACTTCCAATGTAGGATGTCCTTTGATTATCAGTTATTTTAACTAGACACTAAAATGAAAATGCTGGTGCATTTTGTTAGTGACTGCTTAAATTGCTTGATAATGTATTCTCAAGATTGGTCTGGATGAAGAAGTCACTTTGGCTCATCTGATCTCATCCCTTCAGCATACCTCCCGCACCATTATTAACCCCCCCCTACCCCGCCCCAGCTGCTTTTTAAATGAGTCTAGTATTGTTGCTCTACCATTAGAGGCAGCAATGGTTTTCCTGGCAACCTGTTCCAGTTATTGATGATTCTCTGTGTAAAGAAAAACTTCCTGGTACCTATCTTTAAATTGCCCTTTACAACTCTAAACCTAGGTTCTCTTGTTCTACTGTCCTACCTACTAAAGTTTTGATCTGGGTTTGCATTTTCAATCCCATTTAAAATATTGTACACCAATGCCTTTTCTGGGTTCATCTAAACCTAAGACTCAAGCTCCCCATCTTGTCTAATCACTGCTCATACACTGGCATATATCTTTGTTGCTTATGTTGCGGTGACCGGAACTGAATGCATTTTTCAAGGTGCAGCCTGACTAGGTAACTGTACAGTCCGAGAATTGCGTCTAGGGATCTAATCTCCACTGATTTAACAGTATAGCTCAGCATTCTGTTTGGCTTTTTTTTGCTGCCTCATATTGTTTTGACATAGTGAGCGATGAGTCAATTAATACACCGTATCTAGATCTCTTTCAACATTCCCCCTGGCAAGTTCAATCCCATCACTGGAGAATTTGCATTTCCTATTCTTGGATCCTCCTGTATGTAATATAGACTTAATGTGCCAGGGCATGTGCTTATGCCATCAAACTCTCTTTGCTGCCTCCTTTGATTCCACAATTTGGCTCACCTTTGTGTCATCGGCAAATGTAACTATCTTACACTGGGTCTGTGAATCCAAGCCATTAATATATAAGAGGAACAGGAGATGTCTCAGCACAGGTGCTGCTTAGGATGCCTGGGAGATTTCAAGTTAATTCCTTGTCAGCCTAATAGGACCCTGCTTAATACCTATCTCCATTTTGACCTAACTTCCCCCTAACAAAGACTCTCTGCTTCCTCCCCTTGAGCCAATTTTAAATTCAAGTCCATGTCTTGCCCTTCATATCTAGTGATTGCCCACAGTTGTGAAAGAGTCTTTAATGAGGTACTTTATTTGCTACACTATTGTACTGGTTTTACCCTCCTTGCATCACGGCTGCTTTTTTTAGGGTGTCTGAGATGTTAAGATGTTTCATTTGACTTGGTTCCTATGAATCATCCTGTTTAAGGACTGTAAATACATTTGAAATGAATCTACAAATATTGTGGTGCCTAATTGATGCATGAATAATGGAGGTTCTGCTGTACTGGACTACATTGTTCAAGCAACCTTAGAATGCTATTATGCTTGACAATGAATGAACTTTAAATCTCTCAGGCATCCGTAGCAGCACCTGAGTTTTATCACTGGGTTTAAATTCTGCTTTAAAACCCTTCATTTGTCGGATCCGTTCTCTCTACTCGTGCCGGAAGAACCCTTTCCAAAATGTGTTTACTGCTGAGAGTTGATTGCGATGTACTTACCGGCCCTGATCCTGTCATTTCTGTTTCACCACAACCCTGCCTTGCAGGCCTCAGCCACAGATTGCAGACAGCCTCTGCTCTGCTGTACACTTGAAAAATCTTAAGGATTAGTGCACACTGGATCTAAGTGGAGCTCCTGTGGCTGGGGAGACCAAGCTGGCGAGACCTGTGTTCGAATCCAGGCAGGTCAGGGCGAAACCTTGGGCAAGTTTCCTTACTCCACACGCCTAATAATAATTTGTCCCCAAAATGCCCACAATAATAAAATTGGTCATTTCAATCCACGACTGTTTGTGGGACACTGCTGTGCACATTTGGCTGCCCATATTCGCCCACAAATATACAGTCAATTCACTTACAGCATATTCTGTGAAGCGCTTTGGGACGTCGATAAGATGTGAAAAGCGCTACATCAAATGCAAGGATTATTATTACATTATTTTTACCTTCCGTTTTCATCTCTACAGCAAATTGTTACGACAGACAACAATTTTCTGCACTTCCAAGTAAAACTGCTAGGAATGCCAAGTGTTTGAAGTTCAGTGGGGACAAACTGATCAAGCGATGGTGCTGATAATCCTATTATGAAGCACAACAGCTAAAGTAGTCTGTATACAGCGTGCACTATGGTGCTCTATGAACGGTAGGTAGTGGTCATGACTCTCTTTGAATATACCACCACAAATAGCTCCTAAAAATGTTCGAAATCACTTTCCAGTTTTCTTTGCTTTTGCATTGACTGGTTGTGCGAATTGTAGACAGCCTTTGATAGCACATTCTTGCTATTAATAAACTGAGAATAAAAATAAATTCATGTAAATAGGTTATTTAATACATCTTTATCATCTGGTGGTGTACTGCTTAGGATGACAAGTTGCTAAGTATGGCTATTTCTACTGAAAATTGGTAAAACGTTTTATACCGTACATTAAATTATGCATTAAATAACTACCAAATATTCTATTGGTGGTGTAGCTGGTGCAATTTAAAGTGCAGGAATTATAACTTAACAATAACGTACATGTTTTTATTTTTGTAATGAAAACTCCACTTATTTGTCCGTGACAGTGCGCTGTTTTCAGTATTTCAGAACTTTTTGCTGTACTTTTTGATTTTATTTTGAATGCTTTTTGAATTATCATTTGCAATATTTTGGCCTACCTTTGGCACACAAAGACATACCTATATATAAGCAGATATATTAAAGGAGCCTGCTTAGTCGACTGACACATTTCACATGGCCTATTAGCTTGGTTATATTTATATTGTAAAGTGCAGCTCTGATAGTACGTTACTGTACAGGAATGTGTAATAATCATACCAATAATAACATTATAGTTGACATGTAAACCCATGGTGTGACATCTTCATTAATAATGGGATAAGACCTGGATGAAAATTTACAGTAGTTAGAATTTAATCAGGATGTTCACTCAGTCCTGGACCAAACTGCAGTGTCTTCAGTAGTGTCCGGCGATATATCAGTTATCTCGGTATAATTTTTCATATCGATATGCTGATATTGGAAATTTGAATATATCAATATATCAAAAAATTCGGTATATAAAAAAATCGGTATATCACGAACATTGGTATATAGTGTCCGGCGACATATCGATATATCGGTTATATTGGTATAATACAAACTTTTTCAACATACCTTGTCGCCGGCATTGCAAACCCCCTGGGCGTAGAGCACGCATATCGGAATGCGCGTGCACATCGGAATGCGCGCGCACACCTGAATGCGCGCGCATACACAGGATAAAAAAACCTGGTAATATCGATATATCAGTATATATCGATATGAGCCCACCGATATATCGATATCGGAAAAATTCCATATCGCCGGACACTAGTCTTCAGGCTCCTGACCATCTCTTGTAGAGCACATTATGAACACATTTTACACCATATAGCAAGCTAATATAACCTAAAAGCAGAAACTGCAACAAAAATTACATTTGTGTTGCGCCTTTTACTTCGGCCGATGTCTCAAAGTAGAACCTAGTTTGCATATTGTGTACTTTTCTTTTGGTCAATAGGAAACTTTTCATATTTATATTTATCTTATTTCATCGTATTTCTCCCCTCTCTGAAGTATCCCTAGGTCCTGAATCTTGGCTGCTGACCATGGGGGAGTCTGACAGGACCCCTGTAATTATGTAGATAGCTGGTAGGAGGCATGAGAGAGCAATGTCAAGTTACCTCACCTCATTTTCTATTTTTCAAAGTGTCTTATCTTAGGTTAGCTATTCATTCACAGATTCATGGGAGCAAACCTGACTTCCCCCCTGTATAAATGGATACCTAAAACGGTTAAAGCTGTATGGAATAAAGCAATGTTTTAGCAATTTGAAAAAGGGAATGGGACAACCTATTGGTTGTAGAGCACACGTCTCACAAGCGATAGGACCCGGGATCAATTCCCAACTAGGGCAAAACTCTAGACAAGTTTCCTTACTCCATTGGCCTCTGTTTATCTAGCAATATGTAGGAACCCAGTTGAGGATCAATGGGCAGATCACTTTCCTGGGAGTAATAATCCCTTCAAAATAATAGTAAATAAATAATAATAATTTGTTCACTCAATCAACAACAACTTATCATAGAATCATAGAATTTTACGGCACAAAAGGAGGCCATTCGGCCCATCTAGTCTGTGCCGGCTCTTTGAAAAGAGCGATTCAATCCCATTGCCCTGCCCGCTCCCCATAGCCTAATAGACCCGTTCTTCCTAAATAAAGATCTAATTCCCTTTTAAAAGTTGTTATCGAATCAGCCTCCACCACCTTTTCAGGCAATGCATTCCAGATTCGAACAACTCGCTGAGTGAAAAAATTTCTCCTCAGCTCCCCTCTACTGCGCCTTGAAACTATTTTAAATCTGTGACCACGAGTCACAGATTCACCCACGAGTGGAAATAGTTTTTCTCTATTTGCCCTGTCGAAACCCCTCATGATCTTATAAACCTCTATTAGGTCTCCCCTCAATCTTCTCTGCTCCAGAGAGAATAACCCTAGCCTATCTAGCCTCTCCTCATAGCTGAAGTCCCTCAATCCTGGCACCATCCTAGTAAATCTTCGTTGTACCCTTTCCAATGCCTTCACATCCTTTCTGTAGTGTGGTGACCAGAATTGAACACAGTATTCCAGCTGAGGCCTCACCAAAGTCCTATAGAGGTTAGTCAGCACTTCCTGACTTTTGTACTCTATACCCCTATTTATAAAGCCTAGTATCCCATATGCCTTCTTAACAGCCTTGTCTACCTGTCCTGCCACCTTCAACGAGTCACTAACACAAATCCCCAGGTCTCTCTGTTCCTTCACACCATTTAAAATTGTACTATCTAGCCTATATTGCCTCCCTTCATTTCTTCTCCCAAAATGCATCACCTCACACTTCTCTGCATTAAACTTCATCTGCCATGTGTCTGCCCACTTTACCAATTTGTCTATATCCTCTTGCAGATGGCTACTATCCTCCTCACTGTTTACTATTCTCCCTAACTTAGTGTCATCTGCAAACTTGGAAACTGTACTCCGTACACCCAAGTCCAGATCATTGATGTAGATTACAAACAGCAATGGTCCCAAAACCGATCCCTGTGGCACACCACTGCTCACTTCCCTCCAATCTGAAAAACAGCCGCTCACTACAACTCTCTGCTTTCTGTCTCGCAGCCAGTTGTGGATCCACGCTGCCACTGTCCCTTTTACGCCATGGGCCTTTAATTTCTTAATAAGTCTCTCATGTGGCACTTTGTCAAATGCCTTTTGAAAGTCCATGTAAACTACATCAACTGCGCTACCATTATCCACCCATTCCGTTACCTCATCAAAAAATTCTATCAGATTTGTAAGGCAAGATTTGCCTTTAACAAATCCATGTTGACTGTCCTTTATTAGCCTATATCTTTCTAAGTGAAGATCTACCTTGTCCCTGATTATGGACTCTAGAATTTTGCCCACTACCGACGTTAGACTGACTGGTCTGTAGTTGCCAGGCTTGTCCTTCTGCCCCTTTTTATACAAGGGAGTAACATTAGCTATCCTCCAGTCCTCTGGCACGACCCCTGTGTCCAAGGAAGATTGAAAGATCGTGGCCAGAGTCCCTGCTATTTGCTCCCGTGCCTCACTTAGTAACCTAGGGTGCATCCCATCCGGACCAGGTGACTTATCCACCTTGGGATGCTGCTGTGCGTAATTGGCCGCTGCATTCCGCCCACCAAGTCAATTCACTTTGCATTATATTTTCTGAAGTGCTTTTGAATCATCTCAACGGTGTTATAAGGTGCTTTATCAAATGCAAGGTTTATTGCTATTATTATTATTATACGCAGCATTAGTCTTGGAAGATATTTTACAACACATTTAGATTGCAGCATTGCCTGAAATGTTTGAATTTTAGATTGTTTAAATTGGATTATCTGGATGTTGAATTCTAACCTCTGATCCCAACAGCCAGCATGTGTGTGTGTGTGTGTGTCTGTCCTCTGTCAAGGAATATGGCCATAATCCTTCACAGTACTACATGCAATAGTGCACCTATGCTGATCAATCTTTGATGGTGCACAATCTGCTTTCTTGACGCTCTACATAAGTTGATTCATTGACTTGACCGGTTACACCAAACAAGTACTCTATTATACAGCACTACCAATTCTCTATCTCTCAGCTATCAGGAAAAAAATGTGCTCAGCAATACGTTACAGAACAATTTAGTCCCTGAGCACCAAAGAATACAATAGTATTGTAATGTGGGAAAGTGTACAGTACTGTATGTTGCTTTATAAAATTTAAAATGTTATGTTTCTAAAGGCGTGCCGTGCGACGAGAATATGATGTTTTCTGGTTCTATGGTTTATGTATTTAGATCCCTTTAGGATTGGATAATTTATATACAGGGTTTTTTTTCTGTGTACAGGCTTATTTTGTTGTACTTCAGTAAGCTCTGGTACTTCTAACAATTATTCTTGATAGTATTTTAGATCTTCTGCAAATCCCATATCACAAGACTAACAAGTATCCCACAAGAATCCTCAGGATTTAGTGCTATCTTATCGGCCATGTGCAGAACCTGATGGTTTGCATCTTCAAAGATGGCTTTGGTGGAAAATGATGAGTGAAAGCAATTTTTGTCAATATGTTGATGTATTAGAGGCCTTTTATTTTCTTTGCCATAAAACTGAAGAGTCTAGATAGCAGAATGGCATTGCAATAAAATTACAGTCTTGAGTTATGTGTGTCAATATTTAATTTTCTTGTTCAACAATCTCGATCAGGTCAGGCAATAAATAGCCACTCAAAAAAGCATGAAAGTGTGATTCAAAGAGTAATTTTACCTTGAAATGAAAATGTACAACTTTATGGTAAATCAGTAGATTACATAACAGTAAATAAACCAGACAGACTCAGACTTACAACCAGTAAGTGTATTAATCAGTGAGCAAACAAATGCAGAGGACATATCAAAGCATTTCACAGGATTTACTGTTAAGTTTAGTGATTGTGCATTTTTGTAGGACACCTTCCCCCAATCGGCTGTTTTAAAACACAATTTAAAAAGTAAAAATTCTTAAGTTTCTTATCTTATAATTTTATGTGAACTGTACTAAAGTGCTCTGTTACTATAAATCCAAACTGGAATATTACACTATAGTCCAAGAGCAAGAGGATTATGTCACAGCCAGCAGTTCGATGTTAAAGATCTTCTCCGGTGAAGCTGTCTGGATACCTCAATCGTTTCCTTGTGACAACATTTTGACAAGATGACAGACTCAATTTTTCAGTTCTTGAGAAGGAATGGCCTGCCAAACAATGATAGTCTATCTAGCAGTCCAATTGTTTCAGAACTCTCTCTTCAGCAATAAGAGGCAATCATAGGACTAGAATAATAAGGCAACCACAGTGTTAGAGCAGAGGTTGGTGGTAAGAGCCAGCAAAGGACTAGCGCTGTTATTGGCGATGGGTACTGTAGTCTAAATTAATACAGTAGTCTGATTATTTTCCAATCCGGTGTGTTTTGCCCACAAAATGTAGTCCATTTATTGTACAGTGCGATGTGATCAGGTGCTTTATCAAATACAAGGATTATTATTATTATTATTTTTATTATTATTAATTAACATTCCTTTTTCATCAAAACATCTGCTGAAATGAACCAATATAACACAGTCTTTCAAGGTATTGCAAAAAATGCAGCATTTGAATGGAACTGGAAACAAAGCAATATTGCTTGCAATAGTAAAGAGTTCAGGAGCAGGTACCCTGATTTATACTTGCTGCTTGGGCCAGGCAGTCCTTTGTATGTGCAAGAAAGTGTATCTGATAAGATCTGAACAACATTTTTCATGCTATTAAAGACTTGTTGAGATGTGCAACCAGCTCTTTAATAATAATCAAAAAATAGTCCCTTTAACAATTCATAGATGTCCATTGGACCACCATAGGAGTTTTAAGGGGTCATTTCTAGTTGGAGTTCAAATTGAATCACATCCCCCTGCGTTTACAATTCCGCGGAACGTTCAACTTGCTGCTGAGTTTTATTATTGAGATGGTTTTGGCACCCTGAGTTGTTTTCAGATTGCTTCAATTTGCCGTGAGATGTTTGTTGAGGCTGGGCAGGTGTTTGAGCCTCAATCCCAGCCTGCTGTTTCCAGCCTATGCAACTTTTATGTAAAAAAAATTAATTTTTTAAAATATAACCTCGTGCAATGAATCCTTGTGGATTGTGCCATCTCATGCTGTAATAGGAATGACAGTGGGGCATTCTTTATCAAATAAGCACTTCCAATGGGACACCATCATTTCACAGGAAGAGAAGCTGTGGCGAGATTTTTTTTGTGTATGATTTTCAAGCGATTTCTATTCTGTTTACGTAGCACTTAGTTGCACGTATCTTTTTGTTAAATCTCCGTAGATCTGAAGTGAAAACCTGTAGAATAATAATTAAGCTAAGAAGAAAAATCTTTCATTGAAAATAATATATTTACTTCTTGTTTTAAGTAAAATCATCAGTACGAATGTGAAAAAATGATTAACTCTAATAATCATATTTTTATTTCACTTTCTGTACTGAATTTTGGCTCAGACAACTAATTTAAGCGAAAACATTGTAATACTGGATTTCTCTAATTTAAACGGAATATAGATTAACCTGCAGGGCTATGTTCAGGGGAAATAAACATCATTTAAGCCATGCAGTTCCATTGCAGAAGAAATAAACATTAGTCAGGCTATGGAGATGGAGATATCAAACTGTGTGCTTGATGGTATATGATACTTCTACAAAAAGACTGTGATGCAATAGAGAGCAGGCATCTGTTTTGTACAGTTGTGTAAGACCACAGATAAAAATAATATTTTGCGATTACCACTAGCTTGGCTGGTCAGCCTTCCACTGAGTTATTTATAAACTGCACCGGAGGTGGTTTAATTTTGATGAACATAATCGGCCACGCATGCAAAAAAAAATCTCAAGCATCATTGTTTGAATCGAATGCATGATAGATAGCCAAACGGTAGTTTTACTTTCCTGAGTGGGCTTATTTGGCATTTTTTTTCGTACAACTTTATGGTGCTTTTTATTCATCTTTATCTTGTTGACATCAGTTTGTGGTATATTACTGCACAGGAGTGGGTCATTCGGCCAATTAACCCTGTGCTAATGGTATAAGTAAGGACTGGATCAGGACAGGCAGTGGTGGGGGAAATGGCAAACCAACACCTGATCTTTAGGGTCACACATGATGAATGGCCCTTTGTCCGAGTTACCAGAGGCTGCTGGAGATTATTGGTCTATGACCCATGACGACTTTGCACCTTCGGGAGCAGGGGGAATATAATCAAATATAACCAGTGGATGTTGAGGGAACATAGAAGTGGTAGATAGATTGAACAAATATGAGAGATGAACAGAATAGATTGAAAAATCATACAGACGGTTTCAGCAGGCCTATTGGACTTAAACAAGTCGGTTAAGCATTTCACTTGTACGAAATAGGGAATTTAAGGGTGTTTGGGAAACAACCAATAGTAACGGCTCTGCTGGATGGATGTCGAAATATTTAGCAGTTAAAGCACTTCAGCTTTGAAATACTGGCCAGTTTGCCTTGGAGTAGGATTCGTTAAGAAACGGATGTAGCAATGGAATTCTACCAGAGGGCTTTCTTCGTTCCTGGAGCAAATCCATTTTGAAGTCCATGATTTTTTTTAGCAGGAAATTAACTGAGTGTGAACTACATAAGATGGGCTACTTGTATTAGCATTTATGAGTCAGGCAAAACTGCGACGACGGTGCAGATTGTTAAATGCGGTTCACTGACTGGGGACAAAGTGATAAGGTGAATGGAGTCGCAACAATGGCTTCTTTCTTCAGAAAATTCCAGTTTTAAGCGTGCAAAAAATAGAAAATACAGGTTGGGAACTGCAGTGGCGACCCTTCTCCAAGGGAGTAATCCTTTTATTCTTGAGTTCTGTTGTAAAGTTTTCTTCAAATGATTGAAGCCTGAAAGTGCTTGCTGTCTCTTTGGAGAGTTGTGCTTGCACTTATTTTAAGGAGAGCAGTAGGGAAATGGAGGGCGTGGACAGGTGGGATTTGCACAGTGGAGGCACGACGAAACCCCAATCACAGTGCTGCACACCTCTATACTGATTTATAATCTCTTAACTATTTCACAGATCTTGTCTAAATGGTAGCCTAACCGAAGCAAAAGGTAAACTGAGTACAGTACTGTATATGCGAAGAAGACCTATTTAGCTTTAAGACAGTATCAGTCTTCCCTGATTATTGCTAATGCAGAAGAATGTTACTTTTTCGCTGAAGTGCTCTGAGACGCTGTCCTCTGTGAAGGGTGCTATCTAACTACAGGTTGTTTTAATAATAATAATAATCTTTGCATTTTACACAATGCTTTTCACATTTTCTAGACATCAAAGCGCTTCACAGAATACACTGTAAAGTCAATTGACTCTCTCTCTCTCTCTCTCTCTCTATATATATATATATATATATTTACCTATATGTGTGGGCGAAACGTGGCAGCCAATTGTGCACAGCGGTGTCCCACAAACAGTAGTGGATTGAAATGATCAATTCATTATTTTTGGGGGCGGGTTTATGATTGGACGTGTGGAGTAAGGAAACTTCCTAAAGGTTTCACCCTGCCTGGAAGTGAACAGCTTGTTGTTATTTTTTGTAATATTGTACATAGTTTTGTTCAGTGTTTAGTGTTACCAAATCTAAGATAAAAGGATGGTTTGCTGAAAATAGAGCATATTTTACAGATTATTTAACATGAAGACCTGTTGTCCAGTTACACACATGTAATATTGGACAGCTGGTATCAAGTACAGTGTCCTCAGGCATCCCCAAATCTACACTCGAGAATCCCGGTTATTAATCAGATTAACTTGAATCAGCCTTTTGCGATGATTAGTTGTCAGTTCAACTGGGAGTTTTGAGCCTATTCAAACCAGGCTTCATTTGATTTCATTTGTTTCTTTGCATTTTTGGTGTACAATATGTCGGTGTCAGTTTTATGTGTCAGAATGTCTGGGGTTTATGGGGTTCACTGCATTTTGTGGTAGATTTAACATTTTATTTTTATTTATTTTACATTTCTTGTCAGATGAACGCTGCATTACATTTATAAGATGCCTCTTGAGCACTACTGACTGATTGAGTAATGATTTATTGACTTCTCAGCACAGACCAGAATTAAAGCAGTCATTGAAGGGCTTTTTAATCCCTGGAAACTGTCCTGGTCCTCAGTAATCAATCTCCCAGAGACAGCTTCAGGTCTAGAGCAATTAACAAACCTATTTCATGGTGAATGACTGGAGAAGAACCCAATTCTAAGACCAAAGCAAGGATTTTGCTTACAATTGAACATTTGATTAGTAATGAAATGTTCATTGGCCCTAAAACGCTGTTCGTCTCTACACTTGTGTATAAACAAGAACATTTTAGTTCATCTTCATCATACTTTTGCTCTTGATGGTTATGTATCAATGTTATTTTCACTATAATGATATTTAATCAGTTTTGCCATGTATGAAATATGAAAATATTTTGGACCTTGGCTGATGCGTAGCATTCTAACATAAAGCATATCAAGCGAGTCAGAACTAGCTCATTGAACTTTGTCATTTTTGGTAACATTAGGTGATTGCAATCCATTGAATGAAGCAATCCATGGTATTGAAAGAGGATCAGTTTATTCATTTAATATATTTATTGAATAGAGTTTTCTAGTTCATTTATTGAATGGAGTTCTCCAGACTGGTTATATAAATATCAAACACCTCAGTATTTGAGTACATTTCCAGATTCTTTGGGTAGCTCAACTATATATTAAAGTCCGCAAAAGTCCGCAGTGTATAGTGAAAAATAATTTCAGATTAAAAAAAAAAGCCAAAGCTACAATTGGATGCTGTACAGTGTGATCTTGACCTTTGCACCTTGACCCAGTGTTTGTTTTCATGCTGGTGGTATGTTTATAACTACACTCGAGTTTTTTCTCCTCCTGTTTTGTACCAATTAAGATTGTCTTTACACCTGGACCTCAGGTGATACCAGTGGTATTTTCCAGTATATAAACCACTTGAAAAGTTGTTAGCAAAGCCTCAGCATTCCTAATATGTTTTTTTTTTTAGCACAGCTGGGTTTAAATTCCATCTGAGTCTAACATTTATTCTATCGGTGTAGTATACCAGAGTGTGTGGCAGAACTAGCAGAAAACAAGCTCTAAAATTAAAGCCCCTTATTTAAAAGTTTGACAAATGCTGTACTGGGGTAAATGCAACTCTACCAACTGGACACATGAAAACCCAACATATTTAATACTTGAACTTGACTTCATATTTTGTGGATGTGTGAGTGCGTTATCCATGATTTATAGAATTTTCAAAAATACGTTTGTAATAATGCTGCACATTCCTTTTCCCATTTACTCACATTAGCCGTGTTTTATGAAAGTAAATCCACAATGTGAGTTATAGGCCACAAGAGGATGACTCTAAGTGATAATTAGTGAATTGAGGTGAGATCATGGAACCTGGAAAGTAGCTGATATTTAAGATGCATTGGGAAGACTTCCTTAATAAATAATCTATTGTTGGCCTATAATGAACAATTGTGTCTCAGTCACCAATCGTACAAGATGCTCTGTTGTACAGCATCTGTTATAATGAGTATGTTTGGCAATTTGATGAGATTTCTATTCAATAAAGAACGAGGAGAAGTAATTAATGTCAATGTAGTTGTGTGTAATTGGGTCACTGCGAAAAGTTAGCTGATAGCATTTGTTGTGAAAGTGAACAGCATAAAACCTCAATATCTGAGGAAACAATATTCACTGTACAAAGTGTATTTGGCTCTGACAGATTCCAATGTTGTTTTCTGTTGAATATCAATGAAAGCCACAATAGGCAAAGAACTGTGCTAGTACCTGTATATCAAATACATTAAAGGGCATTGAATTTATTGGACTGAAAGCTATGTTAGAGAAATTCTATGTAATAACAACCCGTAGGGAACTAATAACTTGTGTTTGTGTATAATACCTGGAGGTAATCCTTACTTAGCCTTTTAAATAGATCAATTCCAACCATGACTTTATCCCAGATAGTCCTGGAATCTATCAGAATCCTGTCTGTTGAAAAAGGGACATTAACCCCCACCCACCCCTAAAAGCATCAAGCATAGTTGATCTGGCAATCTGTGCAATAAATGGCATGAAGGATTTGTTCCGAACTTGACCTCCAATTTAGTTACACCTATATTTGTTTGGTCTCGCCTGGGGCCTGAAAGCAGGTTTTCAAAAACTGTAATTTCCTGAAGCTCTTTGAGCTACAGAATATGGTTGTGTGCTGTTCAATTTTCCAATTTTTGAAGTGTTCTGTGGACCATTTACAGTCCAGACAAGAGAATTATCAACATGTGTCTTGTATCACAAAGTTTTAGAGGGTCAAAAATGCATGAAACTAGAGAGAGTGAAGTGCAAAGAAACTGAAGTATTGTTGAATACAGGATTTGCTTCTGAATCAGTAATAGATCCAATTTGCTTCTAAGTGCTCCGTGTCTGTTTTTACTGCCCTTGATGACAATGTATTCATGAGTCATCAACTCAAAACTCAGTTGTTCCTGAAATACAGCTTGAAATCTTGCCACTGCTTCTGCAGTTTCAGTTGCACACAAGCTCTCACAAGAACCTGTCCCCAGCTGTCCAATTAGAACAACAAGAATAGAACACTACACTTAATTTGCTATTATTTAGTCAATTTGTTGTCCTATTGACTATTCTATCACATGAGTCTATCTGTTTGGCACAACTGCTTCATGAGTCAATTTTGCAAATGCTTGTGCACATTAGGACCTACAGTACAGGGTGTCCACAAAGCCCTCTTACCCAGCTGTTCCAAAATAGCGTTATGAGACTATGGAGGAGCTGAAACCAGCTTGCATTCTGCTTCGTCACTCCATCCATGTTACGGAGGATGTGGCCCTGAACATGGCGACGGATCATTATCTGCCATGAAGGTGATGGCGCTCGCTCACACCAATTCTCTGGACGTCTAAATACAGTTCCACACTTGGATTGACTGCAATTAAGTACTTCTAAGTACAATCATCATCCTTCCACATAGATTCATAGATTCATAGATTCATAGAATTTTACGGCACAAAAGGAGGCCATTCGGCCCATCTAGTCTGTGCCGGCTCTTTGAAAAGAGCGATTCAATCCCACTGCTCTGCCCGCTCCCCATAGCCTAATAGACCTGTTCTCCCTAAATAAAGATCTAATTCCCTTTTAAAAGTTGTTATCGAATCAGCCTCCACCACCTTTTCAGGCAATGCATTCCAGATTCGAACAACTCGCTGAGTGAAAACATTTCTCCTCAGCTCCCCTCTACTTCGCCTTGAAACTATTTTAAATCTGTGACCACGAGTCACAGATTCGCCCACGAGTGGAAATAGTTTTTCTCTATTTGCCCTGTCGAAACCCCTCATGATCTTATAAACATCTGAACATGATTCAGATGTTGGTCAGTGCACTGTGTGTAAACAAACAATAAACATGGGGTAACATGCCTCTGGGGGGGGCCCCCTTTTAGGCATCCAATCCTTTGCTTAACAACTTTCAATAAGCTGCTTATTAATGGGCTACCAGACTTTCATATATGGATTGCCGTTGTTTTGATTGAATTCACTTGAATTATTTGCTTTTGTAATGAAAGCCTTTTTTTCCCTGCATGTACCAGCCTCAACAGCATGTATTTCCTAGGATCATGCTGCATACAATTTAAAAAGAATTGTAATGTGAAAAATATTAGTTGTCTTTTGCAGCTCCCGTAGATATACTTGCTGGTTGAAGTGGGCCAGAATGTTTGTCAATACAGTATTCTGATTCTTGAGCAAAACCCTTTCGAACTAATGTTGATCTGGAATGTTCTGACCCAGTTCCTTAAATATTCTTGGATGCATGCCATCTGATCTTGTTTGCTCATGAATATTTGAGAACTCACCGTTTTAAATGACTATTAAATGATTAATTCATTTGCATTTATTACTTTCTCAGAACCATTGCCTGCAATGCTGTCTAACGAAAATGGTTTGCAAATATTTTTTTGATCGCCCCTAAAAATATACTGTAAATGGAATTAGCTGTATATTTTGGGTTGAAACATCTAGTTTATCTGTTTGCCACTCTTTTCAGCAGAACCTTTTGTTCCATTCCTTGCCTCAATTTCTTTAATTTATTTAATCGCATCATTATCGCCTTCCGACAGCCCAAATGATTGACATCTTGTCTAATCCAAACCTGTTTTCTTTATCAGATCCTTCCTTCCATACAAGGGCTTGAATTTTCCATAATCTATCAACATTTAATATCTAATTATGCAATACTGTATTTGGGTCTATTCTCTCTGCTCTCCAAGCAAAATCTCCAATTGTTCATTTCATATCAACTTTATTCCAGTGCGCCCTTTGTTCCACTTCTGATTTAAATATTCCCTCAAATGTGCTCAGTAAACTCGGGCCTCATTTTCCTAACTCCTATGAATTCAGAATCTTATAAGCCGTTCTTAAAATTCATCCGAACATTCAATACGCGGCAATCTCCGCAACCACATGTTAAAGCCAATTATACTACTTAGCGTTACATTGCTGTGGATCAGCAAGTTGAAATAGCAGTTGAGATTGGACTGATGTTTTACTTTTTAGACTCTTGCAAGCCCCTAACCATTTTCCCTTTTCCATTCTGAGGATTCAGGTTGGCCCGTTGGCCATAGCTAATATTTATTCCAATGTGTGCAACTGGAATAATCCGATTGTTCCTTGAGACTATTGACCAGCCATTTCACATTAATTTCTGGTTGTTGATGTTCAAAGATACTTAGTGTGTAATAGATGTGCTGTCTCACAGATCCAACACAAGTCAACAATGCGCTGACTATTAATTTGACTGGCACTGTTTTGTTAGATCAAGGTTTTTGAAACTATGGCCTGATTTAAATTCCCGTGTTCAATTTTCCCACCCCAAAATCCACTGTTGTACAGTGCTTAATAGGATAAAGTGGAAAGATATAAAGGAGGCGTTCATTGTCGATGAAAATTTGCCATGTCTCTGCGATAACTCGGCAAACTTGAGGAAATTGGTGGCAAATATATTTAGTGCAGACATGTATTTAATGAAAGATTGTCTAGTTCGGTTTGGAAACTTATAGATTCTAAATTCTAAATGCAAAGGCTGGATGTGCGGCTAGTTCTAATATTTTTTTGCCAATGTTTGATGTTCTTTGGGAATAGGTCATTTTAATGACGGGCACTTGTGAAATTCATTTGATACTGAGGGACATTTTCTCATTGTCAAGTAATTTACTCCTTAATGATCCGAATAAATGCTTTCTAGTCAATTGATGGATTTATTCTGAGTAGCAAATGATTTTTAAAAAATCTCATAAATCCATAGATGAACAGCATGGTTAAATAGTCAATCGCACAGCTTTTGGTACATATCAAAAAAAAAATTTTTGAATGTAATTTTGTTGTTGATATCACTCCAACACAAAGTAATGCGTATTGAATATTCAGTTAACTGGGAGTTTTCTGTAATTTCTATAGAGTTCTGGATAGTTTCCCTTAGCTTGCTAAATAAATGGGTTACCCAAATGTTGTCAGCACACAGATATAAAGGCAAGTCCTTTGAGATGAAAGACTTAACATTTTTTTCTTCCATTCATTTTCCGCCCACAATCGCATGCCTGTGTGTATCATGCAAATATCAGGCCAAATGCTTAACAATGGACCACTTTGAAACTACTGGAACTCTATTGAGTTACCTGGCATCCTCTGTGGGCTGGAAGCATATTGCAAAATTGACGAATAGTGTTAGACACTTTTTTTTCTTTAAATTTACATACAGTACTTGAATTACTATTCATTGCACTTCAAAATGCACTGTATTAGTGGGCCTAAATAAACTAGATTTTTTGATGGAGAAGTGTTTATACAAGGTAATAGCTTCTGGTCTCCTAGTATATTTACATTTGAATAAAGCCTTCAGCAGTGGAACTCCTCTGCTAAGTGTGCCCTGGTGACTTTGGGCTGTGAAATGAACTAAAACCAAACCAAACAAGGGGTGAAATGTGATCTCTGGAGTCGAACGTAAGATTCTCAAACAACTCTTATAAGAAAAGAAGAGTCTCGGTTATATTTTGAGGCTTCGAAAGGCTGCATTTAAATGTAAATGGTATTCTGTTTTGTACCAAGACACTTCTCAATTATATCTTAAAACAGAAGCACATTGCTTCTAATCATCAAAATATATTGATCTGTATAACACTCTGCTTCTGTGTCTCTCTGTTTCAGTTCTGTTCTATAAAGTCTGGTCTATAAAGTCTAACAAAAAAAATTTAAGTCAAGGGTATTTTGTAGTTCCTAAAATGCCTGGGAGAGGATTTGGCATGTTTACGTCCGTGAATAATCAAACAAAAATCGAAATGGTAGGTAGTCTTTCCAGACTTTTTGAAATTGAATAGTTTGTTTTACAGTATAAATAATAATCTGTGTATAAATCATTGAAAAGGTAATCAGGAGTTGAATGCACTTTCTGTACCATAATGAACCAATAAGGGGGCACATTCATTCACTACATATGTGACTGCCGCTCCTTCTTGGTTCCCTTCATTCTTTATCACATTAAGTCTGGGGGAGGGGGAAGGTGACCATAAGCGCGGTAGAAGAGAAAGGTCTTCAGGCGCAACCCAAAGATGATAAAGGAGGGGGTGAGGTGTAGGGGTTGATGGAAGTAGTTCCTTCATTTCAGGGCGTTAGTGGCTGAAAGCCCAGCCGCCGATGGTGGAGCGGAGGATTTGGGGGATAAGGCGGGGGTCGGACCCAGTGGAGGGGAGGCAGCGGGTGCTGCTGTGAGTAGAGTGGAGGTTAGAGAGGTGGGTGGCTGGCAAGCAGTGGAGGGACTTAAACACGTTTGAGGATCTTGAAGTCAATCTGCTCTGTGGCAGGGAGCCAGTGAAACGGGTTTGGCACATTTTTGCCCCTACACAAGGATAACAATGCATCACCTTCAAAAAGGAACGGGATAAATCTGAAGGACATGCAAACTAATGAACTCTTAGCGTTCAGAGAATATGCTTGTGCAGATCCGGATGTTGCAAAAGTTTTAAGTCCAATTCAGCATTTTATTTTAAAGTAGATTTTAATTGAACAACAACCAATTGCGAATTACACCGTACTGTACTTACAAAGGCAGATCTCCTGCCAGGTGCCAGACTCCATTCAGCTAAAGGCAAACGTCCAACACTTTAGTGTTGCTCTCTACAGGTACAGTGATTCACTATTAATGAGATGAGAAACCAC
Organism: Hydrolagus colliei; assembly: GCA_035084275.1. Taxonomy (NCBI): domain Eukaryota; kingdom Metazoa; phylum Chordata; class Chondrichthyes; order Chimaeriformes; family Chimaeridae; genus Hydrolagus; species Hydrolagus colliei. The sequence continues at coordinate 6,637,092 of CM068757.1, read as the reverse complement.
GCTTTGTGTGGTTCACAGTTTTAATGTTCAGTGTATTGTACTTAGATTGAAAAATCAAACCTTTACTAATCCAGTCAATGAAATTGCTGAATGGGATGAGTTACAATGGCTTGGATGGGCGGGTACAACATTAAGTGTCACAATTAACTTCAGAAAAGTGAGATTGATGAATATTGGCATAACCTTAAAGAAGTGCTTCAGATAATTGGCAAGAGGCAGAACAAGCCCAAACTTAATAATTAGTCCTCGCCATGTGTTTTTTTTGGTTATGCCATTTTCCATCCACAATCCATTTGGGGCACAAGAGTGATTAGCTTCACAGTGAAGTGCAGTGTGATTGGCAAGTGAAATGGGGTGGTGAACCTAAGTGCCAGCATGGTGTAATGGTGAGTATTGGTGCTCTCAAGTGCAGAACAGCTTCTCCATCCCACAGTCCCTTTGTCTCGCTTCCTCCCTTACCTCCTTGAAAACCAGTCTCAAGACCCTCCTCTTCGATCGTGCTTTCTGTCGCCTTCCCATCTCTCTCCCCCCCTCCCCTCCCAACTCTCTCCCTCTCCCCCCTACCCTGCCCCCTCCCCCTTTGCTCAGTTCCCGACCTTGACTCTTCAGCGCCTTGGGACGTCCTCCTGATGTGAAAGGCGCTCTATAAATGTAATGTTGTTGTTGTTAATCTATACTTGTTTATTTCCATATGGTGCCATTCAGCAACGAGCTTTATAGCAATAGCTCAACATGTGGGGACCATGACCTTGTCAGTGTGCATGTGGTGATGGTGATGTTTGGGTGGGTGGGGGTGGTGAGGGTGTATGGGGGGGGGGAGGGGTGGGGGGTTGGGGGGAAATGCTGTGAAGCATGATCATTTTTAAAAAGCTCTCACTGCAGTTTAAAAACGTTGCCACAAACACTTACTTGCTGTTATACAACCTGAAGCTTTCATAATGTTCCAGGTCACATTGCACTGTGTTGCCATGGCATGGTGCTTTTACAAGAGTCTTTACAACACTTCACACAAAGAGGGGGATGGCGTGATGAGGTGGGCAATGCCGAGAAGTCATTGAGTCATTAATTGCTTCTGACAGCACAAAAGTCGTTTTCACTTTTGCATTTTCATCTATGAACGTCGTCGTAAAATGTTTCAAACTAGAGCTGAGTATTGATGCTTGTGTGAACAGGGTTCAGGAGCAGCGCAACTTTGAGGAGGTTTTTCGCAGTTCCAGGCACAGAGTCAGTTTCGAATGCTCCTGTTTATGGCCACGTTGACCTTTACATTGTCAAGTTGTCCTGCACACCAGCCCTGGGAGAGGATGGGGTGGGGGGGGGGGGGGTGGCGGGGGCGGGGAGGACACTATATTTTTCAGCTGATGACTCTGAACTCTGCTTCTGCCAATTTCCAAATGGTATGTGCTACGAGGGCAACAGGGCTAAATATTCATGTCTTTCTTGAGTACGTATCTTTCTGGAACCCAGAACGAAATCATTGCAAGAGAAAAGACTATTTTGCCCCTTCAAGTCCACTCCTTCTACAAACCGCATAAAAACCTAGCAAATCACGGACGTAAGTCCATGCGTTTTAGTTTCTAGGAGAAAAATCTGTTAAAAAAACCCTTTCTGTTCCCAGCAAGTAATTTCAGCAAATTGTCCGGAATATTCATCCATCCATCCATCATTCATGTACACGTCTCCATGATTGAACTTAGCGTTCATGACCTCACTGGAGTTAGACCAACCGTCTTATAATTTAGAAGCTCTTGTCTCCCTGTTTTTTTGACTAAGGTGAGACTGTTTCCTGTCCTCTGGTCCTGAGTTTGGCTCTTGTGTTTATTGCATCCTTCAAAATATTTACAGACTTGCCTAATCATCTGTCGTTTAAGGGGCTTGGGAAAAACCCAACTGGCCCAGCTGCCGTACAGGTGCAATTATTTTTGATTATTTGAGTTACCTCAATAACACTTGCTTCTACTGGAAATGATTTGTGCTAAAAAGTTCTTCAGTGCATGACCGGAATTTGACTGCAGTCTTCCCCTCTGGAAACTGATTTCAAAGTCTTCTTAATAATCCTGCTGTCTCCTGCTCCGATAGCTTTTTCTAAACTTTCCCTTAAAATAGCCGTCTGATCCTTTAACCTGCTGTCTGCAGCTAAATTAGCTCCTGTCTGTACTGGCTGTCTGCTTTTCTATTTCTATTACTTCCACTGATACAGTATTCCTTTTAACTTTAAATGCTTTTGATTTGACCACCTCAGGCTTCACTACTTTTATTTCCAAGGTATTTCTGTCTGGCCACTTTTGTGACATCCTTCTTCAGCCGTGTTGTCTTTAACCTTGCTATGTTTTAGTTTCTAATTCTGCTGCTAGAAGCAGCTGCTGATTAGCTCTGTGGTATTTTATGTTTATTTGCCCAACTTTCAAATTCACTGTTTCACAGAAATTACAGCATCGCGGGAGGCCATTCAGCCCATCAAGTCTAAATTCATGCTGTTGCTCATTGGATCTAATTACGCTAATTCCAATTCTCTGCTCTTTCCCCGAATCCATTTATATTTTTTCATTTTCAGAAGTGGATCCAATTGCCTTTTAAATGTTATGAGCTGGGTAACAATTTGTGGGGAAAGTGTTCCAGATTCTAGCAACTAACTGACTGTGAAGCTATTTGTTTCCAAGCAAATAAAATACATAATACTGTAAATATATATCTATAATATATAATATACAGTATATTTAATCTTTGACAATGTGGTGTCAGGGCTCACTTCAAGGATGGTCGTGAGGACATTAAAGATACCCCCCCCCCTCCCCCCCCCCCCTCCCAGTATATTCCGTGAAGTGCGTTGAAGAGGCATCTTGAAGAGGTGCTACATGAAATGCAAGGATTATTATTATTTATTTATCATTTTCTCTAAATATCTCTTATCTTTTTGTTCACTTTGAGTTCAAAGTTTTGCAGCAAGTATCGATTATTACTTTGTTGACCTTGTTACTCATTCTTACCTTCATTGTTTCGTTGATGTTTCTCTTGTTCTGTGCTCCTCTCAGCAGATGTAATGTCCTCCCTTGTGAGAAGCTCACCTCCTTGGTTTGGCTTCACAGATTCTAACCTTGTGGTGAAACATTACATATTTCCTTTGCCTCATCTTGTTGCCATCCTTCCACTTTCAGCCATTTCTATGTGATGCTGATATTGCAAATGGAGTGCCTTTGATGGAATAAATAGGTGATAGGATCAGTTGGCTGGCTCTGTCGTAAATTTGAGCTGGTGTAACAGTAAAAGTGTTATGAATACAGTGAATTGCAGCTTTGTAAAGCACCGATTTAATCTTTCCCCCCAAATTTCCAGTTGCTGCAGAATGGAGAGCTTTATTAAATAAGCTTTGTCAAACCATATAGGATTCTTGTAAAGAAAACATGATTTGACAAATTTCTCACAGATGCAATTTCCCTAGAATGAGATTATGGGATTGTTGCCTTTTGTTAATCTGACGATTTCTTGTGCACTTTAGCGACAACGTATTATATTGATTTTTTGGGGGTTGGGATAAATATCTGGGTGATGCCATAAATTATTGTCTAAGCATCTTATACCTTCTTGACATGTTTAGCTTGCGTTGGCTTTCACTGTATTACAGCCTAACTGTCTGACCTTTATTCTTCCGATGTCAATATGCATCTCTTTCCCTTTGTTGTATTGTTTTTCCTTTGGTAAAGATATCAAATAGTCACCAGTTTCTCTCTTATTCCTGATTTTAACATTGTAAAATGGGGAGATGGACAAAGTAATGAGTCAATCCCATACTGAAGATTTGGAAGTGCAATGTCTCCAAAGATCTCAAAATGGCACTGTTTAACAAGCATTGTACATCTATAGAGAATGGCGTATTTTTCACATGGATTCACAATTGAAAAATATTCCTTACTTGGCTGCTGCGTTACACCAACAAAATATACAGTCAATTCACTATACAGTACGTTCTGTGAAGCATTTTGAGATGTCAAGAAGATGTCACAAGGTGTTATATCAAATGCGAGGACTAATATTATTATTCCCCACAGTGTAATTGTTTGTGATGGAAAATATCCACCTTTGACAAAAGCCTCTGTCACTGAAAATCATTAGGATGTGAACACAATGTGAACTGAGCCGTGTTGAGCTATAAACTTTGATTATTACCACGAGGCATTGTGTAGAATATAGCAGGGTTTATAGTCATAGAAAGTTCTTTTTTCTAGAACTCACAGTTGTATGGAGAGTGATTGTATTCTGGACTTAAATATTCTTGACGTCTCAAATCCCAGTTGCAAGTCAACATACGTTATAACAAATAATACAGCATTGAATGTGAAAAGGTTAGTTGGTCAGCATGGAGTATCATAGCCAGTTTTTAGATCATCATCTGAATTTTGGTTACGACATGAGCTGTTTTTCTTTTAGACCTTTCAAACCTCACAGTGCTGTACCATGCTCTGCAGTTGAGAGAAGTTCTTTATTACTGTCATGGTCGTTAGATTTTGAAGTTTGCAGGTTATTTTTGATAATTGCCAAACACTTCTATAAAAAGAAGGATAACTCTTCGGTTCTTCTAAACTCCTTTGCTGTGAGTGCTGCACAAAAGTGTTAATTTTCAGTTGGTTTAGAAGCTGGTGTTGGTAGATGGAAGGACAACAGAGCAGTTGTTCGAGTATAATTGCTTTGTCGTGTAATTTAAAGCCTGATGATTTACATTATTGGGAATAAAAGAACAAGCTTTTCTTGTGCAGTATTTCTCCGTGTATTTGCACCTGAGTAACCTGTGCTCAACATGGTTTATTTTTTATTTTTAAAAAAGCAGTATAGATCTCATCCCATTGTAAACATTGCACTCCAAGGTTGTCCATCATGAAAATTTTGTATTAAATTTCGACTTGTGCACCAGATTTTAAAATACTGTTAAACAAGATGAACTGGAAACATTAAATCGAGAGTGGTCATTGTAGCTGAAAATAATTTGCTACTAAATTAGGTAGCGGGATGCTTCAGTTCGTATCAAAACTCCACTCTGTGCCTGTGCTAAAGTGCATAAAAGCTATTTCAAAGAGCAATTTTCACGATTAAAAATAGTTTTTCTTTTCCGGTATACAGTTGTCACGAATGTGAAAAAGCCACTTGTGTGATTATCAAAGTACTTCTCGACGCAATTCAAGTGAGCAAGACGTGCTCTGCAAACCTTTCTAACGACCCTGGTAATTGGTTTGTCAACACATAATTCCATCTCTTTTGAACACGACAGTTTTGTTTGCGTTCTTTATTTTCCCAACACCAAAAGTACTGGATTATTCATGTTCTTAGCTTTGAAATGTAACATCCTTCGTAATTTTCACATTTGTTAAATTCAATCATTTAGAGTTGATTTTTTTAGGAGCTTGCAGCTATAATTATGACCTCACCTCTGATTGTTTTGAAAATGTTGGTGTACAAAGTTTTTTTAAAAAATCATCTCCTTATACTCTGAAGCTATTACGTTTCCAGGTTTGAAATGATACTTCTAAATGTAACCAAAGTTACCCTTTTTTTTAATAAGTTGAAACTTGAAGCTCATTTTGAATCACCTGCCAAAAAAAAAAGTTTGCAAACATTGACAATTTATTTTGGAGAACAAATTCAATTAATGAGATGTTAAACAGCAGTGACAAGCTCAAATGTCACGTATGAGTAATCAGATTGGCTTGACCTCATTTGACAATGAAGGCCAGGCCTTTTGTTAACATACGCACTTGCTACCTTTTCTATGTGTTGCTGTCCTGTACTTTTGTCCGTTTCTTTTTTCTTGCGTCCCTATCATCCTGCTGTCAGTTTCTGTTGGGAAATAAGGCAGCGATTAAACATGCAAAAGTTAAGCCTTAGAAATTAGGGCTGTTTGTGGAATGTTGTTTTGTGAGGGCTTCTAACTGAGGACTTTGCACATAATGCTACAGCACGGAAGACATTTAATTCTATTTTTTCGGTGCTTTAAATGGGCGATGCGTGATCCAGGCGACGCTTTAAAGTGGCAATGCTGGACATCCTGAAATCACAGTGGGACACTAGTGAAGAGTCCTTGGCGTTTCGCTTTGATTTAATCAGTGTGTTATTGTTTTAGTTCCATTGTTTTAGTGAGGAATGTCAAAGGTAATTTTGAGTTGATTATATGGATACCAGAAAGATGATTTAATGATGCATTTTAACAGTAAAGGGCATCATGATCAACAACAATAAAAACAACAACAAAATTATATTTGTATAGCACCTTTCACGTTAGGAGGACGTTCCAAGGTGCTAGCTTTCAAAGTTTGTCTGTTCATATTGTTTGTTGTGACTGCCTTGTGATTGGAAGCTGTTGAGCTGCACATCTACCTGCTGTTGTCTAAGAGAAGCACAAAGAAGAGGGAGAATGAAGCTTTGTGGTGAAGTGGAATGGTGGGGCCCCCGTGATGACTCAGTGGGTACAGGAACTGTTTAATGTGGCACTGACAAGCAGATCAGAACGTTTCGGGACACGTAGCTGTGTGTCTGAGACGATGTACTATATTTTGAAATGGAATTGGAAAAAGTTTTGAGAGGTACATTGAAAAGGATATGAAGAGAGAATTATGATTAGAGTGACTAAGCTGAGTGGATGAGCAAGCACCATCTTTACCGCAAAACTTTACCAAACTTACTATTTTGCAGTCAGTTCTGCAACTGAGTTGCTCTTTAAGGTATGAGTCTGGGGAGTAGTTCAGATTCTGCCTCTGTAACTTGTATAGACAGACAGACACCCAGCTTGAGACCTGAGTCCAGTCCTCTTCTGTACACCCATCAACCTGAATACATTTCTAACACGCACTCAATTCCAACATTTACAGATCATGGGAAACTTCTGACCAGCTTGAAAGCCACTTCAAAGCAGATTGTATCTGAAGTCTGCTGCCTCCATTGCCCCCTCTGCCTATCACAGTTAAAAATATATCTTTCATGTCTGCGATACTTTGGGATTTGGCACAACAATTTTTCTGAAGAGCTTCAAGAAAGCCTTCATAAAATTCAGATGTTACATACTGATGCATTTTACACATCAACAGCTTCTGTATATGTTCCTTTCCACTTTCTCCCCCCCCTCCTCCCCCCCCCCCCCCCCTCCTCCCCCCCCCCCCCCCCCCCCCCCCACCTACTCCATTCTCTTGCAATCTTTGAACAGCAGAGTTTGGATGAAGGCACGGGGTTTCGTCAACTTCAAATTACCAAATCCTATTCCAATTCACGCACTGATTTTCTGTAATCTCTGTAGGACATTTGTGGCTTTTGCCAACTTTATCAGTCTTTTTTGTTTTCTTTGTGGTGTGGTAGAGAGCATAACTCCTGTCTCTTGATGGTGATAATAATAATAATCCTTGCATTTTAACATGTCGTTGAGATGTCTCAATGTTTCCCATTTAATCCCGTACGTTATATTTCATTCACATTTTGGCACCAGAACGAATAAGGGAACGAATGCACAATGGAACTGCATATTTGAGCCATATTTAGGCTGGAGACTGAAAAATTATGATGCGTGTCAGATGTTGATGTGTCCCAGCATCCAAACTGCATGAGCTACTTAAGTATGCTGGAGTTGTCAACCATTCCACAGTACTTCAAAGTTATCAGTAAACAAATTCAGCTTTTAAACATCTGCGTAAATTAGTTTAAACAGCAAGTTCATAAATAACTAATCTCGCCTCAATCACAAAATTAATCTTTTACATATTTTATGACTAACATGTACAAACGCCTGAGCTGAAATCGATCAAAGGAAGGCAATATCACAAGGGACGTAGTGTGAGTGAACACAGAACAAAGTTAGGACTTCAGGACCAATATCCTCTGTAGAACATGAAGTATCAGAACCTGTCCTTTCAAAACATCCCTGCTGCAGGCTATCAAGCAAATCAGCAGCAAGTTCAAGGTATCCACCATTCAATGCGTCTGTTCCATAAAAAGAAAGTGATTTTACCCTATCCAATATCTAATAGCTTAACATGTAGTCAATTAACCCTCAGATCACAAGTGTTTTTCTAATTCAACAAATTGCTGATTAAAGGTTTCGACATTTTAAATCATTGAATAACCCACTATTATGTTCAGTATTTGTTCAATACAGCCTTGTGTTTAAATTACAATCTGGGCTGTGATTAGATGGATAAATGGTAACCTATTGAATTTCTGGATCTCATCGGGTCTGTTTTTAACTCATTATGGGATCAGTCGAGTTTGAATTCTTTGTGGCGCCTGTGACTATGTTTGTGGTGATGCGATGATGAATGACTACGAACGAGTAGGTTTCCATTGGGTCACTGGGTCATTGCCAGTTTCCTGTGGTGGGCCTTGGCAGCTTTGGTAATATTGCAACAGCTGCCCTTTGTGTGGAAGTGTCTACCAGAACAAGGAAGCACACCAGTCAGAATGCTGCTCTGTACTGAGTGCCTGGGATTCTACGAACGTCTGTCCCATACAACGACAGGTGTATTGTCAGAAGCTGTAGCTTATTGGTTAGAGCACTCCCCCCCCCCCTCCCCCCACAAGCGAGAGGAACTGCTGTTGATTCCCAGACAGAGGGAATTCTTTGGCAACTTTCCTTGCTCCACACTCCCTGTTCACCGAACAGTAGTTAGAAACCCGGATGTTAAGTCGATTGATGCAATTGCTTTTCTGGAGGTTATAATCCCTACAATAATTATTTTTAAAAACGAAAGAATAATAATTTGGTAACTAAATCCACAAATGTTTGTGGGACACTGCTGCAAGCAATTGGATGAGGGACTGAGCCATCTGTAATCATGTCCTAGTTTTGACGCACGTCCTGTGCTATATTAGCTGCTGTGGTGCTGGCATTCCATTTCATCACAAGTGGTTCAATGTCTGTAAATTCAAACTGCTACCTGCCATCCCTCAAATCCCTAATTAATATGTCTAGCCTTGGACACTGGTTGATGAGGATCAACTTCCGAGAGCGTCAATTATGAGAAAGAGGAGATGGGCTTGAGAATGCCTTGAACATGACTCTTATACCTGTCAGGTTTGCTGTAAATAGCCTTGAAGAGTGTGGTGGGTTTTGTTAAGTTGCGCCGCACTAAAACCTCTCAAGAATTGCTTTGCTTCCAGCCCAGATTGATGAATGAAATTGTTATTTTCCTCGCAGCTGGTAAAGCCTCTACGAGAAGTTTCAGCGGTACTTGATTCAGCTCCGATATTATTATTTCTATGACTTGCCCTTCACCTTCGGTTAGGACTGAGCCACAGGGCAGAGGGTTAGTCAGGGTATGGTGCATGAGCCAAAGGCCATAACTAATTGAATGTATAAAAAGAGACAGTGAGGAATATAATTTGTTAAATATACTACACATCAGCATAGGGACAAAGCTGCAGATTAGAAGCAAATGTAAGGCGCAAATGTGCACTGCTGTTTTATTTTTTAATAATAGGCATTCCCTCATTGGCTAGTTGGATACAAGTAAAGAAACTGAGTGGTATTGTATTCCTGCTGTAGTTACATTTAGAGAACCACAGTATGTAGATGCCAAATATCTCACAGCATAAACACCAAGGAGGTAAGTCAGTGACGTCGCAGGCAAGGGGAGGGAGGTAAATATTTGTGGTCAGCTTAACCTGAACACAATACAGTCACGTGAGATATTTTATTAATGAATCAAGAAAAGTGTATTGCACTGAAAGTTTTGATTCATGGCACGAAAGTGAATCAAAATGAGTCAAAATGAAGAATTCAGTAGTATTGTTTGACCAGCTCCGATTGTGCACACTACCTTACCAGTGGTGCCGTGATTACTGTCTTTGTCCAAACAGAGCCTTTTGGAGAAACAACTTGAAAAGCTTTTATCCGGTCTATAAGATTACTCCTCCATGAGAGAATAATATCTAACGTTAACATCGAACCTATAGAACAAGAAAGCAACCAAGGTACCAACTGGCAAGCCACAGCTTGTTTCGGATCAGGTCATTTGTTTGTAGTTTGGCTGAATAAACTGTTCATAATTGTATGTGAACATACAGGTGACATTCTGCAGGGCCTTGAGAATCCTCGGCCCGCGCTCGTAGATTTTGTTTCTCTCTATTTTGATCAGCTTAAACCACAGCCAATTACATATTTGTTGCTGCAGGGAGGCATTCTCATTTACTCTTTAACATTTAGCTAAAGGCAAAGCAGAATTCTCTATCAGGTTCCAGCTGCTGGATGTCATTGTCCTTCACCATTTGAGGGAAGATCTCTGGGTGGAAAAGCCCCCAGTGATTTCATTTGCTGATATTTGACAGCTCGGCCCGTTTTTGAACTTGGCATAGAAGTCCTGGTGGATACAATCCATTGAACTACTGTATTCTACTCCGGCAGCTATTGAGACAGTTGTTGATGTCTTGTGTGGAAAAATACAGACAATTTGAGAGGTGTTCTCATGGTCTCTGTTGAAAATGAAATACAAAATATTTTATCATATTTTAAAATATTTTCGCAAAATTCAGTCAATCCACTTTGCTATATATTCAGTGAAGCGCTTTGAGATTTCTCAACAATGTGCATTTTATCAAATGTAAGGGGTTATTATTATTAGTACATAATGTCAGGTAACGAAACCAGTAAAAGATTCCTTATCGTTGGAAACAAAAGCAGTCATCTGTGGCAAGCAAAATCATTGCCTCGGGTTTGTTTGTTAGTTTTCTTCCTCCTTCGGTTTGCCAGTGCCTAATGTGATTAATTTGATGGCGTTTTGTGGGACCTCGCTGTGGGAAACAAAATAAATGGTTACTACACTTCACATTAAATCCTTTTAGGCGCTTTGAGGTGTCCTCCTGCTGTATCAAATGCAATGATTATTATTTTGCAATTATTATCAAAATAAATTGACAGGTTCAGCATCAAACCAACATATATTTCCATAAACTCCCCAAATGACCCTACAGTGCACAACTCAGGCAAAGTTCAGAGCGTCTTCTCAACAGTAGTTTGACTGATATTGTAGGAAAATACAGTAAATGCAGTTTGTGCTAATGAGGAGGTAATGTGGTACCCAATATACCAACTCGAGTTGTGTTCTGCTGCTTTTCCTACGGGGAACCTAAGACGAATGCCTTAGGAAGGATATTTCTTGCCAGGGATATTATCTGGATCAGGTGTTTAATAATGTCTAGGCACATCATGTCACTCAAAACAAAAGCCTTATTGTGGGATTGCTATTTTCATTATTTTTCTTGGGAGGCTGATTTTGCTCTGATGATTGGATGAAATGCTGACTTGAAAGTGCACCGGCAACAGTCAAACAGCACACACTTGCACTGTGAAATCCTGCTTTATCTTTCTCACGTAACACGGAAAGCTCAGCAGTTTATTACCCTGAAAGACATGGGTCTGTTTCACAAATAAAAGCAAATTCCTGTTACGCATGGAATCATTTGATGCAGATCATTTAAATTGTTTTTCCTTAGTTGGATCCCGAAGATCAGAATGTTGTGCATAATTTGACTTTGGTATTTGTAGGCTGTAGAAGTTTGAAAATGGCACTGTAAATTCTCTTTTGAAGTGCAGAATCGAGTGTTTCTTTATCATTCGTACATCTCCAGTGCACTCATCTCACGATCTTTAACATCGTTATGTTTTATCCTCCGATGGAACAAAAGTGAAATAGACAGGTAAAGAATAACTTTTTTTCACAAAAGGGAACAAATTCTTTTGAAGATTTCTTGTATCATGCATTTGAGGTTTTTTTTTGTTGTAAGTGGTTTGATCATTGCATCTCTTTGAACAGCACAGTCCTTGTGTTGTTGGATATTGCTTCTCACTTCAGAGTTTTGTTGTCTCGGAATGAACATTCATTAAAATATGTACCAAGCTTATTTGAGCAGCTACCTGTGTAATTGTAACACTTGGGATTTTCACAATGTCTACACTTTGCAAATACAATTGTATTGGGCAAGTTAATGGTCCTCTGATTTCGCTGCTTAATTTAGTAGGTCTCTCAACACCGAAGTTGCACTTTCGTGGCTCAAACAAAGCACATGGAGCCAGGACGAGACATCAGAAATCAATGCCCACACCTTGGTGTCTCAATGTTTGCTGAAGGCAAGCGCAAAGCATTCAGAAATGTTACTGAAGAAATTACTTAAATATTGTAGATCTTTTTCATTGATTGTTAATTTCCAAAGTAAGGGCATCTGTAATTGCCTTTCCGTTCCCACATATGATTGGACATGGTTTACACATGGAGCATATTACACGTGATTTACATGTAGTTTACACATGAGTTGGACTTCATCGACTCCACAATCTAACTGGTGTGAATAATAACTGGCACTAAAATAATGAAGAAATGCCAAATTATGTGTGTGACCATATAAGTTTAAACATGCTACACGTTAGGGACACAAGACATTAATGATTGAAAATTTCACAGATGAATGCCTGTATGGAATTTTAAATGAGAGATTTTCTGAGGAAATTTGTTGGATGTTTTCAGATGTGATGGAAGTGAATCAATAGAAATCATATATCGGTTTTTAGAAAATATTTGAAGCAATACCACCAGAAGTGAAGGTAGTAAAGTTGAGAATCATAGAATTTGAGAATAAAAATAAAAATTAGTTATCCAGCAATTAGGGTACCAGTACATTCTGCTACAGAGTGGTTGGAATCCACTTTACTGGAATGACCACATGGTGAGTTTTTATCACATCTGTAGAAGTGAGATTTTGTTCCTAAGGGAGGAAAAAGTGGAAGGCAGAATAGACTCCCATCAGTCAAAAATTGTATTGGTGGAGGACATTTCACTTTGTATTTTAAAATTAATACTTGGGGGATAAATTGACGTAATGTAAGTGAGAATATTGAAACAACTACACTATTATGTTGATTGCTTATGAAATTACAGAAGGTCTTAATGGAAGGAACACGGCAGAAGTGAATACTGCTGAAATATATCATTTGGACAAGTTTAACACTGAGCTAAAAAAATAAATAAATTTGCAGATGTTAACTTTTCATATGAATGGCCACAAGTGACCTATCAACAAATGCGAATGTAATGTATTTCACACAGGTGTGTAAAAACATTAATTTGAATTCAAGCTGAATGGTTGTAAATTTTGTGTGGTAGGAGAAGCACTTGGAGGTGGTTGAATAGTGGTTTGAAAATGTCTCTGAAGTGTGCGATACTACTTAATAAAGGAAATGAAATGTGCTGCACTGCCAGAAGCACTAAATCTTAGTCCGATATGTCTTTACATTACAAGGGAACCTCCACTGAAATTAAATCTAGTTTTACTCACCACGCTTCTGGAAAAAACACATCAAAGCATAAGGTCAGTTATAGCCGAGAGCAGCAAAGATTTCATCACTGTGCTAAGAAAACAGACCAGAGAAACGAAGATTATTCCCGTCAGAAAAAGATTGAGAAGAATTATGCTTTGGATATTTCAAATGAGAGCGAAGAAAGTTGAGGCAAAAAAGAAATAATTGAAACTGCGTTCAGAAAATAGGGCGAGGGCACAACTTCAACACTAGAGCAAAATTAGCGTCTGATTTTTGCAATGATATGCCCCCCCCTATCGCAGGGCTATGAACATTCAGTATGTAGATCCTTTCAGAAAAGAATATTCATATTTTATATCACACAAGTTCTGGCTGCAACATATGTATAAAGCTCAAGCAAGAGAGCTTGTGGTGTGGAGCTGAAAGCAAGCTGACAACTAGAAACAAAATTCACTATTTGGGGTGCAAAATGTCTTGGTCTTAATCTATAGGTGATAGCTGTTCAATTTATTTTAAAAATATATATTTTTATATACTATATATAAAAGAAAACCCTCCAGGTAACGAAGTTGAAATGAATGGAGGGAATTGATGAAATGAAGATCAAATTGGAAGAGACGAGAGTCAAGTTCTTCATTTGACCTAATGTTCTCCATTTTCCTGGGATAGCAACGGCGGAGTCCAAAGTTATTACTTTTCAATTACAGTTTCTGTTACTTTCACAATGTGCTGTGCTGCACTGCTCGGGGGGTTATCACACTGTCCTTTCACCAATGGAAACGTGTGGAGGTTGAATCCAGCCCAGACTGATGAGATGAAATAATTTCTCTGTGTTAGATCCAAGAATCTGACCATATGCAATTTGGGACCAGTCTGACCCTTGGCCCCACAGCAGAAAATGGTTTACTGTGGAGGATGAGGCAGCAAGTTTAAGTAAAAAGCTACATTCATAGACCTGGGTAGTAAGGCACAGTATTCTTCTAAGACTGCTGTGGACACTCTGAGACAGAGTGCAGCAAGCTCTTAATCCGTCTGAACTTTCCCTGACAGGAGAATACCCAATGCTGACATTTAAGATTTCTTTTAAGTGGGAAATTGGTTCATTTTCCAGCATCAAGGTCTTTTCACCCCGTGGGAGCAAGCGTTTACCACCAAAAATATAAATGTTACAGAAAAATGAAAATTGCTGACGAGGCTCAAATAGCAGTGGATGGATCTGTCACCATTGGCATTTGTATGTGGTATTTGGTTCACATCAAATCACGTGCTCGAGGTCTTGGGAAGGTATTCTCAGATGGGCTGTAGTGTCCCTAATTGAATGCACAGTATTCGGCCAATAAGAACACTATTTTCAAACACAACTAAATATAGAACTATGGAGAGCAATGGGGGATTTAGAAGATTAATGTAATGGAGTCATATTAGTTCAAAAACTACATCTATATATATACACATACAGTATACAGATAGTACTGATTATGTATACATCTATATGTGTATATATATATATATATATATATGTGTGTACTGTATAGGTATATGTGGGATAGAGAGAAAGAAAAGAGGTCTGTCTTGGTACACTAAAGATTACACATGACAAGTTAGGTTTCAGTTTTATTCCTACCTTCAGTACATTGAAGACCAAGAGTATGACAGAAGCAACCTATGTACAATCCCCAGTGCACCACAAACCTGTCATGGATAATGCATGAAGAAGTGTGCCTGTGTGATTGTAATGTATTGAATGGGTTTCTTGGTAGGGGTATACTGTTTATACTCGACAAGAGCAGAGCCAAACGCCACAATTATGGTGTTAAACATGCTTATGCTGGAGTTATTTTGTCTTTGGTGGGAAGGTTAAACGTGGGTGCAATGTCAGCACTGCGGGTTTATTGAGGAAATATTTTTGCAGTTGATGAGGAAATTCTTGTCTTTATTGGGAGATTTGTTTTTGTCCCTTAAGCTTAGAGCTATTGTTAGTGCTGAGTGGAACATTTTCACTATTATGTGAGGTAGAAACATAAATATCTTGAGGCGCTCTGAGAAATAGAGGAAATTGAGTCAGAAGCAGATGAGCACATATAATGATAGACTTCCAGATATACAACACAAAGATATGTAATGTATAGATTGCGCACAATTAAGTGTAAAGAGTGGTTTCACACAGTATTCCTGACAATAACAATTAAAGTTTCAAGTTACTCCTGGAAGTCCATTAAGGTGAGACATTTTCTGGTGCTACCGAGGAAGGTTTCTTCAAAACACTTGCTTTTATTATGCTGATTGTCTGCATAAAACAAGAAGCTAAATTATAGGTATTTGTGGGGTATTGCATTATCCTTTTTGACATTAGCTGATAGTTTGTTTGTTTTTCCTGGGGACCTTACCATTTTCATATCATTGTTTGGTCTATATTTTGACAGTGGTTTAACAACAGTGATGTGATTCGTTCCTGTGGTTTAGAATTTGACGTTGATATTCCCTAACATCACTGTAAGAGTGAGGAATGCCAGGAACCATGAGGTACAAATAGAAATTTGGACCCCTTCCTATAGATACTATAGCCATTAACATTTTTATCCCACTCCTCATTATTTGTCAGTTTCATTCAGCGTTATCACTTTTGCCTCTGCGTTAGAAGGTTTGTAAGTTCACGCCACAGTCTTAGGCTTGTGTAGTAATAATAATAATCCTTGTGTTTGATATAGCACGTTATCACATCATTTGAGATGTCTCAGCCCATTACAGGATATCCTATCAAGTGGATTATATTTTGAAGAGCCACAAAGTGAATGGCCAATTTTATCTCGGGAATGTTTGGCCAGGATGTCCTCCTGTTGAAATCCCAGCAAACGGTTTACCAATTGGAAGGAAGTGGCTCCAGTGGTAGTTTTGTTTTAGGTTTACTGTAGTTTGCTTTTTGATCATTTGGGTTCAAACCGTTGTATTTATATAATATTTCATATGTTAAATATTTTACTACCTTGCATAATTTATTGTCACGGGTTTGAATTTGGTTATCCACATAAGTGGTTCCTTTGTACATGTGAATTTTGCAGGAAAGGAAATGGGTGAGATGGTTTTAATGGATTCATTGATTGCATTTGAGAAGTGACTTTGTTGTATCCAGAAAAAGTTATTGCCGGATGTAATAATGAAGATGTTAGCTCTGATGATGGAAATGCCTGTATAAAAGAAAAAGCTAAAGGGTGAGCCTTTCTTGTCTGAATCCATGAGTACAGTTATTTGATTCATATTCCTCACTAAATCTCCATGCTGCCTAGAATACATTTGCATTTTCCAGGTAAACCTTGCCATTCGAATAATGCTCTTGTGAACATGCACTTGCCTTTAACTGGTGAAATTACGCTAGGTATGTGTCAAGTCTTTGGAGAGTATCAAAATGCATTTACAGACCAAGGGTGGTTGAAATTATGTTTCTTTTTATGAAAACAATACAGTGCTTTCTGATCCTTGAAAAAACATTTCTTTTTTGTATATAAAGTTCTGATAGTTTGTCAAACAAACGTCTTGGTTGATTTGCTCAGAGTTAAGTTTCTTACTGAGAATCTAGCGAGGAAGGGATATGGTGTTTGGAAATAAATGGAACCAGCTTTGCCAAACAGAAGTAAACCCTTCAACTTTTTTAGTCATTTTTTCACTGCATTACAATAGGAAGATTGTTTGTTTGAAAATAATAAATATCCCTGAAAGTGTATGTACCAATTTTCACTGGATTAAATTTGGTTACAGACATGGTCATCTGCGTAATATATCCCTAGAAGACGTGAAAAGCGCTATACCAAATGCAAGGATTATTATTATTATTAACAAACAAAAACAAAAGTTGCTGGGGAAACTCAGCAGGTCAGGCAGCATCCATGGAGAAAGGAAAAAGAGTCAACGTTTCGGGTCTACAACCCTTCGTCAGGACTGATTATTATTATTATTATTTGAAAGTTCAATCAGTGCTTTGATTCCAGTTGGCCGTCGTTAAGTGCAATAAGTGAATCCATTCTCAACCGGGAAGGAGAGGAAAGATTATAATGCGCTAGCTGTGTAATGATACACCATTGGATCAATCCTTACAGGAAAACTGCTTTTGTTCCCCTTTGAACGATGTGCTGTTGCAATTGTGTTACAGCATGTAGAAGTCGATGGTTTGGAGATGTTTTGGCTTCCGTGTTTGAATGACCACTTCATCTTTCTCTGAAACCACGATTGTGGTTGAAAAGGATAATGACTGACAATTCTCCCAGTTGTGAATTGTATTGCAGTCCAGCCCTCGCAACCTCTGGGGGAAGGAAGGGGAAGGTAGTGCTGTTGGTAAGGAAATGCTTACATTTACATTAGCAACTCGAGCAATGTGATTCCCGTCCTGGCAGATCTCAGAGGCTGCACTCATTATGCTAATGTGGATAATGTATTAAATTATCCCAATTTGGCCTAATTTGTTTATGTAAATTAGAATAATGTCAAACAGGCTTTGCCCAGCAACTGAAACTATACGTTCCAGTTATATGAAATTATGAAGTATTATTGCTAAGATATTGACGCATAAATAATAAGACCTAATTTGAATTAAATGAATTCCAAAATGGGCTGGTATGGTAAATTTCAATGGTATAGGTTCATTTTACTATACAGTATTACCAAATGATGCTGACAGACTTTCACTTGCCCTTCCCAGGCACCAATTCTCAACTGAATAGAGTACATTGCCTTCCAGCAAATTCTCTCTGGAGTGGCTTACTTTTTTCCCCTCCTCCCCCCCCCCCCCATTCCACTTCCTGCTGACATAAGCTTTCTTGCACATGGTTTGAGTCCCTTTGCTGTTTTCATCATCCTCCCCCACACCTGCCCTTCCTAGTGTCTCTTGCGATATCTCGCTGGAACAAAGATGGCTGTGTAATGGGTGAGGGAAGGAGGGGGGGTTTGACAGGCTACATCTGTCACTCAGCACCAAAGAATAGTTTAAATAGCAAGTGCTCGTACAATGAAGAAGGCTTCCTATCCGCAAAGCAGCTCCCTGTGTGACATCAGCAGCTTGTGTACTTTTTTAAATTGTTTATTTATTATAATTAATAATTTATTTATCATTTTAATTTACTTATTAATTATTTATCATGTGTAAGAATTCTTGGAGTTATCCCATTCCTTGTAGGAAGAGCTGGGTTTAAAGTTATTACAGTCAAAGCCGATTCCTATAAACCTTCTCTTCATATAAATTCTAACAGTTCAAGTCTACACCTGGGTCTAAATTACTGGAACCTTCATATTCCGCTAAAACATTGTTTGTGTATATCAAACATACTTTTTGGGACACTGCTGTGAGCAATTGGCTGCCACATTTCGCCCACAAATATACAATCAGTACACTGTACAGTACATTCTGTGAAGCGCTTTGACACGTCCAGAAGACATGAAAAGCGCTATCTCAAATGCAAGCATCATTATTATTATCATCATTATTATTATAATGCAAGTGCCTACAAGTGTTTTGTTTTAATGTTACAATTGCAATGTTTTAGTGTTTTGGTAAAACTGGAAAGACACCTAGGATTTGAACATATAATTGATATTAAATAGATAATAATAATCCTTGCATTTGATATAGTGCTTTTCACATCTTATCGACGTCTCAAAGCGCTTCACAGAATATACTGTAAAGTGAATTGAATGTGTATTTGTGGGTGAAATGCGGCAACCAATTGTGCACAGCAATGTCCCACAAACAGTCGTGGATTGAAATGACCAATGTTATTAAGTGTGTGTTTTTTTGGGACGGATTATTATTAGACGTGTGGAGTAAGGAAACTTGCCCAAGATTTTGTCCTGACCTGCCTGATTCGAACACAGGTCTCAAGCTTGTAAGGCGGGTGCTCTAACCACTGAGCTACAGGAGCTCCACATTCTATTTTATAGACAAAGATTTTTGAAAAAGTTCCTATAATATTGTATAATAATTTGTTGTGTTGGCATTTTGAAAATAGTTTTTGCCTTGAAAAGAAACATGATGGTGTACTGTATTTGATTTTGAGATGAATTGCTTGGCAATTGACTTGCAGAAACACTTAAATTTGCTAAGATCATTGTGTTTGAATCTCGTCAATGGCAAATGCCACTTGCCACCTGTTGCTTGGCTTGTGTTCATTCTTACAGCAACATTTTTGTTGACACACTGTCATCAGTCTAGAATTGTTCCCAACAGATTTGTAGTCTAAAGTTATGTTGTACCAGAAGACCTAATGAAAATGCTTGATTATTTAGTTCCCTATTGGAACCTCACAAGGTAAAGTCTCAAGGCTATCTGTCTCTTGAATTTGCTTGCCAGAACTAAGTGAGTTTAATTACTTTGTAGAGAGGTCAATGGAGACATCTCTGGCCGAGCTCTCCTTATTCTCTTGCCCAAAAGGGCTTCAGAACAAATTAGTGGATATCCAACATGGCATTGGTCTGAAAACTGAGCTTCCTAATGACATCTCAATAAAACAATGTAGTGTGTAAACCATTTTGAAGATAAAAATATTGTGCCTTTAATCCCAGACCAACTTTGACTATTGATGATGTTTGACAATATTTTTCACAGCATTGATCTTCATTGTTTGGCGCGATATAAATCAAACTTGTTGTTGTTAGATGTAGTAAACCAGTTCTGTTTTGGAATTCCTTCAAATTGCATTTTAATACACTATTACCTCTTCAACTACAGATGTTAACTGTTTGATTTTATAAGAAAACCATCGGTATTTAGCCCATTTAGCTTGTTCCTGCAGTTTTAAATCATTGTAGATTTTTTAAAATCACAATGCCTAGCTATTTTTCCAAATTCTTTATGCCTGTGATACCCAGATATTAAACTTGTGGAGTTTCTGTTGAAAGACTGCTCCAGTGACAATACAGTACAGTACATAGCTTTTCATTCTTCTCAAGTTTATTCTTTTCTTACAAAAAAAAGCATGTTTTCCAAAGATTTCTTTTAATTTCTATGCTAGTGAAATGTTTGTGAGGGGTGTAATGCGAACAAGATAAATTGTTAAGCAGCAACTTCATTGTCGTGTGATGGAGTAGCTGTTGAGTTGAAGAAAAGACAATTGAATTTCTGGATACAGTTTACTTTGTGTTTAAAAAAGATAAACTAAAAATAGAGCTGCCAAGTAGCAATCCTCACTGGTGCAGAACAAAAGAGTTTGTATTTCCATTGGTTCTTAAAGTTGTGTTGCCTAATAAATGTGACTTTATTCCCCTTTTTAGTTTAGTTCTAGTTTATAGTTTTGCCACCTAGCATTCAGTAGTCAGAGTCTTCGGTTATACAATGCATTGAAAATGCTGTCAATCTAGCGTTTGTGTGTGAAACAGCAGGTTGTACAAGGTTCAGGTTAAGGCCCAGAATTGATTAAAGCTTAAGATGAATTTCTCCTGGTTTAATCGTCTCTCATTCTGCAGTTGCTGTATGGTGACTTCTGGATTGCTTCATACTGCTTTTTTTGCTTGGGGTGGGGGTGGATGGTATCTGTTGTCTTTGATCTCATAAAAAGTTCTCAGAAGTCAACTATTCAATTGAAAGAAAACTCTTAAAAATTCAAGATGTGATTCCTTCTAGTTAATCGTCCGATCATAATAATAATCTTTGCATTTGATATGGCGCTTTTCATGATTTCTAGACGTAACAAAGCCCTTACAGAATATACTGTTAAGTGAATTGACTGATATTTTGTATTTTGACCAATTTTTTTTGAGGGATTATTATTAGGCATGTGGAGTAAGGAAACTTGCCCAAGGTTTCGTCCTGCCTGGAATCGAATCCAGGTCTCTCGCTTGTAAGGCGAGTTCTCTGAACATTGAGCTGCAGCGCCTTTTGTATTAAAGGGTGCTCTCCTGCTCTCCCTCTTCCCATTGTGGTAATTCAAATAAAATTGGTGGATAATTGAGAGTTCCCAAATCAAACCATACCAATTTCAAAGAAATCTTTGCAGATACTGGCTGCTTCCTGTGAGTGAGAGCGTGTGTTTGAGACACTTGGCGCAGTAGGTAAATCTATATCTGGTCACTGTTCATCTGTACCAATTCTTGCAATTAACTGATGCTTTCTGGTGCATTTCAAAAGCTGATTTGTTCTAATCTGATTTTTTTTTCACATGATTGTCAAGTGCTTTTCTGGGATTTTGAATTGTGAAGTTATTGAACAGGATTGATTGCAAAATGTCAACAGTGACAGTTCAGCTGTTCCATGTGTGCAAAGTTCACATTTCCCATCACGGTTTTACATTTCAAAAATGTTGCGCTTGGTGGGGTTTTTTCACATTTTCATTATTATATGCCATTGTCTGTCTCTTCAGTTGGGAGAGGAGGAAGATTTAGGCAGTAGCAATGCTGTGAGTGACTTTCATGCCCGTATGATTTCATGGGAGATGTGCTTTCTGGAGTTAAATTGTTCCACCCTCAAAATACACAGTCAATCTACTTTGAGACATCTCAGCAATGTGATAAGGCGCTATATCAAATGCAAGGATTATATTGCTATAAATTGCGGAAACAAACAAGATTAATTTTGCCACATTGGTGACCAGCTACCCAGTTAAAAGCCAGCAATCCATTTGGCTTTGGAGATTGAAGTTTCTGTCAATTTGTCAATGTTGGGATTCACATCAGTGTCCTATTTATGAATGTACCCAGTTACTCTTAGAGCTTCCAACTCACCAAAGCTCTATTGCTAAAACTGCAGTGCCTCTATTTAATGAATAGCTGTACTTGGTTATTAGAAACAGTCTGGTGCTAATGTTAATTAAACGTAATTTAAACAAACAGAACACCAACAAATGCTGTCCTCGGCAAATGCAGTAGCGTTAGTCAGGCTTTCTTCTTCCATTAACCCTTAAGTGCTGCGGGATTTGAGATCTGGCTTTGTTGGCTCCATTAGTTGTCTTGGAGACCTGAGCTGGGCCCCGGGCAGCTCCACATCTGCTGCTGTACCACAGCACCAGCTGATTAAAATAAATGGCATTGATGTATCTCTGCACAGCAGGGCTACCCAGAGACCTGTGCAATGCCTTTGATCCACTTCAGCAAAGCCTCGCAGCTGATTGTAAAGCAGAATTTCTTTCGTAGCTTAGGCAGGAGATTTGAAGCTGATACAAGGAAACTTTGGTGCTGGTGACTGTGCTTGCGGCTTGCCTTCCCAGTAGGAATCATCCCCAAGTCCCATATCTCCAAGCATCTGTTTCAGTCCCACATTCCCAGGCTTGTCAAAAATGTATATAATACAGAACCAGTGGGTTAGAGAGGTTTTCAAAAGTTGTGATATTCCATGAGAGTTGTCTGCCTCTGTCTTTCTTTGTCTCTGCGTCTATGTCTGTCTGTCTCCCTCTCGCACACACTCATTGGCTTTTATTCTCTTAATTCTGCTAGTTTGTTCCTCTCTTTTATCTTTGTCTCATGTACACTCTCACTTTTCTCCCTCATTCTCAGTTATTACTCATTGATTCAGTGCCTCTCTTCTTAAGACTGAGAGCTTGTTGGGTGACGAATCATTAGGAGAGACCTGCATATTAGCATCTTCTGACAGAGCACTTTAGAATAACAATATACTGTACATCTGTATAATGCATCAGAGGTATTTAGTAATTCCTTCAAAAGCATTGTATTCCATCATGGTACAATATTTGTAAGTGTAATAGCCTCAAAGCTCTTATCGTGTACATTCATTTACATGCCTACATTCTGTACATTTTTGTCCAAAGCAACAGAAGCGACAGTCACTAAACTCATAATCATTCCTGTGTTGAACAAAGTTTCTCATTGCACTAATGGTTTAAGTAGCATCTCTTGCATAAAAGCAGAGATTCTACTTGGAATTAGTGTCAATTTTTTTTAGCTCAATTCATATTTTCATCCTGCTGTTTGTTGATGGTTATGTTTCAGGATTAGTGGTCCTGCTGGCCATATTTACAAGTGAAATAACTATTTTACTATAAGAGCTAGAGCAGCAGCTTTTGGTGTTTTCAAAGCATGTACATGTACTTGTTATTCAATTGAAATCTTTTTAGCCTTCGTTTGTTACTTCATTTCTGCAAAGCATAGCTGTAATACAGTTGTTGTTTAGTTTAGGTCTTAATAGATGCTAATCTTATCTCAACAATTTTCATATTAGTTTACTGAAGTTTGCTTTATGAAATTACAATGGATGCAAATTTTGAGCAGTCAAGGTGTGAATTCTCTTTTAAGTAAAGGCTTGGCTAAATGCTTGTTTGAGATGGAGCATTGAGTTTATTTTAATTTAATTGGATTCTAAATGTTTTTCCCTGAAGGCCCATGAATAAAAATTAAAAGTTAATTGGAGGACCAATGATAATATTGTTCTGGTTCGTCTGCTTATATAACGGTTTGCTTTTCGCTCCGGAAGCATAATTTTCTCATCTGTCTTGTCTTGAAATGCAAACATGTGCCAACTCAATACTTATGATTGTAAGGTGTTTAGCAAACAGACTGGTTTCCTGTCAGTCAATCATCAATGATGGCAATCGTAAACTATTTTACAGTAGATCTAGCGCAGCAGCTTTTTTGTCCACTATTAGATCATCATTGCTTATCACTTGTATTATAACGCTGCATGGGATCTTGAATTTAAACCAGCCCAGAGCGATGGAATGAATCTTCTGTGTGTCTCATGTCCAATGAGTTTATCAGTCATGATGTGAGCTAATATTGGGTTCAGCCACCACTCTCCAAAACACTGGAAAACTCGACCCCATCGCTCTGCCTTGCCCCATCCTTCACCACCTCAGGTCATGCCTGAATACCTTCCCAATCGATGGGCCCTCCCTCCCTCCCGCTCAGTGCTGTCCTGTCCTATCCTCTGCCACTGTCGAATGCTCTGTGACGCTACCCTGCATGAGGGGCACTTATATAAATGCAAATTGTTGTTGTTGTGTACGTACATGTAATTTTTGATGGTCTTCTGGTAGGATGTGTAGGTGTGCACACTGCCTGGCCAATCTGGAGTATGTTCACGTCTTTCTCTGCACTCTGTGTATGTGTCGGATTAGTAGCCTGGGAAAGATACTGCAGCTGTATTATCAAGGGAAATGTTATCATGTCAGACAATGCAGTGCCTCAGTTGCATAGGGAATAAGTGAACAGCCAGTCAGCTTGACTGTATAATCACAACCTCACACTGGTTTGACTCCTCTTTACTGTCAATATTTATTGAAAGATTACGGTAATTTTGCTGTATATTTTTATGGGAGTTCTTTACAAAATTGTATTTTTTTTTTTTGCATTCCTCAAGTTACTTTTGGCAGTGCTGTTAAAGACTGAATTTTCTTTAGGCGTTAATTGTACAGAAATTACCCATTGTAACCCTAAACCCCTGCCTTTTCGGTCTGGTGTCTCAATGAATCCGCTGCATTTTACGGTTAGAATTCATATAAAACTAATTTTAAAAAGCTGCATTGGGCTGAAAGTGTCTTTCTCAGTTTTCAAACCCGTGAACTTGTTTTACGTTTGTTCCATTTTGGATCAGTCACTCTTGTCTGGGGCTGGACTTGATAAGGAGTTTCCACTTTCCAGGAAGTTAGGAAGATTGTTTGGGTATGATTACAAAAAATACAGAGGACATTTCTCTTCAACATCTGGCTACCAGTGCCCCAGAAGAGATTGAGGTGAATGCTCACTAACCTGTACATTCCTGACTTACTGTTTGGGACCGATAATACTTCATTGCTTGTCCAAACTTTCCTTTAAAGTCACGCTGAAGAAGATTTGGAATGCTAAAAGCATGAGCTCGAGGGAAATTCTGTTGGTTTTACACCGAGTTTGTCTGGTAAAAAGGGGAAGAGTCTGTGAGAACACAAGATGAAAGCATCACATAAAAGCCGAAAAGAATCAATTCACCTTCTCTGTACAGCTCAACTTAAAAACTCAGTACAAAGAATACCATTGATGTTTGCTGCACCTGAAAGAATTCAAAATGCCCTCCTCCCACTTCCTTAGGCTTTAGCAGCTGCCAAAGGAACCAGATCGTTTGCAGGTTCATCCAAATTTTTTTTTAACTCACATTGACATGCCAGCACCTTTCAACATCCTGTATGTTATGTTCCATTCGGAGCAAAGGCATTACTTGTGATTAGAGACTTCACTTCTAAGGGCAACTATGTCCTCAACCTCTTCACCGTGCTTTATTCATAAGTTGTTTTAAGTAGATTTGCCCCTGTTGCATCAAAGGCGAGTTTATCGTACAGTTGTAGAGAAAGAAAAGTGCAGACAGTCACCTCCGTTTCTGCCTCTGGTGTTGGTATATGAGTTGGCTGTGTGACAACAGCAACAAATGTGGCAAACATCAACACAGATGTTTGCCTGCTGCTGACTGCTGCTTCCTAAAATAGAATTGGGATAAATTTCCATGTAAGACAAAAATATTTATTTTCTTGTAAGATCCGATACTTTACTTGACATGCAAGCCCAGCAGTCCTGGCTCAGAAATGTCTCAGTGCCTTGGGACGTCCTCCCGACGTGAACGGCTCTCCATCAATGTAATTT
The DNA here is from genome assembly GCA_035084275.1 of Hydrolagus colliei. NCBI lineage: Eukaryota > Metazoa > Chordata > Chondrichthyes > Chimaeriformes > Chimaeridae > Hydrolagus > Hydrolagus colliei. The sequence continues at coordinate 6,611,276 of CM068757.1, read as the reverse complement.
TGTTGTTATGGTTGTTGTCTCTTTGCAGAGCCAGGTACCTTTTCACCTAGCCAATTGTCCAGTGGTTACAATGGCAGAGGCCATTAATCCCCAGCCAAAGTAGTCATCTTGACTAAAAGGTGAATCAACCATCAATTAGAGTGCTTTGGCCCTGTCTCTACCCCTGTTTTCCATGGGATTATGGTCCACAAGTGAAATGTGCTTTGTTTGACCCGATGTTGTGAGTACAGTATTTCACAGGAGTGCAGTTACTAAAACTATTATTACTGACAGGTATGTACTGTGTATTTAGGCACTGATAGGTTATCAGGGGTATTTCGCCCACAAATATTCATTCATTTCACTTTGAGGTTTGTTCTTTGAAGCATTTGAGATGTCTAGAAGGCGTGACAAGTATTATATCAAATGCAAGGATTATTCTTATCATTCCAATTTTATACATGGTATTCCTTGACCAACAGGGAGATGCTGTGGTTTCAGTTCCTACAGAGGCAAGAAAATTCTTCAAATGAACAGTATCAAAAACATGTAGAATTATTGCACGATCTTTTCCTTTTCACTTCCAACACACAGCTTAGTTGAGTGGGAGCCCGTTTTGTGTTGTTCATTGTTCAACTCCTTTGTACGTGCACTTGCACAATATTGATGTACTCTTGTTCTCTTATTCAGTAATTTACTTTGTCTCAAATGCTTTTATTTGTTTTCCTGTGAAACCAACTATCCATTCATCAATGCAACTTCTCATTCATCACGGACTTTTAAAAAAATAGACTTGCGGTGTTTTGAATAGAAATTGTGGAATTCATTTCTTTGCGCCTCAGGCCGAGAATTGGTTACCAAAATACATTGTAAACAAATATTCTTCAAATAATAATTCATGCTTTCTTATGGGTTTTGTTTAAAATGCTACCTCAAGCCACTCTGCCCCCAACCTCTGGAACTCCATTCCGAAGTCCCTCCGCCTCGCCCCCTCCCTGGCCTCCTTCCAGTCTCGCCTCCAGACTCTCCTCTTTGATGGACCCATCGGCAACTCCTTACCTTCCCTCCCCCCCCAAACTTTCCTCAGCTCAGGTCTGAAGCAGTAACTGTCCAGCGCTTTGGGACATCCTCCTGATGTGAAAGGCGCTATACAAATATAATTTTGTTGTTGTTGTTGTTAATTCACTGTGTGAGAAATCTACACATTAATTTTATTGATTGATGAATCCTCACAAAACTTAATATTGGGAGCCTCCGAGCCAATAATATGTCCCAGGGATAAATATTATTTTGCAGAAGAAAACTGATTGAATGAATAATAAAGGTTGGCTTATTCTAAAGCATCAGTCAAGACTTTCCTGAGGACAACTCTTAATTTCTTTTCCGCTCTCGTGCAACAATTGTATTGCATTCTCTTGCAGTGGACTACTAATTCTTGGGACTGCTGAGCTTGTTAAAAGATGATGAACAAAAAACACTGGCTGTGCTCTTGCCATGAAACCTGGTTATGATGTGCAACAAAATTAAACGCTAAGAATAGAATCTGTCTTCCTAGCTTCATCAAGCAAGCTTGTTCCCTGTACAGGATTAGAAAGGCAGAATGGATTTTCTGTGTCATACGTCATCAACTGTAGTCCTGGATTATGCTCAATGTATTGTTCTGCAAATTTCCCAAGGGCTCTGTGCAGGTGAATGCAGTGTTTCAGTTGGCTGTCGGGAGCAAAGCCTTCGCACAGCAATTCAAAACAGATGACAGCCTTGTATGATGTTAAAAATAACCACTTGCACACAAAACACATGGTTTTCTGAGTGTTTGGTCCTGACGTTTGACAGTGAATTTGCAAGGAAAAGATAACATTGAAAAATGTATATATAAATCTGTATAGATAAAGAAATTGGATTTGCCATTCATATTGAAAAGCTGGATTTACAGAAAGTACACCTTCAGCCAGATTCAAATTGCCTTTTTGTAAAATAAGGGTTTTGATGGAATGTGTGGAATTAATAAGGAATGGTCCGCTGTAAACAACAACGACAAAATTACATTCGTACAGTGCCTTTCACACCATGAAGGATTATTATTATGTTTTCCTTTCCATTAAGATTCTTCCCTGCCATTTCTTTCCTGAACAAAAGGAGTTCCCCCCCACTCCCCCCATTCCCCTCTCCATTCGTGATGATTCAAGATAAATATCTACAGGGCTTTGTAAAGGACAAAGAGTAGCCGAATATGGAAACTGACATTAAGGACGTCAGGAAGAGCCTCTTCTGTATCTTTTGTGGGATAAAAAATAATGAATTGTCATCAACTTCTTTGACCTCTAGTAAAATATCTGCAGTAGCAATCTGGATAATATATAGTTGCAGCTGCATGATTTAGCTTTTTAGATGAAGGGACATCCTACCAACGTGAAAGGCACTCTATAAATGTAATTTTGTTGTTGTTTGCTGTTGATGGAGACCATTCTCGTACCACATGATTTTGTTTTAAGCTGTTCTATTTTTTCATAGGAACAAAAATGGAGTATTAGAACTCTGAAAACTCTGAAACAATGGGTTAATATGTTCTGATCCTTACACACTAGGGCAGATTTATGGCTATCAGTGTTTTCTAAATCAAAGCTGCACTTGTAAAATGCTTTATCGTACCCCCTAATCGTGTTTTACTGAGGCGTTGAAGGGGATGCAGGGTAGAGTAACTTGCACTGATTGATGACTGGTCAGTAAGCAGGTGCTTCCACTGCTTCCAATGGTACAAAAGGCAGAGCAGGAAAAGCGGCTTCTGAAAACGTAAAAGCTTAAATGGAAACAAATGTTATATATTTCCCTTATTAGTAATGCTCAGAAACAAAGGGAAAGGTGCAACCGTTTATAATCCTATTGTGATTTAGGACTTTTCTTTGCTCGGTGTACTGTATAAATCAATTTACACTACCAATCTAGAAACTGTTAACCCTACACTCTAAATCTCCAGGATATAGATTCTGGGGGTATTTGACTGTCAAATTCAATAGCTTTCTCTGGAATATTTGCTGCAGCGAATATTTTCCTGATATTCAAAGTGTCCCTACACCTTGGGACGTCCTCCTGACGTGAAAGGCGCTATACAGATGTAATGTGCTGTGGTTGATATTATTTGCTGATACCACATAAGTTCCGTGGAAACCAAGAAAGATATTAGTGAAACTTTGCCAGAACATGTTTCAATGCAGTTAGGTTTTCTTGAATTATTTTTGCACGCTTTCCTATCCTATTTCTCCTGTGTATCCTTCTTTCTGCTCTCGAAAAGATAATACAAATTGCTTGGAAACCAAACAACAAATACTTGGGTATTTCCAAGTGAATTCCATCCAGAATGATTGCTACCTAAAGGGTGACTGCAAGGCAGTAATCTCATTGTGAGGGAGGGGTGGACATTGAACTCATAGTTCATAACCACCATCTGAGTCTTTCACATCGGGACATCCTCCCGACGTGAAAGGCGCTCTATAAATGAATGTGCAGCCTTTATAATATCTCAGAAACACATGTTTTATAAGTAAGTCAGTCACCCAGGCCAACCCTTTAACATATTTTTGGAGATGATTTTACTCTGAGTTTGGTCGTTTCTGTGATTTTCCTGACGGCAGCTGTCATTGTGGATACTGGCTGGCACTCTGTGTTGCTGATGTGTGATGACCTCCACACTGAAGGAACATTGAGTGTGATGCAACTGCTGCCAATGATAATGGACAACTGATTGCCTGAAAACAGCACGATCATATTATAAGGCAGTAATCAAGTTAAGGTATTGATAAATCTACGACGATTTGCCTGAACCCCAAGATTAAATTTCTGTCTTCCATTCGCTTTGATTTGTGTCATCATATTTAACCTGTAACCAGCAAATTTTTTTTAGTTTAAATTGGTTGTGTGGATTTTTTTTGAGGGTGGGGGCGGGTGGTGGGGCCGTGCAGGTGGTGGGGAGGAAGAACTGCAAGATGAATGAAGTGACATTTGAGGATTAATCTTCAAATGTTCATCTCACAGAGCAAAGCGCGTTATGGGTTTTAAGGAGGAAGAGCTGAAGTGGCAGGGGTTGCAGCAAAACCTGCTGTTTTATAGTACACTGAGCTGGCAGAATGCTTCGCATCTTATTTGAAATAATATCACTTGTTTCTCTTGGTTGCTTAAATCACTGGCTAATACTGAAACAGTTGTTCAAAATGCATTTTTTCCTGCCTGATCACACTTTACAGTTCTGACATCCCCGTGTATATGCTGTAATAGGAAGCAATAAAGTATCACATCACTTTAATCGCCGAGTGTCTCTCTTTTTTGATGTGTTTATCTTTTAAATACAGCATGGCTTCTTTTAATCTCTGTGTGTAAGGTTAATGTATTAGTAGCTAAGATCTTCACAAAGGTAGCCATCTGACTCTGGGTAGATAATAACTTGCAATCTATAGAAATCAGGGGGAATGGAAATTGAGGTGATAAGCAGAAAGCTGTTCATGTTGGGGGATTAATCATGTGGGACACAGCAGTCATTGCTGCTCAGAAGCAGTGTTAGCAGTCTCTCTTTGTAATATGATGGTAGGGATGCAACCATGAACATATTCAATGATAACAAATGCTTTTGAGGAAGAGATGTAAATGAGTAAAGAAGTTCACAGAAGCCTGACCTAACAATTTGTATTCGAAACCCGACTCAACGAGCTTAGTTGCTGAAGTGAAGGTTTTGAAAATTAAAGATGGTATTTGGACAAGCGTAATTGATTCATTAAATAGACATGATCACTCTAGAAATGGTTTGGGGAGGATCTTCAAACCCCAAAACCTTCTCAAAATGTCACTTTTTTGGTTTGAGTCTTAGAGTCTTCTTAACCTCAATGTCACTGAGTCTTAGTGTCTTCTTAACCATCAATCATCCTCCTGTGTGTGTGCAATTGGCTGTCGCGTTTCGCCCACAAATATACAGTCAGTTCACTTTACAGTATATTCTGTGAAGTGCTTTGAGACGTCGATAAGATGTAAAAAGCGCTGTATCAAATGCAAGGATTATTATTATTAATATAATACTACCTGACCATTTGCTTTTTTTAAAAACACAAAACAATAACATTATGGTTAAATTGCAATGTTTGCAGTTGTTCATCTCCCCGACAACTATTGATTTGATACCAAGATTTATAACATAAATGCTCGAAGCACTGTATGTTAATCTCAAATATGAAATGACTGTATGTATATTTATTAACTCAGTGCCATGCCAATCATAGTGACATCTGTATGAGTGTTTGATGATTACTGTGGGTGTTCCAGAGGTTGTTGAACTGGTTTGCTTTAGCCCTTGAAGAGTTAACGCAGTATAAGGGTGAATTTATGTCATACATGATCAGAGAGCTTACACTGCCCACGTGCATTTCGCTCTTCACATTTTTATGGCGCCATCCAAACCAGAGAATGTTTCATTGATTCTCCTAGATATGACATATGGATCAGGGAGCTCACTAGCCCTGAAGTAATTGCATAATACCCCTGGGCTGTTTTCCTCAGTGGTCAGACATTCTGAATTGTAGACTTGGCCTAAGTCTAGGCGTCCAAACTATCCCGAACTCATTACTATTACTATCACAATGGTCTTCCTGCAGTAGAAAATTGACCACGATAGGTTGAGGTGGTAATGAGAATTTGAGATGTTCCCCCAAGATTTCTACACCACTGTGTCTCTTGATTGAATTGACTGGTTGGAACTAATTAAACAAGCTTCTGTTGAGTATTCAGGAAGCTATGGTGGAAAGAGTTGTTATTTTGTGTTGGAATTAGTATTTTATGGCAAAATATTGAATTCCTAAAGAAAATTAAGTAAAATACAGGTAAATACAGCTTAATTTCCGGAACAAGCATGGACATCAACTGATGCATTTCCAATATTTTTAGCAATGTACTGTGGGGCTCAAAGCTATAAACATTTAACTTAATATATGCAAGTTCTTTAAACACTGTGGCAGACAAAATATTAGAGAAACACAGTTCTGCTAGTCACTGGGAAACGGAAATAATAAGCGTTAGATAGACTGATACTATTGCCATGTTACAAAACTGGTCTCTTAATTGGAAATTGCTGCTTTGTGGTAATTTCTTAAAACAAAAGCACAATTTTACATCGACAATTGCACGCTGCTTTTGTGTTGTATAACTCGGTGTGTGCCTTGCTTGTTATTCAGTTACATTTCCAAAAGCGCAGTATAAAATAATCAATACAGTAGCACAGTTGCTTGAGGTGGAAAATTGATTAAATCTTTCTTCATGGATGCACCAAACTTATCCTGTACTTGTTAGTATACATGAAGTAGCTATGAATTATGTTTCAAACAATTCTGATAAATTATTCTTTTACTGAAAATCAAATTGGTGACAATTTATTCGATCCTTTATTTCGATTCATTCCTCTGCATGGATGCTCGAAAACCTTTTTAGGCTAAATGTGCAAGCTTGGTTAGCAAACTTATGATATGGATGATTGGGTGAGCCCTGTTACCTATCTATTGTTTGGTAAATGTATAAATTTGTGTTGATGTTGGTGCTTTCAGAAAGATATCCTGCTATATATGCACAAAGCAAGATTCACTCCACTTAATAGAAGATGCTTCATATTCACTGTAGTGACTTAAACTTGCCCAACACAGCTTATGACAATGTTTGTTGTGTGTGACAGGATGATGTATGCTCTCTTGATTGTTCTATCTCCTCTACGAAAAAAAGGATTGACAAATATCTTGTTCATCGTGATGGTGCCTTGAAATATCTTCACAAAATGCCCTGCTGCTCTTGTTATTAGGAATAATTCATCAACCAAATACGTGATGTCAAGTGGGCTTTATCAGAAATAATACCTCGATGGCTTTGTAACTTTGCACTTAACTGTTGGATACAGCAATTTTGGTTATTTTTGAATAATTCTGAGCAGAGTAGTTTAGGATCCAATATTACCTATTTCGGAGTGCGGTGCATATAATACAACGTTGTGTTCATAGGATTATGAAATTGCTTCTGAGCACCAATACTGCATGACAATGAATGGGCATTAATATCTGTAAACCAACTGGTCCATGATTCAATTCATACTTGCTCTTCCATTCTGCTTCAAATATTCTGGTTCAAAAGTATATTGTGATAAAAGTTTATTTATAAAAACCTTCTACAATAAGGATTCCTCAGTGCTGTGTAAGGCTTCCCGTAAAGTCTTCCATTCAACCTCCATCTGGGATCAACTAACTGTTGGCATAGACTTAGGCTGTTAGTGGTTATTTTCATCAACGTTAGTTGTCCACCTTCCCATTCTGCCTGACAGGGCAACAGTCAGCCGGGTTAATTATAAAGTACATAGGTGCTTTGTCCTAGAATTGTTTTGTGAACCATTGTGAACCTACGTTCAAGCTGAACTGATGCAGCCAATAGATGTATCTTTAACAAATGACATTGAAATGGGTCTCTTTTGACATTAATGAGGATAGATTATGTAGAAATTAATTGGAAGTGGTTAGGTGTCTTCGATATCTATGAGCTGTTTGCGCTACAGTAAGGAAAGATAATAATGGAGCTTCAGTTTACTGCAGATTTCTGAAGACTGATGAATATGAAATGTGCATTGTTTTCTTTTGGGATGATTGTAATAATAGTTTTTACCATTAAACTAATCAGTGCGGAATTAAAACCGAGAGTTCCTTGGTAATGTAGTCTTGATAATTTGCATAAAGGTTTCAATAAATCAGTATAGAATGAATGTGGCATGCCTACATGTATTTGATATTTTAGTTTTTGTTGAAAAAAATGTTTGGTGAATGGCTTGTGAGTCATAGTTTGCAATTTGGATATTAACAAAATCTTAGTTTTCTTTTACTTCGAACCCTCTTATTTTCATTCACTTCCCTCCTCTTCCATTTTCTATGAATATAGTTACTATACAAACAGTTTTTCAAGTACAGTCATTGAACCTGTTTATTGAATGTGCTCCTTCCCTCTTAATGCTTTTTTTTTGCAACCGGTTAAAAATTATTGGACTAATATTTGTCGGCAGCAAGATAATTTGAGAAAGTTACATCCTGCACACTCCATCTTTATACCAAAGGTTGTGGTATTAATAATCCTTGCACTTTATATTGCACTGGACCATTTGAAAGAATACTGCAAATGATTCCAGCCATTAGGGGTGTTGATGGGGAGGATATTTATTTTACAAGGTATATTTTATTAGTTATTCATCAGTTCTCAGCATATTAAATCCATACCATAGATATTGCTTGAGCGCCATCTGATCAATGGGACTAGTTCTTTTCCACTCGGCACCTCTATTAACAGGCTATTTTGGAACCGATCAATTGCTTAGATTGCTATTTTGCTTTTAATTTGGGCAGCTAATGTTTGCAATTATCTCGAATTTAATAAGAAGCAACAAGTCTTTATTAACTGTATCACGAGTAGCAAACGGTTTATTTTGATGGTTCAAACCTGCATCAAAAAATTGCAAGACAAGTGTTTTGAGAGCTCGGTCGGTGCATTTCCTTAAACATAAATCACCACAGCGTCGGTCTTCAATTCTGCTCTGTGGGTCCTTGTATAACATTATTGGCAGAAAGACACAATTGAGAATACTGACATCAGGTTACTCCCTTTCGGAGTCTGATGTGTTTTGTTACGTAAGCTGAATATTACTCAGTGGAGAATTTTGCTTGATGCCATCATGATTTTTAAAGGACTAGTTTCTCTGTCCTTGGTCCCCCTCCCCCGACAGAGCTTTCGTGCTGCGTAAAGCTTTATGCAGTGGCTTGGGTGACATCTGGCAAAACCTGCCCACTGACAGCTGGTGAGCTTGAGAGTCACTCAGGGTTGTGATACGATCAGGCCTCATCCTGGATCCCACTTGGGCAGCGATGCCGGGCATCACTTGTTTCATTTAACAAAGATTGTATGCTATGATGAGGCTGAACTTTTGGAGTTTTACCCAAACTACCAGCAAATACATTTGAAGTACAGGATAGATCACTGTCCAGGTGACTGTGTTGTAATGTCTGTAAGAGCTGATGCGAGCATTGCTCACTGATTATTTTTAAGTGCGCCTACTTTTACTGTGCGACTGAGCTGGTCGTATTATTGCGTTAAGCTATTTCAGCTGAAGCAGCTTCACATTGAAAAGGTTACCCAGTAATCTGTCCTTTGAGCACTTCTCAATTCAGCCCCAACTCTGTTATGTTGCTTTAATGTCAGTGAATGAGGAACAGTGTTATGCACAAGTACCGTGCAAGCGATTGTGGAGGTATTTTGTCCTGCGAGTCGATTTGAGGAAAAACAAATGAATGATTATAAAACGTAGTAAAACAGCTTGTGCTTATACAGTACTGCGTGTTCTGTTTTCCACTGTTCTCGGATTCAAAATTTGGGAAGCCAACAGAAGCTCCTGCTCTACCTCTCCACTGCTCAGTTATGTCGGCTGCTTTCATTCTACTCTATCCCCATTCTGCCATGCACCAAGTCACAAGTTCTGTTTGCCTGTTCATGTGGATGTTAAAGATCCTATTTAAAAGGAGAGGGGAGGTTCTCCTGAAGTCTTGGTCAACAATTCCCCCAGATAAAATTGATCATTTACATCACGGCTGTTTGTGGGACATTGCTTTATGCAAAATTGGCTGCCCATTTGCTGTCAAAAATACAGTCACTACTACACTTTACAGTTTTGCAGCCTCTCTTTATATCCTCCCTATACTCTACCAATGTAATTTTGTTGTTTGTTGCAGCGGTTGCTGTTTTGTGAAGCACTTTGAGATGTTACGACAACATGATGAATGCCATATCAAATGCAATGATTATTATTATTAATAATGTCAGAAATCTGTTTTCTGTGTGCTCAGACCAGCTGTGAAATTAATATGCTGTTTGTCCTAAATCATTCTGGTTCCAAATTTGGAGAAGTGATTATGTTACAATTAATGAATCAACATGGAGAGGTTCAAATTGGATATTACAAAACACTGACTTTTGTATGACACAAGAAATTGTACATCATTTGGGATTACACCATTTGAGGTTTTTCAAACACTGATAGGTGCTGCGTGTGTGCAGTTAGAGATAAGTTGTGTATGTAAATTGCAAAAATTTGATTATAGTTTTGTGTTTTACGAGATCTGTATTTGCAATATGCTGCATATCATTGTGTAATGAGTGCATTTCTTTATACAGTGTATATAACTTTTTTCATCTAATTTATGTGTCCGGATTCTAAATCAAGCCCGTAACGACCCCTCATATCAACGCACAGCCATTCAATTAAACATTTTGGAACATTAACTGTGATATCTGCAGGCTTTTTCTAATGATGCTCGCTGACTGTTACATTTAACTAGCAGCTAATACTAAAAGTAGTGTCCCTTGCAACTAGGATTGGCACAGCATCCATCCTTGGTCCACTGACCTTGTATGTGTGTGTGATTCTTAAGCCATTGCGCTTCCTAATTATGTATGCTTTGTGGTGGCTGGTGCCCGGTGATACCCCCCCCATTAAAAGTACAAGTGTGACCAAAACGGATACGTTAAGAAAGGGTTAAACTTGACCCTTTCCAAATGAACACACAACTTGATCTTGCGTGTAATGATAGCCATTTACCAGTAGGTGCTCCTGTGGTTACCAGAGTTTCAGATAATCAGCTATCTTAAATAACCTCGATTCCGAATGTATTAAAATATTGCCCTTTAGGCCAGACCGAACTGTTGTCCAAATCATCACACTTGTGCTGCCTGGTAGCTCAAGTCATAGTTCAAGCCCAGGGCTTTTTGCCACTCAGATGGGCTTGTCTTGGTTGGGTGAACACAAGCTGCTGATCAGAAGAACATGTTACCATAAACTATTCCATTCTAGACCAGGTTAACTGAGGCACTCTGAGACTCTACCCTGAGTGAGGGGAGCTGTATGAATGCATGTTGTTGTTGTTGTTGTTTTTCAACCAACTTGTCCCCACTTCAGCAGTGGCTATTTTTTTTGTGTGACTGATCAGAGCTGTGTTAATTTGGAGCGTGGCAAATTCCACATAATAATAATAATCACAATCCTTCAATTTGATAGAGTGCTTTGCACGTCTTCCAGCCGTCTCAAAGCACTTCACAGAATATACTGTAAAGTGAATTGACTGTATTTGTGGGCGAAACGCGGCAGCCAATTGCGCACAACAGTGTCGTCCCACAAACAGTATGGATTGAAATGACCATTTTATTATAAGTTTTTGGGGACGGATTATTATTAGGTGTGTGGAGTAAGGAAACTTGCCCAAGGTTTCGCCCTGACCTGCCTGGATTCGAAACATAGGTCTCACGCTTGTAAGGCGAGTGCTCTAACCACTAAGCTACAGGATTTCTTTGTGATCCAGATAAACATCTCCGTCAGTGAATTCGACGCTGAATGTGCAGAGCTAGGATAATAATAACAATCTTGCGGATGAAAGTATACATGTGTTGGTATTGGGAGGTTAGATCCAGCGCCGATGTCCATCACTGGGCAGCTGCTCACTGTTCAGATTCACACTCGAAGAATTGCCACTCGATCATGACAAACTGAGAGGACGACCAGTGCCTGTTGTGGTTTACTCCTGTGTAGCGACACCTCTCACTGCTTTCAGGGGAAGAGAAAAGGAAATTGAGACACTCCCTCTCTTCCGTGGCATGAAAATGCAGCTTGTTTAGCTGGCTATGGCTGGACAGCCAACTGTTTGCTCATGCTCCTCCTGCCTGTCCTCTCAGCTTTTTTTTCATAAGCTGATCTGATTCTCTGATGGAAGAAGAGGTGAAAAGTCCTTTATTTTTGCTGTGTCCATCAGCTGGTTCGGGTCTGTTGAGCGACGCTGTTGCAGACCGAAGCTTTGCTGAAGTGGAACAGATCTGTGGAAAGGTGCTTGGCAGGAAGCTTGACATTTCTGATCCTTCGCATGATGGATGCACTCAAAAAACTGCTACACTGGAGCTCTGCTCAACTCTAATTTCAGGACTGCGTGCGGTTTCAGAATACGTGCCTTGATCAACTCTAATCATTTACCGAAGTGCTTCCTGAAATCGTTCACCCTCATTAAAAGCAGAGGGGATGACAGCTTAAACACGCGAAGCGTGTACAATTTCTCTCTTCTCTTAAGAAACAAGCGCACGACCGAGCAAGTGTTAGTTGTTTTAAATTGCACCAGAACAAATGGGGTGATCATAAAACAAAACATTCGGCTCGGTAGAAACCAGTGTGAGTTGTTTTGTGCACTTTGCTCAGCGTCTTCATCCGGTGAGCTTCACTCACAGCATTTCGAGACACCATCCAGCAGGACAGCTATATAAATGCAGATTGTTGTTGTTGTTTCTTGCGAAGTGCAAGTCAGTGCCATTTCCACGTGGAGCTCCTGCAGCTCAGTGGTTAGAGCACCCGCCTTACAAGCGTGAGACCGGTGTTCGAATCCAGGCAGGTCAGGGCGAAACCTTGGGCAAGTTTCCTTACTCCACACGCCTAATAATAATCCACCCCAAAAAAAACCACAATCATAAAATTGGTCATTTCAATCCACGATTGTTTGTGGGACACTGCTGTGCCCCATTGGCTGCCACGTTTCGCCCACAAATATACAGTCAATACACTTTACAGTATATTCTGTGAAGCGCTTTGAGATGTTGATAAAATGTGAAAAGCGCTATATCAAATGCAAGGATTATTATTATTATTATGAGGGATAGCAGAACTCTGAAGATGGATGGATGATCCACTTTTGTGTTGAATGATGCCCGATTGTATGTACTGAGATTCGCCTGTGCACTGCAGAGGGTGTCCTATTACCCACCCCACCCCCATCTCCCCCCACCAATGTGTTTTACTTTCTTCTTACAATGAGATTTTTATTGTCTGCGACCACAGAAGAGCTGAAACAAACTATGAGAGACGAATTTCCCCTCGTCACTCCATTCACGTTACTGAAGGCATCGCCCATTATCTGCCATGGAAATGATGCCTCTCACACTCACTCGCACTGATCCTCTGGTCTAAATACAGTTATACATTTGTACTGAATGCCATTATGTACTTCGAAGTATAATTTTCATCATTCTTCCAAATGTTTCGGTTACTGGTCAGTGCACTGTAGGAAAAAAACATATTGGTGTCACAGGAATTTGTGAACGCTCGGTATTTTCATGGCATTGATATTGAAATGGATCTAGAATGTTTGCGCGTAAGAATGCACTGATGCAGGATTTTGTGTTCATGGTACAGATACTTTGGCTCCACTCAGCTTGCTGTGAAAGCATTACTGGCTCAGTTGTGACTAGAAACAGCAGATCCAACAATTAATGTCATGTCAACCGCATTTGCTATCAACTACTCAGGGGACAGCACAATTTGTATCGTGGATTTCGACATTAATCTATACAAAGTCCCCAGAAAAGAGAAATTCTAATTTAAAGCAAGTCACAAGTAGCAGAGAAACTGGAGAGGGTGATGCCAGCCTACTTAAGGATGTGCTCTCACCATAAGCACTCTTCTTTTCCAACCACACCCATCAATATTCTTTCTTCTTAACATTAAGGCAGTTCCTCTCAAAGAGATATTGTTCCATAGGCCCACGTAGCTTTCCTGTTATCTCATGCTAATGGCCATGTGTGAAACAGTGTTTCAAGCCTTATTATACTGAGAGTCAACACCAGGTTCCAGACTGCTCTTGTCACCAGTGACATCCACACAGATGCTGTCTTTCAGTGAGCATTGGATAAGTGGTCAGGACTGATATCATTTCAGGCTGATTTTGTTTTCTTTGCCTGTAACCCAGGAGTATAAAGGGCAATTGTAACATACTGATTATTGCTCAGAGTCAATCAGCAAACTCAGCACAGACCAGAGACCAAACCTGGGACCTTCCTAGTTAGTATGAATCACAGTATTCCAGGCGGTGTTTCATAACTCAGCCTTTGGAGAAATACCCTTGTGCTTTTCCTTTGAACTAAACCAACTTCTTTGGGACTGATTTGAAATCATTTTGTCCACATGTATACTGTATCATGTATCAAATGCAAGGATTATTATTATATTACAGTCAATTCTCTTGCCAGTATATTCTGTGAAGCGCTTTGAGTCATCTAGAAGACGGGGAAAGCGCTGTAATAATAATAATAATGCTTGTTTCAATTTTTACTATTTATTTTGGATGGATTATTATTGGGCATGTGGAGTAAGGAAACTTGCCCAAGGTTTTGCCCTAGTCTACCTGGATTCGAACAACGGTCTTATGCTTGTAAGGCAAGTGCTCTAACCTAAAGGTTTATTATTATTATTAAATCAGTCAACGTGAAATGTCCCGACGTGACAGGCGCTATACAAATGTTATTTTGTTGTTGTAAAGGATGATTTTTTCTTTCAAGTTCCGGGGCATTTTTCTTTGCGATTGAATTGTGAGGGCAGAATGCCTTCCTGGTGAGACCTGACTCCAGTCGCTTATTTGCCAGATCCACTTCAAATAGAATGCATTTCAGCTATTTGGCAATGCTCTATACCTGGTCAACAGTACCTTAGTTTTATGCTTGTTCACCTTCAGATCAAATAGCTTCCTGGTTTGAAAAGGTGACTTGTTTTTTTCATCAACATCCTATTCTGATTGCAATTGTTCAGCCGATCAAACTTACCATCTAGCTAAACATTACCACCTCCCCCATCGTCTTCCAATCTATTATATGGAATGCATACAAACACATTTCTAAATCTGTCTCCCAGGATGAATAACAGGAATTATTTCTAGATGGTTGTGCACATCTCTTGAAAAGCCAACATGCTGTGTAGGAAATCAAAGATTAAACTTTGACTCTCATAACAGGCCAGTGCGAAGGGGGAGCTGCCTTTCTCCTGAGAGGCGTTTGCTTATCAAGTGTGAAATGATGTTGGTAGCCAGAAAGAATGTGCGATTGTCGTCCAGTTTGATGAAGCAAAGCATCAAGTGCTGGGTCAGAGCAAGAGTTCCCTCTGCGTTTCTTCTGCAAGCAGCGGAGTGCATCGAGTGGCGAGATTAATGCAGTTAGTGTGTTCATTGGGAGTAGCCCCTGTACTCGGACATCAGCTGCTGTAGAGTTTGGCCCTTTTGTATTCGTTCGAACCAGATGGAGAGGCTGATTGGTGTTCATTCTTCGCTTATCAATCTTTCCCCATCAGTCCCCTGATCAGCCGATGGAAAGTGTGATTTGAGCGAGTGGACTACGATGTCTGTCTGTTTACTTTGCAATCGTTCTCTTCGCCACAAGCTGAATGGTGTGCATAATTCTAAAATGGAGTCACTGGCACATTGCATGGAAGTTGCAAGATGTCACTTTTACATGGATATGAAATAATAATAATGATAGTAATAATCCTTGCATTTGACAAAGCGACTTATCACATTATTGAGACGTCTCAAAGCGCTTCACAGAATATATTGTAACGTGAATTGACTTTGTGTTTTGTGGGCGAAAATACACAGGGTAAAGGGGTAGACAGGAGGGATGCGGCTTAGACTAATCCTATAGCACACTAACGTCAATTGAAGTTTTGTACGGGAATAGTTTTGTCCCTGAACCTTGGAGTTTGTATGGTGAGGAGGGCAGGTGGGTGGAATAGTTGCATGAAGCCTGTGTGGTGAGGAAGAGGGAGAGAGCGGTAGCTATCATTGATACAGCCATGGAGACTACGCACCTGTCTTAAAAGGGACTGACCACTCAGCACCCCCCTAACCCCTCATCACCACCCTCCACCAATCTGTGTACGCAGGTTTCAGTGCAAGATTGAGTACTTGCACATGAATAAATAGGCTAATTGAATAATTCTCACTCAGTCATCGCTTTACAGGGAAGTAAGCTATTAAGATGCAGTTCACTTTCGTGTGGATTTGGCATTAGTGAACGCATATGTAGCTTTGAATTTCCTTAAAAGAGAATAGGTTCCGAGTTGAGCTAAATTAGATTGCTAATGATCATGTACTTAGCGGTTTGTGAGTGTGTACTCTGGAGAGGTCTTAACAATAGGCTGAGCTGTAAATGGCAGTTTTACCACGTGCTGGGAGAGAGCCTTGGCAGACAATCTCCTGACTAGACACAAGACCAGTCTTGCCGCGTTAAGCACAGTGCAGTGAGATTTTCAGTCATTGCTTCTTTGTTTGATTGATGTCAAGCACCCAAATATATAATTGAACTGCATTCATCCAGATATTTCAAAATAATTGTACCCCCAGGGTTGGATTCTCCCTCCCCCCCCACCCCTCCCCCACTCTCAGACAGTGGGGGCAGAACAAGACCCTCAGTGTCTGGAAGCAGCTGCATTAGCACCTGTCACAGAGCTGGATTCCTAATTATCTGCGAGGAAGATTAGCATTTCAGGTGTGATTTCTCATTAGAAAAGAGACAACAGCGCTGGGGGGACGGAGAACGGCGAGGACGACCAGTACACCAAAAGACATTAAGAAGACATTTTCAATTGTAACGTCTGACTTCTTTCTTATTGCCTTCATTGCCTTGGTGTGATCTGAACTGACCTACATTGCAAGGCGTTTCCAGCAAACTGGAGTTCCCATTGTGTTTCTGGGCTCTTTCGCACGTTGCAATGTTGGCCCACTTTCTCTTTTAAGTTGCTGCTCAAAACTGCTGTGTATTTCCAGCACCGTTTTCATGTTGGTTTTCCAGAATTCATGACAATATTTCTGCTGATGTACTTTTAAGTCCACAAAGCGGCATAATAACAATTCAAGGCAGGAATACTGCATTAGTCTACACACACAACTTCCCCAAAGACTCCTTCGATATCTTCATCTCTAAATCTAATGAACCTGAATCCTCTTACTTGACGGGAGCTTGTTCAGTTCTTTTTTGAAATCCTTTGTGGCGTCTTGTTCCAAAAATCTGTGCTCATAATTTATTACACGTACTTTACCCGTCACCGTGTCCCTGAATACCTCCTGCTTATCTTATTTTTTGTTTCATCGTACTTATTTTGAAGATATTATCCTCTTCTTGAATTTTTTAAAATAATAATTCATTTAATATAGCGCCTTATCACATCGTCACGACACCTCAAAGCGCTTCACGGGATATAATGTAAAATGGATTGACTATATTTTGTGGGTGAGATGCGGAAGACAATTAAGCACAGCAGTGACCCACAAACAGTGGTGGATTGAGTGACCAAACAATAGGTTAAAAAGAAATTCTGAGCAAATTTCTCAGAAACTGAAATGGCAAAAATTGTGCTTTGCAACAGAAGTAATTTAGTCCCATATCATCTGCTTCTTGACCTCCATAATCCCCTATCAGAAAGAAGACTAGAAGAAGAGACAATCTTCCTGGATCTTTTCTCACTCATCTCTTAAACCGTCGCTCAAGCCTCGCCCAGGGAGCAGATTGCCTGACTGCTCTGCTGCGATGGAAGGTGCTGGGGTAGAGATTACAGAGGGGAAAGGGGAAAACATATCATGGTGAGAGCTTGCACATTGTAAGGCTATGTATGTGTAGGACAGTCATATCAGCAGCCAAGGATATCAGGGCAGCATTCCTTTCTAACATTCATTTACAAAATGCCTTAAAACAAAGAAAGGCCACAAAATAACGCTGTGTGTGTAGAAGTTTTAAAAATAATCTATACTATGATCCCACTCAAGTCATGATCTCACTCCCCGCCGTGACCTCCTCTGCCCTATTCAGCTCTGGATAAAGAAAAAGGCTGTGTTTTGTTGCACTAACTCTAAGCCGCAGTGGAGAGGAATTGTCAACCTGTTCAACCCATACCACACAGGCTGAATGGACATCTGTGGCCCTACAGCCAGAGAGAGATAATGAAATAATTTGGTTGAGCTGCGAGCCAGGTTCAAACATACTTTTATTTGTTTTGCTCCTTGCTAAATCAAGAGAATTGCTTCCCACTAGCAAACTGGAGAAAATATACGTGCGTTTAAACTCCTTGCCTTTCCACATCTGGTGCCAAGGTGCTGATACAAAATAATTTGTTTTCTGCACTTGAGGACATTTGTTGTTTTGTTGCATATTGATGTAATCTAACATCAAAACCCTGACCCAGGAAGCAATTAGTTTATTCGATGTCTTCAATATGACACAAGGTTACTTCCACATTGAACCAAACCTGGATGCAGTTTTATAGTATCTGCTTAGCCCTGCTGAACAAAGCATAAGAAGAAGAAGAATCATTTGCATATGATATAGCACCTTATCTTGTCTTTGAGACTACTCGAAGCACTTCAAAGAATATACTCTAAAGTGAATTGACTCTATATTTTGTGGGAGAAACACACCAGCCAGTTTCTCCCAAACAGTCACAGATTGAGTGACGTTCTTTGTATAATAGAATTGTTATACACATGCCTCTCTGGAGTGGCTTATAGTTGATGAAACAAAATACACCTTTACCTTTGTTCCAGAGCGGATTTGGGGCCAGAAAAAGTAGGAGATGAGATCCCGATTTGAGTGGGATCATGGTACAGTTTTTTTTTCAATTCTACAAATGCAGGTGCAGAATGAAGAATTGAAGCCTGGAACCTAGATGTGTTTTTTTTTGATGAATGTATGTTGTGCATGAAAAGTTATGTTTGTAGCATCTATTGAAAACTCTTGCTTTCCTTTCTTTAATGCGTTCAACAACAACAATGACAACTTGCATTTATACAGCGTCCTCCAGCCCGGGACGCTTCACAATGACAGAGCCCGAGGCCGAGCCCGGGTGGAGGGAGAAGGTGACCGTAAGCGCGGTTGAAGAGAAAGGTGGGGGTGAGGTGAAGGGGTTGAGGGAGGGAGTTCCAAAGTTTAGGGCAATAGTGGAGAGCATTTGGGGGTGGGAGGACAATTTTCACCTTCTGAACACAGCTGCTGCTGGAGCTCCTTTGTTTGAATGGAAATACATTTAATTTATTTGTTACGACTGGAGTTTCCTCTCTATCATTAAAAGTACACCTCATTTGGTTTTCCGATCTATAACATGGGTTGTAAAACATTATGAGGTGCTTCAAGTGTGAGCCTAGTCACTAAGGTTAAGTATCCAATTGAATCACAGAGGGCATCTCAGTTCTCTCCGAATCCCGACCTTATCTGTCATCCATACACGTACCATGTTGCTGGGGCGGGTGGGAGGAAGCCGTAGTTAGAAATTGCAAGTTGGAGCCCGGGTTCATGTTTCTCCAGGTTAGGCCCCAATTGCTGCCCAATGCAGACCAGGGTTACAACCTGGCGTCTTCTTCATCTCCGCCACCTGAACTGTAACCGAACTCAAATCATGCCACAATTGAAATGCTCCCCCACCCCACCCACTCCCACCACCACCTCCCCCAAACTGGCCAAGTACCCAAACTGCTGGAAAAATACCATTCTATTTAAAAGGCTCTTAAACATAGTGTATTGGTACTGCAGCAAATTGAAATCTCAGGCTGGGAGAGTTAATCATTGTGAGTGATTTGTTCCGCATCACCAGTGGTAAAACCATTAGCGAGTCGCTTTATTCACACTACGAGGAGACATTTACTGTATCAGTCATAGAACATGATGTGCTTAGAAACATCTGAGAAAATGTGGACTAAGAGATGAAAATGTGCAGAGCTGTATTCACAGCAGAGCCAACCTGGTTACAACAGCGTAATTTGCAACAGGAGTGAAATTCTCCTGATGTGTTATTGGCTGCGTTACAGGTTGGAAATTCAATGAGCTCTATTGCCATTGCACGTTTAATGACCGAGGAACCAAGCACCAGGCCTAATAAAGATGTCTTCGAGCACAGAGACATTTAATTTACGGAGCAACAGTCATTTGCCAGTCACTCCAATGTCATTTGAACCTTTCTGAAGGATTTTCTCTACATCGAAATTTGCAAATAAAATAAGCTCAGTGTTTCAGTTTAGTCAAGGAGCAATATCAATATAGGAAATGGTCCACGGCATCTAAAATGTCTCTGAATGTATTCATCATTAGAATTATACAAAGTCGTTCTTGCAGCTGTTCCGTGATTTGAAGGAGCTGCAAGGCCGTTTGATATGCAGCAGGTTAGTTCTGAGGGGGAACGCTTTTCAATGTTCTCTAAATGCCTAGAGTAAGGCAGAATGATAGTAGAGTGCAAGAAGTCCAGGTCTTTCATTGCAAGTTCTCAAGGGGCCTGCTGCTGAGTTCCCACCCCCGTCAGTCTGTGCATCCCTGTGTCTCTAATAGTCTTGAATAATTTAGGAGTTTAAATTAAGAATTAGCTTCCAAACGTACCTCAGTGTAGGAAATGGAGAATTGCAGAGTGCGATTGTGCCATGGTTATTGTGACATTTCAAGCTTTTCTAACCTGCTTCAAGTAAAGTGACAGTGTTTTTTTTATTTTGTGTCCTAAATTCTGCTTAATATGCATTAGGGGAAAAATTGTTTGCTCCATAGTGGGTCACAATGTAAATTTTAGCTCCTTTTCTTTAACCCCCACCACCACTCAGCCTGGTTCAGTTGGTAGCACACTTGGGGCTAAGGCAGAAGATTGTGGGTTCAAACTGCACATTGGGACTTTGGGACCTGGTTTACACTGAAGTGCAATGCTTGAGGTGGGCTGCATAATTGAGGTCCCATCCTCTGGGTTATACGTTAAAACGAGGTCTCAGCTGCCTGTTCGGGTAGATGTTAACGATCTCAGGCCAGGGTTCAAAATGGGAAGGAAATTTCTCGTGGTGTCCTAGCTAACAAACCTTTAATATTAAAACAAAATGTTAATTCACTTCACGGCTGGTTGTGGGGCATTGCTGTGTGCAAATTGACTGCTGCGTTTGCGCACAAAGTTCAGTCATTCTACTTTGCAGTACAAACTGTGAAGTGCTTTCAGAGTTTCTCCTGATCTGGAAGGCACTATATCAAATGTAAGGATTTTTTTGATGAAGCCCCTGGCATTTAATTCCAGTAGTCGGGCAATAGGGTCACTAAATTCCAAATTACTCTATGTGGTACAAGCATAATAATAATGATAACCCTTGCATTTGATATAGCGCTTTTCACATGATATCAATGTCTAAAAGCGCTTCACAGAATATACTGTAAAGTGAATTGACTATATATTTGTAGGCGAAACATGGCAGCCAATTGCACACAACAGTGTTCCACTAATAATTTTGCCCACAAATATATACAGTCAATTCACTTTACAGTATATTCTGTGAAGCGCTTTGGGACGTTGATAAGGTGTGGAAAGCGCTGTATCAAATGCAAGGATTATTATTATTATTATTATAATAGTCATGGATTGAAAATGACCAGCTTTTATTGTTGTATTTGTTTTCTTTAGATGTATTATTACTATCATTAGGCATACTGACACCTGACACCTAGCCACAGCATTTTATTTTAGTTATGTTTTTCAAAGCTGTGGTGAAAGGTCTGGGACAGTCCAAGCGCAAAAGTACCGGGGTCTAAATGGAAGTTACCATGTTCCTTCCCAGTGCGGGAATAAGTCTCAGTGTTCTCTGCCTGCACCCATCTAAGGTTGATCACGTTCTCATGTTCCACCATGACTCTGACATCTCAACTACCTCAGGACAATGAGACCACAACTGAACAGTTGTTCATGCAGCACACTGATCACTTGCCTGAAGTGGTGCTTCAAAAACACTGAAGGACATGGTGCACCAGGACTGAGAACCCAATGAAATAAATTCGACTCAATGTAACGTAGGCCGACAATAATCGTGGGCTTCTTGTGATAGCAAAATAGTGGCAGATGCTGTCGTTCCACAGTTAAGCCCATGTTTTGTTCTGGATTGTCATATGGCGATGGGATGTGCAATTGAGAGCACTCGCTCGGGATAGCGAGTCCGGAACTGAAGAGAACGACTCGGAGTAGATGAGACCGACGGTAAAAGCCGTCTGTCTGTTGCCCCTTGTTTGTGGGAGCTAGCTCTGTGCAAAATGGCTGCAGCATTTGGCTACCGAAAAAACACCCACGCAACACGTGATAGTAATTAAGGTGTTTTGGAACGCTTCAACTCAAATAGGCGCACGGTAAAAAAAAAATCCACCTTCCTCCTTTTCAGAAAGCTAGGCCAGACGCTTTGGTATTTTGCCAATCTTAAAATGAGAAATGGCTCTGTGTGATTGTTGCAGTGAAGGGTAATTTAATGAAACAGTATTGTGCGTATCTCTGTGTGTCTGGTAATGGTGATGGGGTTGGTGTGGGGGGGAATGGATGGATAAATTAAATCAATGTAAAGCTGTTGCAATAACTGTTAATGTGCAACTGATTGTGGCAGCATCATTTTTTTCTTTCCAGGTCAACACTGTGCAATGTTGTTGACCTTGTTGTGCGATGGGGGGGTGGGGGGGGCTGGGGGGAGAGATTGAGAACAAAGTATTGTGAGCCCATTATCTGCAGCCGGACGCTCTCCTCTGGTTTAGGAGGCTCATGAATGAAGAGAAGTGAAAGGCAGACTTATCAAACTCTTTGCATGGAATAATGGGGGGTGGAGGAGAGCAGCTGCTGTGAGCGAGATCGGGCGGTTTCACTATTAATTGATGAATGAATGAGAAACGGAATTGTTCATTTCGAAGCATGATGTCATCAGAAAGCCTGTCACATCTTGAGGATTTTTTTTTGTGTGTGTTCCTTTCCGCCAGCACTGTGTGCGCATAAGTGCGTGTATGTGTGTGTGTATGTATGTGAGAGAAAGAGAGAGAGAAATGCCAGGTGTCAGAGTGAATGATACTGAGCGGTCAGGTTTGATGGAGTGACACAGTTAACCTGCTTGATGCTGCTGCAGGTGAAATGAATTACGGGATGTTGTGCCTTTATCAGACTGGCCCAGGGTTTACTGCAGCTGCAGACTCATATTCACACCTTCTGCTGTGTACAAATAATGTGACTTTTCTCTGCCCTGAGACTTAAGACTGCTTTGAATGTGGAATGAAATCTCCCAGGGGAACAAACGTGGGCTGAATTGCAGATGAGCACCTCGTGTTTGCACCATCTAGATAGTTACTATTCTGTGTTCAGGGAGCGCAGACGGGGCTGGTTGAGGTGCGGAGGGAGGAGTTATGGAAGGTTTAGCCTCTTGGGGACACGCAACACCTGCTTATTATCCGTGCGGCACATTGATAACCTGTATGAACAATGAGGCTAAACAGCCATGTGTTAAATAATGCCCAGAGCTTGGTTCTGTGATTTCATTTGCAAATTATCTGCGAATGACTGAACAGTTTGTTGCTTGCTTGCAATACAATCTGTCTGGAGGCTGCTCGTGGCAGATACAGGTCCCCATCTACACCCAATCCATCATTCGGGCTCCGAAAGATTTTTTTTAAAAAAAGCTTCAAAACCTTTGTTGAGACCCGAAGCTTGCCGCTCTACCCCCACCTTGTGCCCCCTGTTGGCAGGATGCAATACCAGATGTCACATGGAAGTACACACAATCCATTCATGCTGAAGCCATGCCAGTCCTTTCCTGCATCCCCCTCCCCACACTCACACATACACAGCTGAAAGAGGCCTGGAGTGAACAGCTGTAATGTGTATGGAGAGACAAAAGACTGATAACAATGGGATGAAGTACTGCCTCTTTCTTTGTTACAAGATGCCCTTTGCTGTCTTTTTAGACCCGGGAACTGAACCACATTGTCCAGTCATGATGCATTGCTGCAGCCTGCATCAGCCCCCTGTGTGTTTCATGTTGATCTGTACCGTTGTTTGGCGTGTTTTAAACGTTACCGTGCAATGCATTACCTTGTGATCGTTGCAGTGATTCCTTTGGTTATTCTGTGCCTGTAATTCCCACGACCTTGGTCTCCACGCTTGTATTATGAAGCTGCAGCTCACCCAAGGTCTATTAAATTAAGAGAAAAATGGCCAGGAAGCTTCAGACTTTCGTGTAAGGTTAGATTTGATTTGTACAACCAATTTGCCGCAAAAATTGTATTTCTGGTGCTTGAGGTCTGCTTCCATCAGCCAGCAATCGTAATGATTAAAGAGGAGGATTACCTTATGGCCTGGTAGGCTGTAACAGGAGCAACAGAGTCGTGCTCTGTGGACAACCACTTTGACATTTCCAGTCCTGTTCTCTTCAGTGGAAGATGTTTCTAGTTCATCAGATGAAGCCCATCACAGAACATTGGCGATCTGTGTGGTGTGTGTGTGTGTATGTGTCTGCCTGCATCTGTATAGAGGAGGGGAAGGGATCAGATAGACATTACTGTATTCAGACTTTTCCCAGCCATCTCCATTTGACTGCAATAATAATGCTTGCATTTGATATAATGCCTTATCTCATCAAAATATCATGTAAAATTCATTGACTGTATATTTTGTGGGCAAAAAGCGGCAGCCAATTGCGCACAACCAGAATCCCACAAGCAGTCGTGGATTGAGTGACCAAATTATTAGGATTATTTTTTGAAGGGATTATTACCCACAGAAAGCAATCCACCAATTGACTTAACCAGGTTCCTGCTTACTACAAGGTAAATAGAGGCGTGTGGAGTAAGGAAACTTGCCCAGCGTTTTGTCCTGCCCGGCAATCAAACCCAGGTTCTTTCCCTTGTGAGGAGAGTGCTCTAACCAGTACACTACAGGATTTAATTAATGGGAAACTTGTTTGAAAATGAAGTTCAATGCAATTGCACTGTGCGGTGTATCTGAGGGCAGGGATTTGACACAGGGACTTAGCCTGTGATCTCGCTCTTCATTCAAGCATCCTCGACTCTCTTATCATCAACCAGATTCCTGTTTCTCTGCGATTGTTTTTGTTTTGGAAAAAAAAAGTCAGTCCAAGTGTGGAGGGAACTGATATGGGTTGGTATCCCATTCGACTTTGAGAACTGGTCATGGTGGGGGAAAACAAAGTACAAAATCCTCTCCTTCCATCCTGCACTTATTGTGCATTGCAATCCCTTTGTTTTCAATATCTAACCCTAATTATGGGCCACAATGGGAATTTTCCTATCAGCATTTTTTAAATCATGAGCGATTGAGAACATCCAAGGCCAATTAAAATTTGGAATGTCTAATGAACATCGTGAAGATTAAGCTGTTTTTATCACGTTCGGCGAGCACAGGGGAACACTTTTGGATTAAAACTTTGCTAAATGACGAAGTGAGTTTTGGCATTCACAGTGCAGTACATTGCTATCTAAAAATGTCTCCTGCCTGATTTACTTTGGTTTTTGTTCATTATTATCCAGTCCAGCATTTTGTGTTAGTTGATTTTTTTTACTTGTAAGCCTGCATTAACATTAAAAATGGATATTTAATACAACTAGCATGAAGAGTTAAAGTTACTCCAAGGAGCATTCTCCTCATCAATTCAAGGCGTGACTTTCTTCCTATAGCAAGAGGCAACAGACTTTAACTGCAACACAAGCTTTTCAGTTATGGTGTAGCTGAAGGATGGAGAAGGCTGTGTGAGGCATTTGTCATTCAGACATACGTGGAGTCCTGCAGCTCAGTGGTTAGAGCACTCGCCTTGTAAGTGAAAGATCTGGATTTAATTCCAGGCAGGACGAAACCTCGGGCAAGTTTCCTTACTCACGTGCCTGATAATAATCCCTCGAAATAAAAATAATAATTTGGTCATTTCAGTCCACGTTGACTGTTTGTGGGACACTGCTGTGCACAATTGGCTGCCACGTTTCGCCCACAAATACACAGTCAATTCACTTTACAGCATATTCTGTGAAGTGTTTTGAGACATCTAGAAGACGTGAAAAGCGCTATATCAATTGGAAGAATCATTATTATTCTGTTCCTACTCTCTGGAAATTCATCCCAAACTCCCTCAGCCTTGACCTCTTCCTTCCTGCTTTTAAAGCTTACTTGACTACCTATCTCCTGGGCTGTGCTTTTGGTCATCTTTCTCCACCCGCCCACCGCACCACTTAAATTAAAGTGGTTGTAATTTAAAGGTTAATATGCGTTTGGCAATAGTACGATGGATCCAATAATCACCACATCTCACAGTCAATGGTGGCCTTTCTCTGTAGAATGAGATCTATTTTGAGAACATATCTTTACTTTTATATAAAAAACAATAAATAACATTTAAAGCATAATTGCAATTCTTGTGCAAAATGCTTCAAAGATCAAGGGAAAGGAATAGAGAGAAAATCAGGGCAGTAAGATGAAAGGGTTACATTTCTACTGCAGTATCTCAAGACTCTATGATCATAAAACAGATTGAGTGCAGCGTTCCCTATTCAAGTTGCATAAAATTCAATAAAGTAAAATTTAACCTAGCTTTCCAGAGAGTGTGTTTCTGCCAGTGCTGAAGACAGTTCTGGTTATTAATGTGTAAGAAACCACAAATTTGTGGTAACAGGTTGTTTTTTAAAAAACAAGATGAAACACTGGAAGATAGTTTCTGAGAGCAGTGGAAAAATGTCAGACACAACATAGACAGTGGACTCGTAAGAAATGGCTTGATGCAGTAATAGGAAGACGGAAGGGTTTATAGTCTAAAAGCATAAGATGATATAAGTCGAAGGGCCTTCTTTGACCATATCCATAGTAGAGGGAAGAGTAGAGGAGAAAATTGGACGAAACTAGAAAAACAAACATGTCAGGGTCAAGAGAACTGTTTGTGGGACACTGCTCTGCGCAATTGGTTGCCGCGTTTCGCTCACAAATATACAGTCAATTCACTTTATAGTATATTCTGTGAAGTGCTTTGAGACGTCGATAAGATGTGAAAAGCACTATATCAAATGCAAGGATTCGAGTATTATTATAACAGCAGACAAGCCTTGTCCTGGTCAGAATGGCCAATAGATTGGTTCCAGGGCTTCTGCATCAGTTGAATGCAGCGAAGTTCAGGAACGCTGTTGCTGCTGAGAAGCACACAAGTGAAGATAAAGCAGACAAAGCTGACGGGCAGGGGAGGCACAGAGGGGCTTTGGATGATTTATTTTTAAATTATGAAGGAAAAAGATTATGTGTTTTTCTTATTGGAGAGGATTTGGGGAAAGATACTTAACAGGGAGGGAGCAATGTTTTTTTAATGAGCACAAAAAAGTGAGACAGATTGCTGCAAATGCATAGAACAGAGCTGCATTTAAAATTTAATTCTAAAATGAGCCACGGTTATGATTTTTTTTAAAAAAGAAAAAAGTTGCTTTGATGAGGCAAGCTTTGCAAAGCCCCTTACAAGGACAAGTCCCACCATCTCCAGCTTACCATTGCTGCCCCCACACAGTTACGTATGGCATTCCGCGGGTTCTATCCTGGTTCCTCTCTTTCTCACTTGCAAGCTCTCGCTTGGTGATGTCATCTGCAGACGTGGTAACCACTTGGAAGAGAGACACTTCCAAAGTTTGTACATGGAAGAATGGGAATATTGCCTTAACAATAGTTGTTGTATCCAACTTGGAAATGTTTAAACGTTAATTCAAAAGAAAATGTTGAAAAGACACAGTTTTTCAATCTGTGGTCGGAGAGTATAGACATTGATGATTTTCTGCAGCGTATCCTGTAGAGGGGGGAAGAGTGTCTGGCAAGTTGCACTGTACGTCGCCTAATATCTCAATAAAGAGCTGGAGTCCAAGGAGACCTCCAGAAAGCAAGAGAAATCTACTATCGATCTGTATTAATAAGAGGGAGAGAGTAAATATTAACATGTCCTAACGTTTGCTAATGCTAACCTGTTACCAATGAATTTTGGTACTTTACCAATGAACTTTACCTGTAGCTCAGTGGTTAGAGCACTTGCCTTAGTTCAAGCGTGAGACCTGTGTTTCGAATCCAGCCTGGTCAGGGCTGGGTTGGGCAAATTTCCTTACTCCACACACCTGATAATAATCCATCCCCCCAAAAAAACTATAATTAATTGATCATTTCAATCCACGACTGTTTGTGAGACACTACTGTGCGCAATTGGCTGCCGCGTTTCACCCACAAATATACAATCAATTCACTTTCAGTATATTCTGTGAAGCGCTCTGAGACGCCGTCCGGCGTGGAGGGCGCTATATGAATCAAAGTTGTTGTTGTTGCTGTTGTTGTTGTAGATGTCTAGAAGATGTGAAAAGCGCTATATCAAATGCAAGGATTATTATTTATTATATAACTAGAAATGAAATGAACTGATGTGCATTTCGGATTTACTTAAAATAAGAGTTGTTCAGAAGAAACAGGTGGTTAATGCCAAAGGGCATAGGCCTTGGTTGGATTTTATTCAGTCTCTTGTCTGGATGTTGCAATGGAATGTCATGTGGAGGCAGCAGAAAGATGAAACTTTGGCCTCCAGCTCAGTGTTTCATGAGCTGCGGATCCTTCAAGATGCTCACGTAATAGTTCTGATGGCAGCTGTAGAAGAATCTGGAGCTCACGTTGCTCCCTCACCAACACCCACCCCCCCCTCCCCACCCCCCTACCCCACCTCTCCTTGCTGGAGGGTGAGATATGGTGCTGAGCAGTCATAAAAGAAAAATAGCAATAAGTCTTCTCTATAGTGTAACCATGGTTTTCTAACAAGCCAAACATCATGTTGATGGCTTAATTGATCAACGCATTAGCTGGCGTGATTCTGAGCAGTTCCGACGAGGCGGGGTCGGTTCCAACTCTGGTCTACGCTGAGATGAGATAGGTGATCATAGTTGGGATAGTGATGGGCTGGTGGGGGGTGATCATATCACGACCACGAGTTTGGAAGTGGAAAAAAAAATTAACTAGAGTTCTTGATCAGATTTAGTAACTCTCCATTTGTTGCAAGGTCTGTGGGCATTGAGTGAAGGCAGGATTGCTCTCGATTATAATTCTCCCCTCCCCCCACCACCCACCATCCCCATCCATATACAGTACAGTAACAGGCATTCATTACTCATTTTCCAAGCTTGAGTTCTCAAAGGTCCATGAACCATTGTTGGCATGTGTGGACCTGTACCCCAGCATGATTTACTTGTGTTCAGAAGAGGATTACCATAAGGAGGCAAGGCCAAGATGTTTTTTTTGTTTTGTGTGATGATTTAGCGGAGTCCAGCATTGTAACATTATAATAATAATAATAATCCCAACATTTAGGACATTTACAATTAAAGGTATTTTAAAGAAATTCTGTATGTTACTATCCCATATCGTTGTACACTTTTAATGATTTGGCAACTATTTTGACAGTACAAAGCTATACTACTTTTACCATTGAATGGGTTTTCGGTTGGTCACCTGATTGATTGCACCGTTTCCCTGCTGCAGAGTTCAGGTGCTGAGACTTGCTGTTTCAGGTCGAATCTGGGCCTCTTAGCTTGCCTGGTTTCACCTCACTGAATTCTCTCAGCCACTGAAACAAACAAGCACATTGTTTTATTGTTGAGGAGAAAAGGATGTCAAGGAACTCGGGTCAAGTTGATTGGGCATAAAAAGTTGAAAAACTTGTCCTAAAATACCATTGTAAGGCAGATGCAAGACTGTCATGCCTAGTATCTGCTGAGCACGTTGCTCAGAATATGCTCAAGTGGTACAAATATAGCGCTCCTAAAAGCATTTAGACTCAGGTATTTGTAGTGAGTGTAGGTAAGCCTCAGTTGATATTCTCGACAGTAAACCACCAGCTGTCCCAAACCCTGTTTTTTTTTCCAGCAATGTGTACCATCAAATTGATTGAAATTAATTTTCTGTCTCTTATGCTATACTTTTTTTGTTCTGATTAGGAAATGGGAGGCATGCAGAGAAAGTTTTTCCTGGGGCAGATTTCATATCATAGGCCTGTAACTTTGCTTTTTTTTTTGCAGGTTGAGTATAACATAGCTGTTAAAGTGTCCCTTTGTGCCCGTTGTGTTTAGCCAAGGCCAAACAGATGCTGTACAGCTGAGAGACTCAGCATGTTAACTTGGACATTCACAAACTAGGTCTGCAGTATAAAATGAACCTAAAACATCTTGCAGTGGATGAAGCTCTTGCTTTTCTTGATGATGGGACAAGATCATTGGGTGGTTTAGGCAGCCCTCCCATGGTGTTTAAAAGAAACCTGAATCAGATAGACTTATGAAAGTATTTTCTGGGTACATTTTGGGAGAGGGTTGCTGTACTGTACTGTAAGCATTAACATTTAAAGATAAACTGTAAAATATTAACATTTAGAAATTTTGGTCTGTGAAGCTTTTCACAGATATTTTCTACTGAAGACAGCAATTCACTTTGCTGTATATTCTGTGAAGCGTTTTGAGTATCTCAAAGACGTGATAAGGTACTATCAACTGCAAGGATTATTATTATTATGGTTGGTCAATTTGTGGTTCCACACACCAGCATGAATCAGTTCCTTCAGGAAAGAATGGGAAAATTGCTGTTAGACAGGTAGGGGAGGAGGAACGCACCCCACTGCCCCTGCCCCCACCAAAAGAAATTGGAATTCTTATTTGTGCACTAAATGGAAGATATGTGTCTTAGCTTTTCTGAGGATTTTACGTGTGGTAATTCTCAATTTCAAAAAACCTCTCGTATATTCTTGCTGTATGAGTTTACACTGTTTGAACTGAGAGCTTAAATCAACTTTGGAGCCTTGGATTCTCATTGTATTTGCCGATTACAATACTTTTTGTATAAAATGTCAAAATCCGAAGCTATTTGTTTATAATTAGTTTGTTTCTCCCCTCCCCCCCACCCCCCCTCCCCCTTTTCTCACCTTTTCTAAACCACTTTCCACATTCTTATCTGGGATTTCCCGCTCCTATAATAAAAGTGCTGCTATTTTACGACCAGGTCGATGGGGGTGGAAGGGGAGGGGGAGAGGGTGATGGATTTGGAAATGGCAAGAGTTAATTCTGCAAAACTTGTAGAATGTAAAAGTGACAGACGTGTAATAACGGGTAACAGAATGTAACCAAAATCCCTGCTGCAGGGACGATGTGTGTGGTCACCAAGGTGGCAGATGGATGCAGCAAATTGTTCTATATTTAGTGGAGTCATTAGAACTCGAGTGGGCACTTTGTAGGTGGGCAGTGTGAAGTGCTCAGTGGTGCTCATTTCTCAGACTGATGTGTTTCCTTCATGTTCACGGTGTGTGCTTTTGTACAGCTGCACCGACTGAACAGAAAGCTTGACACGTGCTACTGTCAAGACCTTCCAATGATACAGGACACTACTCCTGCTGAGCTCCTTCTGTATCGTGGAATCTTTACCTCCCAGTTGTGTTGTCAATGCCCGGAGTGATGTGTTTGGGGAATGCAGTCTTGTTTGTGTTCACTCAGAAACGCTAGGGGTTGAGGTTGAAGGTGGGAATTTCTTGGAGTATTCAAATAACAATAAGTTTAATGTACGCATCTATGGAAGCGTAGAAGTTCCCAAGGGGGAAAGCTGAAAGAGATCGAAGGGTATTGGTTGCCTCACCCACCACTCAAGCACGTCAAAACCGTGAGGCAGCCATGAGTATGGCAACAGAATGCTGGACTATATTGTCAAATAAGTTGGGTTCAAATACCCAGATGTTGTACTCAAGTTATATCATGCTCTGTTCTGGTCACAGTGAGAGAACTGCAGACAATTCTGGTTGCCGTGACACAGCGCCCCAGAATCAACACAGAGGAGAGCAACAAAGATGATTTCCTGTGTTGGAAGAATGAGCTATGAGCAATCATTAGACAAGGTAGGGCTCTTCAGTCTTGAGAAGAGGTGTTTCGGATGATATCTTATAAAGATGTGTAAAACTTCTAAATGGAATTGGAAAAGAAAATGCAGAACACTGCTTTCAGAAGCACTGAGACAGCAGATCGGAAGGACATAAGTTTAGGATTGCGAAAGGCAATTTCAGGACAGATACCAGGAAGTAATAGACTGAAACAGGATACTGTACCAGGAACGGCTCTTAAGGCAATAACACAACACTCATTTATTTTTTTTAATGTGGTTTGATGCTGTGATGGGAGGACAGGCGGGTGGGTGGATGTTCTGAAAGGATGAGATCAGATGGGCTTGAAGGGTCTTCTTCATCTGAGCCTCACACGTGATGGTATTATGCCCCGCAATCTGCTTTCTAACATATGTAGGATATCCCGATAGCTTGGTTTGGAGACTTTAATGCACGGTGATGGATTTCTGCCTGTGTCAGACACCCAGCTGATGAAAGGGGAAAAAAATCCTTGCAATCAGCTGGTTATAATGACTCTACCTCAACAGCACCTCACTTTTGACAGTCTTGCCACCGATGCAATTTGTCACATCAATGTGAAGGCTGTTTGACATCAGTGCGGAACAGCAATGCCAGGCATTCAATGCCACACACTGCAGCACTATTATACAGTGCCATGCTCTGCCTCCGCAGCCGGAGTCAGGTAGTTAGGATGTTGTGATGCTCTTCGGTTAGTGAATGTGGATTGTATAGTGAGACCAGTCTACTTATTGTTTTTAAAAATGCAGTGTTCCGTTGTGATATTCTTCCAAACTCTCTGTTCAAATGGATCGAAATGAGAAGCGGAATGGGAGGGGAGACGATTCTCGATTGTCTCCGCACAGCGCTGTCAAACTCTGTCACACAAGACTTTCTGTTGAGCCGCAGTTCAAGTCTTGTGTGGACTGGCGAAGTTGGTCAACCATACAAAATGTCCCTCCAACGAGAAAGGCGCTATATAAATGCTAATTGCAGTGGTTGTACATGATACACAGAGATGCATTTCAATTGGAAAAGCCGCAAGTAGAATTAGACGAAGGCAGTTAGCTTGTCCCCGGACACACTGTTCCTCAGAGGAACTAAAGTGGGGGACTGATGAGGTGTAACATATGATATTGTTTGAGTCCTTGGGAACGCTATTTGATAAATGTCAAGAGGGTGTGAAGAGTCAAGAGGTAAGTTGAACTGTTTGCCAGGAGAATGAGAGAGAGTCTGCGATCAGTCAGACCTCCTCTTCATACCTCCACATTGCCATACTTTGGGACTGATGAGAAGTTGAAAGCTCATCATGGAGGCTGGAGGTTGCACTCCGCTGGAACTCAGAGTGTGCTTAAGAGCACCCAGTTTCTGTGTAGGACATAGCCAATAGCAAACCATCGCATTACCAACTAAACAGTTTAAAAATAGACACTGATTTACACGTTTATTTCAGCACATCTGTAGAAGACCATAGCACCCAGCAGAAGCGTGTAAACCTCATTAAAGCAGCACCTCTCTTACCAATAACGCCTTTTGTCTTCCACACTGAGATCTCAGGCACAAGCCTCCTCTCAAGTCTCCTCTCACTGTTTCAGACATCCTGCAACTCTAGCCTTGGCTGCAGTAAGAGTGTAACAGAGACTCTCCACTGACACATCAAGTTTGCAGACTATTGTAGCTGCAAATAGATGGTGTGCTTGATAGGTAAGAGTGAGATAATTTCCTTCCTCCGGGATAAAATACCAGGGTTATTAGTTCAGTGTTGGTGGGCCTCTTACCATTTTGTCACCTGATAACTCAGGCTTGTACAGTGCATGACTGCAGGTTGAATTGAATCTGCAGCCAGAGAACTTGGGACAGAGTTTTTTTTCTCTCCGCTGCTCCATCTCACGTGTCTTTCTTTCTTAATAAGGATGCCAAATGAACTGAACGCCAGCACCAATTAAAGGAGCAGACCAAATTAGGCAATAGTTTACCCCGCAGGGAAATAGATGTAAAAAGGGATGTTCACAGTGATAATGTGGGTGTGCGTGGCTTTTTCCCCTCAAATTTCCTGGTCCTCAAATCCGATCCGTTTTGCTCACAAAATATATGGTCAACTCACTGTACAGGATATTCTGTGAAGCGCTTTGAGATATATCAATGACATGATAAAGTACTACATCAAATGCGAGGATTATTATTCTTTCCCGGTAGAAATGAATTCAGTTATTATGAGAGGTTTACAAGTAACTACAAGTTACCAAACTCTGGGATAAATGGGAGCTCATTTTCTTCATTTGCTGGTCATCTTTTTGAAATTGCTACAACACAGTGGATTTGAAGGATTCCTCCCCCAACGTGAACAGTCTCTCACCTAAAAAATAATAATCCTTACAGTTTATATGGCAGCTTTTACACTGGAAGGACGGTTCAAAGCGTTTCACAAGATGTACTGTAAAATGTAGTGACTTTTGAGTGATTGCGACTGCCAATTTAGACCCAGCAAAAAACAGCCGTGCGGTGAATGACCTATTTTATTTGGGGGATTTGTCGGTCAGGACATTGGGACAAACTCGCTTCTCTTTGAAATGGTGCCATTGGATCTTTAACATCCAGCTGAGCAAGTGGCCAGGACCTCTTCGAAAGACGGCAACTCCAGCAATGCAGAACACCCTCCCAGCACTCCATTGACTCAGACGTGAGAGAGTGCTACCATCTGAGCTAGGCTGCCATCGAGATACAAGCTTCTTGATTGTGACTCAACTGTGTAGTTGTGTAACTATCAAAAAATAATCTGCTTTAACTGCAGTCGCTCGAGAAGAGATAAATCTCACGGAAATCCTGGTTGTAATGAGAGAACCAACATATTTAAAGTAAAGAGACTTAAGAAAAAAAACACGGCTTCCCTTTCCCAAGTGCAGCTTGATTAAAACCAAACTGGTTGTAGCTCAAAAGAATTATTCTATCCAGCTATCCTGCCAGCAATTAACCGGGAAGATCAGGCATTCTTTAGGATTTCAGAGAGAGTATGAAAAGCCGTACTTTGGATTAATAGGATAACTTAACAAGGAAATATATCAAGGGAGGCAACGGAGATTTATAATAACTTCAAAGATGAACACCATCATTGTCAAACAAATGAGATACTCCTTTTTTTTAATAAAGGGGGTCACTGCTTCCTGCAGAATAACAATATTCCTTGCATTTAATATAGCGCCTTATAGTATCTTTGAGACGTCTCAAAGCACTTTACAGAATATACTGCAAAGTGAATTGACTGTATATTTATAATATATGAAGCAAAGGTTTAGAAAACACTTGGGTGGTGAGAGACCAGTTAAATAGCAAAGTGGGAACAAGAAATCTCTGACTTTATTTTTTGTGCATCCCTAAGCGTGCAACAATGTTATTTAAAGTGTGACATGTTCACAATAGGACAAAGGCCAGGGTGCATGTGCCTGCTGAGCACCAATTCCAGTGTAGCACAAGGGAACTTTAAGATAAAAAACGACATTCCTCCTTTCTTTGTTGCCTCTTTTTTGGGGGGGTGGATTTGCTGAAACTACTGCCTGTACATGATAAGAAGTCTGCTTTGAAACAGTTATTTTAATGAGCATCGTGACGGTAAGCAGCTTGCAGGATGCCTTTGCGCCCAATCATTTGATGACAGAGCTCCCGAAGGATGCTCTTTCAGACCTGGCATGACTTTCAACAGGTTCGAAAATGGCCCCAAAATCATGAACTTGCCACTTATTGCTGAATTAGACTAACGTGGCTATCTGTGTCCCTGCCTTTTTGTTGTATACCGTAATTATGTCCTCGGGAGCCTGAGAATTAGAAATTACCATGTTGAATTATTTTTGATGTTGTTTTGGCAGAGAAAGACTAGAATGCTCCTTTACAGGTTAGAAGTAACGCATCTTGTTCCCTTAAATTAAGTGCAAGTCAAATGTTGCGAATAATGGTGGTTGAATTGCATTTGAAATTCATTTGCAAAATCTGCTCAGGTAGTGTATTGTGGCACGGGAATGCACAGTCAGTGCTTTGGTCTATTGGTGGTGCGAGAAATTAATTAATTTGCATGTGTGTAATTGTTACTTTGATTCCCTTTGTTTTGCCGTTACTGAGCTGCTGCAGGGGGCCTAATGGAACAACCCACTAAAGCTCTGATGGTGAAGGAATGGGCAGCTTGTACACTCACAAGCAAATAATCTAACTGTACTGGGAGCCTGCTATTATGTTCACTTGGTTCTGTTTAGTAACGCGCTTTGACATGTTTTCTCCAGCTGCTGTGCTATGCAGTTGTAAATTGCTGAATTTTGGCATGGTCGAATCGATACATTACTGTGAACATTTAAAAATAATAGAAACATCAATACCGGTGTATTCAAATGTAAATATAGTGAATGGCACCTTGCATACACAAACTGCTTCAGCTGCTGTAATACTGCAAATTCAGATTCACGCCCAAGTGATTTTTGTTTGGCGACAAATTTCCATCTGGGTCGTTGAGCGTGATCAGATCTGTTTGTAGACAGGAGTCCATTTGTCACCCAGAAAGTTTCTTTTAGACAAGAAGTCAATCTTTTCCCTTTTTAGCGGTGAATAGCTAATAATCGGCATTCTCCAGCTGCCCAACATTGGAGAAGGGTGAACATCGCATACTTTGAATTCCCTAAAAATTGATTATTTTGAGCCCGTGCCAGAAACATGACCGCAAAGTTGCCAAACCGTTGTAAAAACTCAACTAGTTCATTAATGTTCGTCAGGGAAAGAAAATCTGACATCTTCACTCTGGCTGGTTTATATGCGACACTAGTCTCAGTGCTACATGGTTGACTCTTAGCTCTCTTTGACATGGCCCAGGAAGCCATTCAATGAGAGCAACCAGGGGCGGACAATAATTGTTGACTTTACCAGTGACTCTACCATATTCCGAGAACATTGTTTTTTTGAAAAGCCACAGGAGGATCACGGATGGACCAGAGGTGGAAACAAGTTCGTAAAGCGCTTTGTATGGAGGGGGGTGGGGGTGGGGGGGAGGTGTTTTATTAAACATTTTAAAATTCGGTTGAGAAAACTGAAGTTGACTGTCATCTGGTTAGAACTTCATGGGCAAAATGCTAAATACTGCAGATGCTAGAAATCTGAAACAAAAACAGAAGTCGCTCGGAAATGTTGACTCACTTTCCTTCCTGCCTCCGTAGATGCTGCCTGACCTGCTGAGTTTTCCCAGCGACTTCTATTCTTGTTTTAGAACTTCATGTGGACGATGTGTGACACTTTAAGCTCTTGGCCAACCCCAAGCAATGACAACAATTTGCCAATAGGATTCCCACCGAATAAATCAGATCTTCAAATGCCAAATGCAGTACCTTGAGCATTTCAGCCAGGTGAAATAACATCAATACAAAATAAAACGAAGATACGAATTAAAAGATGTTTTAATTTCATGCTTGTACAAAGTAAACAGTAAATAGAGCATAGACTTGTTAGACAGATTTGTCAAACGGTTTTGAAGAAGTTAAATGCCCCTTTAATAATGAAATCTGAGAGCTTTTTAAAGATCAAGTCACATCACAATAAGATGAAGATGAAATTCAAGGCATTAAATAATCCTTGTGTAAAGACTAATCACCCTATTGTTAATTACTGTTTTATAAAGACTTACTGCCCTGATGACTTCCAGCCATCCACGTGCCTGTGTGCAGGTTTGTAATTGCATGGATAACAATCACATTTCACTATTAGATTGCCTTTATGAGCCACTGAAATAGGTGGAATTTGGATTACAGAGAATTCCAATGTCAGAAAATCTGAAAAGTGAACTCTAAATATTATTTTTCATACAGCTAATGCGCTGCATTAAAAATGACCTTATTTGTTGTGGCTTTGTTAACTTACAAGTCTTACAGGCTTTCATGGACACAAACCGAGTTAATGATTTTATTCATTTATACTTAGTGTTCCGGGGCTTGTTAACTGCTTGGATAGCAAAACTTGGAAGTGTCTTCACTTTTTCAATTAGGGATCAAACTACCCTGTGGATATGTTATGGAATAGTTGAATCCTTTGCTGTCGATTTGTGTCAACAGTGTTCCTGAATCCCAACCTGAGAATGATTGCCTTCAGGGCACCCTCTACACACGCTCAATCTGGATCACAGATATGATCTCAAGCTTTAAGGCATGCGCTGTGATTGATAGACAACGTTTGATGAGAATAAGCATGGTTGGAAAGCTGTGTTCATTAGCTGGGTCCAGCGACTTCAGTTGGATTCCAAACAGTCTCAATTTACAATCCAATACTTAGTTCTCTCTCTCTATCTCTCTCTCTCCCTCTCTAGCTTGTTGGCTAAGGTTTCAGACCATGAAGTTGAGAAGTGTTGGAGGGGAGCAGCATAGTGTTGCAGGAAAGTAACGCTCAAATAGATGCACCCAGTTGGTGGCTTCAACAACAGCCAATAGAATTACCATGGGTCACAATTTCTGATCCTATCATAGATTTGGGGAGGAGGGAAAGGAAGGGGCGATGATGAGAGAAGAACGTACCATCCAGCAAATATGCACCCCCTGTTGACTCCTCCCAGCAGCATCATTTCCAGTGGCTGTGATGGAGGAGGTATCAGGACTTGGGATGTCTCCCTGACGTGAAAGGCGCTACCAAAAGTAATTTGTTGTTGTTGTTGCATGGGCAGAGAGCATCCCATTCCTAAACAATGGCAAACCCGCAGTAGGTGGCGACAGAAAATGTATTCTGAATTTTTCCCTTTGCTTCCCTGCTTGGATGCTAAGTTGAGATCTTTAGTATCAGTGATGCATAAGATTGCTCTCCTAGTTCCAGAAGAACAGAGACCAGTGTATAAAGTTTGTAGTGGTGCAAGAGATTCTGTTGCATATTTGTCAGAAGTGCATAGACTTTATGCCTTTCATGTCGGGACGTCCTCCCGACGGGAAAGACGCTCTATAAATGTAATTTTGTTGTTGTTGTTTATGTCTCTATGGTAAAAATAGCAAAATTGATTTGAGATTTCTTACAAAGCTATATTATACCGTAAAAGCCAGTTTATCCAGCACCTGACCAATGCTGGTTAAATGGCATGCCGGATGTTCGGTCGGATCCGACGCCAAAAACCCAACACCAAAACATTTAACTTATTTTAACACATACCATATTAATAATAGACTAAATAATAACAGACCTTTGTTATTCACCTAAACATTCACCTAAAAATCGCCTTTGCTGGTAAATGCCTGGTTTGAAGCCATGATGCTGGGGTAGAGGTGTACAGTCTATCGATAACTTCTGCAATGGCGGACGCCACGCGAGGGAAAAAAACGGCAGCGCGACTTTAAGGCTCTACTGGCGGCAAACCGAAATACCTGTACAGTACTCTCGTGCGACAATCAATTCATGAAATGCGCCACTGCGATTGTACCGGATAACATCCGGTTGATCGATGGGGACTTTTTTTTGACGTACCGGTTATACAGAAGTTCCAGATGATCGAGTCACGGAAAAACGGGCCTTTATGTATATATATATATAGTATATATATTAAAAAAAACTACAAATCATATATTTCTGGTTTGTTGGTGTACATTACCGCATGGAGCAAAAGCAAGTGAGAAACCTGACTGCTGAAGGGATTTGCACTAATCCCTTAAGCAATTTGTGTAGTTTGGGGCCCAAAGGAGATGAAAATCTGAATTCAGAGATTAGCCTTTGCAGGATTGTTGAAAGTGGAGAGTTGTTGTGGATGGTCTCATTTTTAATCGCTGTAACATTGCCAAAGGTAGTGTTTGTTTCAAATTCTCACCTTTGGTCATCTTCCCTCACCCCACCCTCAGCCCTACTCTTCCCGAATCCCACCCCCAGTTCAAGTTCAAGCTCTTCTCTGTCAGGAACCTTAAGACATCCTCCCAACGTGAAATACATTATATCATATCATTTTCGACAGTCACATTGTCTTCCCTCCTCTAGAAGGTGCTGAATCTACGTCAGAATAGAGGGAACCTTATCATATTTCTGTCAAGTGACCATTCAATCTGGGGCAGGAATCCTAGCTTATTTGCCTTCTCCTCATCCCAGATTCAGCATTTTGAGGCCAGTTATATTGCTGCTCCAGATATGAGGTCAGATAACACAGCATCAACTGGGGCTCAAACTTGAAGCTATCCTGGTGTGCTTGGCTCAGTGTCGCGCCATGACGCATGTTTATCCGCAGAGTCAGCACGGAATCCGCTGTCTAATCTTTCCTAAATGTTGCAGCTTACAGCTTACTCAGGCTGATAGAGCCTGTGTACAAAAGATAGGAAAATAGATTGCTAGCAGAAATCAAATGTCTCAACCCTGCTGCCAGACATTTAAAAGCACGTCAGGATTTTTGGGTTCCCTCCTCTATCCAGGTGGAACCCTCAACACACTAGAGGTAAAGTGATGTAGGTGAAGGAGTTGTACAGATGATGCTGTGTTCCAGTATTACAATACAAAATACTCTGAGGAACGAACTGATTTATTCTAACAGAGACTAAAATACATCAGGAGGCATGATCCAGATCCTTAAAATCCTGGGAATAAATTGAATTGCATACATGTTTTTGAGAAAGTGCTACAAGAACATAAGAATTAGGAGCAGGAGTAGGCTATTCGGCCCCTTGAGCCTGCCCCGCCATTTGATAAGATCATGGCTGATCTTCTGACCTAACTCTAATTACTTGCCCTATCCCCATATCCCCTAATCCCTCTATTTTAAAAAAAAATCTATCAGCCTCAGCCTTGAAAATGTTCAAGGTCTGAGCATCTACAGCCTTCTGGGGTTGTGAATTCACTACCCTCCGAGTGAAGAAATGTTTCCTCAACTCTGTTCTAAAAGGCTGACCCTTAATTTTAAGATTATGACCCTTGGTTATAGATTCTCCTACCAGGGGAAACAGTCTCCCACTGTCTACTTTATCCAGCCCTTTAAGAATCTTATATGTTTCCCCTAATTCTTCTGTATTCCAGAGAATACAGCCCTAGTTTATTCAACCTATCCTCATAGGTCAATCCCCTCATTCCAGGAACTAACCTAGTGAATCTACGCTGCACCCCCTCTAAGGCAAGTATGTCCTTTATTAAATAAGGAGACCAAAACTGAACACAATATTCTAGGTGCGTTCTCACAAAGGCCATATACAGTTGCAGCAAGACTTCCCTACTCATGTACTCTAAACCTTTTGCAATGAAAGCTAGCATGCCGTTTGCCTTCTTAGTTGCTTGCTGCACCTGCAAACTAACTTTTTGAGACTGGTGTACAAGGACACCCAAATCCCTTTGAACACTAACACAATCTAACCTCTCCCCGTCTAGAAAATAATTTGTTTCTTTAAGCTTTTAAAGATATTGTTTTGTGAGTTTAATAACGTTGCAGTCCAGCTGACAACAGGCCTAGAAAAATGTAGAGTCTCAGTTGCTGGTATATAAAGCAGTTTAAAATAGAGAATCATATGTGAGGCAGAGGTATTTCAAAACATCCTATTTTTTGTTGCAATGCCTTTTCTGATTTTTCTTTGAT
This sequence comes from Hydrolagus colliei, assembly GCA_035084275.1. NCBI lineage: Eukaryota > Metazoa > Chordata > Chondrichthyes > Chimaeriformes > Chimaeridae > Hydrolagus > Hydrolagus colliei. Next base: position 6,570,185 of record CM068757.1, on the reverse strand, counting down.
TGAAACACAACAGGGATTCGAAGAGGTTTACAAATTATTTTGTTCCCGACAAGTGAAGGATGGATCCAGTCAGTGCTGATGAAAGGCAAAAATGTTCACTGTGATTTCGGATTGCAGTTTCACTCTCCGGCAGTCGTCAAAAATATAACTTTGGTCACCATGACAACCGTGCAGTTCTCACTAAAGTGAAACAGAATTTATTTCATGGGGAAAAAAATTATGACAACGGCACAGGAATATATATCCTTAGGAAGAAAACTCTTGACATTTAATTTTTGTTCATAAAATAATGTTTTTGTTTAAATGGCCTCGAAATAATCATAGCCATTTTGTAATATTGGGGATCCACTTATAGGTTTTCAGGGTCACAGTTTTAGATCTTGTTTCGTGTTTTTGGTGGAATTTTATTTGTTGAAATCCTACACACTAATGATATGGAGAGGAGCTTGGCTTGGAGGCGTAACTGGGCCTGACAGTGAGCTGGAGTATACATGACAAGAAAAACCATGATTAACCCCACAGTGTTTCAACCAATGTAACATTTCAGCTCCCGGTGTCACTCCAGATATCACGTTCTGTTAGGGGGTTAAAGACTCTCTGGGCTCATTGCCTAATCATATTATCCACATTCACTGTTTAAAGCAGGATGACAGGATAGGAGATGGTACTTTTATGATTGGATCCACCTCCATTATGCAACGGTTGCAATGGCTGGAATAGAAAGATCTCAAACCTGGCGAGGTGCATCCTTAATTTAAGTTGAGATATTTCAGATGGAAACCTAACAGAGTACTGTAGTTGATGTTTCCCTTTCACGTGACACCAAGTGGGACCAATTCATCTAATTTTTTCTTCTGGCGCATCAGGATTTTATGAGAACATAAATAAGCATGGATTAAGATAAGGTGATTCAGTTTATCAAACCCACATCTTCCTCAGACTGCGCAAATCTACGCTCTCATGAACTGCTCCCTACTCACTTTACCCCTGGTGAAAGGTTCAATATTGGCACTCACTGAGCTTCAAACAGAATTGCCTTAGGGTTCACTGGTTTTCTCGACAAAAAGTGCGCAGTCAATTCACATTACAACATATTCTGTGAAGCGCTGTGAGACATCTCAAAGGCGTGATAAGGTGCTTGTTATTACTGTAAACAAAAGCCAGATGAATATTTATCCCTCTTCATCATACAAATAATGGATACCTTTCCACAGTGAGCATTCACCCCCTGCCCCCAAAGAGGCTGTGTGTTGATTGTGTTCTGTGACGATCTCCATCTGTACTTATACTCACTGTATCCTACACAAGCTGTAGGTTGGTGCCCAAACCATTTGCAACACTGGGGGTTATTTTGGCTCATTTGGTAGCACCCCCATCTTTGGGTCAGAGGAATGTGTTCAAGCCTTTAGTTGTTCTTGAACTCATAATCCAAGCTTGAAGCTCCAGAGCAGTGCTCGGAGTGTGCTGAATTTCCTTTGAGTAAGATGTTAAACTGAGTTCCTGTTTTTCTGTCCAGGTGGATATTTTCCTCGTATGTTGGCCACGATCTTGACAGATTCATTTCTCATTCACCTTGTGGCTGTTTGTGAAAAAGTTATTGATGCAAATGGCTGCTGGCTTCTCAGTGCACTCTACAGATGTTATCTGTGAAGTGTTTAACTTGTTGAGACATAAGGCACCACAAAAAAAAAGCAACTGGGAGGCACTGAACTGGAATGTACGGCTATTGCTCTCAGCGGAATGCCTCTAGAATGTAAGAGGTAAAGGAGACGAAGTGGAGTGTGGCAGTATATCTCGGATGTGTGGAAGAAAGTGATCAAATGGGCCAAAGGGCCCTTTTCATCCAAACTGTTGCGGGGGAATGTTTTAAAGGGAGGGTGACATGTTCAGGGTGAGCTCTACAGTATTAGGTTATTTGGGTGAACCACATGCCTAAAACAGTTGTTTGCCTGTGCCTTAATAATGCAGTCCCAAGCCTCCATAATGATTCATAATAATTCTGACAGCCATTTTCAGGCCAGCTGATTGGTATTTACATTCATGAGACTGGCAGTGAAAGTGCCCATGATTTTTTTTCCCATAACGTGTCGACCTCAGGGCTCCGAATTAAAGAAGAGCCTACGAGCTAATTGCTCTCAGCTGAGAAGCAATGCAATACTTCCTGAAACCCCACTTCTGAAGGATTGAATTTAGCTTTCTCCTCAAAGTGGCTCATAAAAATCGTGTAATGCTGATTCACTCCCTGCAGCAATTTGTAAAGCTGCACTGCTCAAACTGCACGCTGGTAGCTCTCAGCTGAGGAAGCCTCGGAGGCAACCTAAGCTGCGCTATTCTCATATCTAAACTTCAAGTATGTTAGTCCTTTTTCTTTTTAAAGAAAATTACACAAGATTGAGGAAATAGCTCACACATTCCACACATGTTTCTTTTTCCTGCGGTTGATAATGTTGCAACTTACGGACTCCAGATTAAAATACCTTGGGGTCCAATTTGCGAGTTGTGCTAATCATGCGAATGCAGTGATCTTACCAATGACTTTGGTAATAAGCGTACAGCACTGAAATAGGCCATTCGGCTGAACAGGGCTGTGTAGGTATTTATACCACACACCTTTTTGTCCCCTCTTCTATACCCCCTCTATTCCCTTCTCCCTCACAAATCTACCATGTTTCATTTTAAATGCATTGATGCTTTCTGCGTGATGAACCTTGATTGAGGAACAGACTGGCAATCTGCTCTCAGATCTCTGGTGGAGTCCCTTTTGAACTGGCTGTGCCGTGAATTTAGGACAGGGTTAATGCCCCCCCCCCCCCCCCCACTGAGTTTATACCCCTTCGATGGGAAAGCACCTGGCGCTTTGCCACGGTTTGGAGTGAGTTCGGAAATTGAGCCGCATGAACGAATTTGAGCCCGTGCCCCACCACACCATTTACTGCTAGCCCAATGTACTAAACTGCTACTTTGTCCTTACCCAGGGAATTTTTAAATTAATTTTAAAACTGTTTGTATTTCCTCCCACTTTCGAGGCACCGTCTATCATACTTCACCTAAGGAGGTGGGCAGGTAACTCTCTTGGGCGCTCCTTCTTGTGGCTGCTTTGTAAGTGATAGCTGGGAGTAGTTGTTTAAGAGAGGCCCAGATGACATCCCCCTTTCATTTGCCCCCCCTCCCCGTGGGGAAGCTGCGTTTGTTTCTGGTGGAGCTGCCGTATTTGGGGAATCATACACACAAGGTCAAAGCCTCACATAGAACATCAGAGCTCATTCTATGGAGAGAATACTGTTGGATGCCACAGCTGGCAGCTGAGATATAGACGACATTAATAGATTGAAACAATTACTAACAAAGCTTATGAGAAATATAAAAACGTCATTAAGATTTCAAGACTACGACTCGTTCATACAATAATAACTTTCTTTAATAGTGCTCCAAACATTGACATCTGCTGCACACTTATTTTGAAGTACATATTCTTGCCGAGACTTTACTAGGTTTTAAATAAATTATGTGATGTTTAAGGGAAGCTCTTCAAAGCACACACCTCATTATCGAGTAAAATTACAACATTCAACTTATCTCCAAGTGGGTCTATACTCAGCTAATTATTTTAGAATTAAAGCAGTTCCTTTGAAGCATGTCCGTGAAATGCATAATTAAAGTATCCTGTGTTCTGTCACATTATTAAACAACTAATTGAAAATCATATAATGAGACACATTATTTATGCATTTGTGTATCACCAAAACCCGTTGAGCTTGGCATTCCATTATTGCTGAAGAGTCTATTTCTGAACTGCTGAGGCAACGCTTCTGAGCATTGCCATTGAGGATATTGGTGCTGGAGATGAAATGAGACCCAATGTGAAGGAAATAACTCCTAATGGTGAAGTGGATCGCACTTCCCCTTCATACTGCTAAGATAATGGCTTTGTGTTTCTGCTGCTGCATGAGTCACTGACTAATATAGTTGATGATTCAGGGATGGATCCCCCCAAATCAACTTTCTACTGATATTAAAGAAGTTTTTTGTGGAGCCAGTTTGGATAAACAGTCGAGTAGCATTGACTGCATAGGATGGGCCCAAGGCCATCTTACCAACTTTCACTCATATAGGAAGGAGTACATGAGTTTGAAGAGAGAAGAGAATGCATTTCATGGACAAACTGAGCAGAAGAAGATTTACAGTGCTTTCACTGCACCTGAGTTCCAATGCTCCTGGCATGGGAGTGCTCAATGTGGACCCTTGATGTTCAAAGCAGAGAATGTTTAATTCCCTCACACGAACACCTCTTGCCTTGATGTTGATGCGCCAGAAGGGAAGGTATCTCTGAAGGTATCAGAGTCTCTGAGGTCACCATGCACCTCAAACTTTAAGCTCTTATGGTAAAGTTAATTTTGTATTCTTTTCGGTGTTGTGATGTGTAGTCTTCAGTTTCTTCACTTGTGTGGCTTTGTTTCCCAGTTGTCAATATAATTGCCTTTGAAAGCTTACAGATCTAATGTCCAAGTGGATCTCTGCAGATATTTCAGATTGCTACACTGGGTTTTAAGGAAGCATCGGCTCTATTGGGAAATATATCAGCAGTGTTTTCCAGCTGCGTTTGTAAATATGCAACTCAATAACATGTGCTATGTCAACAAGAAGGCCGTATTTTGTTTAACCTTTAATTACCTAATTTATAATTAAATCTCATTCTGTCAAGAAATTCTGTACTTCCATGAACCTACAAAGATCTTTTTTTTAAAAAAAACAAGAAGTATTGAAATCGTTGCGAGGCCAAACTCAAATGTCTTACCTTTAATATTTTCTAGTTTCTTACACAATAGCAGAATTTACCTGCAACAATGTTGGAATACATGTTATATTGTTCAAGTACTTATGTGACCAGGAACCTCAAGGCAAAGCTTGTGACACTGAAGTGATTTGTCCATGCCTGCTAAGATAGAGGATTTTGGTCTGTGAGATCGGTGAAATCCTACTTTCAGGGCATTGTTACACCTTTGTGTTTCCATAGTGAAGTAGAGGGAATGTAAGGAGCTGTATAGCAATCATCCTGATGCTATCTTTCATTCTTACATATTCCTGCCATATAGAACAATTATTCTAAACTATAACTTTTAATCCTCTTAAATGACTGTATCAAAATGTTCCAGTAATCTAGTCCAATGCAGCTATTGAAGTTAAGACGAGATGAAAAAATGACATTACATTAATCTATTCTTACTTAATAAGGTATGCTATTATATGGCATAAGACCCAGTGAAAGATTAGTTAGCATTGAAGGATAATTATTATCCTCTGAAACATTTTTTTTATATACCCTGTTCTGGGAATGTGCAGAAATTTGACCTCAAAGTTCCTTGATCTTTCCAACAAGGCTGTGATCAGTGAATTGTAGATATTTGATACTCTTCTTAAAGTCTACCTACAGAAGCCAATCGTCGTGGTTGAGATGTGCCTCTAGGTTCAGCAAGATAAATGCGAAATGCTTCTGAGTGAGGTGCTGCTATTGGCTTCCACACAATACATCTTTCAACCAAACATCAAACGAGAGATGAAGCATGCCTTCAAGAGGAATTTTTTTATGTAGTCTTCTTGTTTTGGAAAGTTTGCATGGACACACACTTCCCCACACCATGATTGTGGGGAAGTTAAAGAGAGATTCTTTATTCGCAAACTGTAACCGATAATTGCTTGAATTATTTATTTTATAGCAACTTTACGGACTATTACTTGATTAGTAACATGTAATCTAGAGCAGCGGTTCTCAACCAGGGGTACATGTACATGTAAAATTACTTCCAGGGTGTACAGGTGGCAGTACATTGATTTATTTAGCTCTCTTATTTAGTGTTTTATAGCCTTCCAAATTGTACTGTATACTTAATTGTTATTCCCCTTATTTTGTATGAGCTAGTTATATTGTCATATAAGCAAAGCTTGGTCATAAAATGCAAGTGGAATGAGGTGGGTGGTCTGTGTGTGTATGTGGGTGAGTGGGGGTACACGATAATGTTGAAAATTAACAAGGGGTACATCACTGAAAATGGTTGAGAACCACTGATCTAGAGCACAAGAAGGTTTTTACAGACTTTATTCAATTATATAATGTTTAAAAAACAATTCATAGTCTGTTGCTCGAGTTAAATTAACTAGTGATATAGAAGTGCAGGGTGACATGAAGGGAATTGTTCTCCCAATATGAAAGGTGATATACAAATAATTTGTATTGTTCTTAGAAGAAAGAGGCCTACAGGGTGTTCACAAAGTCCTGTAGCTCAGTGGTTAAAGCATTCGCCTTACAAGCGTGAGACTGGTGTTCGAATCCTGGCAGGTCAGGGTGAAACCTTGGGCAAGTTTCTTTATTCCACACACCTAATAATAATCCGTCCAAACAAAAAAACAATAATAAAACAGCTGAAACATGTGGAAGATTGATTATAATTGCATTTAGAAGTTCTGTTCTTAATTGTATTCAGTACAAGTGCCTAACTGTATGTAGGCTTCTAGAGGATTGATGTGAGCGCCATCATTTTCATCGCAAATAATGATCTGTCGCCATGTTTGGTGTGACATCCTCCGTAACATGGCTGGACTGACAATGAGGTTTCTGGCATCAGGCTTTGTTTCAATCGACTCATCTGCAATGGGCTGGGACTTTGTGAACACCCTGTACAGTACATCGCTTGGTAAATTGACCCTTCAGTAGATTGGTACACAGGCAGCGAGTGGTGTGATGGTGAAGTCTGTCACAACAAATTTATTAACTACGAGTTGAGGTTAATTCCTCCCCTAAAAAGCAGAAGGAATGATGTAAAGGTTTGAGCTGTGACAGATATAAAGCATGTTACTGCGGAGACACCTCCTGGAGGTTACTCTGCCACTTTGAGTACAGACCTCAGTATGGGCAGCTGCAGCCTGCAGTACTGCCCAGCACAGCAGTTACTCTCTCTCAAAAGCCTGACGGTCCAGGAAAAGAGGCCTGTCATTTTTTTTTGGCATCGCTTGCTGTCATTAAGAATGAGCAAACTGGGCTTTTAAATCAGAAGCTAGAATTGGAGCTTCGAGCAGTGTTTTGTACTTCAATAGCAAAATGAGAAATTGATTGTGGTCCAAGTTTCTGTCTTCACAAAGTATCACTCGGTCTTTAAAACAAATCCCCCAATCCCTCAACAGAAAGTGACTGAAGTCTGATGTAATTCCAGATTTGAGGCCATCCTTCCATTTTCGTGAGGGTGTAATTCACGTTTATTGTCCGTAATAAAGAGGTTATAAATTGTGTCCAAAAGCAAAGGAAAGGTAAGGTTGTGAGAGTTGCTCTGAATGTGCTTTAGCCATTTCTGTCAAATTTCTGCTGATGATAGTTTGGGGGTATTTATTTTTCACACTCAGAACCTAAAAGCATAGCCTTGTTCTACCAAGCGCACGCCAGTAGGAAGTGCACTTGATGGGAGCCTTGTCCACTGGACAATTGAACGATTCAGTTCTGCTCTGCAAAACTGGAATCAGTTTATGACATTGTTGAGTGATGTTTAACCACCAGGTTATTTATTTATGGAAATCACCATCGTGCACTTGAGGATGGGTTGGTAGTGGCCATACTCATTTGCAACTGTGGAATGAATAGGAATACTGTACCATGTTTTTTTTGGGGGGGGCGGGGGGTTCATTAAATTTACCTGAAGATGTCAGACCCCTCCAGATTAGGCAATTAACTCAAAATGTTTTCTCCTTGAAGTTATGGATGTTCTCAGAGAGATGCCTTCCGTTGTTAAATGAAAACACTTTAAATTAGATATTCGGTGCAGAGTTCATGCGCATTATTGACAAAAGATTTTTAGTTCCATATCCAGCTCAGTCATCCAGCATTCTATTATCTATCTTTTTTCCAGTCTGCTTTTTGGTCATGTCGACTGAGGTCATGGGAGCACATCACTGAAAAACTCATTTTAACTGTCTTTTGCGAACAGAAGTTGCTTTATATTTCCGTCTGGCTTCCTTTTAGTAGCTGCTATGCGATAGCATGAACAATTAAGCTTTTGAATGATCATGTGCCGGGTCTTCGCATTTCCACTCAAAACCCCCAAATAATAAATGAAATGCAGTATTTGTGGTTTCACAGAACTGAAATTGATATCACAGGATGCATCTTACTCATTCAGAATTTACGAATGTGGTTAATTAAATGGAGATATTCTCACAGTGTACACTGATCAAAGCAAAATTCTTCAACTCAGCTTTAATTTAGAAGCCAGTTTTGTGCAGCTCTTTAAAGGAATTGGCTTCCAAATTAAAACTAGGTGGAATGTCAACCTATGGTGTGGTGCTCGTAAATCAAATAAGTAAAGACCCCAAGGGTCGGTGAGGCAGTGAATTAGTATACTGACCTTTGACATCCTGATCCTAGTTCAAATTCAACCTTAGCCAATAGGATAGAGTTATTTTTCTCTCTCATTTTGCACCAAAAGTCCCCCAAATAAATGTGTTTAGATAGTTTCAATTATTTATTTTAAATTTTTATACAGATTACCCCAATTTTTTGGGGGATACTATCTTAGGCAAGAAATTCAATGGTGAGGTGAGCATCCTGAAAACAATCTTGAGGATTGTGAAAATGTGGCTAGAACTGCCAAGGCAATGGAAAATTTGGAAGGTGCATGAATGGATTCCTTTAGACTGTACAACAATAGGTGGGTGCTTTTGAAGGGTAAGAGAATCAGCTTTTGTAGGTTATAGGGTGGACATGAGCAAGTATCCAATGAGAAAAGGAGATTGTCTACTTGACTAGGAGGAGAGGCTAAATGATAAATAGATTATAAAAGACAACTCCAAATAAATTTACCTTTATATAATGCCCTTTCGCATCAGACACTTGAGGGTCGACAGTGGGGATCTGTTCTGGGGAAGGGTGGGGGCAGGCTGTTGGTATGAGGGAGGGTGGAGGGCAGATATGGTAGGAGGATGGCTTAACAGTGAAACTTTACAAATGTAATGTTGACCATAATGATGGAACGAAAGAGAGGGGAAATTCCATATCAAGATTATTAGGGTTAGAGTTTGATGAAGAAAAACCCAAAGCTACCCTTACATCAAGATGGTAAAAGTGGTGCAGAGGACAATCCCCGAAACAACAACAACAACTTTGATTTATATAGCGCCCTCCATGCCAGACGGCGTCTCAGAGCGCTTCACAATAACGGATCCCAGGGCCGAGGGGAAAAAGGTGAAAAAATCTAAGGCCGAGATCTGAAACTAGGAAGAGAGGGGGTGAGGTGAAGGGAGTGAGAAAGGGAGTTCCAGAGCCTCTGGGGGTAGTGGCTGAAGGCACGGCCGCCGATGGTGGAGCGGAGGATTTGGGGGACATGGAGGAGGCCAGACCTGGTGGAGCGAAGGCAATGGGTGCTGTTTTGAGGAGAGAGGAGGTCAGAGGTCACCATTTTGAGAGAACAGTTAGCCAAAGAGCAGAAGAAAACGAAACTGCTGGTTGTGCCAGGGAGACATCAATTGACCCTTGTTTATCGAGTTGGGTCTGTGTACAATGCATGCACAGTGCACTGGGTCCCGGACACTGTACAGTAATGTTGCTAAAACGTGAGCAAGGAAATGAAGTTTGAGGTGGGATGATTCCTAGCCCATTTACTAAGAAAGGATTCCCATCGATGAACTGTATGGATTTGCAATTAAAATTTACCTGAAGTAACTGAGATTAACTTTGTCTGGTCTAATTCTTACTGCATGATATAATCCCGTAGATGGCTACTGTATTTGATCAATCCTGGCTTTTCCAGGGATTGATGTGGGCATGTGCATGTGGATGGACACCAGCTGTTGAAAGAAGAATTGACCTAATTGAAATGGTTATCACTGCTGTTGTCCCCTGATGTGGCGTTGAGCAGAACAAGGGTTTTACTGTGTTTCCCATGCTTATGAGTATTGATTAGAGACCAATTCTCCACGGAACCTGAAATAAACCTGATCCCTATTGGCTCTGCAGGCTAAGCTGTTTGACATCAGGGATTGTGTTGTAATTTATAGACTTGCAACAGTTTGACAATAATGGGTTAACTAAGTAAGTCATCTGCCTAAGTAAAATGGAGTCGTGACAAAAAAAAACCTTGTGCACCACGCAGTACACAGTGGAATTATTTTGCCTAGGGATAGATGGATGGCATCGTTGTCTGTTTTAGTTATTTACGGCCTTGTTTTAAGGACGCCATTCCTCAAATACACTGTCTGGTGCTGTTCAGAAACAAATAGATCATTGAGGAGCCCAGGTTGAATCCATGTGTTGAGTATGCTGATCTCATCTGGGGTGGGTGACTACCAGTGAGTCTCAGCTGAGGAAAGAAAGGGAATGCTCAACTGGCGCTCAGCTGCTTTTTGCTTTCCACTGACCCAGCTGAAAAACAGGCACAAGGAGATTGTATGAAGACAAAACTGGGCTTCGTTATGATGGTTATAACAGTTGAACAGCCTTCTAGCTATGTCCAGAACAGCAACAACAACAAATTACAGTTGTATAGCGCCCTGGACACTCGGGGAACTGCACCCAAGCTGGTGCTGAGATCAGGAGGGCGGGGAAGTTAGGGTGACTGTAGGTCCATTTGAAGATGAGGGTCTTGAGACAGGCCTTGAAGAAGGCAAGGGAGGGCCCAAGACGGAGAGACTGTGGGGTGGAGTTCCAGAAGGTGGGGGAAGAATTTGGGGTGGGTATGGCAGTCACTTGGCACCAGGGTGTCATTGACATCTGTAGAGCCTAACACCAAGGCAAGCCACTACCTTCAGGAGAGGAGTGGAGAAAACTGTGTAAAAAAAAAAATTATTTCATTCAACAAGATACTCAAAATAGCACATCTAAATGACAGGTCTACTTCAACACTAAATAATAACGTGAATAATGGATGTTTGTTGGGGTTAAACAAATTCTGAGTGTACCCTAGAATTTAAACAACTGATCTTGTGCATTCGGATGAACGTAATTGTCACACAGATGTTTTATTCAGCAGCGTGTGTGTTTATAACTTTTGAATAAATGAAATATTCCATTGCAGACATACTTGAAGCTCACATTGCAAAAAAGATCCCAATCTTATAATTTCCTAACTCAATAATAATAATCCATGCATTTGATACAGTGTCTTATCACATCTTTGAGAAATCTCAAAGCTCTTCACAGAATATACTGTAAAATGAATTGACTCCATATTTCGTAGGTAAAACATGGGATTTACTGTTTTATCTCAAATTGGTGTTTGTTACACACGCAGGTAGTCCATAGGTTTTCTTGTAAATATTCTCTTTGAAATTGTTCTGATTAATAAGCCTGTCTCCTTCCCTTGTAGATTTACACTCTAAGGCTGCTATATTCAGTTTGTTACTGTCTCCTTAACAAGAAAGGGACATTTGTATGCTACTTGATATATGGTGTGTAAAACAAAAACAAAATCACTTGCTCCCTCAGAACATCAGGTGTGTTTAAATGGTGCAGTTAACTTGCACTTTGCTCCTCTAAAGGGGTGATTGAAGTCTGTTAAATTTACTTGGTGTACTTCCTAGCCAGGGGATTACATCCTTCCAGTTCTGGGAATGTCTATCATAGCTCCTGGCAGTCGGTTGATGAGGTCAGAGGAATTTGACCTCTCCTGTGGATGTGGTGTGCTTCGAAGCACCCAAAGGGCTTTTGTAAAGTGTGTATCTATGAGCAAAACTGGCAGGAAGTCGACAGCTTCAGCCATGCTCTAAATAAGCGGTGCACTGATACTCCAAATATCAGCTTCTCCACAAAAACAGACACTTAAAGTGTCCCATGCAATTTACCCTTTCCTATCAGTCGTTCCTTCCATAACAGGCCTTCGACAAATTTTTATTTTTATCGTGTTTGTCCATCCATGATCCCTTGATAACTTGCATCCTAAGTAGCTGAACATTATTTCTGTACAGCATTATGACTGTTTGTGGGACACTGCTGTGCGCAATTGGCTGCCGAGTTTCGCGCACACAATATACAGTCAATTCACTTCACACTATATCTGTGAAGTGTTTTGAGATATCTCGAAGACATGGTAAGACGCTACATCAAATGGAAGTATTATTATTATTCTATGCAGTTGCATAGTTTCAGTTGGTTGTGTCTTAACATACTATTGGGAACCTTGGAATACAGTGAGCAGTAAAATAGCACTTCTGCTGTCACCCCTCAAATGTATTTTTATGTTCATCATGATGAAGGATGTTAGAACTGGTAAATGCATGTCGGTGCAGAGCCTAGCCCCAACCGCAAACAGCCAAGTGCTCCATTACTAGAATAATCTTTTCCATTTCCCACACCAGATCCTCTTTAGTACTGGAAGACCAATATTGTGCAGTGAGTTGTCACTGGGTTGAAACTACAACAAACTCATTTCAACTGCAGACAAAGGACATTCACCTTCTCAGTCTGGGTTCGAGTCACAATCAGAACCCAGACAGGGTGTATATTTTTGATACAGGTGACGATACATCTCATACTATTATTAGAACCAGTTTTAAGCAGGTTATAGTTCTTCTTCCAATATTTAACTTCAGGGAACTACCTTGTTGATTGAAATTCAACGGTTTGTATTGGGGATCTTCATTCGGAAGTGAGAGAAAATTGAAATATGCTCAGACAGTTTTATGAATAAATGTGTAGTGTGGAAATGACTAATTGCTGAGGACATGAGAGGTTTGTATTCTAATGTTCTGATGATCTTTTAGTGGGAGTGTGAAATTGAGACAAATCGTGATTGAATGATGCATAGGTTCACTGCTGTGGTCCATTAGGCCCAATACTTTCTGTTTATTGCACCTGCTGGGAAAGTTGAGGTCTCTTAATACTGCCATATATGGCTGTGGAAAATCTCTGCATTTAAGAAAACATCCAGTTCAATAACCGAATAATGGATGCTCTAACCATGAAGAGGGATTTTAGATAGCTTCTGCTTCTTAGTTTTTGCTCTGCTGTGATCTGCTACGCTGTGATATAAAGTATGTTTTTTTAACGCCATGGGCAATACTGCACTGCTTTGCAAAAACATGAAACTGACAAATTAAGGGTGCTGATTCGGTCTCCTGCAGTTTGTGACGTGAATAAATATCTTGACCTCGACATGATTTGAACATCTGACCTTCTGATCTTGCGTCAGATTTGGTATCACTCTGACACAATGTCCACCTGGTCCAGAACAACAGGTGTTAAGTTAAGTCAAAAGTTCTTTGATGAAAGCAGTTTAGCGCAGATACGAACAGATTGATGACTTTTACACTATTGAGTTCTTTAGCCGGTTGATCACCACATATTCTCAGTAGAATTTGATGACGAAGAAAGCAAACCATTTGAGATTTATTTTACAGGAAGCCTTTCTTGTATGTGCGCTTTGAGCAACAATTATTTTCAAGAGAAAATTATTGCGGGAAACGTGGAAATTATTTTAAATTCCATTTAATGCCTTTGTTCTTTTCATAATCAGTGGTTGCATCGATAAAATCAATCTTCCACTGTAAGTCCCCAAACTCAATGTTTTGAGGCATTTCACACGTGGAATAGGGTTGAAAATAAAGTGAACCTCAAGAAGTTAACAGGTGACTAAAAATAGGCATCCTTTTGTTGCAACTTGTAATGGTACATCACATGAAAAGTTTTCTATTTAAATGTTAGATTCCATTATTTCAGTTAGTTGTGATCTGGTTACGGGACTGCGGTATCCTGTATTGTTCATCTAGTGAACACAAAATTCACTTGTTGCAAAGACGAAAGATAAGCCCCATTTATATTGCTGGTTCATGTATTCACGGAGCTTCTGCGTGCTGAAGTTATTTGTGGTGGAGTCCGGTTTCAGGACTGACCCTGGCACCTTTAAATTATAATGAACTTGGTGCTCAACAAGAATACATTCCATTAACACTGAATTATGAACGAGGAGATGCTGTGTTTTGTCTAGCTGTGGTGTCCTATTCCACATGATCTCACTTGAGGGGAAACTACCAGATTAATTTTCCCGTCTCCATTTACAGGTTGACCAAAACACTATGATACCATTACAGTGTTCAATAAGCCTTAACTAGGGTATTTATCATGACTTTTTGGTCACTCTGTGCAAGGCTTGAATAACAATGTCACTTGGGAAGTCCTCTGCTGGCTTGCTCGAGACTTGACTATGTCAGGGTAACAGGATGAATCCCTTTACCCAAAACACTACCAGAGAAGCCCAACTGGACCTCTGTGAAAGAAAAATGGTCACGTATATGCTGATTAACCATATTTAAAATAAATGATTGCAGCATGCTGCCTTGGTAATAGCTTCAGCCTTAGTCAAGCTGGCGATACGATTATGTTGGAAAGTAGTTGTAGGGTGGTTTATAGATTCCCTATGTGGGTTTCTAATCTAATTTAATGAATCCCGAGGCCTCAGTTCAAAGCTCCTGCTATGATCACTCCCATGCCTCTTTTATCTGTTTCCTTGCTGTGATAACCCCTGTTGTCTATTGTAGGAGGTACCAGCTTGTGTTTGTTGTGTGGTTTTTTATTTATGTATTCACTTTCAGCACAGAGCACGTCAACAGGGGGAAGAATTCTGTGCAGCATGAATCCAGCCATGAACAAGCAGCAGATTAAAGGCAACCCTTCAGGAAAACCGAGATGGAACGGCTGTTTAGGAATACAGATTACAATTCAATAGGCAGCAATAAATTACATTAACTGGGTTGCAGGAAATGCAAAATTTATATATAATTAAATGCATATGATTACGATTGCTAGTAAATAGCAAAGAGTTTTCACAGTGGCGTAACCAGCGTTCGCAATCAGTGCATTTAGAAAGAGAGGGAGGAAAGGAGTCAATTGAACAGATTACAATACAATTGATGTAAGTGGCAAGAGCCTTAATCTGAATTGTGCACTGATTGAGGACCTCTGGCAGTGAACAACAGAGGAAGGAAACCTTGGTAATGTTAAGTGACAGTTACTGGGGGGAAAACCGAGGAGTTATTATAGTGTTGACCAATTTGGGGGTGGAAAGTGGAACACTTGAGGTAGTTGTGCATAAATCAGTAGATTCTATTTAACATCTCACTGACTTTCTTTTTCGCAACTCTTGAGGCTACTGTTTCTCTCTGAAATCCAGCCTATCCTCAAGACATGTAAAGGTAAAGGAGATTCATATGGGAGAATGGAATCCCAGTTTTTAAAGTGGACCCTGCAAGCACTTTTGTGAACTAATTTTTATCTTGCAGTATTTCTGGTGGAGAGAGGCAGCCAGAAAGTGCTGCCAGATCAATCTATCCACTCTTCATTTTTCCCAGTATGTTTCCTGAGAGCGTTTCATTTTCTTTTTCCAGTACTTTTTCACATGGGTACAGGTGGGTGAGAGCACAACGAGGAGTAGAGATATAATTGATCAGGGTGATCCTTTTCTTTCCGCTAATGCCAGTGACCTTTAACAATGGGAACATATCGTAGGGTTAGCAGCTAGACCAGTTTGGGCTGTGATAAGTCTCCCAGTTGACTACCTTGCTTTGAATCACCGTCTAGGCTCACACGTGAAAATTGGACTCATGGACAAATTGGACTTGTAAGCCAGTTGATATCTATGGAACTGCATCCAGCAATTGGGACAACCAGAAAAAAAGAAATAATGCGAATAGGATTCTTAAAGAATCTTGCTGTTACATTTTCACAGGCATCCATGAAACAGGCTCAGAGAACGAAAACTCCAAATCCTCTCGTTAGAGCTATTGCTTGCAGGATTGTGATACCCCCCAGGAATACAGGTAGTTGAAAAATAGGACTCAGAACTTATTTGAATAACTTAAATTTAAACTTCAATGAGTTTTCTTATAGGTTTCATTACTGCAATGAAATGAGTATTGAATTATAAATGGATCTGTTCTCTCAGTACCTTGAAATGGATGATCCCAAAGTGGCCATTAGTGTAAAAGCTCAAATCAAGATGCAGGTTGGGTTTGTCAGTAATTAGCATATTTCTAAAGTTTTTGGAAGGCATTGGCATCAAGCTAGCTGTGAATCTAATTAACAATACAGAAATTATGAATTGGCTTGTGAAAGATTGCCAGAAGGATAATAATATTTGCTTAGTGCATCACTTATGATTAGATGGAGATGGAGGTTGTGAGAAAGGCAACTGCTGGGTGCATTTGAAGGTCAAAAGGTTATTTTAATATATTAGCCCACATTTGTCTGGAACAGACATGACCAGATTCACGGTGATGCAAAATTAAGAATCCACAGGTTTGAAAAGAAGCTACTGGATAGATTGGAAATGAAAGAGTGCCAGATTTATTATTATAATGATGATGATAATAATAATGCTTGCATTTGATATGGCGCCAGTAAAGTCAATATCTCAAAGCTATTCACCAGGAAATGTTTGTTGAATGTAATGGCTGTACATTTGCTGGAAAACATGGCAGACAATTTGTACACAGCAATGTCAGTCCCACAGGCAGTCAGCAAGTGAAGAATTGTTGGCCAGGACACCAGGCAGTTAATGACTAGCTGATATATGAACCAGGGTTTGATCTTACTGAGAATACCATCATGGTAATATCATAAAGGTAAAATAGAAAAGCCATATACAGTAACACACACTTTGGATGAGCAGCAGTATTAATAGATGCTCTGGTAGGTAAGACAACATAAACTTGTGTGCCAAGGAATGAAGAAAACTAAGTCTAAAAGAGTGATCAAGGTGCCCATGTTTTTCAAACTTGATTAATAAGGCACAGTGAAGTAGTGTGCTAAAGGCCTGGGATTCATCAAAGATATTGAAAGAGTAATAATTCTGTTGTCAAGAGAATCCTAGCAAAGTTGAAGGTCTGAAGTGAAAAGAAAAATGCCACTAATTTTGGAAAAATATTGAATTTTTTTTTGACGTGGAATAGTGCGAAACAAATAGGTTAGCGAGAAATTGGCAACAGTTGGAAGCAGATTTCTAGTTGCATGCTCACTGCCACCGACCTAACAATTCTGTGATAACTTAAAAGATTGTGCTCGTGACCATCCAAAGCTCACAAGTCAATGTTATTTTATCCAAAAGAGCAGCCATTGACTTTGAAGATCATCCAAGGCTTTTGTGGGTGGCCTCCACATTTTTTTTCACATACTTTATTAAGAACACAGTCACACTATGGAATTGAATTGAATAGTTGTTTTTTCACATGTTCGTAAGCTTTCCCCTTCGTTTTATTAATGCTTCCCGGTTTTGCCCACAAAATATGCAGGCAATTCGCTTTACACTATATTCTGTGAAGCATTTTGTCTCAACGAACGACGTGATTGGCGCTATATCAAATGCAAGGATTGTTATTATTATTTTTCCGAGCCCGATCCATGTACCAACTGTAGCTGTTCTACACTGTTGAAGTTTATTTGCTTGGTGCATGATAAGGATCCAACATGTACTGTGTGCTGACCCACAATGCTATTGTATCAATGACTTTAGTGCGCGATTGTGCTGCATTTCTTTAGATAACTTTGAGGTTTTTCTTTGAAATTAAATGTTCTTCTCAATCAGCAGTTGGTTTCATCGAATGTTTAAATTTAGAACCACAATTAATAGCTTTGGATGGGATACAGATCTTGATTACAAAGTGGCCGAGAAATAGATTTCTTTGTATTGTTGCCTGATATTTTATGATTACTAAAACCGTGTGCCAAGTGGCAGCTGTGGAGGCTTGAATACATCTGGCGTTGGCATCGACTGACTGCAGATTTTATAGATAGTTACTATACGATTACAGCAATCACACGCCAAGGAGGAAGCTGCAGAGAATCAAGATATAGTTATCTCCCTTCCAGTTTGTATCCTGAAAGTAATTTGGCATTGAGGTTCCTTACTTATAATAATCATTGCATTGCATATGGTGCCTTATCGTGTCGTTGGGATATCTCAAAGTGCTTCACAAAATATATTGTAAAGTGGATTGACTGTGCATTACTCCAGACTGGAGCGTGAGAGCACTCCAATTGAATGTAAACAAATACTTCATAATGTCCTGTGCATAGATCCATGCAAAGTAATACAAGCAAATAGCATCTATATGTGTTACGACCACCTTGACCTCAGCTCCAACTCTGCTTGTATCTGCTCTGATAAGTTGCTTTTGTGGTAACTGCACAACCTGATTCTATACCCTTGTAATGGTGAACCTTTGTTCCGCTCTCTTTAGTGCGAGAGCTTTCACTTCTAGCTAGAAGCAATGAAATAGGGTTGGTGAGACTTGGTCAGGGTTGCTGAATATTGTAGCATCAGTAGTGATAAAAGTAGTGATGATTTGAAATGCACAGGTTTGCATTTTATCTTTTTTAAACAGCCAACTTCTTGTACTTAAATTGAGTGCTGCATTCAGTGCGGCAGGACTCCTGCTACTTGTTTAAACGACTTTGGTGGGGGCTACGTAGAGACAAGAAACTCAATGATTGTCACATTCCATTTCAGGCTGGGACATTTCGGTGTGTAGGTGTCATATGTATGTGGAACAGTGTCTGCTTAGGACACTCTTAAGCATGGTGATGGGTTTTAACCTGTATCAGACACCCCCCAAAAAAATGCTTGTCACAACTCCAACTGTATTTACCACTCTTGACCTCTTCTCACTGTTACAAGAGCCAGAAGTTGTTAACAGCTGAGGTAACACGATGCATTGTGTGACTGACTCTAACCTGTCAGTGTTTGCAGTGAACACATTTCGGTTTGAGAATATCCTAGCCATAGCAGTTTGAAGTCAATGTGATCACGTTTTGCCCCCTTAATATCCACAATTGCGTTTCCCAGCAGGAGTCAGTGGGTAGCAATTAGGATGGGATGCCCCAGGCTGATTTCCCTTCCCTCCCACTTAGGTTTGCTGATCCCCATTGTTGTGCTTCTACAATGCACTTTCGCAATGCGCATTCCGTAGCATATTGGTTAGCGAGAGGACAAGTGAGTAAGACAACCCGGGTTTGATTCCTGGGCGGGTGAAATTTCAGGCAAGTGTTTTTTTTACTCCACCCTCCTCCATTTACCTAGCAGTAATTCGGAACCCTGTTGTTAGTTGATTGGCAGATCGCTTTCCGTGAGGTAATAATCCCTTTTAAAAGAAATAATAAGAATAATTGGGTCACTCAGTTCACGAATACTCTGTGCAATTGGCTGCCGCACTTTGCCCACAAAATATACCGGCAGTTCACTTGACAGTATATTCTGTGAAGCGCTTTGGGATGTCTCAACGACAACATGATCAGACCCTGTATAAAATGCAAAGACGAATATCATTTTTTCTTAATGGACATGAAAGACCGCTTCATTTGCAAATGCACCAGCACTGGTTTAGGTGTTGAGACGCCTCGGATTTGGAGTCCAACACCTTCGATGGGGAGTTGCCTTGCCACATGTTGTGCCATTAATTTGCAATTGTGACACGCTGAGGCTGTCTCGTCTGCCGAAAACGACAGAGCGACGTGAACTGAGACGGCTGGGAAACGGGCCAATCGGAACTAACACGGCTGCGCCATCAATGTCGGTCGGCTCCTCGCGACCGACGACTCCGCTGCCGGTGATGGTGCTGCCCAACACCTTGTGGGTGGGGTGCGGTGGTGCTGCTCCTGTCCACGTCTCTGTGGTGCACATGTGCCTCTCGTTAACTGCTGACAAGAGGCTGCCAGCTGGTTCAACTGAAAGAGGCTCCATGGGACCAATGGCCACAGGAGGAGCAGATGGTGTTGAGCAAAGCTTTTCCTTTCCACTGAGAACCCATTGCTGCAGCTAATGCTTTCTAAAACCGAGGCTATTAGAACAGGTTTGGTTTACACAGGCAGCGGATAACAATGTCAACTCTAAATGTTTCCTTTTCAGCACGCAGAGTAAATGATGAGTCACTGTGATTTGGGCTTCGCTGCCTATTAAAACAATTTGCTTTGTGAGGCACCATAGGAATATTGTTCAGGCTGCTATTTTGTGATTTGTGGTTTTATGAACGAATTAAATTGCAGGTTAAAATCGACCTTTACATTCACGAATTCAATTAGTTTAGAGCCTGAATATTATTTTCACACCTATGTGTGGAATGATTGATTCTTTTTTTATCCAGTGTTTTCATTAATTTGGCTTGTAACACACAGAATTGTAGGTTCATTATCAGTAATGTGAACATTCAAATCTTTGCCCACACTCCTTGTTTTTGGTTTGAATTCAAGAGTTGTTTAGCAATATGTTTCAATAGGTCTATTTTCAGCTCATTTGATTTAATTCAGGCAAACACAACAGGTGGACCAAACTATCTTTACACTCTGAGGTGCATTGTAGCGTTTCCCATTTATTGCCCCGCATGGGACAATTTTTGAGTGCACATGTTTGTGTCAAATCTGCTAATCTTTGCCACTGAAGGCTGAAGTTCCACAATCAGTAAAATTACATGCATTGTCATCCGCTTATAAAGAACAAGCACATGCTCCGAAACATTACTAACCAGTGTAATTCCACCCCTTTACATGCCACCCACTAGGGATATAATAAAACTAATAATAATCCTTGCATTTGATCTTGCACCTTATCAGGTCGATAAAATGTCTCAAAGTGCTTCAAAAAATACACTGTAAAGTGGAGTGATTGTGTATTTTGTGGGAAAAATGCGGTAGCCAATCGCGCACAGCAATGTGCCAAGAACAGTCATGGAATGAGGGTTTATTATCCCAAGAAAGCGATCCACCAATTCAATAACAACTGGGTTCCTAACCTCCGGGCTTCTCCATGTCCGCCGACCCACCCATCCCACCATTGGCGGGTGAGCCTTCAGTCACTCTGCCCCCAACCTCTGGAATTCTATGCTGCAATCTCTCTGACTTGCCCCCTCCCTAGCCTCCTTCAAGTCCTGCCTCAATAGCCCCCTCTTCGATGGTGCCATTAGTCACTCCCGCTTCTCTCCACCTTCCCCGAACCCGACCCCAGCTTGGGTATAAAACACTCGACTGTCCAGCGCCTTGGGACGTCCTCCCAATGTGAAAGGTGCTATACAAATTTAATTTTGTTGTTGTTATTGCTAGGTAAAGAGAAGCGCATGGAGTAAGGAAAGTTGCCTAAGGTTTTACCCAACCCAGGAATCGGACCCAGGTCTGCTCGCTTGAGAGGCGAGTGCTCTGTTCAATATGCTATAGGCCCCATAATGTTTACTGTTCTTCTCCAGTGCTTTTATTTGGCATCTGGTATATTTAACCATTCTACAATTGGTAGAAACTGATCATTAATATCAGTAAAGAAGTGGAAGTGAGTTGGAGCCATTGTTAGAATTGATGCCAGTTCGCCACATCAGTACTGGTCTACAAATTAAAACTAAAATTAATACACAATTGCCACAAAAACAAAATTGAAAACAAATTGCTTCTCACAGGATAAGACTGGATAGACACAAGTGCTGTGATGAAGATTGACCTGATTATGATCTCGGGGTGGAAACTCACACCTTCCAGTTGAGCAAACAGTTCCCTGTCAGATTTGGACAAAGCCACCTGTTCATATGCTCCCAGTACAGTGAAGAGGAATGGCTGCCTCTTCACCCAAAGCATCAAAGGATTTTGCTATATACAATAACCCCCTACGGCTTATCCAAGTACTGAACCTGGAAATCAAACCTGTTCGACCCGGCCCAAAACCGATAAACATTTTTCTCTGGCAAAATTCTCAGTGTAGATTCTCACCAGCCCAACTCTTCTCGCAAATGCTGATGCCAAGCTGAGATGCCCATGTGATGCCAAGCTGAGATGCCCATGTGATGCCCACAGCTTCCTAACTCACTGCCCTGCTAGCCTGGAATTCCCTTGAGCAGAAGATAGCAAAGTCTATCATACAGTACATTCGCATACTAAAAAAAAATGCAGTGCTAATAAATGGATAACCAGTATTAATTACACTAGTAATTATCGGGTTTTATGTACACACTATTTCTTTTATACAGAGAATTCTATTTGATCAGCGGGGGAGCATTTTTGTAGATCAATCTCGATGCTATGTGTTGACTAGGTTTTATGGTGTGAAATTAAGTTTCTTTATTTTTCTGCACCTCCCAACACTGTAAAAACAAATCTGGAATCCAATTAATTACACACTTGTATTTGGATTTGTTAAGGAGGTGATTTGGCTCAGTTTGAAGTCGAGCATTAGTTATTAAAGGACCCCAGTAACCGAGAAATTGAAGCACATCTGGTAAACTTAAACAATGAGTAATTAAAATAAAATATTGGTTCTGGTCACAAGACTGTGGTTAGAATGTCACTCAAATCATAAGATTAAAAAGATCATAGGGGTGAGGAGCATTTTGCTTTGTGCATATCCAATTAAGTTAATTTCACGTTAATTGTAGATGATGAATGTAGATTTTACCCCAGCAGTTGCAGGTTGGTTTCAGTGTTTGGATAGATCTTTATCTGACTGTATGTTTAGAACATTTTTGAGGACGTTCTTGCATCTGGGAACCTGCGATGTGACCCCAGCAAATGCTAATTTCTTGGCATTGAGTTTTATTGGATTTCCATAATAACAGGGGAAACAGTTCAGAGTCTGTGTGTTGTAAATCAGCTCAGTCTGCTGTATACCATAGGTGTAAACCGGAATCTGGTATCTGTGGGGGTATAAAACAGCTTGGAGCATGATCTGTGTACTGTAGAACAAACAGAGCCTACACTGTGTACTGTAGGTCAACTCGGAGTCTGATTTCTGTGCCAAGAACTCTGTGTACGGTAAATCTTCACAGTGTTCAACATCTGTAATGTCAATCAACAAGGAATCTTCCTTCGTTGTACTCTATGTATCTGGCATTTGGTAAGTAGATGCATAGGAGAGATACAGAAAACATACAATTGCTTCTACTTTTGACGAAAGGACAAAAAATCGAGGGGCAACTCAAAAGGGCAAAAGCAGGAGAATTAAGCTGTCATTCAACAGAGAATAATACACTATTGTGTGTGTTCCTATTGTCAG
This sequence comes from Hydrolagus colliei, assembly GCA_035084275.1. Lineage (NCBI taxonomy): Eukaryota > Metazoa > Chordata > Chondrichthyes > Chimaeriformes > Chimaeridae > Hydrolagus > Hydrolagus colliei. Next base: position 6,547,200 of record CM068757.1, on the reverse strand, counting down.
ATAACTTGTTAGAAAGTCATTCAATTATTTTGTTACCGATATGAATATCATTTTTGAAGCGATTTGCAAAGTGCTGTAAAATGAAATTCAGCTCCATTAATCCAGTTCATCAGCACATCTCTGGCCTGGATACACTGCACACAGAAAGAAGCTTCCCATTTAAGCCTTCTAAGAAATGAAAACTCGGGCACAATCATGTTTTAATCCTTTTGCTGGGATCTATTATATTGGAGTTGTTATACAAATTGGCTGCCACGATTCACCCACAAAATACAGTCACTCTATAGTATACTCTGTGAAGCACTTTGAGACTTCTCGAAGATGTGATAATGTGCTTTATATCAAACGCAATGATGATTGTCATTATTATTATGATTATTTTGATCTACATTGAACCAGAGCAACAACATCTGTGAATCTTGCTCACCCTGCTGAATGCATTAACTCTGAGCCATTTAGCCACGTGAATGATATTTTCAACGTATTTTCCATTCTAATAGTTTTTAATGATTTCTGAAGCATGAATATGTATTGCTGTTGGACGTTAAAGGCTGCTGGTATCAGAACGGGTTTTTAATTGGTTCTTTCTTCTGTGCTTCTTCTACAATAGGATTGGTGAAGCTCGGAGTCCACTGTGTAACATGTCAAAAGGTCGCAATAAAGATTGTCAACAGGGAGAAGCTCAGTGAGTCGGTGCTAATGAAGGTAATGGCCTGATGGGAGGGCTTCAATAAAAACCTCGACTTTAAGGCTATCTCTTAACAAAATTAATTTCATTCATTATATTAAACAAATAGACTGCCATAACCCATAGCAAAGCTGCATATTAATTAGTAATAATTGTTGCAGCTAAACCATTGAAAGCCAAGGATATACCATTAGTGTGGGTTATTATAACAGTGCGGAGTTGTACCCAGTGGCTATAGCACCATAAACTGAATTTGATTATTCAGTTTTTGTTTATTGAGCTTTGCTGATGCTACAAATTTGCATCCTGGTGGCTTATGTGTGTGTGTTTTTTTTTACTGTTGCTGCACGGCCACATCTAAATGCACATTGGAGGCAATTATAAAGTGGTTGGCATTAATTCATGACGTTCTGTTGAGAATTTTGATGATTTGTAATGTTGTTGATTGCGTTGGGGGATTCACAGAGCTGACAGGTCGAGATTGGGTTAACCATCGCTGCAGGCTGCCTGCGGTGTGCAGACAGTGTCGTCATGTTGTCCCGTGTGCGCTGCCTCTTTTCTTCCCTGACTTCTGCCCAGTTCCATTCCCACAACAAGATGGGAAATAGGACCTGCAGATGATATTGCATGTTAAACCATGACACAAGTGTAAATACACCATTTGAAGCTTTGGGTTGGTTTTGCTGATAGTCACTGGATTCATTGACCATGTTGAGCAAACTGACATGGGATGTTGTCATGTGTCAGCAATGTTTTATCACAAGAGTATTTCTCACTATGTAGCCTGCATTGCACACCCTTTAAAAAAAAGTCACTTTGTGAGTTCGAGCCACCCCACCTCTCTTCCCCTGCTATCTATTGTATGTTTCAACTGATCAAACAAAAACAAGTTTGAGTCAGAGTTTATTGAGAGCTGGAAACAGTGCACATTTTGTTGCTGGCTTTTGTTATCTGTTAGTGTCGCGTAAGCACACAAAGCACATGTTTCTTTCCATCTGTGAGCGTTCGAGTAAAGACCAGCAGCTTTCAGCGAATGTGCAGAGCTAATTCCCCATGCTGAGTGTTGCCCTCTTTTGTTATCCCTTTGCTCCTGAAATTTTGATTTGAGCAAATTCCCGTGTTTAAATTGCTGGTTTACAGGGCGCAGTGGCTCAGCCATTGGTCTGTAATTTGAACAGAATACAGACACGCACGCATAAAATTACACCATGCACACACCCCCACACCACATAACACACCTCTCACACACACATGCGCACACCCAAACACATAGAAGATGCTTGATGACCATGTATTGGACACATTATTTTATTACAAAGTCTTTCATGATGGCCCTTTCATACCTTTGACTTTTTTCTGTGAAGTGATGTTTTCCTGTCTCCAGAGGATTTTGTCAGTTTCTTTGAAAATCCCATTAGGGATGGGGTGGCATATTTACAAATGATGAATCTCCTCCAAGAAACATCATATCTTAATAAGTTAAAAATAAAGCTTTCGACCTATTATGCTTGACTGGTATATGTTCTCAAATACTAAGAGGAAAAGGTCATTGATTTGCAATAGGGAGAAGGAAGTGTATTAGTGGGGTAGGAAAGGTTGCTGCGATTATCTTTACTGTGACAGATTCAGGGAGAGCAATGAAGGAAGCGGAGTTTGAATCAAGCCTCAGATTTAAGCCCCAGTTTAGGAAAGTTACAGAGAATTCTGTGTTTGAAGTATTCTATGGACTCAAGTCAGTGGTTTGGCTGCAGTTCATTCAACTTCGTTTGATAAACTTAGAGATGCAATAGTGCCAGTCAAAGAGTAGACGAGAAATAGGATCCGTTGCCACAGAAATTTGAATGCCCACGTCATAATTTAGCCTGTTTGCTCCGATGAGACATTCTGATTTGATGCTTGGAATATTTGTATTAGTGAAATGAACACGGCAATATTCAATAAGAAGGAACAAAAGAAAGGATATTTAGAGCTGCACCTCCATAGTATCTGATGGGTCTTCTGTTTGCCATTTTTTTAATGAGGGAACAGAATAATGATTTAATAATTTCATAACTTTGGTAACCCAAATGCAATCTTCTGTGTAAAGTTCACTAATTTAATGCGACAACCAAATCACTAGATTTTCAGGTCGGGGTTATTTAAAGCTGTTTGTGTGGTTTTAATGTAGAGCCGCTTGTTACGAATGAGAATGTGACTTTTGATTTACATGACTTCACTTGGCAAAGCCAATTGTCTCAGAACACTTTTCAGCTAATTGCTGTCAAGGGTAGTGACTGTGTATTGGTAGGCAAATGTCCCACAAACAGCCATGAAGTGAATGATTAATTTATCTGGAGGACTGCTGACCTCGACACTGGGAGAAACTTTGTACCATTTTTGAAATAGTACCAAGGGTCCGATTTAACTTACAACTAAACATTGTAGACGGGACTTCAGTTTGACATCTCATCCATAGTAAATATCCTTGAATTTGATATTGTGCTTTTCATGTCTTCTAGACGTGAAAAGTGCTTCACAGAATATACTGCAAAGCGAATTGACTGAATATTTGTGGGCGAAACACGGCAGCCAATCCATAGACATCAACAAGTTGGATTTATATAGCGCCCTCCATGCCAGATGGCGTCTCAGCACGCTTCACATAGTGGAGCCCAAGGCCCACAACACCTCCATTAATGCACTGCATTAATTCCATTGAACCCAGTAGTTCAATGGAATTATTGAACTGAAGATTGTGAGCTCCAATCCATTTTGAGATTTGGACTTATGGCCTTCTACCCAAGAGGTCAGAATCCTCCTGACTAATCCAAGCTGACAAAACAGTCAGTCCTGAGTGAGGACACAATCAGCCCTTCAGCTTCTCATCAGTAACACTGGATTTTTTTTCACACTTCCTGGTTAGCTGCAGGCCTGATATTGAAAATATTATGAGAAAACCAGCATCTCTTGAATCATGTAGAAAGCAATAATGGTGTCAGGCAGTATATTTTAAAAAAGGGGGGGAAAAATGTAAATTGGATACTGAGTGCCTAAGATTAGCAAATCAGCTGCAGTTACAAACCTGTCTTACTGTGATAGTCAGCAGGAAAGTGAAAATCAGGCACCAGCACTTCACATTGATAACTGCAACTTTTAATGGCCAATTTCTTGTCCTCAGTGTAAAATGCAAATTGTGTATATGTGTGCTGCCCTTTTGATCTCAGACTAGACCAGTTTAGCTCTATGTGAGTTTAGCTCCGCCCGCAAAATATAGAGTTGATTTACCTTACAGTATATGTATTCTCTGAAGCACTTGAAGCAAAGGAATTTAGTAACGTTTGGTAAAAGATCTGTAAAAATCTTCAAATTCCTTTGATAATCTCATAAACTCTTGGCCACCAACTGTATAACCAAATTTCATTCAGCCTAGTGCATGTCCATTCATGATTCATCTCGTTGAATATTCATGACTTGATCCATCTCCTCTTACTTCGTCCATTTTTAGCCTTCCCCTATTCCTTGGGTATCTCATTCATCTATTAAAAAACTAACATTACTACTGTAATTCTACGCAAAAGAAATCGTATGCTTCTAACATTTGAGAATGCGTCAAACAAGGAAAACAATTAGTGTGCCATTATGATACCATGTACGCACAAATACAAGAGGTTACTTTTCCTTGCAGGTGGTTTTATTGGTGCCTGACAATCGGCTCTGCTAAAAAAAATCAATTGTTTTTTTCCCTGCTTCCTTAATGAGTTCTTTGTTCTCAGCAAGGCCATTAGTGTGCTATTCTGCCTCAGGTGTGTCGGTATTCTGCCTCTGGGGTAAAAGTGCTGCCTTTTACCATTTGGTATGTGACACAGCGTCCCTTTGGTCAATGAAACTACAGATTTTCTTGATCCACAGCGGGGTGTCCCAAGACTCTAAGCCTGTGTCCCCAGACTCTTAACCGTGATAGCAGCTCTGATGAGATGAGGAAGATAAACAACATTATATCCCTTTTTTGGCCCCTGTATTGGTGTCATGAACCACCACAGAAAATGCTAGCAGCCAAACAATCATCCTCCATGTATACGGACACAGAAAACATGCGGCACTGCTGTTTTCACTGTAGTAATTCTTTAATTATTGCGTCTTCTAATTATACTGTTACCCTTTAATACCAGAATACCCAAGAATATTGCACAGCGGGGGATTTTATTTGCAAGCAGAGCAATTATTGCTGTTCCTCTGGTTATTATTAATTATGCAGCGTTTGTTATTGGACAGTAGTTTAATGATGGTAGTTTTACTCCAAACTAATCGGATAGTAGCGGTCTTCTTGCTGTGCTGTGTGATGGTAAAATGTTGTCAATATGATGCCAGATGGTCTCAGTTTACAGTAATCTGAACGACAACCTCTTTCAATCCTGCCAGCCTGTTGTAATGCAGGGTGGACAGTAAATCTTTGACCGCATTTCGGACCAGGGCATTGCTGAGCAATAGAAACAAAAGCTGAGCAATTCACTGTTAAGTAGACAACCATAAAGCTTGGCTTAAATCATAGCGCATCTGACCTAAGAGAACACTTCAATAAAATTAGCGGTCTGTAGAAATAGCAAAATGCCAGCTCCAGCTTTAAATAAATCAGTGTTGCTTGAACTGTCACCAAGTCATTTTTCCTTAGAGATTGCCTAATGTTGGCTTTGTGCCCCATGTGAAGTTATCCACGGACAGAACTCATTGTACTTGAATTTAAATTCAGTGACAACAGTCACAGATTTGTTGCGTTTTAGCAAAGCTGCTGGAGGTGATCTTGTGCACGTCAGTGGATTGGGTTCAAGTAAGAGAGGATGACGAGGGATTTGGGGCTTTGGGATAAATAGTCTCTTGTTGATGATACCGGGACAACACATTCATGCTGAATGTATGGTGAAATCCATGGCTGGTATTCTCGCCTTCTAACTAGGTGATAGCTTGGTGGCAAGAACTCGAAGCAAGGAAAGTTTGTCTGAAATACTTTTGAAATATCCCGACTTCAAGTCTGAATCTTGAAGTAAGGTTTACAAAGTCCAGCTGGGAAAGGGATTCCTTTCTTTCCAGTAGTTGTCACAATACTGAAGAATTGCTCTGCTGATGCTACTTATGAGGAGAATCGGCAACAAAATCAAGAATTGAGCCGTAAGCTATTTTGGACATTCTGAGAAGGGTGCTGTTTTCAGCCATTCATTCCCCATCTTAAGGACTGGAAAAAAATATTCGGCATTCACAGGTTATGAGCAGAGATTTGGAAAGTTAGTTTGTGTTGTTTTTCTGTCTTTTACGTTATTCTATCTGTCAATGTCCTGTACTTTTCCCTGATCAGCTCGTCTCATGAATCAAAACCTGCGTTAATCCCGTTAGTGAACAGACTGTGATTTAACAAGCTCTGGCAACCTTTCTTTGATGCTGTACTCCTCACCCTATGTATACATCAGTATCTACAGGCACGTGGAAAATAAATGATGAAGGCCAGACTTAGCACTTTTGATAATTAGCGCGTTATGAATAGCTGGACATTCTGGCTGCGACAGTGTGTCAAGTATGTTACCTCACTGATAACTGATCGTACCTACCTCTAACCAATGAGGCATTAAGACAAATGATTATCCCACTGCGTAAGGTCACAGACGAGCACCGAGGTTTTCTTGTTCTCTGGACAAGTAGATCAGGCTTCTGTAGATACCTGCCACAAAGTGTACAGAATAAATCTTGATGGATGCGCTGATGTCAATTACTGTCTCTCAAAGCTGAAGTCTGTGGTAAGACTGTTGACAAAACTGAAACCTTCTATTCGACGACTGTCTTTCGTTTCAAAGAATTCTGAATGACTTGCCACATACCCATACGATACAGTGGGTGTGTGGAACAGTGGTGCCATGTAGGTATGTGGCAAGCAGAGTCCCATCATGGCGAGCCAGTGAGTTGTCCATCAGCTTATCCTGTTGATCCTCCGGTACCCAGTTTGGGACAACATTGGCAGATGCCTGGCACAGCAGGTTACCCATCTCGTATCCTGACTGGCTACAAGTGAAGTGCAGTCTGGGGCGATAAATGGGCAGAGCTTGTCAGTGAAAGGCTTTTCCCTTTACCAAAAGTGGCCACAGTCATTTCAAGATTGCAGTTTAGTGTTAGATTCAGGTCGCACCTTCAAGTCCCTTTTCAATCTTGCTTTGAACACTCCAGGATGCTACCCCGTGTGAAGGGTGCTATATAAATGCAAGTTGTTGTTGTTTACTGGCCTTTATGGTGAGACTCACAGATATCTATTATTCATCACATCAATATATACTAACGTTGTGTTGACCAGTATCCCGTATCACACCATTGATATAACGGGAAGTTGCATTCTTTTCTAAAGTAAAAGCAAGGCTGTAGCATTTTTGCTCAAAAATAAACATTGTCATAACATCCTATTCAATTTCACGAATCAATATGATTGGGAAGAGTTTCTTATTTCTGACTCTGTGTGTGCGCGCTAATTAGCTGCCCAGTTTGCCTACAAAAATAGTCACTACACTTTACAGTAAGTCCTTTAATGTGACCTTTATGCCTGAAAGACTCTAAATCAGATGTAAGGAGTAATTATGTCTCCAATTCTACTTGATGATAATCCTTCAGAGATGCTTATTTTTCAAACTGGCACTGGTCAAAGGGTTAAAATGCCGTTCTTTCCCCTGACAGAAATCATGTCGCTCACCACTGTAGTGCTGCACAACACCACTTTTCAATTGCATATCAAGAAGTTGAGCGCTGCAGTGTTCATCACATGCTATTTCACTCACTGAACACACGCTTTCTTATGATTATTCTCCACATTTAGGCCATTTAAGATGAATGTGCATTTCGTTTAATATAATCTCTATGTAGGAAAATGGAAGCTGAGATCAGATGCTGTAAGTGTAATTGAAATCTCTTGCCTGAAGTACTGACGATCTTGTGAGAATTTTTTATTTTCCTCGCTGGAATGTTTTACACCTGTCAATATCCAATCGGTTCTGCGGTTTGATGAGGCAAAAGTGGGAGAAGTCTGGGGCTTTGTGAATCCTGTGAGAAGTTATTAAAATAAAGGTCAGATTCTCGAAGTTATTTAAGTCATCAAAGGAATATTATTTTTTTGAGCATACTTATAAATAGATAAAAGACTCGCTGTCCACTTTATAGATTTCTGAATGCTTCATTGGGCCCCCTTTCGGACCTTTGATACCAGGTTTTGATCTGAGGTTTGTGATAATTAGTCAGCAGAAAAACCTTGTTCAGAAAGGGCTTGTTTTGTTTGTGACTAGAGTTCATTGCACTTTCTTAAAACTGCACTGTGAAGTCCAGTGTTTATGTTTTGCATCATTGCATTAGCTGACCAGTAGAAACAGACCAGGTCTAAAATTCCACTCGATTCACTGCTGAGTAATTTAGCCGCCTTCAAATCTGCAAACCAATTCATTCCCACTAGACCAGTTCCTATAGAACTATTGTCCACAGTTTTGTTGTCAATATTATTACAGAAGAGAAAGAGCTGGTTAATGTGAAAACTGAAGATGTCTGTCAAGTCAGTCAATAACAGTTAAAATGACTTATTTTCTTAAGCCAATCATTTGGCCAGTCACTGTAGTGCTGTGCAGTTCAGCTTTGTTGCTGATCAGTAGCCTGTGATTGCTCTTGTCAATGCCACTGATGTAGTACAAGATTAAATTATCTGCAAACTATAACCAGGGTAGATAACAGTGGCTTAGATAGAAGTTTGCCCCTGGTACTGAAATAAACTGTGATAATTGACACATATCAGACAACAAAATCTCAGTTACAGTGTGAGTGAACATAAGAGATCCATCTCTTGTCTCAAACATGGCACACACGTACACATCTAACCTACAATCATACACGTTCTTTGCTGATCCAATATAATGCATGCTTGCACGCTGAATTAGTTGAACCAAACTGTAAGCAATTGGATATCAATATAATGTGTTATAAAGAATTTTCAGAGCTTCTCTGATTAGTTTTCCATTCTGTTCCACCCACCGACTTCCCCCATATTTCTGTAGCTATTCATCATTCATCTCTAACCAGTTTTCTTATAGCTGGGAAAACAATGTATATAAGACACTGCAGTCAGTGTTGAATCATAATGTGGCTTCACTGCTACCCGAGGGTGTGCTCAGATGACAAGTCCAACTGAAGGCTAATGGAAGCTCCAAGGAGAAGCATTGCTTATCCTAGCACTGGCTTTGAATGCCTGGAATTTGCAGGCCTGGAAGGTACAAGTGGACTCTTACCGTGGTGATTGACCAGCATAAAGGTCACACAGCATATCAGGAGGGAGAGGAGTTTGAAAAGATGTGTGCCATTAGGTGACATCTCAGTAAGAAATGTGCTTATACATTTTGCTGTGATTGAGATCATTGTTTTATGTGATTATAAAGCAAATGAAACAAAGGCCTGGCTTGGGATATACAATTTGATCTGTACATAATTGGGTATCAATCATTGATCTTCTGAATTAAAAACTTTAATTTCCCACAAGTGACTTTTAAATATTACTACAGCACATTGCAAACAATTCAGATATTATTGGGTTATTCTCTTTCCTTCTGGGCTTTAATATTTAAAGAAAGGTGAATTAAATAGATGGAGGTTATCTCAGAATAGAGTGGGTAAATCTACAAATGCCACAATGTAATATTTCATAAGTGATTTGAATATATGAGCTAGAATCTCATGTCTGGCAATTTTGTTATTTATAACAGAACGGTTTGTTTGGTAACTCTACTTTTATTACACCTATTACCGTTTTTACAGTGAATTAAATACAGCTGTAATTGATTACTGCACTATGACTAAACACCAATTAAACCAAATATTATGGGCTTGAATTTGATTAACCTAAACCAAGTGTTTTTCATTTGAAATGACTGCACTCCATGGGAGCTACAATTCAGGGTAGATGTGATTTGCTCATTGATGCATGTCACCATTTTTATGGACCTGGAATCCATGCTTCAATTGACTCTGGTGTTACCCGTAAATGCAACAACCCCCGTACATTTCTGTGCCACAGACCTCCAGTGTTTTGGAGTAATTATGCAGCAATCTCTCACTATATGTCCCAGTGGAATGGACACAAGTGGCATTAATTCATAACTAATTTTGCCACTCTATAATCCTCAAGGTCAGTCAGAAAATTGCTAAGAATGAAGTACAAAAATACTGAAGGGCAAAAGATTGCATGGTGTGCTGAAACACCAGCTCTGTCTCTGGACAAATTGCACATGAGGAGGTATGCAGGATATTCATTGTAAGATATCTGTTACATAATTGATCAGTCTGAATCTTTCCAAAGATTGAACACATGTACCGACAAAGGGAGCTCAGTTTTAGCAGCCTGGTTACACATGCCAAGGCAATGGTTGAGAAATGAAGCAAATCAGATCATCGGACATGTTTTCTGCACTCCAAATGAAAACCAATCAAAAAAAAATCTCACCAGTTCAGTTGTCTATCCTAATGGAAATCATTTCCAAAGAGGAACTCGTCACACGTTATCTTAATTTCCAAATTATAGCCAAACACCAATATTTCATTTCAACGAATATGACTTTGAACTTTGGATAGACTTTCTTAACAGTCGTTGCTCTGTATACATACGGTGAGGCTAAACCTGTAACATTGTTTGCCCAAGATAAATCAGCTTTGCAAAATGTGCTGAAAGCCACACACATCTTTCATTTACAAATATTGTGCGGCCTGTTTGTTCTACTGTCAGTGTGTAGACTGTTGGTTGTGTATTTCCTCTTATGTAGAAGGCTAGCGGAGAGAATAGACCCATCCATTTCCACATTGCCACTGGGATAATGATACCCTCCAACAGTATTATCAGGGGATAGACTTGGCTTCTCTTGTTTACTCAATCAGTGGCTGTGAGTTGCCATTTGGCATGCCATTGCATCAAAAGCTCCAAACCTGCCCTCAGAGCTTTAAAACATCCTGCATTGTGATTTGATTTCAACCAGGTAATTGGTCACCTGAGACTATTCAGACTGGATAACAGCAACCTTGTCTCCTGCTGTGCTATTGACTCTGGAACTGATGAATAAAAGTCCCCCATTTTGGGACTTTGAACTCTGGAGGCTGACAATCCAATACTGGGGTGATGTGTTTCTTAGAGATCCTGTCCTGTGGATGAAACATTGAACTGAGGTCCCTGCCTGTCTAGGTGGGCCTTAAGATCACTTAACACCATTCAGAAAGAGATGTAAAGTTCTCTCGATGTCCTGGCCAACAGTCTCCCAGATAAATTGGTCATTTACTTCATGGCTGTTTGTTGGACTTTACTTTGTGCAATTTGGGCTTCCAGATTTGTCTACAAAACACACAGTCACTACGTTTTTCTACAGTAAATTCCAGTGAAGCATTTTGAGACTTTGTCTGGTATGAAAAACAGAATACCAAAGGTCAAGATTATTATTAAGGTTGGTCCCAGTGATTGAAGCTTCCTTCTTAGCACCTTATCTGTGATTAGTGTTCACTGCACTTTCCATTGGTAAAGAACAGGCAGTAGAATTCTAACTGGTTTGGCTATAGTTAGAGCACAGGCAAAATGGGCTCCTTCTTTGCTATACGTGTTCTGTGGTCCAAGTTTTTCTGGCTTAGGGGTTGTTGGAAACACTGCCTTCAATATTGTGACCAAATAACATAATGTACCAGTAAAGATGTTTTTCTCCAATGTAAATGAATGATAGCTCTGTTATGAGATCCACAAAACAGTTGGTATTTTTTCTTCAGTTATTTTGTGGTTGATTGGCTCAGCTTCTCCTTACGTCAATAGACAAAGTATTAATTGGTGTATCTAACATGGCACAATTTACGGACTATTAACAACTTAGATTAGAGTACAGAGCATTTTCCATTGTCACTGACTGGAGGATCTCATCTATGGTGTTCAAAATGTCAAAGCATTTCAAATAATCATTTGGCCAGGAAGGAAGGATTTTGAAATGCACTTGTGGATGATAATAATAATAATAATACTCAAAATATTAATCTGCCTGCAGAAACCCACAGAAAAATCTGGATGCCCAGATTTTGTTTCATTCTTAACTCTTTTTGTGTATTCTTTACATTGCATGCACACATGCTCATTCACTGATGCTGAAATACCATGTCAGCAAGGTTAGGGTGTTTGTACAGTATTTTGCACTGTAAATAGAATGTCATCAAGCCATAATTAACTTGAGCATTGATCCAGGCTGAAGTACTCAGCCTGTCTGCACTTGGATGGTCAGGACATGCTTTCAACCAGGGTAGAAGCTGCAGGTTTGGTTTGACGGCTGCTTTCCATTAAGATACAAATGGATTAGGATTGAAATCTAAGTGGCTAACTATTAAAGTCCCAGGTCAGTACGTGAGCCGATTGGTTTCTTTTGAGTCTGATTAGCTCAGCTTTTTTGGGGGGAGAATCTTGACCAGACAATTCGCCTTCTCAAACCTTTCTAAAACTTTTTTTTTTGGACGGATAATAAAAAAAAAAGTGCGCAATTGGCTGCTGCAATTCGCCCACAAATATGCAGTCAATTCACTTTACAGTATATTCTGTGAAGCACTTTAGGACGTCGATAAGATGTGAAAAACGCTATATCAATTGCAAGGATTTTTAAAAAAATGTTTATACTTTTCTTCTTCAATCAAGATTACTGTTAAATGCATTGATGCTTTGTTCTGCAAGTGTATTCAGAAGAACAGTGTTCCAGGATAAAATGAGCATACACAGTAGATTAAACCAAGTTATTAGTTGAAGTGGCAGCACTACGATTGAAAATCATACGAGTGTTAAGTGTGCATTTGATGTGAACGACATTCCACTCAGGCCCAGATGGGTTTCCCCCAGCCTTGTAGCTCCCATTGTTTGCAGGTGGGAGCGTGGGCAGAGCAGAGGCTTTGTAATAATGTGATTTTTCTTTTTGCATTGTGAGGCAACCCACAGCAAGGCCCGGGTGTTCTGATCTTTTAACAAACCATCTGAACATAGCAGGGAGGCAGTTGGTTCACGACTCCTCTGTAGCATAAGACGACGATTCAGATCTTAAAAACTCCTCTGATGCATATCACAGCGATCGGAACGAATGAGAGGAGTCGCAATACAAGTACATTCGAACCATCCCCTTACAGGGATCTCTTCAAAGTTACTATGACAACAGAGGATGACATTTTAGGAAATTCATGAGCTCGGAGGATGAATGGTAATGTGTGGTGGCTACATGTCTTATTTGCTGGACCTTGTTTTATCAGTGAGGGCATATTGCGTTGCGTCGACATCTTTCCTCCTCCCCAGTTTCAAAAAGCCCATGTTGATCACTCCTTAGGGCGACACGCTCCCAACAACGACTTGCATTTATGTAGTACCCTTCACGCTATAAAACACTGCCAAACAAGCAGGCATCTGACTATCACGCTGAGACTGGCCACTAAAACTGTGCTTGTTCCGTCGTGGAGAAAGAGCTTCCATGTTTTTTCTCACTCTCTGTGTGTGTATGCACATCTCTCTTTTGTTTTGATTCTCTTTTACTTTCTCTCTCTCTGTTTCTCTCTCTCACTCTCTCTCTCACTCTCTATCTCTCTCTCTCTGCGTGCGCTTAGGCTCTGTGTTTGTGGCCTGCAATGTGCTTAATCCATAATCATAATTGTCATAATTATCCGACACTGTAAATACTCAACCCCAATCACCCTCCAAATGGGGAGGAAGCTGTTCCACAGATGTTTCAGGCTGAAGACTGTTCTGGGGGAATCTATGGGATCTGTGGGCTGTCTTAACTCTCAACTGTTGAATACCATCACCGGAGCCACAGTGCCAATGCACCGTAACTCCACTGGCTGCCCACAGAGAGGTAGCAACAAGAGCTCCTGCCTGGACCAGTCTAAACATCACCAGAGGCTGTTGATTGTCATTGTGCCTTATCATACTCTAAACACCTCACAGAGTTTTTCTAAGTGAAGGTGAATTGCTTTGAAGTGTGGTGCCCCTGGTTGGTGTATTGGCATTCACAGCTGGGATGTGTAGTACAGGTCACAGCTTCTGAGAGCTCCGTCACCTCTGGGCTGCATCCGATCGCGGCTTCCGGACGGATCCAAGTGATTGAGATGTTCCCTTTTAAACCGTCTGAAATAACAATCAATGAATGACATTTTATTTATAGGCCATTCTTTTGTTATGATGTGCACTGAACTAATCTACTCGGAAACCAGTTAATCTAATTCTGATTTATGAACCCATAAAATATAACTATGTCCTTCATTCTGAATTACACTAGAATTATCAGGAACTTTTGGGGGAAGCTTGTCACAGCAAAGATGATTTATCTCTCCCTGTGTAGATCAACCAGTGACTCTGAAGGTTTGTAGATTCCACGTTTAACACCTTTGTTTCTGTTCAATCTACTGTGCAAAAGTATAAGATTGCTTTGCATTAAAATTGGGGGTGGTGGGGGTAGGCACGTCATCTCAAAGTGCTTCACACGATTTGCTGCAAAGTGCAGTGGCGTAGGACTGTGTTATTAGATGTTATGTGTAGTATTATACGGGAGAATTTGTGATCAGCAATCTACCACAAACAGCTATAGTGTATAGTGAAAGCTAAATTTTGCCCAGAGGATTGTGGGGCAGGACACTGAGAGAAACTCCCCTGCTTTTCTTAATAGAATTATTATGTCTTGCGCGAAGCAGGGTGCGTCTGACACTGCAACTCTCCCCCAGCTTTGCCTGGCCTGGCCTAGATAATAAGAGCTCACAAATCCCCACGTAGAAATGAACCCCTTCTGACTCTTGACGTGAGAGTGCTACCAACTGGGCCTAGGCCGACACACGTATTCACAAGTTAACACGCAAGTTGATTCTCAGCAGAATGTGGACGTGTTGGGCAGGAATGTATCTGCTTCTTTCCCCAAAAGATGGATTCAGATGAAACCTGCGCTTGAACAAGGGCTATTCCAGCTGGATGTGTTGACTTCTCTCTCCCATTGTCACAACACTCTAAATACATAGTGAGTGGGGCTTGGGCAGATGCTGATGTGCTTAGAGATGCCTTCAGATCTGTTTTACTTGCATCTGGCGGACATGAATTCCACATCAATCCACGTAAGTGCCAAATTTCGAGCAGTGCGCCGTGGCCAATGTGCGGTAAATTTAATTTGGAAATGTGAGAACAGATGCATGCAATGAAATAGTGACATGATGGACTGTTCCAGCCATTGCAACTGTACTCCAGACAGTGATCTATTTTGTCTTTTGTATTGGTTTGAAATTGTAGTTTTCTTTTTCAACCCGTTCCCCCCTCACCCATCCCAGAAGAAATGTTGGAAGTAAATAGAAAAGAGGGTAAATTGCATTGTTGTAGCTCGTTCCCATGGTAATAACTCCCACCCCTGGAGGCACTGTGCGTTGTGTTATGGTTCCAGTTCATAAATTTTAATTGATAGTATTTTTTTTCTTAAGTAGCATCGTGATCATTATCGCGAAATTGGTTAATAACAGATGGCCTTACATGTTTTGTGTATTTTCACTGTATTTATCTCATTTTGTACAGTACTTTGGGCAGTATAAATGTCCAAACATGAGCTTTTTGGATGGAAGGTGCTCAAAAGTAGATTTGCATAATAGCCAAACGATTCCCACAGACAGGACGTTGACAGGTAGCAGGTACCTGTTGGCCGCTTCTCATTGCAAGGAGAAATTGCTGCTGCTTTTTCTCGGAAATGTGCTCTCACTTTGTGGCCTGAAAGAGCGTACTCTTGTCAGGATCCAATTCTCTAGCCAACAACCGCCAGTATCTTGGCTGAGTACCAATGCTTTATATATGAACCTCGGCATCGCACTCTTGCCTCTGAGTCAGAAGGTTATGGATTCAAGTCGGGACTTGCGCGTCATATATCTGTCCTGACACTCCAATTCCTGGGGTTGTGCTGGATTGTTGAAGGTGCCATCATTCGGCTAAGACATCAAACCACCTCTTCTCCAGGTGTTGCGTTGGAATGTCAGCCTAGGCCAGCCGTAGCCAAAATACAACTGAATACATTTTTCTTCATTAAATTACATTTGTGTAGCGCCCTTCACGCCGGGAGGATGTCCCAAAGCTCTGGACAGTTCAAAGAACCGGTTGGAGATCCATTGCTGAGATTATGCTCTAAAGTCCTGATCTAGGGCTTACCCACAACCTCCAGGTGTCAAACTCGGTACCTCCTGAAGTAAGCTGACAAGTTCTCGCTTTATTGTTGGGAATCGGTGATCAACGAGAAGAGGCACAAGGGATAGCTGTCAACGGGCCGCACACTCAGTGCTCAGTACAGTAGCAGCCGAGGCTCGGGAGCGTGTTGTTGGCCTAGTCTACAGACTCCAGATGGTGTGTGAGCTGCAGAGACTGGCAGAGCTGGGTACAAATAAAAACAATTTCATGCTCTCGCAAATGAAAGAAACTTTGCAGATCCATCTCACAAAAGTGGCAGCACGGTGTACAGATGTAGAGCCAATTGCTGGTCAGCTGTACAAATAAACCCGACACACAGCAGACAAAAGACTTGCGCCCTGATTGACGGGTGGCTCGGCAGTTCCTTTGTCTGTTGCAGTTTCCAGACCGAGACTCCAATCACTCTTTTCGTAGTGCGTTACATTACAGTTGATGCAGCGTGACTCCTTGCATGCAATGTACCCCACATCTTTGTTCGTACAGTGATGTTAGTGGTGGGCCAAAGAACCGAACCTTTACCGAGATACTGCACTCAGTGTGAAACTCTCAACTTGTGAGTTTTGCACTGAGCTCTGCTTTATTGCTTTGCTGTCTTAAATTTTGCTTTTCATTCATCCGATGCGGGTGCAATTTTATAAATGTGCTAGACTCCTTCAGAATTGCTTGCTCTCTGAGACCCCGTGGGTCTGAAACGCTAATGGTTGAAACAGACACAGAAGCTCCCAGTGCTGAGTGTGAGGTTAATGCTGTTCAGAGGTAAATGCAGATTTTTGCTGGTGAAGGGGTTAATGGGAAACTCCATTTAAATTCCACTGTGGATGAGCTGAGAGAGCACTTTACAGTTATCAATACAGTTAATTCTCTTTGTATCCGATAGAGCAGCGCTGCTAATTCTGGGAATGAGTGTGGCTGGTGTGGTTCTCTTTTGAACACTGTGTTAGATTGTAGCCATTATCTCTTCATCCAGTGCTGAGTCTGCAGCTGCCTTAAGAACATTCTGTTGTCGCATTTTATGGGCTAGACAGCAAGTTGTGTTGCAATGCTTGCTTTTTTTTGGGTTGCATTTTACATAATGCAGCAAGGATGCAGGTGAAAAATGAACAGGAACTGAATCAGGAAACGCTTTAGAAAGATATCACCTTTCTCTTTGCTGCGCTTTGTTTATTGGCGCTCTCCCATTGTGGAAATTTACTACAGTCCTTGATTTTATTTTGCGTCAGAGAAGATCTGTTTTTTTCCCCCCCATCTTTCAGCTCTGCTCAGCTGCTACGACTGGCTAATGCCCACAAATTGGCCGTGTTTTGCAGCGTGAGTAGAGAATGAGCTCCTCGGTTGAGCCAAAATCATGACCTTGTACAGCCCAAAAGGGCCAAGTTCGATTCCCTATTCATCAGCATTGTGTGTTTCTTCCATTAGATAAATGTTCCACACGAGATCTGCTGTTTCTGTCCACTGGAGTAACACACTTCAGGTGCTACCTCCCAAGCCTGTGGAGGAGGTTTGATACCCTGAATCGGAGGACTTTGTTGATATATTGTAAAATTATTAGTTGGGGAAATGCGAGGACCGAAACCAAGCATTTGGATGTTGGGTTTGGAGATGGCAACTCACAGTACTGTTGCATTCACTTTCTTTTAAGAAAGAATCAATTGGTTGCCGCGTGTTGTGTGATGCAGTCAATTCACCCCACAATATATTTTGTAAAGTGCTTTGAGACGTCTCGACAATGTGATAGGGTGCTCTATCAAATGTAGGGATTATTATTATGTTAAGAAAGTAGAAGAAAAATCCCTATTTTTCAATGTCAATTTCACATTCGTTTCTGAGCAATCATTTTCCAGAGGCAACAGGCGAAATCAGTTTTTAAAAAAATCAAACTATGCGCATTTCATCACAAACCAAAGGTATTTTGTGAGTGCTCAAGAGGGTATTAAACAATAGGTGCATTTAAAAAAAAAGTCAACGCTTTGACTGTGATGATTGAAAACTTAATCACAATTCTGTGCTGTGGTTCCAGCCTATGAAACTGGACAATTCTAAATTTTGCTGATTTGTTCAAGTTGAGCTCTCCTGGTGATTCTGCAGCTGTCCACTTAGTTTGTTGTAGGATTTCCCTCCCTTGCTGGTGGGTTACACCTCTCTTCCTGTAGCGAGCGAGACAGCCTCTCCCAAGCTCTCTAATCAGCAGCGCTCTCCAAACGCCGCAGTTAATTAGTTTCCAGAATCAGGTATTTCTCACGGAATTAAATGCGAGGCTCCACAAAGAGCCCGTGCTTGAAACCGTCGTCTCCTGTGAGGCCTGTGACCGAAGAGGAAGGAACGAGAGAGAACAAAGAAGGGAACAGGAGGAAAATATGAAAATAATATAAGGGCAACGTACCAGGGCTCGGGTTAAGCAGTTTTTTAAACAAAAAACTTGGGTTAAGCAGCGTCTTATTTGCAAGCTAATATTTCATTATTCCAGCTCCCTTCCTACCATTTTTGGTCATTCTATGCTTCTGAATTTCTATTTGAATTGGCTTTTTTATTATTTCGACGTTCCCCTTTTATTTTTTTGCCACCTTCTCCTTTTTCTCTCTCACTCTCTCGGTACTTTATTGTTCCTCTTTGCTCCTCCTGTTTTTGTTCCTTCCTAGCTCTTTTCAATTTCCAAGACCCGGCACCATTCATTCATTTCATTTTCTTGGACTTCTGGACTAAACGCCACCACTGCCTTGATGGTGAAAGGAGACATGTATCGCTCGCAGGCAAGTTGGCAGTTTACTTGCACAGCGATCTTTCTGGATGGATCAATCAGTAAATCTGACAATCAGTCAATCAATCAAATCCCTTGAAAAGCGGGCAATATATTAGCCGCAATGGTCTGAGAAATTGAGATTTTCCACGTGCTTGTAAACGGCACTGAGTCGTTTTCACAAAGTTCCTTCCACCTACGTAGGAGCCTTTTGGTGTGTGAATGTTTCCTGTGATACCTATGCTCCCTACAGCATGTGCTTGCCTGTTGGAGAGAGTCTTTGGTCTGCAGTTACCCATTACTTTTCTTTGAAAGCAATAGGTAAGTTGTGCACAATTGGCTGCTGAGTTTCATCCACAAAATATACAACCGATTCGCTTTACGCTACTGTAAAGTGCTTCGAGGGGTTTGAATGCCATATCAAATGCAAGGACTATTATGATTATTATTATCAAACTGCACTCTTCCACCCCTCTTACCAAGATCATCCAATCAAAGGATATGGGAGAGAAGCAGTAAGAAATTGGGTGAACACTCGGATATAGTATAACAACACAATTATACTTGTATAATGCCTTTCAGGTCAGGAGGACACCCCAAGGTGCTGAGTATAAACATAAATATATATTATACATAAATATATATATTATATAGAGTCAAGTGGGCTACATTCTATGTAGAATTCTATTCTATGTTTCTCATTGTAAATCCAAGATAATTTCAGATTTTTTTTAAGGAAATTGGATTGGGGGTAGTTTGTACACTGTGGGAGCTGGGTGAGACTGTCGGTGGTGAGGTGGGGTGTTCCTTAAGGCCCTTGTACCTTTGAAAAGGCATCTCGCATGTGGCAACAGAAAATGCTGTAATGCGTATGAAATATTCATGACAGCATTTTACAGAGTAATGTGGGTCTGGAGCTAAAAATAGCAGCCGAGGAAGGGAGTTGTGGGAGCTTGTTAGCTCAGAGCTCAGAGTTCTCTGCCTCCCCGTTTCCTGTCAATGAAATAAAGGGGAAAGGGGACCTGGGCCCATCACTGACTGTCTTCAGTGTGCTCGCCAGAGCCAGTGGTGCAATTTGATTGTGAAAGTGATTATTACAGCGAGCCACTAAAATCCATACATCTTTTTGAAATTGCTTTCAAACATAAATAATTCATTCGGGCTTGCAAGCCAGGAATTACGACATGCGAACGGGCCCAAGTCACATGCCTTCAGCCACACGAGTCTGCTGTGCTTTTCACACCTCATTCCACTTAAGTGACCATTCATTAATATTTCCAGTCTGTCTATCTGTCTGTGAGCGAGTTGAACCCAGTTTGCGCAGGTCACCATACACTAACCTTACAGGGTGCTGATCCATTACTGGTTCTTCACATAAACTATGATTCAGTCTCTTTTTTATTTTACTTTTTGGCTGAAATGACATCGGCTTCATGCCTCTATTTGTTGTGTTTGTGGGTCATGCTGTGCTCTTGTAAGACTTGACAGGCAGAGCTGCCACACTTAATGGGATATGTGGATTTTTCATTGATGACCCTCTTTGTGCATTGACTCACTGAAGTTAATCTAATACAGTCAATTCACTTTATACAGCAGTATAATAATAATAATCCTTGCATTTTGATATAGTGCTTTTCACGTCTTCTAGACGTCTCAAATTATATTCTATGAAGCGCTTTGAGATGTCTAGAAGACGTGAAAAGCATTATACCAAATGCGAAGATTATTATTATTAACACTTTGCTTTTTAATATCAGTACTGTATGTGCCCAATATGTTGAAACCCCCCTCTCCCAACATGTTAAGAACATACAGAAGCACACAGCACAAAACCATTATTTAAGCATTCAAACCTGCTCCTTCCACAGTCCAAACTGAGCCCAACTTGTCACAGGTTTCACATTGCCCACTCTGTTATCGATGCAATGTTCCGCACAGAGACTACCTGGACCCCATAGGCAATCTGATGCAGGTGCATCATTGAAACCTGGCCTCCTTGATTCCGCAGGATACATTCCCTTCCAATCCCCCACTCCCTGGATCCAACAGTGTAGAAATGATTGTGTCCTGTGCTACAGCTGAATATACTACCAGGTACTTAAACATCTGCCACCTCTTTCTCTGCCAGTTCTGCTCTATCTGTGTGGGGTGCATTAGCTGCTACAAACAGCACATTCACTTGCGGTGAAATTATTTTATCAGATTGTCCTTCCACGCTGCTCAGCTTTTAGAACGAGGAGCAGAAGGTATGCTACAGTAATGGATCAGCTAGATTCTGTCAAATTGTGGGTCTTAAAAACAGCTTCTCTGTCCACTGTCAGGATGAACCACAGCTTCTCTGTAGAAATTTTGTAATGAAAGCAGTAAGTTCCACTGGAGCAGCAAAGCAAGACATTTTAATTTGTGCTCTGCGAGATAATCCTTGCATTTGATGTGGCGCATATGTAACATCAAAATGCATCCACAGCAAATTACTATCAAGTGTAGTGACTGTTTATTTGTAGGGAAATATGACAATCGATTTGCTCATGCTAGGTTCCACAAACCATCATCAATAATCCTTACATTTGGTACGGCGCCCCTTACATAGTAATCCTTGCACTTTGATATAGCACTTTTTGCGTCTTCTTGACCTCTCAAAGCGCTTCACAGAATATACTGTAAAGTGAATTGACTATATTCGCCCACAAATATACAGTCAATTCACTTTATAGTATATTCTGTGAAGCGCTTTGAGACGTCTAGACGTGAAAAGCTCTATATCAAAGTGCAAGGATTATTATTAGTAGTAGTAGTACATGTTAGATGGACTGGCCAGTTTATCTGGGGGGGAGATTGTTGACCAGGACAGCAGGAGAAACTCCCTTCTGTTTTTTGCATAGTGCCAATAGGATCTTTGACATCTGCTTGAAAAGGCAGACGGGACCTCCAGCGGCAGAGTGCACCCCAGGTTATACACTTGAATGTCAGCCTGGACTGTGAATTCAAAGTCCCCAACATGGGGATCCAACCACCGTGTGTTTGTACAGTTCAGGAGATGAAAAGATTTTGAGACTAAAAGCAGACAGCAGCTTTCCAGGGTAAAACC
Source organism: Hydrolagus colliei (assembly GCA_035084275.1). Classification (NCBI taxonomy): domain Eukaryota; kingdom Metazoa; phylum Chordata; class Chondrichthyes; order Chimaeriformes; family Chimaeridae; genus Hydrolagus; species Hydrolagus colliei. The sequence continues at coordinate 6,525,461 of CM068757.1, read as the reverse complement.
TGGGTGATGTTTCACAATCCTAATCCCCCCACCCCCATTCCTCCAGTTATTGTATTACGTACAGTATTGAGAGTCAGTGTTAAAGGTTGGTATTTTCATGCAGTCCATTGAAACAATCCATTGCTAAATTGAAGTACTGCAGCAGCAATCCTATTCCACTGTCCTCATTACATACTCTAATGTGTTTACAGCTACTCCAGTTGTTAACACAACAATGAAATTACATTTATAGAGTTAATGTTTTTTGCTGCCGTTTTCCAATGAACAAAAATGATGAGCTCTTAAAGGAATGACACCCCGTTTCAGAAAGCAAATTTTTACTATTCAAATTAGTCTTCTTTTCACCCTTGGTCTAGCAGTAATTAAATGTATTTGCTTTTATCAAGGCTGAAAGGGTTTGTTGGGAAGCTGGTCCCTGCCAGTCTGTGCATCGTTTTGAAAGAGAAATATAACTCCCTCTTTGGCTTGGTGGGGGCAATGTGCCACACATCACAGCATTAAGCCAGGTAGGCTGGGAAGGTCACAGTTTGCTGATCTCAGCTGGTTAGTGTTAGTTGATTTCTGGATCTGTAAACTAGGGAGGCATAAATTATGGGATTGCTGGATATCCTCCATGATTTCACATTATTAATGTGGGAATGTTGGGTCGGTATTGAACTACAGAGGGCATCAGAGCCAAGCAAGATTGTGTCTCCACTCACCATCAACACAAGCACACCTTCCAGCAGTGATCGGAAGATAGTGAACCAGCGCAGCAATTCTGATGTATTCCCTCTCCCCACCCTCATCGTTAACTCGGGAGATCTGAGGCCAATTGTAGTATGCCAATTAGAGCCCTGTCTGGGATCAGCACAATCAAATCTGCATTAAGGAACTTCTACTGTACAGCTTTCGGATATATTCAGAACATCAACAGGGTTTACCCGATCCAACCAAAGACTCCACGGGCTGAAGTTTGCTCTTGATGGTTTCATGCTGTTTAATTTGCCTACTGCTCCCAACAAAGAAACCTGAAATAATTATCAGGCCTGCGAACTGTGTTTTAAGGCCTTGTCAGCAAACATCTCAAGTTAGAAGTGTTTTTTAAATGTCCAAGTGCACCAAAGTAGGAGTTTTTACTATGTACAGTAAATATATATATATATTGTGTGAATCAATTCTGAACAACTCTGCAGTTGTAAAATACATTGTAAACTTCAGGAGCCTCAGACACAGAACCTTTCCGTTTCTTGTGCAAAAAATTTCCCATTGTAAACTGTAACAAGAACTTCCAGATGGAAAGGCATTTTTATTGTTCAAATGCTGTAGATTGATTAACATTTGTCATAACTTTATTGCCGCTGTACTTTCTGGAAGTCGCTCTCCCCCATTCGCATTGTTCTTCGAACGCTTGCACTGAAGAAAAAAAAGGAAGAAAAGAAAACAACTTAGCAATCAATTAACTTTTTAATACGAATGGGTTCAGTTGCTTTCTGTATTGTGAAAACTTTGAGGCGGTGATCAGTTAGCTGATCAACTCATGCAAGCAGCCATTGTTTGTTTGCAAAACGCACTCCTCATCAACGAAGTGATGAATTGCAATGTGTAATTATAGCCCATCGATAAGATGATACTATTTCTGCCATTCTCCAAACAATATTTCATTTTTAGCCCCACCAACTGCACAATGGAGGATGTGCATTGTAACTTGAATCACGTTAGATTGAAGTCAGTTGGAATTTCAGACTCCCACTGAGAGAAATCCAGTCCCGTGTTTTTATATAATACAAAGAATCTCGCTATGTTATGAGGAGGTCAAGGGTAAACCTGCAGCGAACCTTTGGTAAGTATTATTGCTGTTTGATGGCAAGAAGGGGCCTGTTTCAATTGATGTGATTCAATTAATGTGATCTGACCCTGTAGAAAATCCGACGGTTGGGCTTGCCTCGACCCAGGGAGCATTTGATTTGGTGAAATGAAGTGAGTCGAGACTGAGATTGGAATCAGAATGTCGGCTAACTTCATTCTTGGGCCATGTTCCAGCCAGGAAATGAACGAGAGAATTAAACAGTTTAACAACAGCTTAAACAAGAAATCACCTCTTCATTAACAATCTGACCCCAAAAGGTGGCTATTTGTGGTATCATTACTCTGCTCCGCGCTTCAGGCATCCATTGATCAAAATTGTTTTGCATTAATCAATAGTTTAGTCAATTGATTAAGAGTAATAAACAAAGAAAATCCATACGCCTGTAGTCAATTTGCCCATTGGTGAAAGACTCATATCGTTCATGTTTAAGTTTTCCTGAATTTGTTTCATTTTTTGGTATGCACGCTTTGAGGTTAAAAACAATATGAAACAATTGGAAGAGTATTTCTAATACTTGAGCCACATAACAACAACAAATTACAGTTTGTGCAATGCTTTTCACGTTGTCGCAAGACGTTGGACAGTCAAGGTGGATAGAATCCCGGAAAGCTGTAGCAGATTTGCTTTGGTTAACCAGAGTGCAGCTAGCCTTATCCATTCCTCAGGTCTTGCATGAAATGACATATCTTACCACAGTGTGTTAAAGAGTTATTATACACGATCAAATCAAATATAATACGACTCGCAAACCCATGTCCTAACAGCTCCAACTAACTGCGCTGAGCATGATGTGAAAATTAAAAACTCATAACCAAGGTAATGGATCGTTTTGTTGCATTTGAAAAAAAGCAACAAGCTAACGTGGACTTTGATCGAGTAATTCTCCTTAGCTAATAACTTTAACTGCTCTAAGAGACTGTAAACGTTCGGCAGAAATAGTGGAAGCAATACATGTTTAACATATCTATTTTCCGCACAGGTATTGTCAACAAGCAAGTATCCTGCGGTGTCTCTCAGCAAGGAACTGTCGTATCCGCTATTCATTTCAACTTTATTTTATTTCAATTGTTCTTCAGTTACAACACTTTTAATTAATAAGGTCATTTCCCTCAAATTTATTTTACCTACTGAACAGGCACCACTGGAAACCTTTTCAGAGTGAATTGATTTTATTGATTGCAGAATGTTATGCATCGGTGGGGGGTGGTGGAGGGAAAGAAGTTAAAAAAAAAGGGCCTAAATATTCTCTTGTTGCTCTGCAAGATCTTGTTTGCAGCCTTTCACTCCACTGTACTCACAAGATGCCTTTAATCTTATCACGATTGGTTCGGATCAGGAAAGCCCTTCAGCCCACCTGATCTCATCCTTCCATCCACCTCGCCACCATTCCCTGGAGGTACATCTATCGTGGGCACATTGGGGAATGCCGGGGGCTGGTTCGTGCAGCTTGCAACAATGAGTAATGACTGTTTGTTTTTGAAATTCGGGGCCTTTTTTGACCATGTGTCTTTAAAGCGAAAATAAGGAGCCATTTGCCTTTGTCAGGGGAAGTAAGCAAGAGTGAGGGGAAAATTTAGTGCGTGGGCGTGCAATCACAAAAAAATCTGTGACCTTGAAATTGTTAGTGACATTTTTAAGCTATTGAAAGTCATTTAACTGCAAAACACTCGGGCTTCTCAATGAAAATCTGTTGTGCAATATATTCTCAGACTATTTAAAACCCTCATATTCCCAGGCTATGATTTGTGTCCTTGACGTTCAGAAGTCAGTCTTTACACGAGTGTCTTGCAATATATTATTTGCATATCTCCAGTGTTGCTTACACCCCACATAATTAAAACCAATTACTCTGAATTCTGTTCGACAAGAATCCATTCCTGCAAACCAGATCGTTCAGTAGACAATGTGTCCTCCGTACATCTTCTACATTCACATAATCAAATCTACAACTTCCAAGTTATTTAATTAGGTTGGAATCGAATTGCGGTTTGCATGCAAATATGTAATGCGGCCGGATGTCTGTATCTGCTTCACTCTTTTCATAAGCAGAAATGCAGCTATCGATAACAGTAATAATCCTTGTGCCTTATCGCGTCTTTGAGATGTCTCAAAGCTATACCGTTTTAATACATTGAATTAGCATTTTGTGCACCTGTTTGAAGACCCATGTCCTAAATTTAACGACTGGAAAGAATTTCCAAAGCTGCCGATAATCTTATCACAGTCGTGCACAGCTCCTCTGATTCTGGCTTTTTCTCCTGCATCCGCGCTGGCTTGGTGAGTTTGGTTTCCTGATTAGGGAATGTGTGACTTTGATGGGCTGAGCTATATAGGTGTCTGTGATCTTTCTGATGGCTTGCTCCTGGGCAGAGTAAATACCACCAAGTCTGCTGAAACAATGGTTGGGCGGCTCCTCGCAGCTCTCTGTCTCCAGTGGGCTTTAAGGATTGCGTCAATCTGTTGACAAAGAAAAGGGTGCTTTTCCCCCAGGGTCTTGTCCAACAATCCTCCAGGTGAATTGGTCATTTAGTCACCTCTTAGCTGTTCATGGGACTTTACATAAAATGCTTGCATTACAGTAAAGTGTTTTTGAGCTGTTTTGAAGCCCTAATAATAATTAGAATCCTTGCATTTGATACAGCGCCTTATCACGTCTCAAAGCGTTTCACCAAATATACTGTGAAGTGTATCTAGACAACATATCTATACAAATACAATGTTTTTCTCTGTGTCGTACTCCCTCTCCCTCGCGAGCCAGTGAGGTTGTGTATTTTCGCCTGGCAGTTTTGTGCAGTACTGGATTCCGTCCACCGAAAGGGATTCCCTGGCCACGTGCCGACCCCAGAGAGAGAGTGGGGGAGAGAGAGAGAGAGAAGCCAGTGAGTCGTGCAGAGGGTCCAACAGCTGGTTACGAGGGGTGTTGGCAATGGCCCCACGAGTAGTTTGGTTGCTCTGAGTTTGGTGCTGCCGGCGGGGAAGCAATGGCGTACAAAGCGAGAGGAAATGAACGCGAATAGATATACTGCTTGTCACTTGAATAAAGTTACTCCGGTATCATTTCAGACTGGCTGTGGCTGTGCAGGAGGGAGTGGTCAGTGCCGCTGTTCATCAATCCTCTTGTCATTGTTCATGTGTTTAATATCAGGCATCTGTCATGGTCTGGGTGGGAGGAGGGAGATTTTCTCCAGGAATTGTGACTGCTGTTGAAGGTGGTTCTGTCTAATGAAGGGTAGAGAAATCAAGCAATAAATAGCAGCTAGGCCAGAAAGGATGAGAGCATCACAGTAATTATAGTTGCCAGTTCGCCTTGGAGACAGGGCATTGTTTTTGTCAAATACATTTTGATGTGCGTACCTATTTTTAAAAAAAGAAATTGAAGGGGAATTTGTAAGAAATTATCTAATTACAACCTGTCAGTAAAAATTCTCCTCAATGTGGAAATTTTAACATATTTAGTGACAAGGAGGGAGGGAAAGGACACGCTGAAGATGATTAATTTAAAATCTTCTGGTCACTGATTACTCTATGGTTGACTGTATGGCAAGCTATGTGGTTTTAGCTGAATAGACTCCAGCAGTACTCAACTCTGGGGTCCCCAAGCCTTGGCTGTTGCCGACCTGCACCTAATAAATTCCGGAATTAGGTAAGCAGAAGGAGAGTGCGTATCCCATTCCAACAATCCATCTGTGGAATCTCCATGTGTCAGTGGGATGCTTGGGCCAATATTTGGTTTGGATAACTCTTAGTCACAGTGATGGGTTTCCGCATGTCTCAGACATGCCCAAACACTGGGGTGGAGAGAGTTTATCATCCGTGGTCCATTTTACTCAGCTCCCTTACATTCCACGCAGGGGCCCGTCCTATGCTTTTGTTACAACTTGTTAAATCAGGACGGTCCCACGGACTCTTCTGCCGCTATCGTGTTGCATTAACTGCACATTTGCTGCAAAATCAGATCAGTGCGCCACATTTCTAAGGCAACTAAGGTACCCGGTGCATGGAGGAGGCAGTGGCTGGCAGGCACAGTTTGTAGGGGATCACATTTCAATGCATGGAATCAGCTTGTGCTGATTAATGAGTAAATTTCCCCATGTTTAGACGTGTTATGATCCCAGGACTCATATTGAAATTCTGGTGCTCCACATCAATCTCTCGTGTTACAGTGAAGTCAGCTCATTACTTCACCTTGGGTCGGCCTCAGTGCAGGACGAGAGGGGTCTGTTTAGCAGTTCTCTCGTGGGGTTTTCACAGCCACAAACCTGGCAAGAAACTCCAGTGTTCCACGAGGGGTAAGAGGTAGCAGGGGGCTTAATCCAATCATAAAGAGAGCATTTGCAGTCTTCAGTAAACCATTGGCAGTCAGCACCTCTCAGGCAGTTCCTGCTTTGTGCAGCTTCATCTTATTGTTCAATGAACTGAGTGATGGTTTGGGTGGTGCTGTAGTAGATGCCACCAACATGCTCCGCTACAGTGAATGATGACGGGACAGCTTGGTGCTGTGTTTGGATTACGTGAAGCAGCAGCTGACGAAGGACAGAATTAATCCTGGATCTGATAGGCTGTTCTGGTGGGGAAAGCAGATTAGTCCAAATCCCGATTAGATTGAGTATTAAATTCTCTGTGCTGAAGTGTCAGCTGAAATCTCATCTGCCCCTGCGAGAGGATTCAAAATTAGAAAGGGACAAAATGGTAAATATATCCATAATTCAATATTATTTCACTTTTATTTAAAAGGTTATCATTTTTTTCAAAAGATCATATTGAAATGTCAGTGCTTTGTCTGATTTGGCGCTGCTGATTAACAAAAAAAGCAGTCGTGAGAACAATGCAAAAGGGGAAGAGTGGGGGAAAAGAGAAGGGTCGGATGTGCTTGAAAAACTAAATCCAGCCTGGGAATCTGATAACATTCATAAACTAATCGAACTTTACTGTGACCGTTTAGAAGGATGTCGCCTAAATCCATTCATGTGTCACCGATGTGTGACATATTCTTTGCTGACAGCAAGAAAGTTTACTAAATAAAAGCCTTTGGAATTTTTTTTATTAAAAAAAAGAAATATCGCGGTCGCCACATTTCAGGAATCCCCACAGCAATTTTCTGTTGTTGGGTTAGCCGACATGTCAACGTATTAAAAATTGCTGAAGCTTGACTGGACTGGAGTGTGTGTTGTTTTTTCAAAGGTCTTTGGAGACGTATGGAAACACAAACGCTACATGCAGACTTTTGCAGGATGCCACGTTTCTCGGCAACATCACAAGTGTGCCATGGTTGAAATAGGCCCTTGGTAATCAATACAGTGAAAAAATACAGCCCTATTTAAGAGTATTTTTAGACGTAATAAACAAAAAGCAACCTTCTGTTGGCTTTGAATAGCTTTGAATAGCGAAACCTCCACCCAATAGCTCCTGACATCACCAAATCCATTCATGTCACACAAAGTGTGACTTTCATGTATGTTTAACAGTGCCGCTCTTGAATATGGCTTCAAGCCCTAGAGTTTATTTTATATGACATTAATCAAACTCTTGAAATTCCAGCACCCTTTTATTTCAGTAATTTTCACAAATGTTCTGGAGGAAACCATTCCAGTGCAACAAGTCTTTTTGTAGGTGAATTGTTACCCATCACAGTGATTACTTTGCCATTAGAACTACAGCCAGCACTTTTCCATCATGATATTCATTTAACACATTGATTTGTTAGACAGTTTCATCACAATGTGCACGCCAGGCTGGCAATAATGCAAGGGCAAGTTACCGCAATTCCTCATTTTGATACGTTCCAAGGCTGAGTGACAAGAGGTACTATTACTGTAAAATGTTGGCTATGGAGAGCTCTATTTGCAGGCTAAGGAGCAGCGCTGTCTTTATTAAAAAGCATTTGGCAAACCTTAATTCTGTGTTTGCCAAGCGCTGCAATACGACGGGATAAATCACGCTGAAGATGCCAATAGATTTTAGAGGCGTGACTGCACCCGTGGTATAATTGTGATACGTGGGTCTTTCCTCTGTGCTCTCTCTTACTAGCACAAAATCGAGGAACCCTACAACCGAGAGCAAGGTCTGTCCTTCGGAACAGATGTGAAACCGTGGTCTTGTCTGCCTGTTCAGCTGGGCTTTAGAGATCCCACCATTCGAAAAGAGATGGGAGTTTCTCCCAACAATCACTCACTCCATGGCTGTTTCTGGGGCGTTGCTGTGTGTAATTAGCTGTGGTATTTCTTCCACAAAATTCACAGTCAGTCCCCTTCACAGTAATTCCCGTGAATCGCTTTGAGTCATCTCGATAGCGTGATAAGGAGCTATATCAAATGCAATTATTAAGGTAGTAATTTGAGCACACAGATTGATAATCATGCTACTAATGTCCAATTGTTTGTTACTTGCTTTTTTGTTCCGTAAATACCTATGAACCAGGTACAAAAATCCTTTGGGATTTATTGAAAACGATCACGTTAAACTTTTATCTGAATTTGCAGAAAACTGCTGATAATCTCCAGAGAGATGACCAAGTGTACAGTACTCGATTCACAGAGGGGACGCAGAGTAAAAGATATTATGGTTTGAATATCTTCCTTTAAGAATTTTTTTTCATTTTTACAGCACCTTATCACATTTAAACATCTCGAAATGCTTCACATGTAATGATTATCAAGTGCAGTGACTGCTTTTGGAAGCAACCGTGATTGTTATTTGCTCCAGCAAAGTTTCACAATCAGCCTTGAGACACATGACTAAATTATCAGGCAAATATAAGGTGAACATGTTGCAAATATCGTGAACAAACACAATAGAAATGAAACCAAAATGCTCCAATTTAAAATATATCTGATGTCTAGTATCTATGCTGTTTCGAATTTCGGACGCACTATCCGGCATGAAGGGCGTTATATGAATGCAAAGTTGTTGTTAATTGTACTTTTCTGAACTCAAGACACCAATTCTAAGCAGTGTATGTATTTACCCCAAAGTGCAACAAATAAACATAGTCATGTTAATGGATTATGGGTTTTGTGCCCAGTTCTAATTTTGCACCAATAAATTGAATCACATGCTTGTAATTTGTTGCTGCAAATGAAGGAGTTCCATCACTTGCTGTGTGGTGATTAGAACTCGGCTGCTGGCTTCCACTGAGCAGGAATTCCAATTAATTGCAATGTTCACCATATGCCTCTCGTTTGACCAAGTCAATCCTTTTTCAGAACATTACATGCACTGAGTACCATTCAACCAATGTATGCAATTTCAATTTGAGGATCAAGATGTTTACATGCAAGCCAATTGCCGGATGGTGAACACTATTTACATTTCCTACATTTCCTAAAGACTTCAACAACAACACTCCTGGAGGATCAACAATCCTCCAGAACAATTGCTCATTCACGCCCACCATGTTGCCTACAAAACAGTGATTTCACTTGCTGATAATTGCTTGTGAAGTTCAGGTTCAATGTCTTGAACTTTTTAAGAGAAGGACGTCCCTTAGTTTATGGCTTGTGTTTCGTAAAACACGTCCATGTTCAAACACTTTTACTGATCAAAAGGCTTTTGCTTGTTTGTGGCAGCTAAACCTTGGGATATGGCACATTCTTTCAAGTTTAAGTTCTGTTTCTAACTATTTGTTTCACTTACCCTTTGATTTTGCTTGTTTAGCTGATACCTGTCTTCAATCCTTAGGCTATGTGGTTGGGTTTGTATTGACTCATGCTATTCTGGAAGCTAGTTCCGATCAGCACACATCTGTAACAATAATAATAATTCTTGCATTTGATATAGGGCTTTTCATGTCTTCTAGATGTCTTAAAGCGCTTCACAGAATGTACTGTAAAGTGAATTGACTGTATATTTGTGGGCGAGACGTGGCAGCCAATTGCACACAGCAGCATCCCACATACAGACGTGGATTGAAATGACCAATTTTATTATTGTGTTGCTTTTTTGAAGGGATTATCATTAGACGTGTGAACTAAGGAAACTTGCCCAAGGTTTCGCCCTGACTTGCCTGGATTCGAATACAGGTCTCACGCTTGTAAAGCGAGTGCTCTTAACCACTGAGCTTCAGGACTGCAGCTCCCAGTATTTATGATCCAGAGTGTAGAAACGTGTCTCTGCTTTGTGGCCAGCAAAAGCGTACCAGTAATTGAATTCATAGTTTTGAAAGTTTTGTCTCTGCAGAAAGTAACCATCATTTCACAGCTTACCAGTTGCAATCACATTTTAGTAGCAGGATAGAGTTAGACTGTCAGCAGGAATATAGCTATTTGGCAGCTATTATCTTTAACATTATTCTGCTTTCAGATGAATAAAAGTGATCCACTGCTGAGACCAGCATCACGCTTAGGGTGTCCTATTCCTATTCTTTCACTGTATCTTGATAATGAGATTGAAACCCATCCAATGTGCACATTTTCAAAAAGGATCATTGAGAGGGAGGGTAAGAAGGGCCTGTTTGTGGACATGTCTTTGACCAGCCTTGCACTCAATCAAGATAATACCGCGCCACTGCATGTTTATACATTTGGTTTAGAGAGACAGGTAGGAAAACAAACCCACTAAATGAAACAGCATGTACCCAATATACAGTAATAACACCTAATGCAGGTGAAACTATAATGTGGTTGTCAAAGGTAAACAGATACATTCTGACAGCCAAAAACAACACATCTTCATGCATCATTGATATAGGAGTGTGTAAAATCATACTGGGGAAGTAGTTCTTTTCGTACAGCAGCTGATTTAGTGGCAGATTACACTGCACCAACAAAGGTCAGCAAAAGTGAGCATTGTGTCTTTTCACTGAGATTAGGTAAACCACCACACCAGAAATGCACATCTGTAACACATCTCTTATTGCTTCAGAAGTTAATCAATTGTACAATATCAATGTTGATGTATTTGCAGAGCTGATTGGTGCATGCTGGATGTGTAAGTGTGTGTGTGTGTGTGTGGGGGGGGGGGGCGTGGAGGGGCAGAATGGTCCATTGCAGACTCAGTGGTTGTGTGGATGGTGTGTGAAGGTGAGTTCAGTGTGTTGAGTTGCACAGCTCCTCTGGTATTTCACAGCACTCGGTACCTTTTTAGTAGCGCACATCATTATCAAGCTGATTTCAGAACAGAATCCCCTCCGGAGCATTGCGAGGGTTCGCTGATGGGCCTTGACATCAGAGATTAAAGAGAGGAAGGCAGTCATGGTGATGCGACAAATCTCCATGGCAGCAGCAGTAATAATTGTAGCCTGAAGCGAAAAGCACCAAATGGGTGGACGAACCCAGCTCCTAAAGCACTATTGCTGTCTCACTGACTATTAATTTGTTAGGATTTTCCAAACTTCGGTTTGTGTAAAAGCACCAGAGGTACCTCATTTCTGAACGCAAGATTGCACCCCTAAAAAAAAAAACATTTTGTTTTGCCAGGATGCAGTTTAACCATTTTTGAACAGCACATGCATGGAGGCAGACAGTGCATTTGGCAACACGCAAAAGCATCTCATTCCTGGATAATAACCTGCATATTATAAAGGAAGAAATACATGTACTCAACAGCTCCTGTATTTTTCCCGGTTGCTGCGTTTCAAGAAAGGGGTTTGACAGTTGTTTCACGTGAATTTGTAAAATTGTACAGAGCTTAAAATGATGCGGTTTAGACTTGAGCATATTTCCGTACTTCTGAACAATTCTCTGGGGGTATCTTATTTTCAATTCACGACACTCACAGGACAATAAGGACCTCCATTCTCTTTCACTCCCCCGTTCAATAGAACAAGGACACCTGCGTAGGTATGTTTATTAATGGTTCATCATGTTTTTACAAAAGATTAAATCACAATACAAAGCTACAGGCTGAGGCAGTGGAACACACAGAAACAGGGCTTTGTCCCAGACTATTCATTTAAAAAAAAACAGACAGTGCCATTTTCCATATCTATGCATTTCTTTGTGTTAAAAATAGATTTGAAACCTTGATAATTGTCATTTTGGAGGTACGAAGAGACTGGGCGTGTTGAAGTATGGTGTCAGCTGCTGGTGTTTTCTCTCGCTTGTTCTTTCCTTATTCTGTCCCTTCTTACCCTGCGATTGTGCATTCAGTATATTGTCTGTTAGCAGTATAATTGATTCATGGTAATGAACCTGTCATGATGCTATAATTGAGGACAGGTCATTTGTATCAAGTGCCCTGTCCTCAGCTCTGACCTGTTGCACTCTCACACATTTGGTGTTGCTTAATTCAATTGTACCTCATTTGTATTTGGAAATTTGGTTGCCAGATTCCATTAATTTTTAATTTGGGCGTGTGAGCTTCATTCAGCACTTTCATTCAGTATAGTAGATACTGGTGAAAAGATTGAGCAGAGTACGAATTGGTAAATTGAGTGGTGTTCTGTCTGTGTGCTTGCTCAGCATAGTAAATCTGTGGTTTGGGGTTAAATACTAATCTGCCCCATGTGGTAATGTGTTTTTATGTCCTTGTAAAAGTACAGTGCAACGTTATCAGACCAATTCATTATCAAAGTAAACTTTTTATATTTTCAAATTTACTTTCCATTGTTTATAGAAACAGGGACACATTAACATTCACCTCCTTAATTCCACTCCTTTGTCTTCTCGCCATTCCATTTTACATTTCTAATTTCCAAGTTTGCATCCTTCTGATCCAAACCATTCGGTTAGCTTGGGGATACTGATTCGATTCCAGAAAATCTCTCCTTCTGGCAGGCTGTGAAAATCCTGTTTGAAATGGAATTTAAGTCAGTGGGAACCAATGATGTTTGGCTCTGTGGAACCGAGAAGCACTCTGTCCCCTTAAACTGACTTTGCTTACCTTGAAATATGCAAAATAAAATGAATGATTGCATTTGTGAAGTGGTATCCTATCACCTGGCAATGTAAAATGTAATTGGACACCTAACCAAGAGGATGTGATTGAATACCAATAATAGACTTGTAGTACTGTTTTACATTGGAATTGCAAAGGAGCAATCAGATTGAAGGACTCAACCTACAGTCCCACCCTTCAATCAAGTTGTCCACCCTTTTACTCCCACTTTCCATTAAATTTTAAACCTCTGAGGTTTTGTTGCTGACCTGCATGTTCAACTATAATGTAACCCAAGGCAACTTTAACATTTGAAATGCTTAACAAATGCACAGGGTTAGTGCTAAGAATTATAATGACATTCATCCTTGTATTTGATAGAGCGTATTGTGTTGAAACCATACAGTGTCTGAAGTGTAGTGACTGTATTTGTGGTGAATATGGCAACCAGTGTCATTCTTACCAATGCCAACAAACAGTCATTAATTCCCGGGGACTTTTGGTCAGAATACCTTCTCTTTTCAAAGGCATGCCATGGAATCGTTAACCCAAAGAGGCAGATGGGACATCAGTTTGAAATCTCATTCGGAGGTACCTCACCTCAAACAACAACAACGACTTCGAGTTATATAGCGCCCTCCACGCCAGAGGGCATCTCAGAGCGCTTCAAACAATCCAGTTGCTCTTCCAGCCCTGCTTTGCAGTGTCAGCCATGGCGATGACCTTCAACCATCAATGTGGATGGAACTCAAACCCATAACCTTCTGCTGTAGAGGCAAGAACTGATCCTGGCTGACACCAGAATTGCTACGAAAACCCCTTTTGATGGCCATGAATATAGTAAGGAGTCACTGAATTACCGGGGAGACAGGCACACCTGGGTGGGCTCTGCAAAATTGGCAGTTAAATCAAATAGCAGTTGAAGCACAGCTGCAGTCAATCCAGCAATTAATGTAAGTTCAGTTTTCGTTCAGCTTTACACCTCACTCCATTTGTAGAACATGAAGGGGAAGAAGAGACAAGCAACCAGTTTCCAGCACAGTTTTCATAAATAATCTGACAGGTAAGGAATAAAGTTTAATGTTGAATATGGTTAAAGAAGTCGAGTAGCATAAATAAACGAACTGCAATATTAGCCTCTGGGCTACCAATGTAGTTTATGATAAGCTCCCGGTCAAGTCCTCAACAATGACTGAAACATTCTCTCTTTCCTCACCTCAGTCGTTGTGTAGGATTTGGTATCTTTCTTTGAGCTTGTGACCATGTATGTAGTGTGAGAGTTTGCTTTTGTGATACGCGCAAAACGTGCAACGCAACCCAAAGCATTTGAGAACATGAAGCAACGATTTAAACAAGTCCTTCGCCTTACAAAAGAGTGCTAGCGTTGGGCACTCACTGTATTCTTTCAGCAAAGATAGATTTCTCTCTCAAAAAAATAAAAATGGCAAATCATGTCTACCCTTCTCTTTTCTACGTTTGGGCTGAACCGATGCAAATGTAAAAGTAACAACAACTGTAGCGCCTTCCACGCCAGACGGCGTCTTAGAGTGCTTCACAATAATGGATCCTGAGACCGAGTTGGGGGGGTGGGGTGGGGGGAAGGTGACCAAAAGCGCAGTCGAAAAGATAGGTCTTCAGCCTTGAAAATGGGAAATGGGAAAAGAGAGGTCAAGGCGAAGGGAGTTCCAGAGCCTCGGGGCGTAATGGCTCAAGGCATGGCTGCTGATGGTGGAACAGAGGATTCGGGGGACAAGGAGGAGACCAGACCAGAGCAAAGGCAACGGGTGCTGTTGTGAAGAGAGAGGATGGTCGGAGAGGTAGGGGTGGCAGAGGAAAGGAGGGATTTGAAAACGATTGAGGCTCTTGAAATCGATCCGCTCTGAGACAGGGTGCCGGTGAAGTCTGGCAAGGACTGGGGTAATCGGGGAGCAAAGTTTGGTACGGGTGAGAATGCGGACGGCAGAATTTTGGATAACTTGGATTGTGTGAACGGTGGCGGAGAGGAGAATGTCAGAGTTTCTGTGGAGCAATGTATGAAAACGTGTGACCGACTCCGATTGTGTTGCCTGCAACGTGACGGGATGATGACACGGGCTTTTAAACTGAGTGGAGATCACATCATTACGATCAAGAGTGAGGCTTTCATGCAGTCGCTGCTGGTTATAATCAGGCTTCTTTCATAGCTGTTGAGCTGCTGGCGGCTGTCTTGGTTCTCTGCCTAGCGGATTCCTTTTTACTTCAACAGAGAACCTCAATCTACTGGGACTGCTAGAAAATTACTTACTTGCTACAGGACGTGAACTCAATCAAGTTGTGTAATGATTTCAAATAAATGTTTATTTATATGATCTGTACACAGCTCAGTGGTGTTAAAACGGAAAGAAAATCTTAACCTGGGACCGAATTTCACTTTATTTCCCTAAAGTCAATTCGATCTATTATGTCAGCCCATTGTTGAAAGAGTGTAGCTGGTTTGTGAGTGGACAGATATTAATGAAATACAGCATTGTATATCTGATTTGATACACTGAATTCAGCATGCTCAAGGCCTCAGAGGTACACTCTGTGTACTGAGCAAAACGTTCCTTCAGCCTTTACTCCTCGTCTGCAAACGGAGACCAAATGGTGTTTAATCATTTTGTTTGATTCCAAACATTTGACTTGAGCGATTTGGAACTATTGATTATTGAAACGTATCTACATTTATCCCCATTTGAAAATGTAGTTTTCCTCCCCCTTCTCCTTGGTTCATTCACGTTCTTCCTTAAATCATCTGTCTGGGTAAACCATGGATAAATAACCTGCCTTCTCATAGAGCAGGCTGGATTGACTGGATGCCTGATTTCCCTCCTCACCAAAGGCATCAGGACCCCAGTGGACTACTCTTCCTTACAGCACATATGAGCAGACATGGGATGGAGCCCGTACAAATCCCACCATGGTGCATTACTGGATACATTTCTATTAGCTGTCTTGTGGCAGTTACAAAGATGCCCACAAGGCTATTCAAAACCTGTGACTCTTTAGCACAGCTGGTTTGGAGTTTCCAAATCTCTTGCCTGTACCTTGCGGGAGGGCAGAGCAGTAGGTAGCGTAGAATCTAATGCTTGTGTTCTTGGCTGGATAATTGGAGATTCAATGCTGGGCCCTTCAATCGCTCTCCACTCTGGCCTTAAATAATGATTCTCTCCATTTGGGAATTTCTATCTGAGGGCAGGACACTGCTGTCTCAGCTACTTTGCCTCTCTGTGAGAATTCCCTTTCTCTCGCAGAGTTTCATTGCTGATGGTTATCAAAGCCCATAGTGTATTCTGAAAGAAACAGTCCAATGTCAGATTAGTCCTGTGGATAATATAAGAAACAAAAATTGGGATTACGAAATACTAGTTTTTAAAAAAAAATTGCCTGCCGTTGTGTTTCACCAAGTAACCCCCGATGTCGTTTTGCTAGGAATTCTGCTTTTTAATGGTTATATCAGCCAGAGCTATAACCTGTCACTTACTGCAGCTGTTTGTCTTCTAAATGAGGCTTTGCGCACCTGCGGCTCCTTTCATTATTTGCGCCGTATAAGTCTGCAAACTGCCCTCCATTACTTCTGCTGTGCGTTTCTGAATCTTCTGCCTCCAACCTTGTGCTTTACACACACACACAGAGCCGACTATATAAAGAGCGCCCGAAGTATGTTCCCGAAGGTGGTGATTACACACCAGTTTCATTGAATTGGAAATAATCCAGCATTTCCAACAGTAGACGTTTGAATGTGCAGTCTAAATGGTCACTTGAACGGACCTAATTTAATTTGGTGAGTTTACCAATTACTTGTCAGTGCTCAGTGGTGGAGTGCTTTGCCTTGCTGTGGTTCAGTTGGGTTGGCTGGTGGCAAATCTAACTCGACCCACCAGCAACCAACTCTACAAAACAAATTGTCTCAACCTTCCGACTGTATTCTCCCCTTCCCATAATATGTCCTTCCAAGTAGCCGTAAAGAGCCACATTCACATGAGACGTTCTGCATATCTCAAGCTTAATTTATGTTTTCTTTTCCAATACGCACTCACGGAAACTATGCTTTTTTATTTCACACAAGTTCGCATGATGCCAGTGAATGTCAGTACCACTTGCCACCATTAAAGAATGAAAGAACTTGCATTGTTATCATGCCTTGTGATGTTTGAACCCCTCCAAGCGCTTTACAGTAATTACTGTAGCTGTAGTTACTTTTTGTAGGCAGCCATGTAAAACATGCTGTATTATAGACCTTTAAGTCATATGATACTGTTAGAATAAGATTGATGCTGCCATAAATTATTCTGGGGGGAGGGGTTGAAATTGCAGAAAATGCACTGAACTGTCCCATCCCGTAACCTGTCTAACCGCTCTGCTGAGAGTTAGTGTGAGATGGAGAAAGGTGAAGGGGTTATGGATGGTGGTGTAACTTTGAAAAGGGCTTGCCTGCTACGTTTCGTTTCTGGCCCTGTCTTATTGCCTTATAAAAAGTCACTGTGTCATTTCTTATAATAAGTGCTATAAAGTGAGCCTTGCATCCGCATTCTTGATTTATTTATGTATTTAAGCTCGTATTAATAGGGCAGGAGTGCACATGCTTCCTTTGCAAGGTGGTTGCTAGACGAGCCATAAACTGTCTCTATTTTATAGACCCGTGTAGCATTTCCTTTCCCTGCAGCATTGAGGCTGTATTTCTTTATCTAACTGTACTGAATTGTGTCAGACTGGAGACATTTGTCATCTGTCCTCTGGCTTCATTTATCAGTAGCTCCGACATCCCAGCATCTCGCCGCTCCCTGTTTATTTCCAGTCCAGGTCCATTATAGCCATTCCCAAACCCATTAAAGCCAAATTACATTTCGTACTTTCATCCATGACCTATTGCTTTGCGCATTAGCAATATTATATTCAAAGCTAATGGAAGTGACTTTTTAAAAGGTGTTCTTTCGAGTAGTTAATCAAGAAATGTGTTTAGATGTGGATATATCCAAATTACTTGATGCATTGTGTGTGTATATATAAGTAATGAAGGGAATATTCACCACCATAAGGATGTCTTTTTAGGATGGTTTTATTTCACCGAGTTGCTTAAAACGCAGCCCCGTATTACCTTATTTAATATAAGAACTATACTCTCTCTCTCTTCATTGATATCCCAAGCAGTGAATGCTGTCAATTTGAATCGCTGACTCATGATACCTTGGCACGAAGCTGGTCATTAGGTTCAGTGCAGCAACTTTCAGCCACTGATAGCTCTCCGGGCCTATTTGCAGGCACTAGTTCTCATTAGAACTACTCACTTTTTTGGGGGGAAAAAGTCCACTTGCACGTTCCATTAATTGTAGGTTATGGAAATGAGTCCTAATACAGCATAAAGTGAGACAACTGATTCCTTGGCAAGCTTTGGGGAAAGCAAAAGTAATAGCCTCTAATATTCATAGTTATTGACTATTTGGAAACTGAGTAAGAGACCGGAATTGAACCTGTTTGAATCTCAGTGAGGCTTACTTTTATTTTACGTCATGTACATTGTAGGACAGGTAATTGCTGCAACAACAGCAACCTGCATTTAAATAGTTCCTCTCATGCAGGATTGCGCCCCAGAGCGCTTGACAGTGGCGAAGCACGACGCCAAGCCAGGGGTGGGGGAGGTGAGTGATCATCAGCACAACCCGAGAGAAAGGTCTTCAGGCACGAATTGCATGTAAGGACTCACCTTAGCAAGTGGGGGTGGTGTCCCAGTTCCTTTGTAAATAGGAAACACTTCCACTCATTGTGTTTGATCAAACTATAATTCACGTGTTGCACAGGGATTAGACCCGACTGCTGGAGAAAGAAGAACAGTGAAACCAAGAGTGACAAAAAGCAAACGAAACAACCAATGAGGATAATGTTCTTTTTCAGAAGTTCTATGTTTGTCTCACACTCAGATTATTTTAATAGTTTATAAATTTGTAGGTATTGTTTTGGAATGTTCGTATCTGTACGTTTCACCCGCAAAGTATGCAGTAAATCCTGTAAAGTGTTTTGAGACGTCTCAACGATGCATCAAATGCAAGGATTATTACTATTACCTGCCCTGCCTACTTTCATTCCTAACGGGCAACGATAGATCACAGTGGCCCTGTCTATACCTTTCTGTCTCTGGTTCTGTTGAAGTCAAGGTACCAAATTTATGAACGCATTTCATTATTTTCCTAATTGAATTCAACCTCAATAATGTTACAAATGTTACAAACATAAAACTCAATTCTATGTTTTAAATTGTATTGCAGTTATATGCAACTCACAGGGACACATTTGTGGTACTCACTGAATGGAATGGCATTTAGCCCACGGCAATAAATTTGTCACATGGAGTGCATGGAACCGATTAACTTTCTCTGTACTTCAAGTGTCTGTAAAACAAATGCTTCTGTCTTCTAGTTGCTTTCTAAAAATTAGCATGGTTAGTGACTTCAGGGAAGTTTGTTACATATACTTCAAACATGGGTGATTTGTGTGCAGGGTTGAAGAACCTGGAAAATAACTAGAATTGCAACTTAAATGACAATATGTTAAGTGTTGATTTGTAGAAAATCTATCAGAGAAGAATTCTACCCAGGGCTAGATTTACTCTTTTGATACAGTACAGTATAATTTACATTTATATCGAGCCTTTCATTTCAGGACGATGTTTCAAATGCTTAATGTAGCATTTCGGAGTATCACCAAATTCTGTCTTACTTTTGAAGATACTGTAATTTTCTATTAGGTCCTTTTAATGACATCCTGGAAACCAACTGTACAGTTAAGACCGCATTCAACAATTTGTTAAATTCTGGATGTAAATAAATCTGCTGCATATGGAATTATGACAATTAAAACATTGAGCTTGAAAGAGAAAGATTCACTTGTGATTATGCCAGAAGATGGCACCACAGGGAGCGAAAAGCCAATACCTGAATGGATGTTACTGCACCGGGTATATAGATTTCAGCACTCTGGAGTAACTCATGATAATTGGGAGAGGCGAGGTTCATTAAATGCGTTTTCATTCTCGGGAATTGTAGAATGTCATCCCAGCTTTCCTGTTTTTCATGTCATTTTGTTATTTGCTTTCTTGCTTTGATTGGTGATAGCTCCTTGTGGTTTCTTTCGAAACATTTTAGTCAGAAGTATTTGCATGCGTCAAGTTACATTATTGAACCCATCTGCCCTGCTAATAAAGTAGTGGTGCTGGGAGTGCTGCCCTGAGAATATGATTTATTATTGTCAGAAAGATTCTAATAAAATTGGTCACTTCAATCCACGACTATTTGTGGGACACTGCTGTGTGTAATTGGCTGCTGCGTTTTGCCCACAAATATACAGTCAATTCACTTTACAGGATATTCTGTGAAGCGCTTGGAAACATTTGGAAGTGTGAAAAGCGTATGTCAAATGTTAGGATAAATATTATTAGATTTCTCAATGGAAGTGCTACAGTGTGAACTTTTGTGGTTTCACAGACCAGTGTGAGATAACACCGTGTCTGTCTTGGCCTGAATTTCAACAGAAATACCCATTTAAAAAGCTTTGCTATTGGATGGTCAAGAGGCTTTACATGCCTGTGGACAGTTCATAATCCCAGACTTTGTACAGTATTGTACTTTGTTTTGTCAGTAATTATATGAAGTGGACAGTCTTCAATCAGAATGTTCAGAAACCTCTTTCATCTATTTGAGAGACATACAGTATAACATCAGTTTTCTGTGGCATTACAAAAAGTGTCAAAGAAAGCAATGCCTGGTGGTTACTGCTCTATTCTCTTCAAAGCATGAGATTGCGTGCCTTTTCTGATATAGGTGGTATACAAATATAATTTAATGTTGTTTGCTGTACTGCACTGGCACTTATTCCTGAATGCGAGATGTTCTTAAAATCACGGTTTGAATGGGCACTATTATGTCTTAATAGTTGACATTTTAAAATCGTTTCCATTTGGTTGACTTCACAAATGCGATTATTCTTTTATTTGCTTTGCAGGAGAGCAACGCTGTACATTAACCATTGTTTAGGTGTTAGATACTTTTATGGTGACATTCTAACGGAAGTTTAAATGAGACTGAATAAGAGTTTCCTTATTGCTGGAAAACTGATCATTGCTGATTTGTGTTATTGACAAAACTAGTAAGCAAGGTTGTGCATATGCACAGCCGCACTCGGCTTGAATATGTGAAGAAGTAAATTGGAACCGATTACCAGGCGTTGAAGAGCTACTCATACTGCGATGAGTGCCTGAGCAAACACCAGGTGGGGTACTACCCCTTCATTGCAGCAAAATTTCAGTGTAAGATTCTCTAAATCCAACTTTTTAAAATATAAATATAGGAAGCTGTATTTGTATTTAAGGTATCTTCTGTTTCTGCTGTGCGTTTTTATTCATGATCGATTGGATTCCTTACCATCAGTCTTCACTGCTGTAGATCACACATTTGTTTCCCTTCGTCTTGTTTGTGTTTCAGTCGTGTGATCGGGAGATGGAATAAAGTGTCTTGTCAGACTTTAAAGGGAGAAATCTATTCATGACGCACGGAAGCTGATAAATTTTACACGTCACCTTTGTTACTGGATGGAAACGTTTCTGTCTCGTATAAAATGTGCAGCACACCTCTTTTTGCCAATATAACAAAGCACATAATTAGTTCCATTATGTTCTACAGAGCACATCGTGCTGTGGTTATTGTTTGTCAGCAGTTGATTTAAGCACCTTTGTTTCAAATTTTGTCTCGGATCGAGTTGCCGTTCCATCATGTTCAGTTGCTGACACGCGGTACTCTTTAGGTATGGTTTTCCCAGCCAGACACAATAATAAAAGTTCACTATAACAAGGCCACTAGGGAGGGAGGGGGAAGAAAACTGCCTTGGGCTAACTCTAAACAAACCTGCAACCTGCGCGCTGCAGTGACAGTGAGTTGTTACCTGCTAAGAGGCGTAGCTTTGGACCAATCTCTGCTTGCTGTGTTATTGCCTTCAGACATTTATTTTATTCATTCAAGTACTTTATAAAGTGTCAAGTGCATAAACAATGTTATAATTTCAGAATTCATTGAGCCCCTCAATGGAAGAATTGCGTATTGTTTTGTTTGCTGCCAGGTTACGAGTAACACTTCACTGAACCAGGCCAAGTGTCGTACCCAGTTCTGAAATGTTTTCGGCTGCAAGTTTCAGACGGTTTTATTCACTCTTTTTAAACTTAATACAGTAGTAAGATTGTATTATTCCCTCCATTTCACCCACAAAATTAGCAGCCAATTCGCCTTACAGTATATTTTGTGAAGCGCTTAAAGACGTTCTCCTGATGTGTAAGCATTAAACATCTGTATTCCATAAGCTTTGTGGTGCAGCAGTAAGATCTAAGAAGGCAAGCTACCCCACATGAAGGGAGCGATATAAATGCATTTGATACAGCGCCTTATCACGTCTTCTGGATGTCTCAAAGCACTTCACAGAATATACTGTAAAGTAAATTGACTGTTTAGTTGAGGGCGAAACATGGCAGCCAATTGCGAACAGCAATGTCCCCACAAACAGTCGTGGATTGAGAAATTACAATTTATTATTGTTTTATTGAAGGATTATTACCAGGTGTGTGTGTGTGTGTGTGTGTGGAGTAAGGAAACTTGTCCAAGATTTCGCCTCTGCCGGGAATCAAACCCAGATCTCTTGATGGTAAGGCAAGCAGTCTAACCACTGAGCTACAGGACTCCTGTAACAGGACAGGTCAGCTCAGCACAAGGTGGGGAATGAGAGTGATAAGCTTGAAAGTGTTAAGTTGTTGTATGTGTATATTTGGTTCATGAATCGGAGGGATCCATGCTTTTGGGTGTTGAGGTGTGTCCGGGCGCAGGGTCAGGGTGGTTCTTTTTCAAGCCGTCAAACCCCAAAAGAGCTCACAATGGTTAGAAACCCACTCACACATGCACAATGGGCACCTTCATTGGTGCAACCAGCTTACTCTGATACAATGCTGGTTATTTTCTCCAATTGTACGAAGCTATTGAATTTTTGATTCCTTTCTTTCAAGGCACTGACCTATGCTGGAGTATTGTTTCATTGATGGCGAATACTGTTTGGCCTCAACCATGTGGACATTCTTTATGGATGTCAACAGCATGTTGGAAAGGGGGTGGGAAATAAACAACTAAACCATAGAAACTAAATTGTATCGATGTGGTCTTCAGTAGATTTCAACCTACTGAAGACCCTACCTATACAGCTGTAATTTACCAGACCAGTATTACTTTCCATGTACTGTACTGTAATTCTAATCAGCATAGGCAAAATAAATGAATGCCCACTCTACTGTTCTTTGAAATAATGTCATTTCAACCGTTTGAACCTTGGCCCTGAGGTTAAATTGAAATTGATGAGCTTCTGAATGACCATCGCAGCTTCAAGTAGGCCAGGTGATCAATAGCTGACTCTTTTGAATGCCATTCAATTGCCAGTTGTGAAACAAAAGGTCGCACTGGATTTGAGACAAATGCGTCAACTCGTATTACTTTTGACATTTCGTTCTGCCATGGGAAACACTGATGCTAACTTTAAATGTTCAACATTTGGTCCAATTAAGGATTCAATAGAGTGTGACAGTTCATCTCATTGTAACCGCCACCATTTCAACAGCCTATATGTGCTACTTCATCTACAGGATTTGATCCAGTCTGTGTTAATGCCTAAGAGCATCAGTACTGGTACTGTTCCATGTGACGCGGGTTTTGTTTGATTTATCTGAAATTACTTATTTGAGAAAGGAAACTCTGAATATATTAGCGCGTCTTTTGTCGTACTTTATTCAGGAAAGCAGGCAGACCCACTGGACCCACAACAGTATGTTGAATATCTCTGTAAACGCTGCTATGTTAAACCCCCCACTAACCTTTTGCTCCCACTGTTCCCTCCCCACCCCTCCTTGCTCATGTACACTGAGGTCAGTTACTAGATGGAATGAGGAAAACATGAGCATGCACATTTCATCTGATAAATTACACTTTGCGCTGAAAGTCTTTGAAGCACCATTGATGGAGTATTTGGAGAGTGAGAGAGAATGCAATAATTCCCTGCTCCTTCCCACCTGGAGAAAAGCTATAACATGTTCTCATTGAATTCTTGTTTATAGAACTATGGCTGTTCATGGTATTTCTGATGTAAATCTTTATTTGACTAGTGCAGTATCGTCTGAGTGTATTTTATGAAGCTCATAATTTACACAGTGCAATAACAAATTGTGTTTATATAGCGCCTTTCAGGCAGGGCAACCTCTCAGAGCGCTTAAATCAGTTCAAACCAATACATTTCAGATTCTGAAGCAGTATACTAAATAGTGTCTTATTTACATGCTTGTAGTATTATTAGCATAGACTTGCTTGCACCTTGCTCATAATCTGTGTTTTCACTCCATATTTATATACATTGTCATTGTGTTAACCACAAGGCTGTCGGAAACCTAACAATTGCACAGTAATGCTTCAGTGCACTTGCAGTAATTTCCCATTACATTTGCAGCAATGTCACAGGATCAGAAAAGGGATGTTTGAACCTTTTAAGTAAATCTGGTCCTACAATTTCCAGCGTGAATCCTCACTCGTGGTATTGTGTGGTGGATTTTAGGTTGAAGCAGTTTGGGTCATTGCTGGACAGCAATTACAGAATTGTGTAACTGTGTAACAACAATAACAACAACAAGCTTCATGAGGCAGTGTCCTAGAGCGCTTAACAGTGGCAGAGCCTGGCTTGACGCTTAGGGGGACGTTCAGTTGTTTTCTGACCTATTTATTGTGCCTCGTGATGGAAAGGGAAGAATGGTAAATGAAAAGTCATTAGTTTTTAACTTTTTTGAGGTTTTTTTATTCGTCGCAAAGTGGAAATAGTACGACTTCCGACAACCAGATTCATGTGGTTCTCCAGCTTGCCAGTACGCAAGCAGTGAACGTTGCAGTTGGAGTTGTTTAAGCATCTTGTTCAAGGAGCGCACATTGTTCATCAAGTGAGATTTGCATTAAAATACAATTTATCCGGGAAGAGAAATTCATCATTTAAATTTATTACTGAAGTTTTTTTCATTGGCGTCACCAGAAAATATTAGTGTTATTATGATTGAATGTGCCGCTCTTAAATGACCATCAAAGCCATCTGCTGTTGCACCGAAGGCAGAAATGGAGCTTAAGGATTCCACTGTGCTGCTCAAATATTCATCAAGTTTTCCCAAGTTTTTTTCCCCCCACATGCTTGAGGGAATACTTTGAAAGAATAAAATTATGACTCATAGCTTTTGTTTTCTCCTTGGGTTTAGTATTTATGTTGAAGGAGTGCTGTAGCATAGTGGTTAGCGTGTTCGCCTGGCAAGCAAGTTAATCCCGGGTTTAATTCCCAGGCAGGGTGAAACATTAGGCATGTTTCCTTTCTCCGCACACCTCTGTTTACCTAGCAGTAAGTAAGAACAGGATTGTTAGTCGACAGGCAGATCGCCTTCCAAGCGTAATAATCCCTCAATACACGGTTCTTTGTGGGACACTGCTGTGCACAATTGGTTGCTGCGTTTCACCTAGTAATACATAGTCAATACAATATATTCTGTAAAGAGCTTTGAGATGTCTCAATGACATAATAAGGCGCTATATCAAAAGCAAGATTATTCTTATTAAGTTTTAGAAAGCGGTAACTGATATGTTTATACCCACAGAGCTGTTCGGAAAATGTTCTCATGGGTCATTCATTAATACAATTGAACTTGCTCCTTTTCAAGGTTTCAGAGATTCCACTTTGAGTTATTGAGGGTTGGAAATTCCCCCCCCCCCCCCCACCTAACCCACACACAGTTGATGAGCGAGCAAAGCACTGTAACACAAGCCAGTCTGCCCTGTGGCTATATCTGATATGGCACCAATTAAGTAGTAAAGCCTCAACCCACCAAAAAGTATAACCGCTGTTCCTACAAGTCTCCTCACTGGAGAAATCTGACACTGAAAAAAAATGGTGGCGCAATGTCACCACTCACAGCATTTGTCCTTATCTTCAAGTGCCCAAATAATAACCATTTCAAAGACTTGTACAGGAAGTACTGAGGTCATTTCAGTGTTTGGTCACGATAAATAAAATGTGTAGTTATTGTTGGTGACTCAATCCACGACTATTTGAGGGGACACTGCTGCGCACAATTGACTGCTACGTTTTGCCCACAACATCTACAGTCAAATTGCTTTGCAGTATATTCTGTGAAGCACTTTGAGACATGAGAAGGTACTTTTTCAAATGCAAGGATTATTATATTTGGGGCACTGCTGTATGCAATTGGCTGACCACAAAACAGTCAACTCACTTTACAGTAAATTCTGTAAACTGCTTTGAGATGTCTCGAAGACATGATGAGGTGCTACAACAAATGCAAGGGTTACATTGTGAATAACAAATCCCACAAGAAATAGAATTTATCATAAACATCTAAAAGCAGTTGCCATGACCCAGGAATTGTTTTTTTACACTTTATACAGTGGGGGAAAACTAGATTGTTTGGTGTTTCTAGGATCAAAACTTTTAACAAAAAGTAAAATACTGCGGATGCTGGAAGTCTAAAACAAAAACAAATCACTGGGAACACTCAGCAGATCAGGCAGCATCAATGGGGAACGAAAGGAAAGTGAGTCAACATTTCAGGTCCACGAATAGAGTTCTGATCAAGGGTCATGGACCCAAGTTATTGACTCACTTTCTTTGCTCCATGGATGCTGCCTGACCTGCTGAGTATTTCCCAGCTATTTCTGTTTTTGTTCCCAAACTATTAATGTCTGCATTAACGTTGTGCTCTAAAAGCATTGGAACATTTGCGCACTACTTTACTGACAATTTAAAAAAAAATTATGGGTGCCCACTGCCCAGCTAAACCCAACATATCAACCTAATTTCTTTAGTGCAATAGTTGGAGTTTTCTCTGATGGCTGTCAATTTTAACATATCTTAACAGATACCTATATACATTGGTTTTCCTATTGTAAACTCACAGCCAAGATCAGGACACGTACAAGCCAAAAACCAAACAGACATGATTGACTATGAAGGATGATTACAGAATCTCACCTATTGTCTCCAACCATTTATTTGCCTTAAATTTACTTGTTTGATTTGACACAGTAATGTCTGTAATGTCAAAATGTCTTTTCTTTACAAAAAAGCTTCACGGGCAATTACTGCCAAATGCAATAACTGTATATTTGTAGGTAAACTCAGCAGCCAATTTACACACATCATGTCCCACAAATAGTTATGGTTTGAATGACCAATTCACCTCTATGATTGTTTGTTGGTCAGGACACTGGGGGAAATACCCCCTTCTGTTTTCCATCACCAGGATCTTTAACATTCATGTGAATCGAGAGCAGGGACCTCTGTTTAATGTCTCATCTGAATATGGGGAAATTGGAAAATCTCTGACGGAGTAAGATAAAACTTGAGTACTTGCCCAAAGTGAATCATTTTGACAGCTTTCTTGTCCTTAATTTCAGCAGTGCTTCTTCTTTTTACTTTTATCTCATCTTCATGGTGATGTTTTATCATGACTGGGATATCTGGTATGGTTACTAACTGGATTTGAAACTTCAGGAGGAAAGTTAAATTAAATTTATTGTTTTTCACAGCAATGCAAAGATGTGAAGTGAAATGCTGCTGTTTTGCTGTGACTTGCATTTTTATCATATCCAACATTATTAGTTGTGAGACAAACAGAGCAGACAGAAAGCATCACGTTTTATAAATTACTGTTACAACTCGTGACTCGTCCATGACTCTTCGCCAACATACACTCTGTCACTACTCTCCAGTAAATCCTAGGAAGCACTTTGAGATGCCTTGGTGACTTTGCTATGGTGCTGTATCAAATGCAAGGATTATTATTAATAATAATCATGCAATTGATATAGTGACTTATCACATCATTGAGACATCTCAAAGTGCTTTGCAGAATATATTGGAAACGTGAATTCACTGTATTTTGTGGGCTACTGTTTCAAGAAATGTCTCCTGTTCTTCAAAATACTTGTGGTGTGGTGCGATGGGATCTTATAACTTGTATCTGAACTACCAAAACAGATCTCCAATAAATGTCTCATCCAAAGTATGGCACATCCAACCATGTAAGGAAACCTTTATTATTTCATAATAAACATCCAGTTTTGTCTTACTCTGTATAATAGTGAATAATTTCCATCAGTGTCAGACCACAGCGCATTAAGTAATGTAATTTGTACACCAAAGCACAATGATTGGAGCGATTGCACCATTACAAATGTTACTAAAGTTTGCTGAGAGAGTCTTAATCATTTTCCATCTATTATAGGCAATACAACCTTGGGGGAGTCATAAAATACAGACTTTTACAACCAACAGTCATTTAAATGGTCTATAAAGATTTTAACCAGTGTACTAAAGAGGTATTTTCTGAATAGTGACATAAAATATTAAAACCAAAGAAGACTTTGATTAACAACAACCTAGGTTTTAGGAGAAGTGCCACTGGCCGATTCAATACCTTTTCCATTAACTGATTTCGATACTATCGGCATTGGCTGGTTCAGTGCCTCTACCATTAACCAGTTCAATACTATTGGCACCAACTGGCTGGTCCATACCATTTGCCACACACTTTGTCAATGGAACTGGGGAAATCGTGCATTTAAATAGAGTTTATATAGACTAGAAAACCCTTTATTCCAAGATTGGGAATGGAATCTAGACTTCTATTTCTCTCTGCTGGTGTTAATGTCCCGACAGATTTCTATTGCTTTTTGATCAATCTGCCCCTTGAGGTTTTTAATATGTGTATATGTATCTCTATATGTGTGTATATAATATATGTTAACAATTATTAGGCAAATATAGCCTTTTTTGCTATGTAGATTGTAACTGTTGGGCTATTGTGCAACCACTTAGCCCATTGGGGACACTTGAAAACTATGATCAGTGCAATAAGTGTTGCTGCTTGTAGAATGAGATCTTGCTGGCTGGACATTAGTGCCTCTGGTCACTGATACTTTGTGAAACAGCCACCTCAATACTAATTTCAGAACTTTGCAGCCCGCGTATTTACCTGGACTAAACTCCATACCCTCATCTCACTAGTTCTGACCAGGCTCCGCTGGCTCCCCATCACTGAACGGATCGACTTGCGTCAACTATTGATTAAGTGACACCAATACTTTCCTTTGGAAAGTAAGAGTTATTTCAGCCCTTGCCTGGTTGCTAAGGAGCTATTTCAAGCCTTTCTGTGAGTGATTATAAAATCCAGCATTTTGCTGTTCAAGTGTGTCACTATCTGTTGGTTGAACGCATGCAAATAAAAGATAAAACCACCAAAAAATGCATTTGGAGCCTGATGACATTGCAGTCAACCAATGTCTTCACTCCAGTGTAAATGACCAGGATTTAATTGTAGTGAACATACATGGCTGGAAATCCACTTATATTATCATTCCACAGATTGCAACTAAACACACCCATTAAAAAGCTGTATGCTGTATGCCTTTTTCCCGATGTGGAGGAAAGTACCCAGCCTTATAACTCAAACACCCAATCTATCATGCCACATCATTGTCATTATACTTAACAGGCAGACTGATTGACCCAGTGGTACGCAACCCTGTGCTTTCTGTTCTTGAGATCCAGATGTGGGAATGTAATAACAACAAAAATTACATTTGTACAGCACCTTTCACGTCGGGAGGACGTCCCAAAGCGCTGAACGCAGACCAGATGTTGGAATGGAACTGTGAAGCTGTGAGAGCCCTGTGAGAAATTTGTGTGAATGGTCTGCATCCACTTCATCGTGGTAACCTGTCACAGCACAGAATTCGGCAGTAATTGCCATTAAATTGATAACATCACAGAACCGCTATGGTATTCTTGGTGGGACGGAGCAAGAAAATCTTTACTCTAATCGTATTGAACCAACTGGGAGTGCTTGACGTGAATGAAGAATTGACCTTGTTGAACACGCACACGAAAAATTAATTGCAGTGTATAAATTGGATCGTGTTTACACAAAGTTTCTCCCTCTATTTTAATAGGTAGCACTAAAGGTTTCAAGAATGCAAGTGAAGGCATAGATGACTTTACTGCAATGCCAGCTCATAAAGTATGTTAAAATATGAAGACTAGGCTAGAATGGTGTTCTGTCTTCTTCTGCAACATGATTAAATTCTTTGTTGCTCTCCAGACTCATTTCTTTTGCTCACTATAGGGAGTACAGAACTAATAAACGTTTCCCCGTTGGGAGCTCGATTGCCCAGTGACGTAAGTGTGTGTGTGTGTGTGTGTATAGTTTAGTTTGCTCAGATACAATTGGAGCATTCATTAATCACTTTAATATGGGTTGCTTCTCCACAGAAAGGGCATGTCAATGTTGGTGTGATTTGGCATTCCGTAAGTCTTTTTTCATCTCTCCAAATGAGAATTAACAGATCCATTAATGTCTAAGAGATAGAAAATCCCAGCAGGCGCTTTCTGTCATCAGTGTTGTCCCTGGAATCCAGCCCAGAAAAAAACATTTACGGATCCTTGCATTGTAATATTAGAGTTTCAGTGGGAAGACAAAAAAAGCAAACCTTTTAGGACTAATTTCCCAATCAAACAGTCAAAATATAGTATTTTTATAGTAAGGCGACATCATTTTTCATCAGTACAAGGCTATTTGGGGATGCCTAATCTTGTTTCACTACAACAAATCTATATTTATGATAGTCTCTGGGGACTGACTCAACTTTTATTTTGTTTGCAAGGCTTGTTTAATTCTTCTGCACAGTTTGTAACATTTTATAGTTACATAATATAACTGTGTGAATGAAGTGGCTGACAATGAAAGGAACTAACTAGAAGTTTTAACACACATGACTCATACAATTGCAGCAAAGTAGTGACATCTCAATCCAACTTCACACCCACAAGGACTCGTGGCAGTGAGTAATAATAATCCTTGCCTTTGATATGGTGCTTTTCATGTCTTCTAGATGTCTCAAAGCGCTTCACAGCATATACTTTGAAAGTGAGTTGACTGTACGTTTGTGGGCGAAGGTTTGTGATAGCCAAACGAGGCTTGAAAGAACCGCCTTTGCTTCTGATCCTTTTGCATGATTTCTGAATCAGGTTTCCGTTACTGAGTGGTGATGTGAATTCTTTGGATTATGTCAGATCAGTAGATTTCCGTTCCTTCAGAAAAAGTATGTTGAGTTGATGTGTGGATTTTTAGTTTGAGAAATCTTCTTCTGGATTGTTGGACTCCTGGGTGCAAGGCAGGGATGCTCTGCTAATGCCCCTGGCTGCAATACATCACGTAGTTAAATCTGCAACTTGTGCAATGCTACTGCAACTCGCCGGTTAGTGAATCCAATTTCTACACCTTCTGTCCTCCAGTTAATAATATCCCATCACTTTCCTCTCTCTGGAATGTAAGACCAGAACACTTCAAAGGTCCTGCCTCGCAGCGGCGAGTAAACTACATCATGATGCAAGAGCCGGAGATGTTGATGGTACGACATATGACTAAATAGTCGTTAATTCTCCCTTTATAGATTTAGTACTTCAGAGGTTTTCGTTTAAAAAACCCCCCAACTAATTCAACAGTGTCTTAAGGTGAAATGTGCCTCCAAAACAGAAATCCATCATTTAGTCCTAGGTGTTACTGAAGGGATGTCCTTGAAAAATGACACGTGACACTAGGAGAATGCTATTGTTCTGGTGCTTTACCAGAACGCAAGTGCTGTGTAGAATCTTCAGTGACCAGTAGTTTTTCTCTCTCTCCTTCAGCAGAGGACTGAATGCTACTTAATTAGTAAGCCGTGGAGGACTAAATCTCAAGTGTTGCCACTCCTGTACGCCATAGCCAGCATGTAGTATCCAAAGAGAAAAAAAGGAGCAGCATTCAAGAGACTGTTTTAAAGCACAGACTCATTAATGTCATTTCTGACTCAACAAATTGAATCTGCACATTCTCCCTGCAGTATATCACAGTCCCACATCTATCTATTCATGTTGCTCTTTGCTCCAGTCCTACTCTTGCATTAATTGTACCATTGGCAAACAGTCCCTCTTTGCTCGACTGGAACAGTGCAGCACTTTCCATCAGTAATCATATTTCTGCACACATTCATTGGCCTGGGACCTCACTTTGTGTACATTATCATTTGGTGATCTATCTGTAAATCTGGAGATTCCCCATCCACATTATGCACATCACCCACAAAGTATACAGTCAACCCACCTTACAGTATGCTCTTGAAAACCCTTTGAGATGTCTCAATGACATGACAAGGAGCTATATCAAACGCCAAGATTATTATGGTTATTATTATCAGAAATTAGGATAACTTTCTATCAGAACCAACGGACTTACTGCACCAAGTACATTCCCACAACCCCAAATAAAAACAGTACATTATAAGCTTTTCACTAATACCCAGTTTGGCTGCCCACCCAGCCAACAGTGTCAAACGCTTTGGGACTTCCTCCGGATGTGAAAGGCACAATGTAAATTATATTGTATAAGCTTGATGTATCAAGCTTATACAATGTTTCCTGCACAGTGTTGGCCATCGCCCGGTGAGTTGTGAAATGGAATGTGTTCGAAAACCAGTCAAAATGGTGCACTGAGTGGCTAGTTCAGTTAGGCTCACCTGGTAACTCTCTCATCCCTGGGTCAGAAGTTTGTGAGATCAAGTCCCCTGCCATGTGTCCCAAGTTATCTCCTGGGCGTTTCAGGGCGGTACTTCAGTCCTTGGCTCATGATAACATTTGGGATTTGAAGTGTTTGCCGTGATTTGTAGATGAGTCGTGCGAGATTGCACACTTTTCTTGAGAATCTTGCGTGGTTTCAAAGGCCATTTTTCTACTATGTGCAGAGACCATAATAATGTAATAATATAATGCTTACGTTTATATAGCGCTTTCCACATCTTATCGACGTCTCAAAGCGCTTCACAGAATACAACAACATCCCAAAGGTAGGGAGAAGAAGAGTAGGAAAATTGACTGTATATTTGTGGGGGAAACGCAGCAGCTAAATTGCGCACAGCAGTATCCTACAAACAGTCTTGGAAGTGGGATTAAGGGAAATGGGGGCAAAAGATGTCAAGGGGAGGGGTCAGGACAGGGGGAAGGAGAGCAGGAAAGCCGACTGTATACTTGTGGGCGAAAGTATACATGCTGTGTTTGTTTGGTGCAAGCAAGCAAGCAGCGTTCCACTGGCACTGTTTCAACCATAAATCCATATAAACAATAAGAGAGGAGAAAGCCAAAATAACACTTGCACAGTAATCCTATCAAAATAATCCACCAAGAAATGCAAAGGTGATTCAGTAGCTATGATTTTACGCCTACAGAGGAAATGTTCTTACTAAATATAAGTTAGCATGGGTGAATATTGTTTCATATGTGCTTCTTGTCCACATCCTCTGGCATGATCTAACAGAAGAATTTGTAGTAACATTTAAACCAGTATAATTGAGTCACAGGAGTGAATGCAAAAAGCATAGACAAAAGAGCAGAAGAGGGTGGGAGCAGAGAGAGAGAAAGAAAACTCAAGAGCAACGAGAATCAAAAATCATTAATCTGCTCTATGTAATGGATTTGTTGATGTGGCTCTGTTCACTGAGTGGCACCAATTTGCAGCTGCAGTACAACTTTTTACGCGTATAATTTTGCTTCACGGCATAAATATTTTACCTTTAAAATTGCATTTGAGTGGCTTATTTTTAAACTCACAGGGACGAGATTACAGAACTTGCCCAAGACTGCGTGCATCAAGGAATGTGCTGTGTAGAGCGCATGGTGCAGAATCATCCTGAACACACTGATAGAAAGGTTTGAAGAGGGAGGAGGAACTGAATGGGAAGCCAGGAATATTACAGCTGAACTTTACAGTGATGGGGATGATACTCTGATAAATCGACCTACCTCGATGGTGACAGCAGACTGAATGCATTCACACCTATACAAAGGAAATTTTAGATGGGAAATAAATACCGTGACAAGAGTTTCAGCGCTCTGACCTGCCACCCCACGTGAAGGGTACCATATAAATGCAAGCTGTTGTTGAGCAAGTTACAGAGAACTTGTGATCTTAAAATAGGAGGACTCGGGAGGAGTAAAATATGGGAGGACTCGGGAGGAGTAAAACTGCGGACAACATTTTCTGAACAACTGCACGCGCTGTTCCAATAAAGGCCCTGATTAACTCCTCCCGATCAATCATTGCATTGTAAGAATGGAACCATCACAGTATATTAAGCACAAAGCCTAAACTGTTTTAAGTATAGAATCCATTTCCCTTGACTGGAGCAAAATTGAATTCATGCATTTTTAATCTAAAACATTTCTCTTGTAAAACAAATCTGTTTAATACAACTCATTTCTTGCACAGACATTCCCATTGCTTCACTTGTCGATTCAGAGGAAGGTGGTTTGCGTGTAATGATAAAAATCCTTGCCTTTGATATAGCGCCTCATCATGTCATTGAGACATTTCAAAGCGCTTCATGAAATGGATTGTAAAGTGGCTTGACTATATATTTTGTGGGCGAAACATGGCGGCCAATTGCTCACAGCGCACAGTTTTGTTAAGAAAAATCTGGTCGTTCATTGATTTTCTCAGCTACTTTACTGAGTTGAAGAGGGAATCTCTGCATTTGTTGGGTAAAGAACCGAAGGAGTAGTTTGGTACAAAGCCAACATGTTTACAACTTAAAACATTCCAAGCCTTTAAAAGTCATTCAATTCTTGCCTTGAAGCTTGCACTTTTTTCCTGT
The DNA here is from genome assembly GCA_035084275.1 of Hydrolagus colliei. Classification (NCBI taxonomy): domain Eukaryota; kingdom Metazoa; phylum Chordata; class Chondrichthyes; order Chimaeriformes; family Chimaeridae; genus Hydrolagus; species Hydrolagus colliei. The sequence goes on along the minus strand of CM068757.1, from coordinate 6,490,985 downwards.
CACGCTGTGTTTTGCAAAACTGTCGCAGCATCTCAGACGTTAAAAAGCTTGAAGAGTTTATTATGAATTCTTCCCCCAATGGGATCCTGTGCCTGATCTGCAGAATGATTTGCTTTCTGTCGTAAGCGTCAGGTTGAGGAGGACCGAGTTTTTTTTCAGCTTTTATTTTATTCAGTTTAATCCACTTTCATTGCCGTCCCAAATCGCTGGGGAGAAAAATACATTACGGCACAAAGCCAGTAGCCAAGCATCGGAATAAAGTGTCGCCCTTCAGAAGGAAGAACACCGAAGGCAATGATTGCAGTGCAGTGGAGCGTAACATAGAGTCCAAATCAACTGCAATACAAAAAAGTTTTTTTTTTCTCCATTCATATGGAAATCCAAATCATGAAGTGCTTTCAAAGTACCTGTAACTTTTTCAGAATCCTTGTCGATCAGACCTGAAAGCGAAAAAGATCTATCAAGTGAATTGAAGAGAGAGTGTAGTGAGTTGCATGTTTCAGATCTGTGGATGTGTTTGATTCCTTTGTAACATCGTGAGTTTGGCACAAAAACTCGAAGCTTCGAGCAGCTGATTTGCACTTTAATTTAGCTGGTCTGCCTCCAGCAAGACTGTCTAAATAGATTGTCTCATACCAGTACGACACTACAGCATTTCAAGATGACACTGTATCCTGAGAAATCCAATGTACAGCAGTTTGCTCCCCTCTTCGTCTGAAGGTTGCAGTTACCCTGGGTAAGCTAGCAGCTTACTCAAGTATTCGTTGTGAGCATGACAACAACAACTTGCATTATTTACACCAGTCATCATCTCGCTTGACATGGGGTTTAGTGGTTGGGAGGGCAAGGGAAGAGGATGTCCATGGGTATTGCAACTGAAGTATTGCAACTATTTATTCACTATATGTTGGGAATTGGAAGTTCCAAGTGATAAAAAGATTGCAATGCACATGGGAGGTTCAGAGTCATTGTTTGCAGCCGGTTCATCAACAGTAACCCTTTGCAGCCGAGCTTAATCCTGTTTCTATCCAACATTCGCACAGTTGCACTTTCCAGGTGTGGTTGCTGGACGGAGATCTTAGAACTGATGTAATAGATAGTATAGATTTGGGATGTTTATTTGACGGGGAAGGATGGGGATTGAAGAAGCCATATATTATCAAGGGATCGTTTCATACATTCAATGTACAGTCACTTCCCTTTCCACTATATTCTGTGAAGTGTTTTAATACGTCTCAAAGATGTGATAAGGCGCTAGATCAAATGCAAGGACTAGTATTATCCAATGTGAGTTTGCTTTTTGGAGTTGAGTCAAAGCTCAGTTACCTTTGACAGAGTGCGACATTTCTATAGATTCACCCGTTCTTTTAAATTCCAGGCTTGGGTTTGGAAAGCTGTGCCACTCGGCAGATCTCTCTGCGTTGAATGTGTTCTGTGGCACGGCTGGCAGAGGGAGCCAGCCAATTGAGTTCTGTTCCGTTTCTGGAGCGTAGAAGAGAAATATTCGCAGCGGCCACAATTAAGATTTTGTTTTGTTACTCTCATTGACTGGCTGGCTCAGACGAAGTGGGGAGTTCACCGCCAGTGGCAGTCACAGTCTAAACATTATGAATTTCATCATCGTTAGTTTATCTGAATTACTTTGGCTACAATTTTCCTTTTCATTCATAACCAGCACAGGGAGTCTTTCACTTTCCCCTCTTCCCAATAACCCCCTTCTATGCACACATCTTCTTTGGTGGGTTTTTTTGGTCCTTTTTTTCTTTGTGAAACCAAAGCCATCTCGATGACAACCTTCCTTTCCTGCAAGGATATTTCCCAGCCTCCATTTGGATTTCTGGTAGACTGATGAAGCTTGTTTTGCTTGTAAATGTTAATTGGATAGTGAATGTCAGCAGTACCTTGGGACCGAGCCATGTTTTAAAACATTTGATGCCAGTAACCTTGCTTCATGTTTCGATCCGTGTAAATAATGACACTTTTATACATTGCCTTTGATCGGGGACAGTACCACTGTGATGTGTCATGCGTATGAAAGTGTAACTAGCTCCTACACATCTGTGCAGGACAGGCCTTTTTGATTCAGTCTCCCGGTAAAGGGAGACGCACACTGAATGAATACCTTGTTATGATAGCCATCAACTGGTACCTGGTAATGCAAGTCGCAGAGCACCCCAGGGGCTCCATTGCACTATGCGAATGGTGTTGTTTGTTCCCCTTGTGTGTTGCATTACCAGTAAAAAGAAAAATGAACAAAAAGCAGCCAAGGAGAAAGCCATAAACTGCTCTCATTTCTTCCAGCCAGTGATGAATTCACACCCAGCAGACTTGCAGAGGTTTCATGGTTTGCTCTGGTACAGCTGGTGTACCGACCGCACTGTTTAAATATAGAAAGCAGCATTGCTGCAACACATTCTGTGCCTCTTCAGATCAGTCTATTAGGATTGGATGGTTCACATAGTTAACATAGGAGCCACGATTAACGAATGCTGCTCTTTTCATTGTAAGGACCATTTGGATTGTTGTCAGCTTCCTGTTTATCATTGATACTTATGGGTTGCTTTAGTATTGTTCATTTTTCCTTTCTGCTCACCTCACCTCCTTAAATCCTTACATTTGATATTGCATCTTATCTCTCGATGTACTCTACAGGATTTACGATGAGCATAGTGACTGTATTTTATCACCCAACTGTATTATGTTTAATACACATTTTTTGTTTCAATTTAAACGGATTCAAAATGATTCATATATATTGGCAGACTCAGCCCGTGAGGTGACAGTGATATTGTACTGTCGTTTAGTGCCCTATCCTGTATTTTATAATGTGTCTGATGCTCATAATGACAATGACCCTTTAAAGCAGTGCCCTAGGCTGGACCTTCATGGCTCAATAAACTGAGTTTATTGGTAAGCAGAAAGCAGTGGGATAGGGTAACACACACACACACATACACAGAGCATCAAAAACAGTTTGAGTCCATCTAGATTTGACCTTCTGTTGGTCCAATAAATTTGCTTCACCGAAACCTCCTTAAACTGTCCATCAGATGACATACCAATACATCCATTCTGAGCTGTACGTTGACTGGTAGTGTAGTTCCCGTCACCTTCACATATATTCATGGCTTTGAGCAAGTGCTGTCCTCTCTTTGGGCTGTTTGTATATCAAAATTTCACACAGCAGTGAGAGAGCTAGGGCATAGGCCCACGGAGCAGGTTAAGTCACAGTTTGTGGGTGGGCAGGGAGGAGGAAAAGCCGCTATCCATCAATTTGTTGTATCTAAAAATTATGACTCAGCTACAGTTGTCACTGACCTGCTGAAATGTAACAGAAGAAATCTGTGTCATTAGAATGACAAGTACTACAGGCTGAATTTAATTCCCCTCACAAACCCCCCCCCACCCCCCCACCACCACTCCCATTGCAAAGAAGCATACTTACGAAGGTTATCCATGATTAGATGAATCATATGCTTAACCTTGTTAACTTGTACAATGTGAAAAGGTGGGCTGTGCTGCCAGCTGTCATTACGCTGAAGGATCATTTTGGGCGCAGCGACTCTGCCCACGTGCTGTACAGTTTCAAGTTCTCTCACCCAGGTCACACTGAAGCTCTGAAAGCAGTTTGTTTTGAAGGTATCTGGGGAAGAACAGCAGATGGATCCTTCACCCTCCTAATGAATGAAGCAAAGCTGCGGCCAGTGCGAGTACCAGTCCGCGATCCCCATCCCGCCCCCCACCCCCGCCTCCACTCTTCAACAGCAACGTGTGTTTTCCTCGGGTTCCAAGTTGGATAACAACTTATCAAAGTGCTTTGCGAGGACTAAACGGATCATCAAGCTGGGATTGAGGATGCAGGCGCAAGACACAGGCAGAGCTAGGTTTTTAGGATGGTTTTAAAATAAGCTCCCTTCAAACTGTACAGGATAACATGCACCGTGACCTTGAGTTACTGTATTCCCAGAGGATTGCAGGATTTGGGGGAAACTATGCTCTTGCCGAATTTTTTTTTTCCCTGCCCTCATTCAGGTGAGGAATACTGCGTCTTCCGGGCTCACAAAGGTTTGTCAATTTGGGGGTCCAGTATTCACATCAGACACAGGTCAAATTAGATAAGAGTAAAGCTCTCGCCAATCTGCTACAATCCTAAATGAATATCCCACTACAGTTCAGTTTTCCAGATCAGATAAAGGAAACCATTATACATTAATTTAGTGCTGAATTAGTGGCAGTTCTGTGCTGTAGTTTCCTGCAAGGTATCCCAATCTTAGTTTCAACAAACAGACAGTGTGTGAAAATCATCGCATCATTCATGGCTGGATTCGAACACAGTCCAACATCTAGATAGGTTTCAGCAAGGAGTGTTCATAAAACTCAAGAGTGCAAGGTATCCCAGACTCCAGGTTTGAAGTTTTCCTCACCCCACCATAATGCGTATTGAGATGCTATAGAGTGAGCAGTTACAAGCTGTATCTGTGAGGTTTTGCAATGAGGCGATGATTTAGAATTTACTTTAGAAAATAGGATTCTTAAGATCAGAAGATGAGCTTCAGTTCAGTGGGATTAGGGCAGTGCATCGGGGGATCAGGTATCATACCGTGAGGATGAACGATCATAGATTTAACCCTCAAGGGGTGGATTGCTGCTGGTCTGTACCACAAGGGGAAACCTCTGCTGTCCCATCCCTTCTTGCAACCAGCCCTGGGCACCATTACCCGCTTGGAAGGTGCTCTGTTAGCCTAAATGGATGTGTAGTCTGGGGAAAAAGTAGCTGGATTTATACATTACCCCTTGCAAAGATATTGGCATGCTTTAGACAATTTGTAGTGAGTTCGGACTATTGTTAAGCAGTTCCCAATTGTCAATGAGGCTTGGCACACCTAACACTGGATTGCCTGCGGTGTTGGATACAGTTCGCTGTGAAATGAATAATGAATAAGGTGAGACCAAAAAGGACAAACCATCAATGCAAGACCATGTCCTGTCTAATCACATAATGAGCCTTTAATGATCATGCTTGGTATCGGGAAAACTGAATGAAAAATGACTAAGATGCGAAAGCATGAATCCAGCGACCAAAGTATTTATTTACCGACTGTGAGTAACTGTTGTGATCACTGGCTGCACTCCTGTGTTAGGAGATGTCGTGCCGATCATGTGATCCCTCACAACTGTGTACTCCTGTGTGGTTCATTAATTCTTCCATTCTTCCATTAATCTCGTGCCAGAACAAATTGATTTTATAGAGGTCACTCAGTGATGAGAGTGCAAATATTTCTGCACATCTTCATCTGCCCTCTAGTCATGCACACCGGAGTCACAAGGAAAGTAGAGAGTCACCTTTTCTACTAAATGCCACCTGTTTTATTCCCCCCCCCCCCACCGCCCCCAGTCCTATTAAGCACCACTTTGATGGTCCCACGGCCGATTGAGTTTAAGACCCACACTCTGGGCCTTTGGAGCTCGTATAGTCCTTGCTGACACTCCAAGGCTGTGATAGGCATGCACTAAACTGGGAACTCCCAGAGTTAGACCAGGCTGTGGGTCTGAAACACTCCCTCTGATTAGCTCTTTGCTTCATGAATTTATACAACAACATTAGTGGCATCCTGTAGCTCAGTGGTTAGAGCACTCACCTCGCAAGTGAGAGACCTGGGATTGATTCCAGGTAGGGTGTAACCTTGGGTAAGTTTCCTTACTCCGCATGCCTGATAATAATCCTGCACAAAAACAAACAATAACTTCAATCCCCGACTGTTTCTGGGACACTGCTGTGCACAATTTGCTGCTGAGTTTCGTCCACAAATATACAGTCAATCCACTTTACAGTATATTCTATGAAGCGCAGTGAGACATGTAGAAGACGTGAAAAGAGCCATATTAAATGCAAGGATTATGATTATTATTACGTTTGTATAAGCGCCTTTCACGCCGGGAGGACATCCCAAAGTGGTGGAGAATTAATGTTTCGGACCCGAGTCGGGGATTGAGATCGGGGAAGGTGGAGGAGGGTGGGGGGAAGATAAGATACGATGGGTAGTTCCTCTGTTCTATATTCAATTAAAATCAGTTAAAGGAACCCTGCGGTGCCTGTCTCGATGAATTTCACATTGAAGCAAAAATCACGGTCCTCCTGGCTTTCTAATTTTGTGCTGCAGAATGATCAAATCAACTTGTCAAGTCCAGCCATATGTTTGTGGAAGTGTGTTGTTGGTCAATGTCTGTCTGGGATCCAGCCCTTCTTGGCAAAGCAAAATATGATGAGAGAGCCTTTGCTCTTTACATTATACAAAGCAGAAGTGCCTTCTAATGTACTACCTCAACTGTGGCTGAGATACCGTGAGCAACACACATTATTCCTCTCCCTCTTCCCCCAGCCCCCCCCCCCCCCCCACCCCCTTTCCTAAATCAGTTACTGCCTTAGTGTAGTACACTGGCTGGAAATGTTATCCTGTATTTTAGTTTGTCAATTTTAGCACTTATTGCGAGGGTACCTTTATAGAAAGAGCAACAGTGCAGGAAATGTGATCACTCAAGGGAACTAAACACTATATAATTATAGTCATGAAATGTATGAGCAGTGGTACTTCCCCCAGCATCCCCCAAACACAAACACACACACACACACACACACAGATGATTTTTTTCTGGTTTCACAGTATTCTGAAATAAAACATGCAGTTTTTTTAAAAAAATCATTTGGACCAGCTGATTCTTTCCAGAATAGGAAATGTCACCTTGTGCTAGGGAGTGGGGCATGTTAGTGGTGAGCGTGACAGTATTCAGCTGTTGTTGGATTTATTTGCGTCTGGATTTATGAACCGATGAATGATATGATTTATTATTGGAATAATAATAGAAACCGAGCTTGGTGGAGGGGACTGGGGGAATGTTTCAGTGCGAAGCCTTTTGTGTTGGTGATGAAGGTGATTCACTCTTGTGCACTGCTGGTATGGCATCTTTATTGGCTCGTTGCATCTTCACTTCGAATGGCGAGGCGGCCACTGACTTGCAGCGTTTACAAGAGAATGGTGAAACTGTACGTCACAATTATAATCTGAACAAATATCAAGCACCTGTGGTGCAGTTCAATTCTCCGGTGTATCGGCAACGCTTTGTATTGCAATTAGTCACTTGTTTCACGGCTATTTGTGGGAACATTGCTGTGTGCAAATCGGCTGCCACATTTGTCTGCAAATACATAGCCACACTACTTCACATTAAAATCCTGTGATGCAACTTTAAGTCTCAACAATGTGATGAAATGCTACGTCGTATCTAAATATTACTATGTATCATTATTATTATGACTATTATATCCTGTTTATCCCATGCAGTGACTTGTTTTTATGCTCTGAAGTTAGCTCTAAAGATTGAGACAGTGCAGTGCTTCATTCCGTAGAGATTGCCACATCGGTAATGTAATGATCACTCTGGTGCCTGGCATTGCTGGATTGTAAAGTCTCAACTCTACTGATGTGGCTGGTTGTCCTGGGGAACAAGTAACTCAAATCTCCTGGTGGAGATTATCAACCCGGTACAATACAAAATTAAATTTGCATAGCGGCTTTCACATCCCAAGGCGCTGGTCTGATCTCCTGTCGTGCAGTGTAAGAGGAGGTTGAACGTCAGTTGTGGAGATGCAGTTATCTGATCCCTGCAGGTCTGTTTTGGTAGGATTGAGATCCAGCATTTCTGAACCGTTGCCCAGTCCTAAGTATTCTGAGGGTGAGAAATGTTTGTGCCCAACCCAGCCTGCACCTGTGAAGGCGAAGCTACTCTAAGCACTTTTCACCGTTTCTGAGTTCACCCCCACCCCGATATTCAACATTCATATCTTTAAACACCTCTGTTAGGTCCCTTCTTGATCATCTTGTCTCCAGAGAGAAAAGTTTTAATCCACCCGGTCTTCCTTGATACTGTAGCTTTATCCACTTATCTGTAGGAATGTCCTTGTAAATCTCCTCTGCACACTCTTGATCCAATAGCCTTCCTGGAGTAAATGGACTAGAACTCTATACGGTACTCCAAATATGGTCAAACCAAGGTTTTATATATGATCTCAGCAATACATCCCTACTTTGGTCCTTTAATTAAAGTGTAAGTGATGAGATTGATGGAGGATTCTGCGCAGCACACATGCAATTGTACAGTTGGTTTCACTAGTATTGAGTTTGCAGGTCCTGAACTTCAATCTGATTTAGGTGATAACTGATTAGGTGAAATGTTGTCAATGCACAAAACCATTGTCATATGCAGCAATGGAAAATGGCTTTGAAATCAAGTCTATAAGAGAAAATCTTTGTTAATATTTTAGATCAGAGTTTTACTCCATGATAATCTAATAATAATCCTTGCATTTGATATAGCGCTTTTCACGTCTTCTTGATGTCTCAAAACGCGTCACATAATATAGTGTAAAGTGTAGTGACTGCTGTTTGGCTGTTGAAACATGGCAGCCGATTGCAGTGTCTCATAAAAACAGTCGTGGATTGAAATGGCCAATTTATTATAGTTTTTTTTTTGACAGATTATTCTCAGGCATGTGGAGTAAGGAAATTTGCCCAAGGTTTCACCCTGCCTGGATTCTAAACACAGGTCTCATGATTGTAAGACGACTGCTCTAACCACTGAGCTATAGGACTCCATGATAAATGTTGAATTAATTCTTTGCACTTTTAGCTTTTGTCCTCTGACACGCATATATTTCTTTTCCTGAATATCTAAACTCTATGGGAACAAATGCCCCTTTCAATCAGGTTTGCTTCTTGGCTCGGAGTTTAATGAGTATATTTTAGGTACAAAAAATACGCACAATTGTAGTTTTCTTCTCACAAACCAACAGAAGGGTTGCACTTGCGTTCATCAAGAAAACAAAAGCAATAACTACATCAGCAACTGCCAAATTTCAGCAGCTAAATTAACACCTTCTGGTTTGTATTATACAGGCTGAATTTCATGCAGTGTGCCAGATTTTCTCAATTGGCAGCTACCATGTTTTTTTCTCTCTTTCTAACCTCTTCCTTATCGTTCACCCTATTAGCACCTCATGGCTCCAAGCAAATCCAAGCTTGCAGGTGCTAATTAAGCTGGGCTCTATAGATAGGGGAAGTTTATTAGTGGGTATCTTGCCTCAGTGATCCGACTAATGACAAGACGAGCTTCAGATAATGCTGTTTGCGCCTTCCACCCGCCAGAGATAATGCAATAACCTCGCTTCCATTCCCCATGGGATCAGAACTGCACTGGTCCACTGCCTGACCCGATGTCATCAATACTGTAAGCTGTAATTGTGTTCTAGTGCAAGATCTCTTCCTCCCTCCTTCACTCCCCCCTCCCCCCAGTCCCCTTCATCAGAGCCTTTCTTTGTTGCTGTTCTCGTTATTCTCAGCCGTCTGTTTTGCACATTGAGTGTCTCAAACGTTTTGCTGTAAATGAGGGTGTGTTTTAAATCATTAAAATTAAATAATTTGCATGAATATGCTCAGACTGGCCTGTCGATATATATAATTTCAGCAATGAACTTTAAAAGTTCATTTTTTAAAAAAAACGTGGAATATCACATTGGATTGTATATTGATGGCCCGCTTGGTGTGAAAAAGAAAGGGAATATTGTAGCTACATTACCCATGCTGTTTTCCTCTCTATCACTGTGAATCACTTTGATTTATTCAATTGTTTCTATAAATGGAATGCCTTTGTTATTTAGTACACAAGCGCTCAATAGTCACTATGGCTGCATACGGAGCCTTTGAATGAAATGACAGCACTTTACAGATATTATTCAGTGCGTGGAGGCGGATCCGTATGTGTAGCCCTCTATACTCATGTTGCCGGAAAGTCATCTTCTCCATCACATGAATTAAAAATGAAAATTGCTGTAATGTTAACTGGTACTTCCTCAATTCCTTTTCATGTTGCAGATCTGAAGGCCAGCTCATCGCTGGTATCTTCAATGTGCCCCAAGCAGATGTGTATGACAGCGAAAACAGAAGCAGCAAACTAGAGTTCCAAAGTGCCCATTTGCGCCCTCGATAAGAATGGTCACCTTTCCAACACAGGACATTCCTGTTAAATTTAACATGCTTCCACTTCTTTTATTGAAAGCATTAAAAGCATCGCCAGCCGGCTTGCACCCTGGGGAGTTAGAAGCTACAGCAAAAGGTTTAAAGTGAACTAACCATAAACCTCAACAGATAAATCGATGGTGTCGATGGTTAGCTGCAGAGCCAGATCCGGAGACTGATGTGGGCAGTCGACAGCCATGTCAAGAAGTATTAAGCGCGTTGACTTAGATGTGAAGCTCAGATTCTTTTTAAGATTCTTCAGATTTTTCTTCAGTATTTTTGCTTTGTTTTTTTTTACATTAGTTTGTCTCTGAAGTTTTGGATTACAGCGCTTCTCTTTGTACTCGGGCTCTGAAATGTCCTCTGATGCAGCACTCTGTGTCATTTCTCCTTATGTTATGACCTTTAAGTGTCACTGGGTCCAGATTTGGAATATACAGCATCCATTTAATTCTTATATACAGCACATTAATTCTATTTAATTACTTTTTTTTGTGGATCACTTCAATTTTCAGGCTTAAAATTACCCGTGCAGAAAGTATAGATCTATTACCACTGTCAAGGAAATCCCCATATTTCAGCAGTACCAGCAGCTGTGTCTGAGCAATTCATGCCATTATGCAGCAGTTATGTCTGCGTTCTGATCATTATCCAGGAATGCTCAGCACCAGTGTTGTGAGAATGCTGCAATTCCTCTGGAGATCATTACAGATACTTGGTGAGAAAAATCCCCCTGTCTCTTGTGCCTTGTAAAGTGGAGAGGTAAATTCCTGAATGCGTCTGATTTACTACAAGGGTGAGGACAGGTTTTCATCCTAATTGCAGTCCAGTGATTCCTACTGAAAAGTGTGGATATCGGATGAGGCCAAGATTGCAACCATTATTGGTATAAGTGGCTGACCTTCCCCCATCAGAGCTCCTACCTGAACATGGTGACTGCCAGCACCCTGTGCCACCCTACTCCACCCTGTCCAGAAACACTGTACAGTCTGATGCCTGAGGGTTATTCTTCTCTTTTCTATGTAATATTTTAACGCATATTGTGGAAAACTCACTGGAATTTTTAGTGGGGAACATTTTGTTGGTGTTTTGCTTTGTTGGAGGGGGGCGGAGGGGAGGGAGGGGGAGAAGAAAGAAACAACAAAATTACATTTGTAGAGTGCCTTTCATGTCGGGAGGATGTCCCAAGGCACTGAACAGAAAGTTCCATCTATTAATAAGCATGTAGAAGCTGTGTCTGAATAAATGGATTGGTAGCCAGTGCAACTATATCTTGAGAAAGAGCAATGAGAACCTGTATATAACAGTCCGAAAACCTTTTGTTGTGTTCCTTGCATTGTTAAACCTCCTTACTGAAGACATTTAACACACTTAAGGGTGTGGAAAGTTATATTTGGGTCCTCAAGTATAGAACATCTTTTATTAAAGTATTTTTTAAAAATTGTAGGGAATGGGGGAGTTGAATGACAGCTCAAACAATTAAATGATGTAAGATGTACTATTTAATTTTTTTTTTAGCCTTTTCTTAGCCTTGTTGAATTTGTTCCTTCCAGAGCACTGTTACTCTTGTTCAACGTGTGCTGTGACAGGAAAAGGAAGTGTCATTGCTATAATTTGACAGAAGATCAGGGTTATATTGAGAGGTGACTCACCCAGTCTTACACTGGTTAGTGCTCCTGGAGTTACTATATGTAGAACAATAGGTGGGTGGCAGTGAGTTAGAGCTGGGAATTCAATTGCATAGTTAGGATGGTGTCAAACTTCAAGCGGTTTATTATATAGAATATTTTTTAAAAAAATACTATTTCACGCTTTCAATACCGCTGGCAGAGTGTGGGTGGAAGAATGGATTAGTCGATGCGCATTATAGTGACCTAGAACCTGGTGATTCTGTTTCAGTGGTGTCTTCCAGCAGCAGGCACATTTAACAGTATAATGGGTATTGAAAAGTGGACCAATTATACTACCTGATATGATTGGATATCAGCTTGGTTTAGTTGACAGCAAACTTGACACAAGGTCAAAAAGTTGTGAATTCAACCCGCTTTGTTAACATTAAGGCTTTTTTAAAAAAAAAGCAGATCTTGTATTATGTCGTTGTTTGTGCTGCCAACCAAATCTTGTCTGCATTGCAAATAGCGCTCCCTGATAATCCAGTGAAGTGCTGGGGGAGAGCTGCATTTCAGACGAGGCATTAAGTGCTTTCTGCACGTTCGGGTGGGACATTAAAGTTCCCTGATAGTTTTTGAAACAAGGAAGGAGTTCTCACAGGGTCCTGGCCAACCATCATCAATATTCTGGGAAATGCATTTGAGCTGCCAATCAAACAATAAACACAACTGTTTCAAAAGTTTTATATACTTCCTAAAATGCTAACAGTACAACCCTCATCCCTGCTGATGGAAGACAAACTTCTGTCTCAATGTAATGATTTGTGTTGAAGTGGCAACAAAGAAAATGCAATGCATGAGGTTGTTTTGAAGTCTGAGGAATTGCTAGGGCCCTGTGCAACATTTGGGCACAAAGCAAATATAGATTCATGTCTCCTTCTTGCAGTCCTACACTTGCTTAACCATGTATTGGGAGGAGGGGAGTGACTGTGACCTTACACACAAGTGTACATTCTGAGTGAGAGCTGTAACGTGTTCATTCAGTGCACATGTAGAGAGAAATCCTGTGTACAAAAGTCGTTTGTAATCTATTACACAGCAACGAAAGACAGGAACCACCCCAGGGCATGTGGAACCACACGCTCCCCACACAACTGCTCAGTGCCACTTGATGAGGTGAATGCCCTCAGTGGTCTCCAGTCTTGGTCAAAGGAGGATTGAAACAATCCTTTTACCCTCTGACAACAATTAAAGTAACCGAGTGGCTCTAACAGTTCTTTTAGGTTCTTTGTTTTGATGGTTGTGTGGATTACCAGTTGTCACTAGCTGACTGTGTCCTGAATCATTTAATACATTGTATTAAGAAAGTAATTGTACTGGGTATCAGCCACCGTAAAGCATACACTCAGATTTCTGATTACTTTTGGTAATTTCATTGGGATTGGGAGAACACGTTTTAGAAATAGCAACAAGCAAGTCTAACAGTTACTTTTGATGTATACTTGAGTAATCAGCCTTTGAACAACTTACTGGGAGCGCTTTGAGGAATCCATTATAAAATAGCAATTCTCCATTCATTTGTAAGGCAGTAGGGAGAAATGGCGTTGTTCTTTAATAAAACAAGCCTTGCATTCTGATATAACACCTCATCACATTTCAAACGTCTCAAAGCTCTTAAGAGCTTTGCAGAGTTCACTGAGTGTGTATTTTTAGGTGAACCCAGCAATCAATTTATCCACAGCGATGTCTCATAAAGAGCCATGAAGTGAACCTCAGGATAGTGGGAGAAATTACCTTCTCATTTTGAAGAGTGGCCTGGGATCTTTAACATCCACCTGAACAGGCAGTTGAGACATAAGTTTTTTAACATCATATTCTAAAGGACAACATAAAGGTCCTTCAGTGCTATACTGAGTCAACTTAGATCAATGTCTTGATATGGGGTTTGAACCCCTAACTGAAAGTGGATTTGAAGCCCTAACTGAAAAAGTGAGTGTGCAACCAACTGAGCCAGGCTGATGCCTTCACATATTCCTGCTTTGTAGTTCTTCCCGGCTCATAATTGTTTGGAAGATTACAGAAATGATAGAAGCTGTGAATTTCATTATGCCAGTGAGCATCATTTGTGCAGTAAACATTACAGAATGCTTAATCGTGCGAGATAAAAACTACGGTCACTAGGCAGCAATTTGGACTCCAGATTCTATAGTAGAGAGAAAGTCGAGTAGAAAGTTACAATTCCTCTACAGATTACAGAACAAACCAGCATCGGTTCTTTGTTGTCTTGCACAATCTGTGTGCCTGTGAGTTGTGGATGTAACGTAAACTTATTCCTGTAACAACACCACTTTGAGACAAGCATTGTTTGTAAAGCATCGGTGGCAATGTTGTGTGATCCTTAGTATCTCTTTGATATCAAATGAAAACCTTCCCCTTTCTCTTTATCCACCTCTTCCCCAGAAACAACAACAACCAAAATTACATTTGTATAGCCCTTTCACGTCAGGAGGACGTCCCAAGGCACTGGATAGTTACTGCTTCAGACCTGAGCTGAGGATGACGGTTGGTGGGGGGGGGGGGATTAGGAGTTGCCGATAGGTCCATCAAAGAGGAGACTTATCACATAAAGAAGAGCCACTTGTGTGAGTTACTGGAGTGTATTTGGTGTCTGAACACCAGCAGAAGTCAAGATCTCAAGGAGGCGTGAGCAAAACGCAAACATATTTCTGAAAATGAGGCAGCTCAGAATGTACTGCCAACAATAGTACAGCGTACAGAAAAAATATTTATATTCAGCTAAATGAATATAATAGGTATTGATGTTAGTTGAAATGGATTGATGCTGGTTCAAATGAAATACAACCCCCTTCTCATAATAACTTTGAATATTTGTGTTTATGGATTATAAATGGTCATTGAATTTGACTGAAGTCCATTATGCAAAGATACATTTACATCCGAATGTGGATAATAATTCATGGGTAATTGCTAATGTATTGAAAAGGGCCATTGAAATGTAAATTATTTAATAATGCTAATGTGAGCTTTATGGACTTTTTATAACAAAAAAGCACAGCTATTTGCAATGTAGTCGATCATGAGCCTTATTGCAACCAAATTGTGGCATTATTAAGCTTGGGTAGGTAGAATTCAATATAATTTTGAAAGCACATAAATTAATTCTGCAGTCAAATAATGCTAGTCAGTGCAGGTTTATCTGAATAGCTTTGGAAAAAAGTTTTTCATGTGATCATGGATTGCAAATGATCAGATTAATGTGTCCACGAAAGAGGTCCAAAGGAAACCCATGTAACTTGGGTCTATATTGTTTATTTAAATTTAAAAAGGCTACCAGGGTTGCATCAAATCTGATAAACAGTTTGTGTATCCAAGAACTACAGTATGTAACATCATCAATTGATAAATCATTCAGTAGTTCAGTAATGGTTATTCACACAACAATTTTGTATGTGCTCTAATTGACATGCCTTTGATTTAAATATTGGATTTAAATATTTCCATTAAATATTTCCATCAGTTGCATTGGAAAGTTGAGTTTTTTTTAAAATCCACATGTTGCACAGAATTACATAGACTGTACAGTGTTGAAAGAGGCCATTTTGGCTAATTGGTGTTTAAACTCCATGTGAGCCTCCTCCTCCCATCCTAATTCTGCCTCCCATACCCCTCTGTTCCCTTCTACCTCATGCATGTACGGTGTTTCATCTTAATATGTCTACAAATATAGTAGTTTTCCACTAACCTATAGCACTGGGGTTCGTTCTTTACCGTGCAATTATTAATGTGGCCTCTCTCCATTCTTGTCTTGCAGGTGGAACGGGAGATAGCCATCCTGAAGTTAATAGAACATCCACACGTTTTAAAGCTACATGACGTATATGAGAATAAGAAATATTTGTAGGTATTGCTTGTTTGAGTGAACATTTCACTGGTTTGTTTCTGTTGGCTTGGTAACTTAATGTCTGTTTATTCTACTTATCTTTTACTGTGTTCAGTGTCTTTTGACAATAACCCCAAATGGTGTGTAATCCTGAGTTGTGGTTTTTATTCATACAATTTGGCTGAATGATTTGCATTTTAGTTTTCCTGATGGACCAGTGATAAAGGCACCACCTGTATTATCATTCAGACAGGAACATCACAGGAGGGAATTTGAACCTGTGGTCTCAACCAGAGCAATAGTTTGTACCCTATGATTATCCTTGCATTTGATATAGCACTTTTCACGTCTTCTAGACATCTCAAAGCACTTCACAGAGTGTACCGTAAAGTAAATTGACTGTATATTTGTGGGTGAACACAGCAGGCAATTGTGCACAGCAGTGTCCCACATACAGTCGTGGATTGAGTGACCAAATTGTTATTGTTTTTTTTATTGAGGGATTATTATCTGGTGTGTGGAGTAAGGAAACGTGCCCAAGGTTTCGCCCTGCCTGGAATCGAACTCGGGTCTCTCGTTTGCAAGGCAAGTGCTCTAACTACTGAGCTATAGGACTCTACAAATAGATTGGCATTCAAACTGGCTTCCAGTCAGGAATCAGGCACATGGACCTCCTCATCTAGCCCATCAGACAGTGACAATACTTTGGGAAAAAGCTTTTAATATTCATTTTTTCTGATTCTAATCCAGTCTGTAGAGTAACTTGACTGATCACTGGCCTTGGGCCAGTGTCACAGGCTGTGTACAGGCTGTGTACAGGAATCACAGGCTGTGTACAGGAAGAGTGAGAGGGTCAAGTCTCTTGTGCAGTTGCTGTGATTGTAATTGTCCTCGTCCGACCCTCTGCATCACCCTATCCACTCTATACACTATTCGGTGTGTGAGTAGAACCTCTCAGATCAGGGACATCTCCACACTCACTTATTATGAATGGTTTAATGCTACTGGGTCAGGAAGGTGACAAATCAATCTGGGTTCTTGCTTCCAATTAGTATTCACTGATTCTTGATGACAAACATATATGTATTAGATGAAGACCAAATCAACCTCAGCAATAATGTCTCCACCCCGTGGTGAACTATCTAGCGTTACTCTGTACCTGGAGTCATTTGTGAAGAATGGACATTGGGAATTTCCATATGTAGGTGGCATGCATTGAACTCCTATCTGGTTTAGATACTTAAGCACGGTGATGGATTTTCATATGTTAGATAAGTGTCTGGCAATTGTAAAATCATTACAATACAATTCACATTTCTTTCATGTCTGGAGGATGTCTCAAGAATGTATACTTGGGTAAAGAAAAGAGCCACCTACAATGTCCACAAAATTGTTCACTTTCAAGAGTCTAGTGTTCTGAGCAAAGCTTCTTTTAAGTTTTGAAGATTCATTGTGGAGTCCTAATGGGCTTTACTGCAGTGAGCACATATATTATCCACACCAATGATCTAACCTATGCTGTGTTTCCAATCCTTGCGTTATGTAAAACTGTCTGTTCAGAGACGACCCGCTTCTGTAGCTGTTAAATTATCAGGTGTGACATGATGCATTTCCTCACAATAGTAGAGCTGGTCCATTTATCTTGTGTATCTTTAATTTCTTCATCTATTTTTATCTCCTTTTGTCTTTCAATCTCAACTGTGTTCATATTACAGATGATGACAGAAATGGCACTTTTGTATTGTTTTTGCTGTATTTTCATCTCCTTTCTCTCTCTGTGGGGTGATTATATTATCTACAGCAGGGGGAGATTCATCAGAGCTGTGAAGCCTTTCTAAATGATTATGTGTGAACAGAAATATATATAATATTATTGGAGGTAAGGAATGTGTGGCACAATGGCTTAACACCCTACCCTCCCCTAGCGAGTACTTGTTTGATAAATGGGATGGAGTGACATTGGATGGTTTGTTTTTCAATAACTATAGAATTGTTTACAATTCAGCTCCAAATTGGCAGTTTTACTCAGGAAAAAAAAAAGGCCATAAAAATGATGAGGTGCGAAATGAGTGTGCCACACGGGTGTAGTGGGAATTCTCTTCTGAATTTGGTTTGTTGTTGAGCAGGATAGTGTATTTTACAAGCAAGCCGCAATATACATTGTCGGAAGAGAGGTCATTTGGATAAGGCGTCAATGTTTGAAACAAAACTGGGGTTTCTTCTGACCAACAACTACCCATATAAATGGTTCATATACATCAATGCTGCATATGGGATTTTGACTGTATGCAAATTGGATGATTTTTATTATTAGCTAACCTGTGTGTTAAACTGTTACAGTGTGCAAAGAACAGAAGTATTCCATAGCTCAGGTATCCCTCAATTAAATGAGCAAAACTTGAAGAAACAAATCAAGCTGTAAAAGTAGTTTACTTTGTAGATTCTAATATGTAGAATATTTCTCCTGTTTACTATTTTTATGCTGCAAATAAAAGAGAATCTCCTTTAGACAGTGCTTGTAAGGATTTCATGTAGAATGGCACAGGGAGCTGCTGTCCAAGGTGCTGAATTGCAGGCTTCATTGATAATGTCCTTCCAGAAGATTTTTTTTCACAGTGGTTTTGATTTCAAGTTTCACTGCTGATTTGTTTCTGCATTTATTTGCCATCTTAATTCCTAGTTCCAAAATGTTGCCAATATCAGATTGCCCTCTGATTTGTCCCAGGAATATTTGTCCCATCAGCTAGCTAGTTATTTGGGGAGGACAGGTTTGCAGGGCTATGGGGAGAGAGTTGGGGTGAGTGGGATTGATTTGGCATCTCTTTTAAAGTGCTGGCACAAACATGATGGGCTGAATGGCCTACTTGTGTACTGTATAATTCAATGGTTCTATGAAGGGATTAGAATCTGATGATTAAAAAAAAAAGTAATGTTTAGATGAAAGCATGCTAAATATGGTCAAGGGAAAAGATAGCTCAATGCAATGTTGTGACTGGCAAGCGATTTATGATGCAAGGAATCTATTGTGGACAAATTTATGAAAATAGGTTTGTGGAAATTGGTTTGTACAAAATTTGTTCTCAGAAATACTGACCTCACAATGGCAAATTTTGAAATTAGACCACAGCTGAAGTTAAATGGATAAAATGACTTGACTTAATATACAACTCGACTGACCTTTTAAAAGGATAATTTCACCGAAAATCAACAATAAATGAGTAAATTGATTCTGGACTCCGAATTAGATGATACAACATTTTCATATGAATAGGGCTGTGGCTCACAGTTACAGAGTTCATGACCTGACTGGCTTTGTTCTATTGTACTTTCTTGTGGAGTAGTCTGACTCAGGGAGTGGGGAGAAGCATGTTGCTGTTAAATATCCTTTTAAAAAAATTATATCTCAGGTTGAGTTTTAGAAACTGTAGTAACTTTATACAGTGCATTAAACTTTAAACATTGCAGCTGCAATGGAAGATAACTTGGAACAATGTGGAGTGCATGTATGTCACTGAAACTCTGCCAGCTATTTTTAATAATGGCAAGCTTCTCTGATGGGCTATTGGGTAAAGGAACTCTGCCAAAAGAGCCCAAAAGGTGTAGTACATCTCCCACTCTGTGGTGAGTTGGCTGATCTCATTTAGTCCTAGTCCTCCTGGGTGAGGGAAGAAAAATCTGCCAGGTTTCTACTTCTGACATAATTTCACTGTGAATGAATTTACAGAACACATGAAAGCATGTCAGTTAAGGTGCCAATTAAATGAGGTTGTTCCACACTAGCTGGTTCATGACCGTTCAGTGCCTCCACAATCATTAGAATGCAGATGTTCTTTGAAAGGCGCCCAAATAATATCGTTATATATGGCAACTCAATCCCTCGTATGACCTGTTAAATGATTAGGTAATATTCACACACATGAATGGATAGACGGCTATGATATGTTACCTTCTTTAAATGAAAATCCAATTTTGTGACTGTAATAAAGCCTCTTCAGAGCCATTTATTTGATATTTAAACTCTACACCAACCAAGGCTTAATTTGCTATACTCAAAAAATATATATACTCGTGCCAAAGAGCTGCTGACGTGAATCTATCACAATGTTTTTTTTGAGGTTGTTGATCATATGGGAATAAAATCTGCATTCTTTCATTGTCAGTGTTATTATTCTACATTGCATATATTGTCATGTCATTGCCTACTTATAAATTTATGTTCAGTTGCAATATTAGCTTGGTTTTAATGTTTGTTTCAGCAACTCTAAAATTCCCAAATGTGTTATCTGCATCATTCCCAAGTAATGAATTTCTTTATTTCAATTATTTTTAGTTTAAAGCAGTGATATCATTGAGAGTTCCGCAAGTCCAACATGTCTGTGTTAAGAGCCTCTCTTGTGTACTGGTGCTTGAGCTTGATGAGAAGCTGTCATTCTCTGAACCAATCTGATGCATATTGTGGTATGATAGTGTACAGAAAAGGAATATCCAGCCCAAGACAATTTTCAGAATCTTCCAATGCACTGCAGTAGTTTTACCTGTCCATGCAGAAGCTAGCTTTCAGAATGAAACTAATTTATTAAGTTTACAGGCTTTAGATTTGCATATTTTTCAATCAGCTGACCAGATTTCAGAAACTGGCTGCCATAGTTTAAGGCATTTCCCAGGCTTGTCATGAAACTTGTATTACACACCATTATATAGGGAAAGTGAGCTGGGATTAGACCATTGTGAGACAAGTTCGTTTTTCCCTACTGATTCATTCTAGAGGCTAGTTTGCTCATCCATTTTTTTAAATGATGAACTAATTAGTTTTGTAATGTTTTTCATCTTAGAAATATTGCCAAATGAGCTTTCCAGCACTTTGCTAAAATGTGGGATTTGCTCCTATCATTTTGAATGTTGTGAAGAAAAACTGCTGCTTCGCAATATTTAAAAGAAATAGCAAACTATTTTATTTTTCCACCTTCACTTCAACCCTCTGCAACAGAGGTGATTAAGCATACCTGCTTCTGAGGACGTTAACTTAGTTCTAAGATGATGCTAAGTGCTGCTTTATGCTCAATAGCTGCATTCCCTATGTCAGGACTCCCATGATCGGGTCCTGACCCCTGACTGTTCAGCACCTTGGTACGTCCTCCCCACATGAAAGGTGCTCTACAAATGTAATTTTGTTGTTGTTGTTAATCCCCCCGATCTGTAGTATTTCCACAATGTCCATCGTTCATTACGCACAGTACCTTATATCACAGTCCCATATAAAGCCTCCTATTGTTGATTAGCCCATCACTAGTAATCGCCTATTGCCAACTGCTGAATCCAAATATGCCAAAATGGATTGGACCAGTACCTAGGTGTCTTTTCTACCCACTCAGGCATCCTGTCAATTTCTTTAAATGAAACAAAGAAGGGATGTGAATGTATTTTTGTTGAATTGCATTCCATGTTCTAACCATGCATGAATAAGCACACTAGAAGAGAATGAGGGGAAACTAATAAGAAAAGGAATGGACCAATGTCAGTCGTATTAGGTATATTAGTCTTGTTTCTAATACTGGCTCTGTAATCAGTATCAGCCAACCAAAAAACCTTACCCAGTAGTTTGCTATGTTGGATCGCTAATAACCATCTATATTGCACACATGGCTTCACATTTTAAATTGCAGTGACTCTTCTAATCGAAATGCTCCTCTCAGATAACAAACCTGGCAAAATCTCAACCCAAGGATTATTTAAAACTAGTTTGCTAGATCTTTGAAAAAATATTTGTTGGGAAGTTGTCTGTTGTTTCTTCAAAACAAAGGCGTTTGGCCTTTTGCCAAATAAAGATTTTAAAAATTCATGCACATCAGACTGGATATGACTCTTGCATAATTTATAGATTGCGCCAAATACAGGGTTTTAATATCCTTTATAGATTGTTTAATCAATATAAAAGTATCTAACAAAACAGCCTTATGAGATTTAAAATTTTTGCCTGGAAATGTAATGTACCTTAATTAACCTTTAAACAGATGTATGTAATTTGCAGCTTTAAGCTTTGCTAAATGCAAGTTAGCACATAACAAATGGAAAGAGTGCACCATGATGCACTGAAATGCTTCCCTTGACCCCACAACTGCAAAATGTTGATTTGTTTCTTACTTCTCGCTTGCTTCCTCACACCCATGAGAGAGAGAATCCGGCTCTTGACTTCTAATGTGATGGCATCAGAAATGAGATCTTGGTGCCCTGCTAATTTATTTACATAATTGTTATCCGCATTAAATGCTTAAATAATAAGCTGACTTGCACGAGGTTGTCCGGGTCAGAACAAGGTTAGGTTTCATCATTATGAAGCCGTTACATCTGTTCTCATTTTTTCCACGGAAATGCTCACATTATGTTGTTAATGTGGCTCGGTGGTGAGGTATACATTTCTCTGCTTTTGTGGATGCATTCTTCCCATTCAATGCGGCCTGTAAATATTGACAAACCCATTGGGTGAGAAACTGATTGGACTGACGCACTATCTTAAAAGAACATTGCAGGAGAAAGACATGCAGGAGCTCGTAGAACATAGTCACCATAGTCATGTACATAGTATATAAACATCTTTTTTTGGGGGCCAACAAAAAAATTACAGCTTGAACTTTTTTTCCTTTGACCTTCTTTGGCAAAGTTAATCATGAGGACACTGGATGCATACTGGAAGAAAATTAATATTAAAGGGTGAAGGGAAGGAGCGGAGAGAATATTGGGGGTAATCCTAGGGAGCGAACACCAGCGTGTGAAACGATTCCACTTTGTGGCAGCCCTGTTTATGACCATCATCTGTGTCACAAAGTATTCTTCATTTTGGTGTTCATTCCCAACTGTTCAGCTTTTCAGTGAGCATCAGCTGTGGCTGGTCCTGGGGATGGATGATGTATGGTAACAAATGGTGGTTTCCATTGGCAGTGACTGTCCACAGCCTTGCTTCTCCCTACCTCTGCGACCTATTACCACCATACTATCCTTTCAGCGCCTTGGGATGTCCTCTCGACGTGAAAGGCACTATATAAATGTAAGTTTTGTTTGTTGCTGTTTCTGCTCAGCGGACACTGCCTGCTTCACATCCCCCGGCTTTCCCTACCCACCATTGGTAGTGGGGGCTTCAGCATCATTGCCCTGACCCTCTGGAACTCAATTGTAGAATCCCTCCACCTCCCTTGCCTCCTTCAAATCCCATTTCAAGACTTTCCTCTTTGATCGTGCTTTTGGCCACAGTCCTACGCCGCTATCCTCCACCCTTCTTGATTCTAATCCCCAGTTTGGGTGCAAATCCTTAGCTGTGGTCCTACGACATGAACACTGCTGTATTATTGCAATTTTTTGCTGAGCTTTGGTGATGCTGTGAAGATCCCACTCTCTTTAGCAAGACAGGCAACTTGTTGTTTTCTGGATTACTTGCCTAGTGTATTATTCAGTCTCATCCTTGAGTTACAATAAGATGATACCCTGGAATATTCCTTCAAGGTTCTTAATATGCTGCACAGCGCATTCATTTTAAAACGTTTTTTTAAATGTCATCCGTACGTAACTGTCGCTATGTTTTTTGCGACGTGGGGGTGGGAGGAATCAAAGGCGAGATCCATACGCAGACTTTAATGAAGAAAGCATAATTTGTAATGCCTTTGTGTAAAAGTGTAGATGTAATCAATGTGAACTTGTATGACACCAGCGACCCGGTAACTACAAATTCCTGGATCAATTAAATAGCCAGTGTCTAGCGAGTGTGTGTTTGTTATTTATTTAATTGAGTGCTCCACTGTGTGGAATGGGACACATCAGACCACTACTTATATCAACTCTATTCAATCTTCTCCTTCGACCCTTTCCATCACACAAGCAGATGCCAATATACGTGAATCTCCAGCCTGTGATTGCATTCGGCTTGTCCCTGATTGCCTTACTCCAGCCTACCTCTGGTCACAGTCCCAGCTATTCAGTGATTGCCATTGTGCCTCTTTCATGAATAGTTTCAGGAATGCTGCTGGCCTGACTCTTGTTATCAACCAATATTCTGCTTCCATCAAGAGTCTTGTAAATGAAAATACAAGTTAGTCTAATTTTCTTTTGGAGGGTGCCCTGCCCAAATTTCATTCGAAATATTCACAATATGCATGCGGAATATCAATGTAATGTCTATTTGTCCAGAAAGCACTGCAAATGTGCAACTTTTAACTGAAACCCCCACACATTCAAGTCTACAGCAACACTTACTCTTGTACCTTTTTAAAGATTAAAAACAGAAGCATGTCTTTACACAGTACTTCACTGATTTTAATCCTAGCACCAAACTACCTCCTTGCAAAGGCATTTTCTTGGATTACAGACCATTTTCATTCTAGTTGTTAAAAGAAAGCGAGTTTCAGTGGGACAATATGTTAATTTGGCTTATTTACTAGTTATCCTATACAATAGACGATTACATACTGTTGTATGTCGGGAGAACATCTCAAAGCACTCAAAAAGAACTTTAATTGCATCCCACTTGATTTTAAATCAACGGAGAAGTTTGAAAGAGGGGAGCAACATCATTTATTTGTAATAATGTTAAAGGCATGTACTCAGCATTTTGAATTTTTAAACATTAGTTTTAATAATAGATCCTTGACTTTTGTGGACCGCAAACTGCTACTGTATAGGTTTGCTTTGATGGTTTTCTGTCCCCATTCAGGTTTGACAAAGGAAATTATACTCTAATTTCTGAGTCTGGAGGGCAGAGAAATGTTACCATTCCAGAAACCAGGCTTCTTCGCTTCCACCTTGTCATTTTATTTTACGTATAAAACTACATATTGAGGTTTGTTTGATGCTACCTGCTTAGGAAAATCTTTTTCCTTGGGTATTCCTGTAACTTTCCTAATGCAAGAAGATTGAGTGAAAGGAAGAGTTAATTTTTACAGATTAGAAACATTTAAACTGTTACCAGAGAGCTGAGGTCAGCCCAGTGAAGTCACTATGCCTCAATCTCTTACAGTAAAGCATTTCTTTTTGGCATTTGGAGACGTTTAGTGTTCAAACAGCACAGCTGAGATAAGCGTTGCTCTTTGCAAGCTGTGCCAATTTATTTTGATTGTAAATGGTCTGCTTTTCAGCCTTCTTGTTTGATAATCTGAATTGGCCAGTGTCTTGAGTGAATGTCAGTTTAGAAAAGCTCCCGATGACATATGGCCTTAAGAGGTAGCTTTACCAGGGAGCATTCTGAAAGCAAAGAGAACTTATGCTAAGCTGCAGCAAATGGTTAGATTTTAAGGATGAGCCTGAAATGCAATTCTGCTGCTGGAATTTACAGCGGTTGCACTCAAGCTGACCTGTTGTAATCAATGACATCCCAAATCACAGTAATGAGAGGAACAGGTCTTTGAAGGAAATAGTTGAGGAGGCAACCTGCCTTTTAGAATTGAATGCATTAGTGGATCTCCCATTCTTGAGATTGTGGAGATGACAAATGCATAGAAGTTCATGGAGAAAATAAGAGGTCAGTCATGAAACGGCCATTAAAAAGCTAAGTGTTTGAATATTTATAAGATGCCAGGACATGGTCCAGACGGAATGAGCACTTAAAAGGAATGGGAGGGGCAAGGTTGTTGTGACAACTGCTCGTTGGGGAAGAGGGTCATAGCAGAAAATTGAGTTAGCCTAATGTTCTAATCTTAAAAAAACTTTGAGGCAGCGTTTTACCCATAGGCCTATTAGGTTGATATCTGTCGCACAAAACTATTATTAGAAAGGAAATAATTAAACAACAACAACAACAACAAATTACATTTATAGAGCGCCTTTCACGTCGGGAGGGCGTCCCAAGGCACTGCACAGGAGGCGTGTGACCCGAGCTGAGAGGGGAGTGTTTGGGAAGGGGTGAAACACGAAGGGGAGGTAGAAGAGTTCGGGGTGGAACAAAAGGCACGATCGAAGAGGAAAGTCTTCAAACCGGCCTTGAAAGAGGAAAGGGAAGAAACGAGACGGAGGAATTGAGGGATGGCATTCCATAAGGTGGGAGCGGAGAAACTGAAGGCCCGGCCTCCGATGGTGGGGCGGTTCGGGCGGGGGGCTTGGAGCAGGCCAAGTCCTGTTGAACGGAGGGTCCGGGTGGGCTTGTAGGGGGAAAGTAGATCGGTTAAATAGGGCGGGGCAAGGCCGTGTAAGGCCTTATAGGTGAGGACGAGGATCTTGAACTCGATCCTCTGGAGGATGGGGAGCCAGTGGAGACGGGCGAGGGTGGGGGTTATGTGGTCGCGGAGGCGGGTGCGGGATAGTACACGGGTTGCAGAGTTTTGAATGACCTGCAGCCTGTGAATGGAGGAACTGGGGAGGCCGACGAGGAGAGAGTTTCCATAGTCCAGCCGTGAGGTGATGTACGCGTGCACGAGTGTTTCGGCAGCGCGGGGGGTGAGATAGTTGCGGAGCCTGGCAATATTGCGCAGGTGGAAATAAGCGGTGCCGGTCAAGGCGCGGATGTGGGGGAGGAAGGAAAGTTTTTGATCGAACATGATGCCGAGGTTCCTGATTGGCTTTGTGAGGTGGAGAGTGCAGCCTTGGATGTTGAGGCTGGCAGCGCCCAATGTGCGGAGGCGCTGGCTTGAGCCAATCAGGAGGGCCTCGGTCTTACTCACGTTCAATTGCAAAAAGTTGTCTATATATATATATATATATATATAGACAGATAGTCAATTCACTTTATAATATATTCTGTGAAGTGATTTGAGATAACTGGAAGACATGAAATGCACTAAATCAAATGCAATAATTATTATCACTATATACAGTATTTTAACTTTTTTTTAAAAGAAAGCATTTAAGGGGTAAGTCATAAGACAGTTATATGGCCACTGCCTGTGTGCATGAATGAAGCTAGATGCCCACATTGGGTGGAGATTTGGAGAACAAGGAATAATGTTGAATAATAATAGAAATACTGTAATGCTATGCACAATTAGCTGCCCACAAAACACACACAGTCGATCCACTTTACAATATATTCTGTGAAGCATCTGAATCGTCTCAACGATGTGGCAAGTAATTATACCAAATACAAGGATTATTATTCTTATAAATACATATTGTTCTAATTGGATATTTGTGACTAATGAGTACGATGTGTCTCAGGATATGTGCTGAGGTGGCTACTGTTTATCATACTCGCAAATGAACTTTAGTTGAGGAGTGTGAGAGAAGCATCCAGCTTCTTATGGGTTAACAGGGGCATCCAAGGAACCTGGGAAACAGAGACGCATAACTATTAGAAATGAACAGATCAAGGAGCGCCTAGGTACCAGTGAACCATATTATGAGTTTCCCATGTCTGAAGAAAATGGCCATGAATTATGCTACATAATGAGGGCATTTCAGCCTTGGTAGGTCAGTCTCTGGATGGGGCTGGAACCTTGCTATCATGTGATGGTGTGTGGATATGAAACTTAACGTCATGTTCACCTTATCCGAAAAGTAAAATAAGAATCACACACAAAAAAAATGTGCATCATCATCCTGGTTCAAATTTAAATTCAATAAATATTACGCTCACAACTATTTGAATACCAACTAAAGTATTAAAAACTGTAGGAATACAAGGTAGTGATATGATGTGCTCTGCTGTAACTAATTTTAGCAGCATTAGCATTTTGAGATGGTTGACTTGAAATTATTTCCTACAAGGAATTTGGTAGCAGCTTTGGAAGCAGCTTGACATCTCTATATTTAAAATGGAATAGTTAATATTTGTTGCATATTTCACATAAATTTGCATTTTTGTGCTATGAACCATCTTTGTTGCTGTCTAATTCCTGGGTGTTTCTTTCCAGGCAGATTCTTTGATCATCTTAACTTGGGTAGAGCTTGCTCTATCTCGGACCTATGATCTTCCTCTGTTAGGGCCATTGAGCATATCTCCTTGGCTTTCAATACTATACTGGAGCTCCTGTAGCTCAGCGGTTAGAGCACTCGCCTTACAAGAGTGAGACCTGTGTATATGAATCCAGGCAGACCAAGGCGAAACCTTGGGCAAGTTTCCTTACTCCACACGCCTAATAATAATCCATCTCCAAAAAAACCACAATAATAAAAATTGGTAATTTCAACCCACGATTGTTTGTGGGACACTGCTGTGCGCAATTGGCTGTTGCGTTTCGCCCACAAATATACAGTGAATTCACTTTATAGTATATTCTGTGAAGCGCTTTGAGATGTCAATAAGATGTGAAAAGCACTATATCAAATGCAAGGATTATTATTATTATAATATTATACTATTTTCAAGGCCAGCATCAACCCACTGCTCAATGCTAACCATGAAGCAAGAGGTGCGGCTGAATTGAAAGGCTTTTTGCCAGTAGCATTCTGTGATGATGGCACTCTGACCTTCTGTTGCAACCGTCATAAGTGGGTGAATATGAAAGTAAAATAGAAGTACCAATGTCAAAGGAATGAGGAAAAATATGTAGTAAAGAGGTCAAGTGACAACAAAGGAATGCGAGAAAAAATACTCACGAATAACAGTGAAAGTAAGAAAAGGAATAGAATAAATAATGAACAAATGGATCATTGACCCGAAGATATTAATGATGGGAACAGTTCACGTAATTTTTGTGTCCTGTGCTTTATTTGCATTTACAACCTTTATTACTTGGGCATTGCTTTTCTACACGTAAATTTCTTCCGCTAAAGAATTTTGGCCATTATCACGTTACAGTTATTTTTCCACCTTTCTTGGTTTGACACATGTACAGGTTCATGCTTGATCTGAGAAGGTGGGCCCCCTATAATTACATTGTGACTGACTTAGGTTCCAGCAGGTCCCAGCAGTGAGCAGCTGCTTCCTGTCAATCAGAAGGTTTTTTTTGTACATTGTTTGTACTTCTGCTTTGTTGCCTTCTTGCCATTTAATTTTCCTCGCAGGTTACTAGCAAATGATTCCAGAAAACTAGGCGGCACTTTGAGTTAAAGCCCAGGGTTCAGTCTAGTTCCGACTAATGAGATTAAGTCTCTTTAATGGCTGAAAATGTCTCATGTACAATGAGTTTCGACAGCTTTAATGCAGTACCCAGTGGCACTGCTCAGAAATTGGTTGTAATTGCTGCTCCAAGACACCGCAAGGATGATTTAAGAAAGAGGAATGACACTGAAACACACAGGTGGTGCTCTCCTCAGTGAAGGGCAGAGCAGAGGGAGTTGCTCTTTCTTTGTTTGAGCTGTGTTATAGCTGAACTTGTCGCCCTCGATGTTGACACCGGTCCTGGACTGACATCCATCACTGACATTCCTCTCTTGACCGAACATCAAACTTCTAAAAGTGGCATTATTAAAAGATTCTTGGGCGAGTTGCTACTAAAATATTTAGGCATAGGACAGGGGTAGAGACATCTGTTTAGATTTTAACTGCATGTTTTGTTTTTGCTGTTTTGCACACCATGCACTATTCATAGATAAGGTACCTCCTCACCTATGCTGCGTTAAACTTTAGCATTAGTTTTTAGATTCTTGCGTGGCATTTAGATTTAGACAGGAGCCACATTTCCTGTTAATTCTTAAATGGAAACCTCCCAAACCAGATGTGGACTTGCCCGCATTTAAATTCATGCATTATTTGCCCTTGTTTCCTGCCATAGTGCATTGAAATGAGCCCTGAATATATCTCAGTATGTATCAGTAAAGACAGTTCTGTGTCTAAGAGCGTGTTGTGGATAAGTGTACTGGGAGAGTAAGGATGTGCTGGGGGAAAATATGTGCATTTTGCTGATCTGAGCACCCACCTAAAATTTTTCAATTACGCTACATGTTCTGAAGAGACACGCAGAGCAAGAGATCTCTCACTTCCCTGTAACGCCCATGTCAGTATAAGTTGTTAGAAGCACTCATTGATGAGTTATTAATACAAAACTGCACATGAAGAATTCAACTGAGGAAATTCACTTGATGTGCAGCCTGTGGCCACTTTCTCCACCATGTTCTTGGTCTGATCTCTCCACATCTGTTTCCAGACCTTAAGCACTTTCAGGTCAGATTAATTCTTAGCAGTGAGATTGTCGGAGTCATTGCTGTAGATTTAACCTCTTGTAGGTTAAACTCCCACTTTTAACTTAGATTCGCTCTCCATATGATCCCTGGCAGGAGCCATGACTATATCACAGTGTCTAGGGATTCAATACAGTAGTATTATGAGCACATCTATGGTTACCTAGCACCTATACCTTCCATTGCTTTCTGCTCAGCGTCCAGACCCACCACTACATTATACAGTGTTTTCTGAGACGTTACCCAATGTGAAGAGCATTATATAAATGCAAATTGTGGTTGTATTACTATGCCATCGGCCTTTCTCCTTCCTCTTATAACTGTTAGATGATACTTGTGTTTGATGTACATTAGAGAGCCCAAAGGTTTGCACCAGCCCCAGTGTGGAAATGAAGCAACATGAAATCAGGTCAATATGTAAATGTACAATACTAGCCAAAAAAAATTTCCACCAGAGACGAGTTATCACTTTAGCACCAAGTCAAGCCAACACTTCTCTCTCTTCCTTCCTTCCCCCTGCACTGCCAGCCCTTTACACAATACCAGCCATTGTCTCTCTCCTCAAAGGTTCCTAACGTAGTGCCAGCCTTTCTCCTGCTTTCTCTTCTCTCCCACCCCCATGTCAGTTACCGAGCTGTTCACACTTTGTACATCTCACTCCTTGGAGCAAAACGTTCTATCCATTTACACAAAATTTAGTTCATTAGGAACTCAAGAGGCGGAAGTCTGAATTGATGTTGAGAATGAGATGGACCAGGCAACAAAGATGAGGGGAGCGGGGAACAGGAGACAGAAAGAGAGATGGAAGAATTAGAAGCAGGAACAGAAGAAAACTTGCAAAAAGTTGGTAAGAGACTGAGGGAGAGGAATCTACCCAATGAGAGAATAGAATGTGAAAAATGTGAAATTTCCTTTTCAATTGAGTTTTGGCTCAATTCTAAGTTGTTAGCATTGGGTAGGCTATGGCTTTGGTTTAAGCTCCTTCTATCCCTAGTGTGAACTCATCAGTTGGAATAAAATGAAAGCTCAACAGCTGTCAGTGTTGGCATAGGATCGATCCAAAATAGTGTTGGCAGAACAATAAACCATCTCATTCAAACTCTCCGAATAATCTGCACACATGCGGTATAAATAATTGTAGACCCAAGCTCCTACACAATCTGTTCTTGTGCAAAGGCCGAGTTATCAAAGGACAAATGTATTTTTGGTGCCTTGAATTAGCAATCACATAACCAGCATGATGGACTCGCCACTTCAGGTAAATTGGAACAATATTCTTTTGTACCCTTTTATTTAGTTCACCTCTCAGGATTCTAAAACGCTTGCCGATTTCACCCAGAAAGTGCAACTTCACAGCCCATAAAACTACAAGAGTTCAGTAAATAGATGGCCTACTGGGGAAATATTACTTTAAAAAAAAGCAAGTTATCACTCGATTCTCTGCACAGTGGGCAAAGTATTACTGCATACTTCGCAGGTAGCAGAAGCCGGTTGGTCGTGTCATGCCTCACAGGAATGGCACAAATTGCGAAGTATTGCGGTGTATATTCTTTTTTTAAAGAAAAATGCTGCTGAAGCTCAGAATTTCTGAAAGAGCTCCTTCCCTCCAGTTTGATTTTATTGCCGAATGGGTCAGGTTGACCATATATTGTATATTTAAAAAATTGCCCTGAAGCTGTTGACGGCCTTTATTTTTTTTTAATGACAAATGAGCTTAAGCAGGGAGAGCAAATGGAACATTTTCTGCTTCATAAAATAGCCAGTGTAGGAGTTTTCAGTTTCTTCCAAACAAATTTTGAATACATGTACAAGTGGCATGAAATGTCATGCTTTGAACAGGTGCTGTCAGCTCTGGAGCTTAATGGAGTTTAATAGGTCAAAAACTGACTTTAACTTGACCTATTCTCAAAGAAAGATCCTTATATTGTACTTTTTTTTTCCATCCCAGACATATTGGATCAGGGTAAAATACTATAACAGAAGTTTTTGTCGGTTTGTCATTGGTTTTTAGGGTTTTTTGTTTGAGAATGTGTTTTTAAAAATCTAAATTGAACTGTCCTTTTGTATTTCTGACGACGCTTCACTTTGATTGTACATTTTGTTAACTTACAACACTGACATTAAGCTTTTTTGTATACAGTGTGCTAAATTATTAGGCAATGCAATCATCCGGATACACAGTATGATACATGCAGAAATCTATCACCATGCTTGGGAATATCCAAACCAGACCAAGTTCCACATATGCATATCACCTACACATGGACATTTGCTGGCAATGATTGCACTCTCCCTTTGAGGGATGCACCTTGCTCACCTTCCAAAGAGTACAGTATTAGAAGCATATTGCTGAGAGCCCAGGATTAGGCAACTGCTGGGGTTTAACCGGTTAAAACCACATATCTTGCCATTGAGAACACACTCTGGCAAACTTGTTGCTGCTTGCTCAGCTAGGCCCAAACTCTTACTAGCCCAACTCACTAACCAGTAGAAATAATTTCTCCCTGCTTACATTAGAAAACCACTCTGTTCAGGTCACCTCTCAACCTTCGGAGTGAGTCTATTTAAAGTTGTTTGATGTATACGTTTTGCTACTTTACTATAGAAGAGCCATGGCACTATGCATTAAGTAATGTAGAGCAGCCCATGTAATTGCTAACTACAGCACCATCATTTGTTGACTCGGGAAGGAATGAGGAATAGTATGCAGTGCCATCCATAGTTATTATTTTCAATTGGTTTTAACAACACCATCGGAGTCTTCTTTAATCATATGTTGATGTATTTCAGTAAACATGTTTTTTTTTCATGGTAAACCATTCTCTTCAATATTGATTTGTAGCACAACACGAGCAATCGAAAAATCTAAATGAAACCTTGAACCCTTGGGGAAAAAAACGTATTTCGATCAGAGGCTTGTACAAAATACAGGGTGTGCTGTAGGGATAAAATAGGGGGCTGGAAAGCTCATCTCAGCACTGCTTCCAGTCTGCATTTTATCTGGATTATATGGCACTTCTTGTTGACTCTCAAGCAAAGCGAAGAGCGACTGTGTATCCGAGATAAGTAGGGTCGTTTGAATCGGGTCACTTCCATAGTAGAGAGAGTCACAGTAACATCCAGGTACCATTTGAAACACGCTGCGTATTTTGGTTATGGTGCAATGCGGTGTTTTGGCATGATTTGTGTTGCTGTTTGGAAAATGCAAAAACAAAATCTTTCATAAAACAGTGCTTACTTGTAACAGAATGGTATCCCAGTATGAAATGTTTGAGTAACACCTTTAAATGATGTCGCTTTTTTTTCCCCTATATAAACACACACACACAAAAGGTATTCTGCTAATGTGCAACTTTATTCTTTCAGGTACTTGGTGCTAGAACATGTATCCGGGGGAGAACTCTTTGACTATCTCGTGAAAAAAGGACGATTGACACCAAAGGAAGCCAGGAAATTCTTCCGACAAATCATATCTGCATTAGATTTCTGCCATAGTCATTCAATATGGTAAGTTTCAAGCACCCGGCTTTGGAATTAATGGGTAGCTGATGCAAATGTGTGGATTGCTTGCTGCCAGATGGTTATTCAACAGTTGTTCAGAATGATCACACCATTCTGGAAAAGGCAGAATCCATGTGTGCTCTTTACTTTTGGGATGCCATTAAAATTTCATAAAAGTATTAATTTGAGAGAAAATCTTTTGATACAGCCCGACTTTCATCTAAGTACATTCATTAACGTCAGGAAGGGATTCATCTTGAGAATTGCATCAAAAATATGATAATTAGTCAAATTCCCTTAGAAATGTCGAATTTGACTTTGCAAAGTGTTATTTTAAGTGGAAGAACTTCTTGCAATATCCGCAGCTGAAGTCACGCACACCATGTACAACTGGAAAATTCCATTTGCCGTTCACTCGCAGCCGATTTTTCTTTAAACCAATTGTGTGAAAGTTGTTGAATTGTTTTTCTAGTTAAGTTCTATCGTAAATGAAACCTCCCTGCACTCTTGTTTTTGTTCCATCGTGAACACTGTTCAAGGCATCAGCCTTGTCAAAAGTGGTCCAATAATATCCAGGATCAGATCAGCAAAAGAGCAGATCATTTTCGACCTGATGAAGCGCTATTACAAATGCAGGCCTGATTATTATTATCGTTACAAGAGAGTCTCTTTAGATGTTAAACATGGCTAGGATACTATCAGTGCTGAGGGATTTGGAGTGATTGCAGAACTGCACAGGGAATTGTGGTGGAAAGCTTTGTTTGGCAAAGCATTGGTTCTGTGCTTGTGAAGTCTTATGGACACTTCGTACCCTTTTCAATCTACTATTGGACTCGTCAATGAGATTATCACTCTATTGGAGTTTCTGTTTGTTCTATACTGTGGCGTTTTGGGAGTAATCCTCCAGGGCTAGTGGTGTGCTGCACCCATCTGATTACTATTGTTCAGTTGCAGTGACGCAACTAAAATAGATATGACGCAATATATCTACGGTCAACTAGGAAGTAATGCGGTTGTTAGATATTGTACCCTGAATCTCTTTGCTTGATTGCGTAAACAAACAAATAAATATGTGTGGCTGGTGACAAACCTCATTTGATTGAGATTCATCATCTGTATTTGATCTATCAAATAGCGGAAGGTTCGAAGATAATCAGTGGGTGATTTGTTATCAGGGGATATGGGTTTCTTCCAGCTGTGATAAAAGATAGCTGGGAGTGTGGTAATGAGGAAACAGTGTGTTACAGGTAAAGGCAAGGAAGAACAGGCAAAGACATGAGAAGCAAACCATCAAAGTGGAAGTACCTCATTACAAGCACATGGTAAAATACTACACACGCCAGCACTATCATTTGTCATCCTAATGAGCAGCAAAACATGAAAAGTGCCTGCATGTTATTGATAACCAATATTTCAAGGGCAGATGTCTCTCTTCCACTCTTTTCCTATAAATCGTGTGCTACTTAGGAGCGAAGGCGGAGTACAGTGGATGGCAGCTTAGTTATGGACCATTGGTTATGTTGAATGTCTGGCAGCAACTTTCCAGACAAAAGATGCCCTAAACCATGAGAGCATGCTCCCAAAGGTTTGTAAATATCTGAATTGTGTAATTTAATAGCTCACTCCACCTACTCACTCGCTCACGCACTCACTCACACACTCACACACTCACTCAGACATTCGCTCACTCAGACACTTACTTTACCTGTTAGTTGGAAGGTTTCATTTGTCCTGTTTCTGCGCATTCTGCGTCCTTGCCATTCTTCAAAAGGACAGAAATGCCTTTTGCCGTTGTTATTTCCCATTTACTGCAACTTGTCATGAGCAGAGGTTACAGCACAGTAACACAATTCAGCATTCAATCCTCTCCACAAGTCTGTCATTGTCTTTGGCTGCCTCCTATCTACCTGTTGTTATTTTAGTCGCTGGAAATTCCTGGTGATTGTTACCATTTTCTCAAGCTGATCTTTTGAAATCTCTTGGGGACGACATGAATAAGTACAAATGAGACTTTGTGATGTAATGAAATACATGCTGATTAGTGTAAAGGTTATGCGTGTATTTGCAGTTTGATTAGACACGGGCTAGTACAGTATCTACTATAATCCTAATTTTGCATTCATTAAAACTCACCTTAGTTAAAATGGAAACTTTAGAAAAATGGCAAGGAAATCATGCTCAGAATTAAAGTGAATTCCAAATTTT
The DNA here is from genome assembly GCA_035084275.1 of Hydrolagus colliei. Lineage (NCBI taxonomy): Eukaryota > Metazoa > Chordata > Chondrichthyes > Chimaeriformes > Chimaeridae > Hydrolagus > Hydrolagus colliei. The sequence goes on along the minus strand of CM068757.1, from coordinate 6,455,664 downwards.
ATCATAATTTGGGAAAAGATTAATGATATTGCAATTTAATTAATCTAACACTGGAGAACTGTTAAAATGAAACTCATTACAATGCAAATGCATGCAAATATGATCAACATTATAGAGGTTAATTAGGTAGCAGGTTACACAAGACAGAATATCAAACATGAGGACAATGTCACTTAGGTATTCTTAAATAAATGAATTGACTAGAATAGTATTAATGAAATAGTAATGCATTGTTGTAATAAAAAAAACACGCTTTGAAATTTGTATGACATTTAGAAATGATTAATGAGAATTCAACCCTTGTTGCGTAGCTAAGAATTAAACTCTTCACTAAGTATATGGAATTATGCAGTGTACATATCTGCAGTCACTATTGGTGCTAGCTTTTCCAATGTTAAAATTATGTTGGCTACTATGTGGCACTATTATGAAGGGTTAAAACTCTGGTTCAGCTTTTAAAGGTCCTTTTCCCATGGCTCTTCTCAGTAGCCCAATGGCACAGTAGCTAATCCATAGTAAACATTTGAGATAATATTGTTAGTGTTTCTGTCATTTGCAAGTCTCCCTGATGGACTGGGTTGCTCAACTCGATGCATTGTTAATGAAATAAAGTACAGTACTGCTGTTTTGTTGAGTATGCTTTGTTTATTGGCTCACTCATCCCTTGTGATGCTTGGATTGTGTGGTAGTAAAAGTGTTGTACTGAAAACACTTAGAGTGTAAGTACAGCCACCTTCACTATAACGCAGGCTTTCAAAGCCAATCGTAATATCCATTACAGCTAGGCGTACCAAGAAGTTTGGGGAATTGATAAGGCCCGGATTGAAATGAGCAACACTGATGCCAAAGTGTAGCAGGGAGATGCCTAGGTAACTTCATTATAGGAAAGGATGATTTATAATAATAATAATTGCATTTGATATAGCGCCTTATCATGTCTTCGGGACGTCTCCACTTCACAGAATATACTATAAAATGAATTGACTGTATATTTTGTGGGAGAAATGCAGCAGGGAATTGCACACAGCATGGATTGAGTAACCAAATTATTACCATTAAAAAATAATTTTAAGGGATTATTACCGCTGGAAAAGTGATCCGACAATCAACTAACAACCGGGTTCCCACTTACTGCTAGAGCAATCCTAAACATTATTTAATGGTTGATCTTTCTGCTGCATCAGTAAGATTTGAGATCTAGTCATGCCCATAAACCTGCAAATCAGAACACCAATTGGTAGAACAATCTGAGCTGGAAGCATAGCATGTTGTTTTGTTGCCTCAAAGTGGATTGATAACAGTCTCTAGCTTAATCCATGGATAAATATTGCTCTCATGCTCTTTCCAACTCTGAGTGATTTACCTTTAATGTGGGAATAGAATACATTGCTTTGTTAAAAAGAATCAGAAATAACAGATTTGCATGATAACTCTATAGGCAAATTGCTGGATGATTGAGGAAGGACTGAAGGGTTGAGTCAACAGTTGTAATGTCATCTCAATTTCACAACACACTGCACATGCACACATTGCTGCTGTTCAGCAACAATTTACAGAATCCTAATTTTGTTGTAATTGTTGTTGTTTACCAACATTATGGCATGGTGTCCTGTAGCTCAGTGGTTAGAGCGTTCACCTTACAAGCAAGAAACCTGGGTTCAATTTCAGGCAGGGCGAAACCTTGGGCAAGTTTCCTTACTCCACACGTCTGATAATAATCCCTATTTAAAAAATTGTTCATTTCAATCCACAACTGTTTGTGGGACGCCGCTGTGAACAATTGGCTACCACATTTCACCCACATATATACAGTTAATTCACTTTACAGTATATTCTGTGAAGCGCTTTGAGACATCTGGAAGATGTGAAAAGCACTGTCAACTGCAAGGATTATTAATATTATTATTATTCAGACAATTCTTCAGGCTTTTGCGCAAGGTTTCAGTGGATGTCATGTGATTGCAGTGGTCAGTGCATTAAATAAAAGTACACTCTGGACTCCCATCTAATGAACAGAAAAAGTGTAGAGTAATGTCTGTAGTTATTGAAATTCAGCTTTTCTAAGTGATTTCCGAGGGATGCAAACCTTCAGTGAACTGGTGAGGTTTGATGAGTTTTGGGGAGTCTTTTTGCATTGAGTACCTTCCCCAGGGCATCACTTTTGAGTTTCCTCTTAGCTGCCAATGTGCAGTAGATTGCTCAAATGTGATTTAATATCACATCGAAGCTTTTCAAACTGTATGCTTATATTTTTGTTGTACATTACGTTTCAGAGTTACCAAAGAACATTAGAGTTAAATGTACTTTTTAGTTCTCCCTGAACAATCTGAAATATTATGAGGTGTTCCAGGCAACATGAATGGCTTTTGCATTCACTAAGATTGCTCTCTGTTCTCTCTACCTCGGAATTGTGAACATGATGTGGAAAGTGCTGCAGTGGATTGGAGGCTTCTCCGAATAGGCGTTATCTCATTGTTTCATTTGAAATCGTGCACCAGCAAGCCTTTGTACCAAAAAAAGTCTCTTCCAGATCAGTTAGCAGTGCAATTATTGTTGCACAGTGCAGGTCAGAATGCTTTCATCACAGCTGTCAATGTGGAATTATCAAGCAAGCTCTGGTAATGTCTGGATGCCCCATAAATAGTTCCATGAGTAGACCACTGCCAAGTTCTGAATCTATCAAGATAACACATCAATATCGCTGGGCAAATGCTGTTGACTTCATGGTATAAATTATTTGAACTGGTTGATCTGTGATCAACAAAATTGGACCATAATGATCCAATATATGGATGGGGGGTTGGCATTAGTGATTCCTGACAGGGCAAAATGTTGGGTAAGTTTCCTAGCTGCACACGCCTGTGTTTACCAAGGAGTAAGTAGGAACCTGGATTTCCACATTTCCGGCAGTAATAATTCATTCAAAAAAAAATAATAAAGTGGTCACTTCAATCCACAACTGTTTGTGGGACACTAGCTGCTGTGTTTTGTCCACAAAAATATACAGTCGATTCACTTTATAGTATTTTCTGTGAAGTCTTTTGAGACATTTCGAAGATGTGATAGGGCGCTACACCAAATGCAAGAATTACTATTATTTTAAAGACTGCAGGTTCAACCCTCAGTCTTTTTACAATCATCCAACTATTTACCGATTTAGGTTCACCAATATGTTGTTTTCCATCCAATCTCCAATTCTCACTGCCAGAGATGGAGAGGGATGGAATTTTGGAAAATGGGACTGTCCACAATTGTGTCTTTGCAACTTTGCAGTTCTCTGTTGAAAGCAGCAATGAAATGTTTGCAGATTGTTGTACAGTATTCATAGCAGTGTGGCACAGGAATAATGTCTGTTTTTTGTTTGTGATAATTCTGCTGGTATTGTTTAAAAAATCAATCTATCACTAATTGCTGATATAAATCTAAAATGATCAGCCTGATTAAACTTGCAATAGAAAAGGGAAGGAATACATTGTAATCTTCACCACAAATTTATTTGAAATTGATTTCAAATAATGAATGACAGCAATAATAAATTGTGGATTTGGTGCCTTGTTTTTGGTGAATCTTTCAGTCCATGAGAACAACTGTAACGTAACTATGTAGATTATATTTGAACATTTTAGAACATAATGAATGATTCATTTGAATAGTGATCAGAATATTTACTTGGAAACCATACTGTCACTTCTTTGGACTGAGATCAAAACTAACTCATTTAAAAATCCCAGCAATCACAACCATGGCAGCATCTGATATCTTGACTTCACTAAAGAGTGATAGACATTCATTGGAAGAACATAATCCCTAATCAAATGTTTAGATAGAGGCTTTGTGTGGAGTCCTGTAGCTCAATGGTTAGAGCACTCGGCCTTGCAAGCAAGAGACCTGGGTTTGATTCCAGGCAGGGCGAAACCTTGGGCAAGTTTCTTTACTCCACACAGCTGATAATGATCCCTTGGAAAGAAAACCCCAATAATAAATTGGTTGTTTCAATTCACGACTATTTGTGGGACACTGCTGTGTGTAATTGGATGCTGCATTTCACCCATAAAAATACAGTAAATTCACTTTACAGTATATTCTGTTAAGCGCCTTTGAGACTTTTAGAACATGTGAAAAGCCCTATATCAAATACAAATATTATTACCTGTATTATTATTAGATCTAGAATTTTAAATGTTGGGGATACATTGTGTAAGATACTTCCCTAAGAGACATAATCGATACCTTTACGATCCTTGTCACCAGATAATTGCATCATAACTAAGATACAGAACTTGGTGAAGAGTATAGAGAAAGCAGTTGAACTTGAATCCCATCACATCGATGTCATGTTGCCTTTACAAATTGGTCATCGAAAATGTTGTGTTTCTCGAAGCTCAAAGTGCATTATAAATTTCTGTTGAATGTGATAAGTGCTAGATCTGAAGTTAATGTGTACACCGAGATGATATTTGGGGGGTTTTGTGCATTGCTGCAATAATTGCCCTTCTCTAAATCCATCGATATTTTAATGCTGCCAAGTTCCGATGCACGTTCGATGAATGAAGCAAATGTTTCCTCCTGTAAAAATGAAAGTCTCAAAGTTACTTATAGAATGATAGATTGCTGCAAAAATTTCATTCAGCTCAGTGCATACAGTAACTGCTCTTTGCCTTGTATTCAGGGACAGGAATACCATCAGAAAAGAAATCCCCGGCTAATCTGAGAAGCTGAAACTGAGAAGTAGATGCATGATGAGTTTATAGCATTCGGAAGAGGCACTGACATGGATATCAGTGCCAGCGCTGTCATGCTCTGTTGGAACTACTTGTCAAAATCTGTACTCGAAATTATTCCTGGCATCAAAAAAGCTTGAAAGAAAATGCTGGAGATTACCTACACTGATTCCATGATTTACACCATATGTCCTGTGCAACAATGGCATATTAATGCAGAAAGATGTGACAATTAGAGGGGGGATGAAATACTAGTTGTTACAGTGGTTTGACAATTCATTGTACTTGCTATTGATGAGCAGTGGAAGAACTGCATCATGCTCCTTCTTGGACAAGGGGAACTCATGAGGGTTGTATAAAGTGCCATAATCTAATGTTCCTGAGTAGATACTCAGATCGTGACCACAAAGGGGGAATTCTGGCATTAAGATCAGTTGCTGTGCCAATAGTGATACCTTAGTTGAGGTTTGGTAGGTGTTCTTTTAGCAATACTGCCCCGCGCTCTGCAATCCCTGAGTCCCTCCACTTTCCTTCTGCTATCTATCTTTTAGGTTTCCCCCTTCCTCCTAGATTGAGTTTGTGGTTAGCTAGTGGAGGCATTTTTGAGATGTCCGCCTGACTGAAAGGCGCTATATAAACATGTTTATTTGCCAACTTGAGGCATTGGAGGTGGTATCTCTTGCCTGGGCTTTAAGTACTTGTACTATTATTAAAATGTACTGTGTTTGATGCTGGATTTAAACTGTTTGAGGCCTGCATGTGTTGGCTTTAGAGTACAGCTTTAATTTTGATTTTATTTTTTCTCCTATACACCGAAGAAACGTGAAGAACGGTGTTGTTATTAGAAAGCGCAGACAGAGCCATGCGCGGGGAAGAGATGTTTTCAGGCTGAGAGCAACCCAAGTATAAAGGTCATCTTATCGGTGCTTCTCGGTGAGCCTATAATTAATTTTAAAACATTAAGGCAAACTCATTTATTATACTCGTCAGAACCCAAGGCAGCTAACTAACTCTTGTCAAAAGTGCTCCATGTACGGTTGTATCTTGATGTGCTCACTCTGGTTATGTAACTTGTATCAGTTGACCTTTCTAGTGCAGTGGGAGGCACCAGCGATGCGCGTGGAGCTCTGCAGCCCCTTATGTTAGTATTAATTAAAGCTTGTTTTGGATATCTTTGTCCGCGTGGCAGGAATACTTCAATTTTGCATTTGCAATTAGGCTTTCTGTTGCATTCGATTTGCCAGGTTATGCTAGTAACTTCCAATTCATTGATAGCAAATGATGGATCTGACAGGTTTATATTTTGAATTATTATTCTTACACTTGAATCCGGAGTCATCGTTGAGGTGCACACAACATAGTTCTGCCGTTCACCTATACAGTCTTCTTTCTCCTGTTACTTTGTAAAGAGGTGGATATTTGACTGTGATTCTCCAGTACTTGCTGGGGGTTGTAATTTGTTTGCGAGTGTTGGATGTAGGTCTTTCTTACTCTAATATACTGCCTAGGTGGGCCCAGCATACCCACAAGTGTAAGAAAAATATCATGCAACTAATCTTTCAAACACCTGAGTCTATTAAAACACTTAATGTCTCAATTATTAACAGGAGTTTCTGCCAATTAATCTAGTTAGGAATGTTTGTGTTTCTACCTTGATATCCATAATTTGGCCATAATTAACCATAATTTATCATTATCTTGTATCCCCTCAGGTCATTAAACTACAATACTGGCCAACTTGTTTAATAACAAAAATTAAGTAAATTAGAAAGGCTAAGACTTTCATAACCAAGGCCCGAATGTCCATATTTCTTCCGTCTAAGTGGATAGTGGAACTGAAAAGTATGACACTAGCAAATGAGCCAGTTGAGCAATCAAGATAGTGGGTGGATGTTGTCAGTCATATAGTTAAATTCACCATAGTTGATTTTGAAAGGAACACTAATTTATATTGGTGAATTATGGCATGCAATAGTTTAAAGGAATATTGAAAAGAGATGCTGCAAACGGGGTTTCAAAAGTGCAATGTTTTCCAATTCGATGGCAGGAGGTAAAATACAAAATTCCCAACAGAGTTACCGCTACACTACTTATTTGAACAATTGAGTTAATGAATGGTGATGCTGGTATCATTGGAGTCCATCTCAAGATAATCACTGAAAGCAGTGATCTTGAATCCATCTTTACAAAGTCAAAGGAAATTATTGTGTAAAGATGCAAACCAGTGTAAATTGTCAGCTATCAATGAAACATAAACTCCCTCCGCAGTGTGTTTGCTCTCCTGTGCACAGGATGCTAGAATGTCTTAATTCACCAAAGCAACAGGGCTCCCTTTAAGAACTGTGATTATGTCCTGCACTACATATACTGTATTATCGTTAGCCAATGACAACAAATGATTGCAGGTTAGAAAAGGTAATGGAGTCATTTGTTTAATCCATTGACTAAGTAATTTTTTTTAAAAAGGGCATAAAAGAAATGGTCTGCTTTGATGAAGTTTAACAAAAATGTAAAAGTTGTGTATCCTAAGGACTGTGATTGTGGCGTTAAAATTCTTGGCTGGTAAAAGTGGATTTAAACTTGCTTCTATCTGCATTCTGCAGAGGTTTTATTTGTAAACTCTTGGGAAGTGCCCAGTGTGTATTTAATGGATTTATTTAATTAAGGGCTAGGCCTTTCACATTCCTGTGATTCACTGTGTGCAAAGCTCAGGATTGAGAGAATCTTAACACAGTGAAGACTTGGGTGGCAAAGACCTCTAAATGAAATTGGGTGATTGACAAAGGATTGGACTAGAAATTGATGGATCCACACCTGGTAAATTCAAAAGTGCATTCAATCTAGATCTGAAGTATTTCCAATTCGTCAGTGCTCATGTTAGAAAAGGTCGCAATTTCCAGCACATGTTCCATGTCTTGCCTCCAAATTTACCATCCTGCCCAGTTTCACAATACGGTAGTTTACATCCCTGCAGAGTAAAGATACATCTGTAATGACATGTGTTGCGCCCTCCAGTGAGTCAGCAAATGCCACAACCTGTAATTGTAAATATTAGGTAATTTACAGTGAACAAATACCATCTGGAAAGACTAGAATTTAATTTCATAACCTGTGCAAAGGAGCAGATGTGGCAACGGGTAGCAGAAATGGTTTGTGTCACTTCAGTCACTGAAGGAGGAATTGCAAAATATTGCAATGTGGGCCTATTGTTCAGCATTGGGTGATCACGCCTTTCTGATGAGGCTCATTCTATCACTTCCGTGGAAATTGTCTCTGGCATGTGTTAGTCTAATATTTTGAGGGAATTAAGCACTATGAGATAAATGCTGTTTTCCGTCCTGTTGAGGAAATTCCTTATGATAAATTTCAAGGACGTACAAATGAAATCGTTTTTTTACTCTAAATTCGGTTCTATAAGATAGTAAACAGATCAATTCTAGATCATCAAAACCTTGAGCGATTCCTGGCATTATCATTTAAACTAATCTGTCGCCTTTACCCTGATCACATCACCATCCAATCATGCAGAGTAATCCATTCCCATTCTGCTGTCCACTGATACAGATGAGGCAGGTTATAATATAGTTTGCTTTATGAAACGCTGAATAATGAATGGATTTGTAGACAAATCAAATATTACACATCTAAGCCACAAGATTGCTTCTCTGAGTTTCTCCACATTATCACAGGAAGTCACAGCCTGTCCTTTCCATATCTTGATCTAAAGTGATTGCATTTTACCCCACGGAATTATTACCTTGGGGGAGCTTGTGGTGTCAAGATCCTATGGTTCAGCGGTTGACGAAATGAATTGCAATTCCACTTGGGAGGGTAAGGATGCTAAGCAAATTGGTAAAGAACCTTACAGATTCAGCCAGCTGATAGAATAATGTTGAAAACACACGAGTGTCCTGCGCGAGTTGTGAAGTACTCTGAATCTTTGATAACTGTGCATGTTTATGTACAAGGACTGGCTGCAGAGCAACATTTTGTAAAATATTACCTTCTCAAATTGATGACAGTGGAGGTTTGAAAATGTCAATAGACAGAAAAAGCGCTCAATTGCTCAAGACATTGAAGGTCAACGCTCCGGGAATCTCTGCAGTAACCTCCTTTCTGTCCGTAATGTGCTGTGAATAGCTTTTTCCAAAAAGAACGCCCACTCTTTGCATAACAAGAGTAAATCAATGGAACCACACTGCACTTTCACTGAGGATGCATTAATCCAATTGTGCTTCTGCAGAAACTTGGGTACATCCAGTAATACTTGAGCACCAGCCCCGAACATGTAAAATGCCATATCAACTGCAGCAACTCATCACGAGCTAGTGACTGTCTGCTCTGGTGGTTCAAAATACAGCACCTTTCTCGTATCTTAGGCCTTTTTTTTACAGTGAAATTACGGTTAAATCAAGTTTTTAGGTGAACTCGCCACCATACTATCTTGCACACGCAGAGACTTGCAAGCAAAGAGTTATAGTTTACTTTAGAAATAATGACAGTGTAAGAAACTAGAGTGTAAACCTGCATTGGCAGAATTACTTCCACAATTATGAGAAATCATCATTACCATCAAAGTGTAGAGCGGGGGATGTGGTTATGGAGGTTGAGAAGAATCCATTAAGCTATTTTTGGTATAGTTACCCAGGAGAGTTGAAATTTGGGGCAAGGTATTTATAATGTAGACTATTGTACAGCCTGTATTGATTGCCAAGTGTTCAGCAAGTTCAATACATTTCGCAGTAAATCAATCCCTAACTCTTCATGCTAGGATGAGCATTGAAGCTTAAAAGTCTGGATTCACCTACTAGCTCTTCGTTATTCTTTTGGACTTTTCCATTCTGTCCCAGCACAGCTTTGAGTGCTTGTCTTCATTTGTCAGACCAGCTTGTCAGAATGTTAGTTTACATTCAATAAGACAATATTCTGAATGATGAAAAGGTGGTAGGAATGTGATGTTCTTCTCTGTTGAATGCGTATTATGTGGGAAACAATTTTTGCTACACATTCCATTTGTTTGATGATATTTCTTCTTAAGGGCCAATGATCAATTATCCACAGCACTTTAATCTATTATTCAGATAAGAAGGCCATGAATTAATCAGTTTGCAGTGTGAACTGTGACCTAGATTTATGTTCTTCCACTGTACCCAGTGTACCCAGAGCTCCATTGCCTGGACAGATGTCTATCGAACAAGCGACATAACGTTTCCTTGTCAAAGTACAACTTTCATTGGATCAAAGTGCAAAGATTTTAAAGGTTTTGGAAAAAGAGTAGTTCACCTGACCTTTTTTTAAAATTCACGAATGGAACAATTTACCAATACAAACCATGCAGGGGTAGTTTGGAGTTGAATTAAAAATTAACAGTGTTGTAGGAAAAGCAGAGTACAACCAACCTGCGACTTTAGTTTGTTTTTCCTTGGAACTAGCGCAGCTTGGGAGTAAGTGTTGCTGATATAATAATAATAATAATAATAATAATAATAGCCCTTGCATTTGAGAAAGCTCCTTATCATAATAATAATCTTTGCATTTGATATAGCAGTTTTCATGTGTTCCAGACATCTCAAAGCGCTTCGCGGAATATACTGTAAAGTGAATTGTTCGTACATTTTGTGGGCGAACACGGCAGCCAATTGCGCACAGCAGCGTCTCATACGCAGTTGTGGATTGAGTTACCAAATTGTTATTTATTGTTTTCTTTTCTTGAGGGATTACTATCAGACATGTGGAGTAAGAAAACTTGCCTGACCTGCCAGGATTCACACCCATGTCTCTCGCTTGCGAGGCGAGTGCTTTAACCACTGAATGCTTTAACGACAACAACAAAAATTACACTCGTATAACGCCTTTCACATCAGGAGGACGTCCCAAGGCGCTGGGACTCCACAATGATTCATGTCATTGAGTCGTCTCAAATTACTTCACGGAATGTACTGCATAGTGAATTGACCGTTCATTTTGAAGCCAAAACACAACAGTAATGTCCCACAAACGGTCGTGGGCTGAGTGAGCAATTTTATTTGGAGGATATGTTGGCCAGAATACTGGGAGAAACTCCTTTCTTCCTTCAAAGAGTCTTTAACATCTCCTGAACAGGGACCGCGGTTTAACGTCTCATCTAAAGGACGGCACGTCTGACAATACAACACCCGCCAGCACTGCAATGGATGTCAGCTTAGACGATGTGATTCCAAGTCCTAAACTGGGACCTGAACCCACAATCTCCTGACTAATAAGTGAGAGAGCTACCATCTGGGTCAGGCTGAAAGCAAATTGAAACATAGAAGAGACTGTGCTCCCTCCACAGTTAACAGGCTGCATGGAATCGTGTTCCTAATTAAGCTGCTGCTGGTAACTCTTATTATTAAAATAAACACTGAAATTGCTGAGTTTTAACCTGCTCTATTTGCAGTAGGCACCTCATCCTTTTATTGAATGAAATTTGAACAGCCAGGAATGGAAGCATTCATTCCTAGCCAAAGAAGATAAATGGCGTGGTTATATATTGGTATTCAAGAATTTAAATAAAATGTATCCATCACGCTGATGATTTTTAATTTTCGTTTTGTTTGTGCTTTTGTTATTAATAGATCGCTATTAGACAGTCATTAGGGAATAGAGGGTTGCAAGGATGGTGAACTGTGATGCTGGTACGTACAGAGAGAGTGTGTGTTTTGCCAAATGTCAGGCAGAAGAATGACACAAAAAGTAAATAGCAGGACTGTGATTGATCTGCAACAGCAAAAGCCTGAGTGCTGTTTGACATCCGAGCATTCAGCCCACTGTACACAGTGTCATCCATGTTTGTTCAGCAGTCTTAGAACATAAATATCATCACCAGATTGTCAACCGAGGCAATTGCAGAATGCAGTGAGACAGAGTAGTGAGATAACAACTATTTGCAGCATTTGGGACAAAGTTGTTGTTTCGCAAAGTTTCTTGCCCAAGTGGTTTCACCAACTGCACAGTGAGACAGGAAGAGATTTTTCAACTTTGCGTTACATTTGCCATTTGATCAGCTCTTCTCACAGGTGGCGTGTGTTCTGATACCATAAGGAAATCAGGTACACCACTCTGTGGATGTATTTCAAGATGTTTAATTCAGTCCCATCTCCAACATGCCTCTACATTCTGTCTCCCTTACCTTCCCCGACCTCGGTCAGTGGTCAGATTCTGATCTTGTTCAATCATAATACTGTGGTTGATTGGTATAGTGTATCTTCATATGTACTCTCCCTCTCTTTCTCCACCCCCACCCTCTGCCTTTTCACCCTCCTTCTGGGTCACATTTCTGAATCAACGTGGATGTAAATTACTCCAGTAGCAGGCTACCAGATGGAAGCTACTTTGCTCCGACAAAGTTCCTCTCCTCAACGTCGCAATAGCATCTAGTTTGTTTTTCTTGACGCAAGGTTCGAGACCAGTTCGCCTAGTCACCTTTGTCACCGGGTGCAAAGGCGGGAACTGTTCAGGTGGTCAGCAATCATCTGCTCTCTTACTTTCCAGGGCTGATGGAGAGTCAGCGAGGGAGAGGAGAAGCCAGCTCACTAACTATAGTTCGAGTTGTTTAAAGCTGTAGAAAATTTTATTTACAAAGTGAGTTTCAAATGATCAATGGAACTACACCATCCATTATCAAAATGCACAACTTTAAACAACCCCCCCCACCAAAAACACTTGATTTTCTTAACCATTATCCTCTTGGGATAATGGGCTATTTTCTCAAACTCTTAGCTCAGTGCTTTGTTGGAATCTTATAGTTGCTAGGCAACAAACCAGCAATTTCCGATAGCATCTGATCAGAGGCAACCGAGTCCTCTGAATATTCTCATGAATTCGTGTTGTTTCTGTAAACAGGGCAACATTAGGGTATGGCTTTATAGGAGGAGTGAAAGCTTTTGAAAGTACCACAAGACAGAGTGGGTGTATTTTGTCAAAACGCCAAATGGAACAAACCTAATGAAGAATATTTCAGATGATGAAAACAGCTTTTTGGGGGGGTTTGGTGTTGAACAAAAACTACTTTAGATATTGAGTGATTTGGAGGCAATTTCAATGAAGTGCATCAAGTTTTCAGTGTACAGAAAGATTACTTCTCACCTTCACATATAGAGCTACTAAATAAACTGGAGATTATTCACTGCAATTACATTCTGCACAGTTATGTATTTGTGTTTTTCCATTTGTGCATTATTCTTATTACAGTACTATCTGTTCTGGCAAATCTACCTTCTGGTGTTGTTTTATTTGCAGGGCTATGTTATAAAATATACAGTCACTTTCTTCCAAATAAAAGGAGAAAATAGTATACATATTTCTCTTTTTTGAGTATCACAAGAGGCTTTGAATGAAGAAAACCCTTTGGACCATTTGAAGTATCCTTCCAGGTTACCTACTCACCCAATTGAGTAGGTACCCTACTGTCTAACCATTACAGCATGGAGTTGTTACTTAAATAAATTTAATATCTCCGGATTCAGATCAGTTTCCCAGGAATGCTGTTCCAGTTGCTAGTTAACCTTCGTGTAAATAAATATATTTCTGCTGTCTGCCCTGAAATTGCCTCCAAAACCCTGAATCCTCTTGACGTGAAAGGCTCTATATAAATATAATTTTGTATTGTAATGTTTTTGTATTGAATCTGTGGTCCTCCTACTTTAGTGCATCTGAGTTTACTTTCACAGCCAGTATATATCAAGATTTTACGATCTTTACTGAGATGCTTCTTTTTAATGTTTTCAAGAGCCAATTTTATCTAGTCATCCTTATACTTCATCCCTTTCACACTTGATAATTAAAATGGTAATGGAAAAAAACACTTGATAGGACTGAACTGGACTACAATGGGGAAGAGGTAGTCATTCAGAATTTATTTAGTGTACTCATCATCTGATAGTCTAGGCAGAGCAACTGTCTGCATGAACGACAAGCTAAAATCCATAGCGTGGGCTAACTGAGTAGAAGTATTTAATACGAAGGCTGAATCCATATATAGCTTGCCTGTAAAAACTGCAGCCAGGCATGGATAAATTAGTGGCTTGTCAATTTTAAAAGGTTAAATTTTATTACGAACCATTGTTTAGTTCTCCTTCACTTGTTCTGTTTTATTAAAATATACACTTTGCTGCCTACATGAAGCAGGTTAGAAGTGGGCTTATTAAAGACCTGTTTAACCACTTCACTTTATACTGGAGCCAACTTCACATTATAGCAAAAACACAAATCACTCAGCAGGTCAGACAGCATCTATGGAGAAAGGAAACTGCATCATTGTTTCGGGTCCACGATCCTTCATCAGGGTCTGAGTGCTGACGAAACGTTGACACACTTTCCTTTCTCTATAGATGCTGCCTGACCTCCTGAGTGCTCCCGGTGATTTGTTTTTGCTTCAGATTCAGTATTTTGCATTCACTTTCAGCCTAGCTGCCTTAGCTCTCTGAAAAAACCACCCGGAATCGATCAAACAATCCGTTTGTCCGTCCTTCCTTCCCATTTTTCAAGGTCTGTCTCAAGACTTCCTACCTAGGTCAGGGTTGAACATCGAAGTATACTCATTTTTTATACACAGTATATAAATGTTCATCAACCAACTAATTATATATAAATCTGGGTATATTTTGTACTGGTTGACGTTAGGGAGGCTGCTGCAGGGTCTATGTTAGGTTATAGTTTAAGCGGTTGCGGAGAATAAGGGTCTCTGCAAACTCAGCCCTGACATCGATCAGACCTTTACCGTAACCTCGGACGAGTGTTCTCCGATGTGAACTTTTTCCAGCCAAAGAAAAACATTTCATTACGGATGGTGAGTCACTTCCTGTCTGAAAGGCTCCAGGTCAAATGTATCATTTAATGTTAATATTATAATTGCGATACTATGGAATTTTGAGGATCACAGTGTGTGAACTGAAATTTTATATGCAGGAGTTTTTTTCAAATTAGATTTACTGGAGGTGTTGTGGTTAACATTCTCATTATTTGTTTTGCCTGTATCTGTGCTTTGGGTGTTTCTGTAGTGCAGAGGATGATAATGCTTAGAATCCTATAGCACAGAAGGAGGCCATTCGGCCCATTGTGCCTGTGCCGGCTCTTTGAAAGAGCATTAGTCCCACTCTCCTGCGTTTTCTCCGCCTTGCAATTTTTTGCTTTTCAAGTGTGTTTTTCAATTCCCTTTTGAAAGTTATTATTGAATCTGCTTCCACCATTCTTTCATATTAACAGTAGTTTACTGTTAATCGTAAAAAAAAAAATCTCCTCATTTCCCCTCCGGTTCTTTTGCCATTCTTTTTTATTCTTTTAATATCCACTGAACTGCAGTGTCTTGAATGCTCTCGGTCTGCATTCAATGTATTTGTGTTCCAAGCCTCGGCAGCGTAAGCAAATGAACGACAATCATCACTTTAATACACCAGCGCGGCCCAGTTTTATTGAGTTGTTTAAACATGGGGACGCACGGGTCTTCACTCTATTGCAGACAAGATGTACCGAGGATGACATTTCCTCTATCGCGTAAAGCCTGGTATCACTATTATATGGTTCATGCTGTATTTTGCAGATTCCGTAATAACTCTTGAGCTCAGTTATCTCTTGTTTCCCAATTTCTGCCTCCGGTAAGTATTTCAATCATCTTTATGTATTATAAAACATAAATGAATACGTAGGGATATGTTTCAAGGCGGTAGCACATCTCGTGGGTTTCAGATGATATTGATAAACTGCTCATGTTTTATGACCTTATCTGAACTCTTTGATACGCTCCCACAGTATAATATGTTCAGCATATGCTATTTCCCTGTAACCCACTGTGAAATGAAGCTTAGTGTCTCGGCAATATGAATCTGTGGCACAATCTCGCTCGCTGGTTTGAATGTCATGATTGAAATGCGGGGCCTCATTGCCCGTTTCGAAAGAAAAAAAGCCCATCTCCACTGCAGTTTCTATTAGGAACAGTAAGAAATTACTTTCTTTAAATACATTTGTATCTGGGGTGGCGGGAGGGTGTTTGTGGTTGGGGGCAAGAACAGGCAGAAATCAGGTGTTTTCAAACGCAGTAAAATATCCAGGAGCGCAGAAAATGTAAGTGATCGCCTCGAGGGTCAATCTCCCGGCTTCTCGCTTTGCTTGATGTTTGTACATTTGTGGTACACTCCCGTGTTGTGCTGCTTCATGTGTTGTAATAAAAATAATAATAATAAATAATCCTTGCATGTGGTATAGAGCCTTATCATGTCGTTGAGATGTCTCAATGCGCTTCACAGAATGTATTGTAAAATCGATTGACAATTTTGTGGGCGAAATGTGGCAGCCAATTACACACAACGGTGGATTGGGTGACCAATTGAGTCAACATTAATTTGATACTGAGGAACACTAATGCAACCGCTATTAAAACTAGGCAGATAAGTTGCTTCAACTCATACTACACACTCTCACTCTCTCTAAGTACCAAGTTTTCAAATTCCTCTTT
Organism: Hydrolagus colliei; assembly: GCA_035084275.1. Classification (NCBI taxonomy): domain Eukaryota; kingdom Metazoa; phylum Chordata; class Chondrichthyes; order Chimaeriformes; family Chimaeridae; genus Hydrolagus; species Hydrolagus colliei. The sequence goes on along the minus strand of CM068757.1, from coordinate 6,439,473 downwards.
ACAATTATAGTACTAATCTGCCTCGACCGGTATCTATGCCATCTGAATAGAATCTTTCGCAGTCAGAAACAGGCCCCAGGTGCCCTGGCTGCACCTCAAACCACAGCTGCTGTGATCCTGAGCTTTATTTCAGTGCATTACGAGATGTAGCATTCACTAACTCCAGCCTATCATCCATGCGTGCAATCCTCCCTATCCCATGTGCACTGCTCAGGGAAGCATTACTGGAGACCTGGGAGCATGCTCTCCCACCACAAGAAAACTGGATGTTGGCCAATGGCCATTTTCGCCTGCATCTGGTACACTAAACCTTCAGCGCCTTGGGACGTAAAAGGCACTACACAAATGTAATTTTGTTGTTGTTGTACGTCGTATCATACAATTAATATGACATACAAAGTATGAGTTATATGAAACTTGCCAAAGTTATAGGAAATTCAATGGGACGGACAGATTTATACACATACCAGTCTGATACGAGTTTTTCTATATCCAGTTTTCCACCTGTGTCATTTCAGACGTGTCTGCAAAGACTGAATAAAAGGCCGCCTCTTATTCTTTAAAAATAAACTTAACAGTGCCGATTAATGTTAGTCTGTGTCACCCCAATTCACATTGTGCAGGCAATCATAATGCTTGATTCTGTCCTGCATCTGATAAGAGTGGTGGGGTGGGGGGGAGGTTTTTTAATGTACTGAATATTGTGTCAAAGGAGCCAAATTCATCGTTGAAGAAACTCACTTCCTGTCCGGGGAGAAAGTATTTTCTGTCTCTCAATATGAACTGAGCAGCAAACCTTGTCAAACTGTTTGCACATGACCTCTGCACAGAGACAATCTATGGAGGAGGTTCCCAAAAGAACTAGCGAGACATCCTCCAATATCTGAAAGGCCAAGGTGTTAGATGTAGTTGGAATAAATTTTGACCTGAATGGATTGGATTTTAGTCATTGCCATAAACTATGGGCAGTGTTCAGCTGCACATTCCTCAGCTCTCACTATATTCACTCATTGGCACCGAGGAAATCTTCAGTAAGGTCTGAAGCAGCTTTCAAAGCCAATGAGCTCTTTTGTCAGTTTGCTTCCTTTGCCTTGCTGAAGAAGATATCCAGTCTTTCATCCAGAGTTGTTTATCCAACGTGTCTGACCTTTTCTGCCTCAAATGAAATACTGAAACTGATACAACGAGTCGAGTCAGTTTATTCTGTAAGGTTCTGCAGTGTGTGGTATTCTGTGCTCTTCTTCTTTCTAGAAAAAATATTTGATTGGGTTATCAGTCAATCTGACTTTCCTAGGGCGGGGGTGGGTGGGGGGAGAGAAACTTGACAGGTACTTTATTTTAAAAAGTCTTATACTGATGATCGCTGACCTGCTTTGAGCTGGTCGGAAGTTTTGCGGCTTGGTCTTTGATAATGAGACACCCCGTTGGCTGCAGCTCAATCTGTTCCTTTGTATTTATGTCTTTGGTAAGGCAGGTGCTGATGTAAGGAAGCAGTGGAGGATATAATACGATCATACACTATTTGGTGCAAATCTTTCTCAGGAATAGTGATTTTTATTTTCTGGGTGCGTTTGTGCAACCTGGACCTTGAGTGCCAGAAGCAGGCAATTCAACCAGGGGTGGGGAGGGGGAAGATACCAGCCTCGACTGGGAGGGAATACATGTGCTGCAAGTAAAATATTCCCTTTATCAGATGGTTCATGCTGAGTACGACCCATTGGGAGCAAATGCCACACACCTGTCAGTGTCCTTTTTATAGCCGAGGTTTACAATTTCACTGGAGGCTTGCCAACGGGACAGAAAGGTCTGAGGCTGACTGCGATCGATGTGGTTATGCCTAGGCAACATATAGCATCTCTCACACACCGTGAGTGTGCAAGACGTTGGATGGCACAGGACCCTTAGGGTGTGAGAGATGTTATATGTTACCATACTGACGCAGGGGTGGGTATCTGTGAGTTACTGTGGAATCCAGTAGCTCAGTGGTTAGAGCACTCCCTTTACAAATGTGAGGCCTGTGTTTCGAATCCGGGCAGTTCAGAGGGTAAAACCTTGAGCAAGTTTCTTTTTCTCCACATGCCTAATAATAATCCGTCTCAAAATAACCTGCAATAAAAAATTGGTCATTTTAATCCACGACGGTTTGTGGGACGCTGCTGTGCACAATTGGCTGCCGCGTTTTGCCCACAAATATACAGTCAATTCGCTCTACAGTATATTCTGTGAAGCACTTTGAGACATCTAGAAGACATGTAAAAGCACTATATGAAAATGCAAGGATTATTTATTATTACTTACACTGCTCAGGTGAATGAATTTGTAGCACAAATACTCAGGACTCACGTCCCATTTATCTTTTATTCCAGGCCTTTTGTGTTTTCAAAGATATCCATTTTTAATTGCAGTGAGTAAATTATGCAGCGTTTGTAATTTTTTTTAAACTCCAGAAGTAGTTATATTTGCAGCCTTTAGGTATCAGTGTTATTTATTGTGCTCGTGATGAAGTGAATTGAGGGCTGATTGAGAGCGGCTTTAACTGAGAATAGAACTGAAGTATGGGTGGTACAGCCAGGAATTGCTGTGATTTTGTTTAAATGAATTAACAATCATCTTTTTAAGATGAACAGCGAATGCAGAGAGGGGCAAAGGAATACTTTTTGAAAAAAAACCTGTTTATTCACATTCCTTTTCTGAAACGCATACCTCTTTCAACATTTACATGGAATTCTTTATCATTGTTCAACATCCTGTGAGTCTGAGGGAATTGGATAATATAGTAGGAATGCACTTGAGATATTAGGGTAGCTTTAATATTTAATATACTAATAAAATAAGTGAAACTCGTATATCATAAAAACATTGCTTCTGCTGCTTGACCAGCTAATGCAGCCCCCATCCTCTGGTTCTCCCTTTCTCTATTACCCATGCTTGCATCCTTCATTCAAGTTTGAAATGCTTCTTTAAACTAACCCCCCCCCCACCCCCTCCAACCCTCCTCCTCCCCTTAAAACTTTCCAGGGCTTGTAATTTCTCCAAAGCTTCTCTTGTTTAATTCTTCAGTAAAAGCGGGGCTGGAAAGTGAAGTACGGTAATGTTGTTTTGCTATTACCTTGTAGAATTGAGATGTGAGCCCATTTTTCCCCGCTGAATTATCTATCCGATGGTAGCTCATCATTCAGTCTTTCATGTTCTTGACTATCAGAGGAGACTTCCTTGGCGTGCCTTCATTCTGCACTCAGGGTGGCAAGTTGAAAATGACTAAAGAAAGAAAATGATTTCATATCCTCCAGCTTAGTGCTGTACTGACACTTGCATATAAGTAGAATTTGTTAAATGTGATAAAATAGCCTTTAGGTCAATTGAGACTATGCCGTCTGTCTAATTTTTGGCTTGGAACATTGAAAACTGCCTTTGCTATTCACAGTGGATGAACAACCAAACGTCTCACTTTCTCCATATGTTCAACATGATTCTGTCTCTCAAAAAACAAGGAATTTCCTCTTTGTGTTAATTTACCGAAGCACTGGGTTGCATCTACATCTACAGCAATTTGAAGCTTATCTTCTGGAATTTGTGTTCTTTGTGCCATTGCAATCTTTTCCACACATTTTCCTCTTCCGAGAGGAAACAAACCGTGAAATACATATACTTTAGACCTCAGCAGTCCTTACCCACAGCAATATCTTCGGATTTTTCAGTGAACTATAGTGCCGTGCACTGAAAATATCCAATGATAATAATAATAATCCTTGCATTTGATATAGTGCTTTTCACGTCAACTCAACATCTCAAAGCTCTCCACAGAATGTACTGTAAAGTAAATTGACTGTATAGTTGTGAGCATAACACGGCAGCCAATTGCACACGGCAGTGTCCCACAAACAGTTGTAGATTGAAATGACGAATATGTTTTCGAGGGATTATTGTTCGTCGTGTGGAGTAAGGAAACTTGCCTAAGGATCAAACCCAGAGAGGGTGGAGAGAGCGGACATGTTGCAGGACTCTGTGAAAAGCAACATATCAGGGTCAAATAATTTTGGTTAATTAGATGTACAGTATTTGGGTTCAGAATTTTCCCTCAAGAGATTAAATGGATTGAGTGATGCCCATGTCAGGGAATTTCAGACACAGTGTGTGGCAGGAGCACACATGGCAATCAAATTGGCCTTTTTTGGGGTTTCATTCTTTCTTATCGAAACATAAAATGATTCTGATGTAGTAGTAGGGAATGGGAATTCCGGACAGATGAGATCAAGTCAAATCCAAAGGATGAATTCAGTTTGACATTAGAATATTTGACAGAGATACAGAAGTTGAAATAAAGTCTGCACACAAACAGCCAGTACAGGGATTTTGTTTCACCTTCTTGATCACAGGCAGCATCTGTGTTTTTCCGATGGTTTCTGGGGCTCTCTCTCTCTCTCTCTCTCTCTCTCTCTCCCCCCAATCCTCTGCTGACCTGTTTTATTTTCGGAATTAGGATTTAGACTTTCCAAATCTCAAATTAATCGCAATCCTGATCCCTCTTAGGGTAGTTGCATTGAGATCTCTCAGTCCTCGGTACAGTACTTCAGCCAAAACATAATCAGGCATCTGGCCAGATCCATTGACCTTTGACAGATAGATTCCATGCCCATCTAGCAGCTTGCAAGATTCATCTGCTCATCCCTGTAATCAGAGATATCTGGTAAGAACATTGGGCTTGTCCTATCTGTCGAGACGGTGGATTTAATGCAGTTCACCCTGTCAATTTCTGGACCTAGGAAAAATCGGTATGATTTGTTATATAAGAAAAATGTAATCTCATTTTTCACTTCACATCCCTGTTTGAAACTATCAAAATACAAATTGTTCCAGCGTGACCTATCCTCCACCTTCTCTCCCACATTCAATTTTTTTAAAACTCTTAACTTTGCCCAAACCACAGCCCCTTTCAGGGGATTAAATGTGTTCTCAGTCATTTGGATCTTTTGCTAAAATCCTCGATAGCATGTTTGCAATCACTAACAGATTTTACTGATGTCTAGCAGCTTTTGTGTCCTGATTGTTAAATATTTACATTGATTTACTGGAAGGATGCCGTCCTTTATCAAGAGAGAATTTCTAAATGGATCCGAGAGCTGAACCTTTTATCTCCCTTTAATTGTTGCATTTTGTTTTTCTTCTTGCTGAAGAATTGAAATTTGATCATAAATAATAATAACAATAATAATCCTTGCATTTGATATCGCGCTTTTCACGTCTTCTAGACGTCTCAAAATATATACTGTATAGAATATATTTTAAACAGAATATACTGTAAAGTGAATTGACTGTATATTTGTGGGCAAAACGCAGCAGCTATTTTCACACCAGCAGTTATTAGGCGTGTGGAGGAAGGAAACTTGCTCAAGGTTTCACCCTGCCGGGAATTTAACCCAGGTCTCTCGCTTGTAAGCCGAGTGCTCTATCCACTGAGCTACAGGACTCCACAAATAGGTTCGAATATGCGTTTGTATTCATTGCCAAGTTCTTATGAACTCCTTTTTTTCTCCTTGCTGCTAATTATGGGAAAAATAATCTGGTAATAATCTTTGCATTCGACATGGGGTTAGATCATATCATTGAGACATCTCAAAGCAATTCACAGAATTCAGCGATTCAGATTTATGTAGTGCAATTTTAGGCGGATGTTAGGAAGTATTTACCCAGAGAGTACCGTAATTAACACCTGGAACCAGTTACCATGAGAGTTGTAGAGACCAGGCGCGCTCGATAACTTTAAGAAACCACTTGATGTTCTTCTTGGCAGATTGTGTGTGTGTGTGTGTGTGTGGTGGGGGGATTTATGTGCTGGAAAAATTAGATTAAATCAGTCGCAGAGCTTTCTTCATCTGAACCTCTCATGTGATTTTTGTGGGGCTCCACAATATTGCAATTTCTGTGCTTTTATGAGCATCTCGAGTCTTCAGCTTTCCGCTCACATGGCAACACATCTCTTTTGTACGTCAGGGAATGCTTACGTCTCCCCCTGGAAGTGTATCACTTTGTTTGGAATGTTTGTCTTGACTGCGAAAGACACATATTCTCAGAGGGACTGTGTTAACAGCACACTGCAAGTCCAGCTAAAATGAAAGGGGGGGTGTGTGTGGGGGAAGAAGAATAAGTTAGATTGCAGTTTTAACATGAAATGACTGGGTCACGGCCCTGGCACATTTATGTGATTTCCCTTCAGTTGATCACACCGCAGCTGTTTGGAGCTCATGTGAAATACAAATTTCATGGAGAATCGTTAGCATTAAATTGATGGATTTACTTTGTATGTACCAGAAGCAGCTATGACTAACAATTGGGCAAAATATACCGTTGCATTCAAGCATGGATTATAAAGGGGCTCGGAAGCACACCACGGTGATTCATTAGAATGGGAGACCCGTGAAAGATGGAAATTCCTGTATGGCTGAAAACAAGAACAATCACAACTCCTGTTTATAATTTCTAAACCGTACAAGCGCGGAACAAAATGCCATTACATCACCCTATTAAAAGGAAGCACAACGAGAAAGCAATAAAAAAAACAATTGTGTTTTGAAACGCTGCGGAAAACTCCTGTTGTATCTAATGGAATTATGTTTGTGAAAAATCTGGAGAATCTTCGTATTCAAGGCTGTCATCTCACATAAGTTCAATGTATTGCGCATCTAAAGAGGAATTTGAATTCCTCTATGGCAGGACAGAAGAAGATACAGGCATCCTTTCTGCTATGTAAGCTAAAGAGACACAGCATTTCACTTCACAACAAGGTTTTTGATTACTAGAAGAAGAAAGAATGTCATTTACATGTTTTTGTGAGCCGTTCTGATGTTAGTTTATTGATCTATATTCAAAATATATCTTGCTGTTCCCTACATAATAATCTGGCAAACCCAGCATGGGGTGGCATCAGTGTGCTGTGGAATTCACAATGACTTGTCTGTTGACTTTCGATGTGTGATTGTGAATGACAAACTTAAATCATCCTTGTACTCCGAAGGAATGGTGAGCATTAATGAAAAATATATTTGTCGATGCAAAGAGAAAAAAAAAAAAACTGGTACTCAACACAAATCTGTTTTCTATAGTCTCGACGATCATATCTGGTGTTTGCTTCTGGAGCAATGTGCATTTTTGTTGTGTTTTTACAATGTGTTGGGCAGTGAATTGGTGGGAGAGCAAACGAGAATTCAGAATGTCCAGTTTACTCTGAAGCTCAGCTTACGAGTCACAATATCGAGGACCAGTGGATGAAGAAGACCCATTGGCCCATCTCATCTCATCCAGAATACTCATCCTACCATCTTCCCATCACAGCATCAAGCTGTTTCTTAAACGCCTTAGCCTCAACCAACCTTCTTGGCAATTTGTTTCAGTCATTAATTACCTGCTGGATACAGCTATGCTTTCTGGCATTACTATTAGCAACTCTAAACCTCTGCTTTCTTGTTGTACTCTGGTATTCAGACCTGTGTGGTATAAATGGGTTGCTGATGCTTTAGGAACATTTAAACAAATGCACATTTTTTGGCACTGAGCCTGATAAAGAAATGTGGAGCCAATGGGATAAACCCAGCCTCCCTGACAATACCTTATGCGGTTCGTGCTTAGCTCTGCAGACTATGAAACAGTCGAAAACCTTGAGCCATCGATCTCTCTTCCGGTGGACAAAGGAACCACGTAAAGGTTTTTTTTTGAAAAACAAGCAGATTTCCTAAAACAAAGCAGTGAAAACCTAATACTGTAATAACAATAATAATCCTTGCATTCAATCTAATGTATTATCATGTTGTTAAGGCATCTCAAAATGCTTCACTGAATACGACAACAACAACAAAAATACACTTGTATGGCGTCTTTCAGCCTGTAAAGTGAGTTGATTGTATATGCTGTGGCCGAAACGGGGCAGCAATTGCTACAGCAGCGTCCCACAAACTGCCGTGGATTGAGTGGTGCCCGCATTTCTGGGGGGAGGAATGATTTATTCCTGGAAAGCAATCAGCCAGTCGACTAACAATCTGGTTCCTGCTTACTGCTAGGTAAACAGTCGTGTGTGGAGTAAGGAAACTCGCCTGAGGTATTGCTTCCCCCGGGATTTGAACCCAGGTCCTCTCGCTCATGAGGAAAGTGCGCACTATGTTACGGGACGCCGACATTTGCAACAATCACACTCCAGCTGTTGAGAGTTGCCAGGCGGTGGCTGCCGCGTTGATCCCACTGCAAGCGTGCGTCAATATCCAGTTGCTTTTTATTGCACTCAGCCACAAAAGGAATCTCTCAGACCTAACGAGAGTGGGAGAAAACGAAAGCATGAATTTGCACCTGGAACTTGTAGCTGAAGAGGACCCGAGAAACAGATCCACAGTGACTCAGCCGGGTTCACCGATCACTGTTTTTGGCCGGGAATGTGATGCTAGAAAACAGTGCTTCCTAAAATATCACAAAACAAAACGCCGCTGTTTGCTTCTACCGATGAACTCATTTGCCATAAACGCTGGCTTCAAGTCAGCAGAGTTTTGCTGATAGTCCCAGATAGGCATTCAGAGAGAGACAAATTTACGGTAAACTCTTGATAGCAGTGACCTTGAGAGCAGACGTTTCCGTCTGTCTGGGTCATTCATTACTGAAGCCTTTGCTCATGTTACAGCTTTTAAAAAGGGAATTGGATAGATGCTTGAAGAGGAGGTATATTACGAGAGGCGCACAGGAGAGTGGGAGGAGACTGGGCAACTCATGTTGAGCAATTATACCAGCGTAGGTTTGATAGTCCAAATGCAGACTTGTTCACTTTGTTACTTATGTCATCAGTTTACCAGGTAAGGTTGGCTGTCCCTTCAAATGAAATGTTACTCAGAAAACCTTGCCCTTCTTTGACCAAAAATGCTGCACTGGTGGAAATCACCTGGTAAAGAGCATCATTGAGTTGCGTCTCACATCATTCTGATGAAAGTAATGTGTGACTTTCATGTCTGCTTTTCCCAATACTGTTTGCCAAGTGCAGCTTTCATCAAGGCAGTACACCTATAACTGTGATTTACTGAGACGTGGAATTGGATGCCTCATAGTTTTGGGGACTTAATAGTGTCAGCTCAATTGGCAACCCACCGGCCTCTTGAATCAGAAGGTTGTGGGTTCAAGCCCTATGTCATGAGTTGGAATTCACATTGTCTAGGCTTATGCTCCAGCATTGGAGACGTGAGCCGGACGAGACGTTGCGAACCAAGGTCCTGTCAGGTGGATGTTAAAGATCCCACCACTCTATTTGAAAAGGGAGTTTCTCCTGTTGTGCCCCCAAATGTTTGCCTGCAAAATACACAGTCACTACACTTTCCACTTCACTACACTTTAAATCCTGTGAAGCACATTGAGGCATCCTCCCGATATGAAAAGTGCTGTATGAACTGCGCGGGTTCTTGTTTTAATTAATCGAATCACTGTATCACACTGGAGAAGGAGCTGGTGTATTTACTTGCACTGTGGCATTACCAACGTTCAACGTCTTAGTCAACCTCTGCACAGTGTGGGGCTGTTAACCTGATGACTCTCTGCGCAGCTGGGCGACCACCATTCATAAGTGATTGTTGGCTGCGTTAATCAATCTTCCTGAACAAAACCAGATCGGATTCAATTTGCTATAAACAAATAATCTGACAATAGGATAACAGTTGTCCTGATTCACACCAGGAAATTCCTATCCCACATTTCATTAATTTGCTGGATTGATTCCAAAACATTCATCCTAATGTTCCTTCAACATGTATGTTTGTGTGTGTGTGTATGTGTGTGGAGTGGAAGGGGGGAGGGAAATGCATGCGTGTGTGTGTGTGTGTGTGTGTGTGCGCAGGTGTGTGCATACGTGCCTGTTGTGCACACGCATTGACATCTTTTTGACTATTTAATATTAGGTACCTTAGGCCTGGACACTTGTCATGAGTGGGCACTGGACTGTGCCATGTGGACTCAGTGGTTTGTGTGTTCTTCTCAGTAAAGGACCCCAGGTTCCTCATTCATCCAGTTGCCATCGAAGCATATCCTTGTCAGGTAGTGAATCTGTGATGAAGTGAATTAGGTGGACCCTGGTCTCCAGAGAATTGGAGTTATGTCCTCCAGAATAAGTACATGAAAACAAGGGACGCTGAAGCAATGATCACTGAATCATAGGAAGCCCCAATCGCCAGAAAGATGCAGTTACTGGTATCTCCTGAAAGAAAGTTTTATTGCTGCACGTCATAGGACCAGAGCCGAAGCTAAAGAGGGTTGAGTAACAGCCCACCTCTACTCAGCCACTGCAGCATCTTCTGACATCTCACAGACAGTTTTTGAAAGAACGTGGCACAATTTTGGGAAACGTCTTTGTGCAATTTTTCATCCTAGCAGATGGGCTTGTTTCAGTCTCAAAGGATGGACGTGATGTCTACGTGACGAGGGCAGTTTAGACATGGCAACTGGAATATGTTTGATGCAATTGCATTCTTTATTTAAATTAACGCTGCCATTGGAGCAAAAAGACCCTGAGGCATGATTTTCTCTTTTTCTCTTGTACAATTTCTCCCACCACCACCCCACCTACTCCCACTCCCACACACACACTCCCACACACACACAGACCAGACATACAGGCACACACACACATACTCACACACATAGGAAAGTGGTGTTGCAACCTCTTTCATAGGAGAAATTGTGCAGAAAAGCCCTGAGGCCACTCATTAGGTGAGACTGCTTGAGCAATTGCAGAGATGGGGGCTATGCGGTGAATGACATTTGACACAAATATATTAGCAAATTCATTGTTACTGTAAATGCAAGTTAGGTGACGTACAAAGTGTGGAGAATTGACATGAACATGTGATTGTAAAAAGTGTTTGCTGGGCAAACTTTAATTAGAAAATGTGGATAATGGATAAAATTTGCTGGACAATGGCGGCTTTCAATGCCTTGGCTCCGTGGTAATTGCATTTTGAGAGAGTTTCATATGAATATTGAGTGAAAGATTTTGAACAACATCCTCGTTTAGCTGTTGATTCCCCTCTTCGCACACAGAGCCATTTTACCCCCACGATCTGCATAACAGATGGCACTGGAAATCTCGTACGGTAATGATTAAATGGCGGGCACTTCTGATTCATAAAGTATTAATGCGCTTTAGACAAGAACTATGTATAGTAGTATTGAAAGTTAAGTGAGCCATACCACGGTCTCGTTCTTGCCATCAATCACATTGAGCTAAGGTAACCGTAGGAGTATAAATTTGCGTCCAGTGAGCCGCACTGGAAAATAAGTGAATGCAAAGTTCTGCGCATTAATAAAACAGACCCTTTCTGCCAGCCTATCTTGCCTGTTCTTCAATACCATCATCATGTGTCACAAAATTGCATATGTTTTGTGTAACGAATTTGGAGAGGATTTCACCATAGGTACGTGCACGTTACCGATTAACTCCTTGAGTTCCAAAGGAGCCCTTTTCAGCTTTCCAAACCTTTGCCTTTTTCCTCTGTGGTATAATAATACAGTACTGACAATGCTAGTCCTTCCATTTGATGTAGCACTTTTTCAAGTCTTCTAGATGATTCAAACTGTTTCGCAGAATATGCTGTAAAGTGATTTGACTGCATATTTGTGAGCGAAACACAGCAGCCAATGGCACACAGCAATGTCCCACATAGTGGATTGAAGTGCCCAATTTATTATTGTATTTATCTTGAGTGATTATTATTAAGCATGTGGAGTAAGATAACTTGCCCAAGGCTTTGCTCTGCTGGGAGTCAAACCCAGGTCTCTTATTTGAGAGGTGAGTTCTCTAACCACTGAGCTACAGGACTCCAACACTTCTGGTTAGGAATATTTATGTACTGACGGGTATCGAATGGTAATGTGGCACATCACTAGCCATCCGGCGCTGTTCAATCTCCAGCGATCCTCGATCCAGAGATATTTGATAGATCTAATCCATCAGAACCAGAGCTTTGCTTGTAAACCCGAAATTCTGTCATAGGAAATTCATGTCCAGGATTTTTCTGTTGCAAATAAAAATGATGCTTGTCTACTTATCGATTCATAATTCATGAACCCTTTCCTCGTTTGGAAAGTGTGTCGTTTAATGGATGTGCGTGTGACGACTCAGGAAGAGCTCAGCGTAACAAGACCTCGAGTGTTTGCTCGCAATATAATGATGACCTTTTACAAGTTGCAGGCGCATGTGAAAAGGTGTGTGAGTGATCAGTCGGATGGTGACCAAATTAAGTTCATTGCCATTGTGATTTCCCATTAAATGTAAAGTAATTATCACAGTTTTAATTTTGGGGCCAAACGTTTTTGGAATATTAATGGGAAACAGCATCAATGGCTTTTCCTCATTGAAACCGTTTGCCCCAGGGGGTTGTGTGCGAGATGAGGGTCTGCGAGACCTAGCTAATGCAATATATTTTAATTGTGCAGACATGTTATGAAACCCACCGATGTAGACGTATGCTTTTTATATGTTTCTCTTCATTTGGGTTAATGCGGAACAAATGATTGTCAAAAGCAATCATGTCAAGACAGAAGCAGCTATTTGCTTTTGAAGCACGTACAATTTAGAATAGTAATAAATACTATCAGAATAGCTTGAATCTTCCTTGTTGGGGGTGGTTAGTCGGGTGTCTGACACTTGCGGAAACCCATCACCAGTTCACCCACAAAACCCTTCAGTTCACCCACAAAATATACGGTCAATCCACTTTCCAGTATGTTCTGTGAAGTGCTTTGATATGTCTTGAAGACTTGATTGGGCTCTTTATCAAATACAAGGATTATTATTATTAATGGCATGATTTCTTTCTTTGGGTTTGATGGTTTGGGCAGTATTTGTATTGGAATGAAGTTCAGAGTCTTGGTTGTTTGACACACCTCTTGGTATGTTAATATGTTATATCAGAATGTCAGTCAGCACCTTAACAATCCTTGCATTTGATATAGCACTTTTCACGTCTTTCAGACGGCTCAAAGCACTTCACTGAATATACTGTAAAGTGAATGGACTGTATATTTGTGGGCGAAACTCAGAAGCCAATTGTGCACAGCAGTGTCCCACAAACATTCGTAATTTGAAATGACCAATTAATTATTTTTTTCTTGAGGGATTATCATCAAGCATGTGGAGTAAGGAAACTTGTCCAAGGTTTCACCCTGCCAGGAATCAAACCCAGGTCTTTCAGTTGTGAGGCGAGTACTTTAACTGCTGAGCTACACATATTATATAACTGATGTAAATTTGAGATGACACTGATTTAACCTGACTACTTGAAGCCTATATTCCTGCCGCTCTGCAGGCTGTTTATCTGTCTACAATGAGCTTTGCACTGCCTAGCCCTGGACTGCCCTGTGTTTTACCAGGTGTATAAACACAGGAACACCACTGCCTGCCCTGGTTTAATGCTCTCCAGGAATGAGAATGAAACGACTGCATTCCTATGCAGGCAAATGGTAGTCAGGATAAATGATAATGTTACAGTCATCTCCAAACTTTTAACTAAATTTTAAAGTAAACTCCAAACGTTCATCTGTGGATATTGAGGATATGCATTGAGGATTTACTTCCCAAATGGGGGTGGGTGGGGATGAGGCCTCTATTCCTGAGTGAAACCACTCTCGGCAAAGGATTTCCTGTGTAATTCCACAAGACGACAGATTATGCAGAAATATTTGTTATCAATCCCGAAAGACCAAGTTGCTATTTGAGCCACCCTTTCCTTAATTGTAACACTTATTGCTGTCCAGAGCAATCTGTGTTTGCCCAACTCAGTTGCCAAACCTGCATCCACAGGGTGACACCTAGTGGCAGACATCTATAGCGTTCTGTTGCAGCTGCCATTACACAAGGAACTTGCAGGCACTGTACAGGTACTTGACTCTTGTCATTTTTAAAAAATAATTAAAATCCTGCTGTAATAACGAAAGCAGAAATTAGACGCGAAAATCTTTGTCCGATAAATGATCCAATTTGTAATGTTTGGAACGTTGATTTGATGTAAGATGTTTGTACATTTGAGAATTGATGCTCATGTTTGATTTGGGTTAACAGAACCATTCAGCCTTGCCATCTAATTCAGCAAGGGAAGTAAGTCATCGAGAAACTGTTTCAACATTCAGGGAGATGTGTGGCCATATTGCTGTAGTTGGTGTTACGTTACTTTATATTGTCCTTGAGTTGTGATCATGTGGTTCGCCACATCAGTGAGTTGCGCTATATCAAATGCAAGGATTGTTATGATTATTATTATCGTTGCACCTCCACTGTCTCCCTGGCTGAGGTCCCATAAATAGGTTAGAATTTGTCCTTGAATCTCTCGCTCACCCATTCACTGAATAAACTGGCTAAGCCATCGGGGGGAAGCCATGACCTATGAAAAGTCCTTTAAAGGAACGGTTTGTGAATAACATTGTGCGGAACAATTGAAGCCTTGTGACAAGTGAAGTGCGGCCTTGATGGCCGGCATTCACTACTCCGCACGCCTGTGCTTCAGCCCACAAATCGATGCATTTATTAAATTAGAATTTACATAATTGACCAAAAAGATTTGATTTTTTTTGTGGGTGTGTTTCAGCCATCAATAGTGCTGAAACATGCTGCATATATATATCTATATGAAACTCGGAGGAGATTTTATTCACTGGTAGGTTAAAGAGGTACATTTTACAATATGCCTTGTGGGTTGCTTATTTCTGATGAATATTGAAAAATGATTTCACCATTTAAATATTCACCCTCAAGAGGCAAATGACTAAAATAATCTGAACCATGTTTAAATATTATTTAGAGGCAACCCTTTGCTTATTCCCTTTCCAGCTGAATTCACACTTCCATCCATAGGGAACTGAGAATTCTATGACCTTCCTCAGTTTCTTTCCAAATATATTTTCTTTTATGAATATTGGCTCCGGTCCCTGAAAAGCTGAAGCACAAGAAACACACAAATAAAAAGCAATTGTCTTGTGTGCGAATCAGCAAATCTTCTATTTTAAATCCTCAAAACACCTATCAATTGCATTCTGATTATTTCGGGGGCTTTTTTGTTTGGGTGAGAGTGCCACTGTATTGATTTCAACAGAATGAATTGTGGCACCATTGATCTTTCATACATATCTTTCCTAATGATGTGCCTGACTTCTAAACCAATTTAATACAGTTAGGAGTTCCTGTGGGTCCAAGGTTTTCATGCAGGCCAAATAGTCCAGCTACGAGTCAAAGCTTCACCGATAGTCAACTGGATAAAGGCACTGTTTGTTGTAACAGTGGACCAAGCAGATTACAAGATTACAGAGTGGAAACCCAGTCTGTGCTGCAGAATTGATCTTGGTGGTAAGGATGGTATGGTCCTTAGTGTCTCTAGTCTAGAGGTTGGGAGGGTCATGTTTCGGGATCGCAGCGGGAAAATGTGCTTGTGGACATTGAGTAATAACACTGAGATACACCCCCATACAACCGTTTGTAGCATGGGCTGGGTTCAGTAACAGATTATGGGTCTGTTGGAACAATAGCCCAGCAAGTGTGAGTGTTTTCAAGAGTGGAGGGGGGCAGGGGGGGTGGAGGAAAGGGAATTAGTGTGTGAGTGTGTGGGGGTGAGGGGGAGGGGAGAATTAATGAGAAAATAAAAGTAGAAAATCAAAAGAATTTGAAATTCAACTTCACCAATGAGAGTTGCGATAAAAGCCTTTGACATCATTGCAATGAGCCAGGGAAAGGTTCCATCAGAAACGCAGCTTCACAGCAAGTGGCAGGCGGATGACAGCTGTGATGAAAAATATCATTGTAAAATCAAGGATGGCTGATGATTTGATTAATCACGACTCAAAATATGAGCGAACGATAGAAGTGGGAAGTGATTCAAGAGGCGTGACATCTATCCTTAACTGTGGGGTATTTTCCTTTGGGCCACAGCCACATTATATTTAAAAAAATAGGAGAACCCAGAGCCCAGCATTGCCAGTGGTGGGCATTCACGCATTCACGCATGTCATGCCAGGGTAATTTCCACATTGGCATGGAAATACTCGGTTTAATCATACTCCCTTCTTGAGGGAGAATTAATTATTTTGTTCCCTCCATTCTCCTCCCCATCCGCACCCCCCTCCCCCCACCTCCCCACAATAAATAAAAAGGTTCTAGGTCGTAAGCTCCTGTAGCTCAGTGGTTAGAGCACTCGCCTTACAAGCGTGAGACCTGTGTTCGAATCCAGGCAGATCAGGGCAAAACCTTGGACAAGTTTCCTTATTCCACATGCCTAATAATAATAGTCCATCCCCAAAAAAACACAATAATAAAATTGGTCATTTTCAATCCTGTTTGTGGGACGCTGCTGTGCGCAATTGGCTGCCGTGTTTCACCCACAAATATACAGTCAATTCACTTTACAGTATATTCTGTGAAGCGCTTTGAGACATCGATAAGATGTGAAAAGCGCTATATCAAAATGTAAGGATTATTATTATAAGGATTAATTGCCGAACTTAAGGTTTTGTGGAGTATATCATCCAGGATACCGGTGACAATTTGAGGAATGAGGGACAAAACACAGCAATGTACAAGAGCCACTTTCTTTTGCAAACACCCTGATCCATATTGATGGCTGATCTTTGGACAGTGTGCAATACACTGCCCCTCCTGTCACACCAAATGCACCATCAAGTTATCATCGCATTTGTCTCTTCTGTCTTGAAACAGCTGTTTCAAGTCCCTGCTCTCCTCCCCCTCCCCCGTCCGTCTCGGAAGCGTGCGAGCAGTTCAGGAAATCTGTTGAAACATGACCTGATGTCTGCAGCTTGCGATTCAGCGGTTTTACTGTGGAAATAACCTCAACGCTGTAAGGTGAAGTGTAACCTTGCTGCCTTGGGCTCTGAAAGGCAGAGAAAACTGTCAGCGGTAATTCACTGGCCTGGCAAATGGTGCCCTTCGAAGTGTAAAAGAGAATGATTTAAACAAGTGCATTTCAGCGCCTGTGTCACAAATATCTGTGAGATATTAAATCAAGTGAGTCAACTGTAAGGGACTGATTTCCAGTTGCCAGCCGGGGTCTCCACTCAGACTGTTTAACTGAGCAATTTCATTTGAAATTATCAATGTCATGTTAGAGTGAGGGTATCCTCGGCCTGCATATCTTCACCCGGTACACAGTCAATTCACTATGTACACTTTACACTATACAGGTACCCCGTCCCAACCGTGGTTTTTTCTACCGCGAATTTCACGTATCCATGGTTGGTTCGCTGTGACAACCCTCGCTAACCACGGCAATGGGTTTCGTGTATCCATGGGTTTTAACACTAACACTAGCGTTTGGCGCTAGGACACAGTTGCGATGTCTCAATCAACCAGCCACGATGTCGCTTCTCCGCATCCACCCCCCTCGGTGTCACCCACCACACCACCTTCTCCACAAGAAGGGTCCTGTATTTTCCAACTGCGGTTTTACGAACCGCGGAGATTTTCAGGAACGTATCCCCCGCGGTTGGGGAGGGGTACCTGTATTACGTGACTTTGCATTATGTTTACACTATATCACCGACCCCCAGCTCGGGTGTGAAACAATGACTATCTAACGCCTTGGGACGTCCTCCTGACATGAAAAGCGCGATACAAGTGTTACATTTTGTTGGTGTTGTATTCTGTGAAGCGCTTTAAGACGACTCAACAGTATGGTAAAACACTACATCAAGTCCAGGGATCATTATTCTTAAGAGGCTTCCTGAGGTCAGACCCAGTGGTGGTCCTTATAGAAGGCTTTTGCTGGAGCAGTTTCAGCAGTGTTATCAAACAGCTATTTCCCCTGTCGCTTTTTTTTGCATTCCCTTTTGTTAAACTGATGTTAAGTATGATTCTACCGGGCTTAGAGACAGCCTGTACCAAGCGCACATTAGTATGGTTGGCAGGAAAGCTTCTGTGCTCTGTTTTAGATTCAAGCATTTTACCTTTTATTAAATGTAACACCCCATTAATGGATAGACCTGTAAAATGTCTTTTTTTTCTATAAGCTGAAAAATGGCATGTTTACACTCCATACAATACTGACAAGAACCCACCACTGGGAGATAAGGACGTTCATTTAGAAACATGCTGGATATCTCTTTTGTGCTCTGGTTTGGTGGGGGGGGTGGGGGATGTAGGGGGTTCTTATCTTTTAATATTCGCAGCAACTTATTCATCACTGGGGTGCAATTGCCAGCTTGTTGCCTGAAATTTAGTGATTGATTGAACAATGGGTAAGGAGAGCAAATGAAAGCGTGTAAGAGGCAATTTGGCGCTGAGAAGAGAAAGCAGCGACAGTGGGTTGGATGTACCAATAGCTGTCATTACAAACGTGGAGGAGGCAAAGATTGAGCGCATCACAGGCTGGCTTATCTGGGGGTTGACAGGACAGAAAATGGTGAGTGTATGATGCAGATTAAAAGCGAGGTTTGACACAGTGAGGCGGTAGTGCCGCAGTAAGTAGCAATCTGTGAGATACCAGGAAAGTAATACTCCCGGAAGCCTTTATGCTCGATGTATACACCCCACAGTGCATTTGTGGATGTGGACTCGACAAGGCGGACAAACCTAACGCAATGTCAAATTGAAAATAACTGAAATAATTTAGATGGTTATAGATTATATATATAATAGTAATAATAAAGGTTATATATATTACTGGAGGGAATGCGGCAATAGCATGCAGGATGATGTCAGAGACATCGTTCATCTGTTCCATAATTGGTCCAATCACTATGTGCGGAGAAATCTCACCTGAATCCAGATTTATACCGTGTGTATGTACGTATATAAAAGGAAAAAATTGGCAAATTGTTGAGAATTCAATTTTAAAGTTAGGTTTCTGTAACTACAAGGTTAAGGCTATATGTAAGAATTTGCCAGATTTTGGAAGTTCTAAAATGCAATATTTTATCATTGAGTTGATCAAGACCTAGGATTTTTTTCTCCCCCCATTAATGCGTCAGCCACATTTTGTATTTAATGTATTCAAGCTCTGTGTCTCCTGAGCTCTGCATGTAGTGAATGTGTGTGCCTTTGGGCCGATGCGCACCTTAATCTGATGTCATTTGTCCTATGATCTGCATGGAGCCATTCAACAAGGTGTTTCCTGGGGGGGTGGGGTCCTCTGATGGCTCAGGTTGACAAAACCGTAGCCTCGGGTAAACATCCTCCTACACACAATACATTCTACAATTCAAGTATTGCAGACGCGCGAGCTTAATGCTCACAGATGAGTAGACTATACATACTCACTCACTGTCCATCCAGGCTCCCCCATGGAGACCTGCTACGTCAGAGTTACCTTGCCTCTGATGAGCAACTGTGCAACACTGTGACAGCATGAATCATTTCCTCGAGGAGAGGAACTGGATCTTTCTGCACTGTAAACATTCTTTGATTCTAAACCGAGTCACGTGGAGCCCCTGGGTAGGGGATGCGGGAGAGGGATGTGCCCAGGATTGAAACCTATCTTTACTATAGATCCCGGATACATTTGTGTAGTTATTGCCTGCTGCTCTCCTCCCTAATTCTGCTGCTGGTGAGACGGATTCTAAAGATGTGCAGGGAAGCACTCTCACAGTTTCTGTTCCTTTGAGGGATTCTTAGTTTAGTTTCCAGCGCCCTCGCACATTGTATCCGCTTTTTGTCGTCTGATTTTCTCTCTGTCTCTCTCTCTCTCTCTCTCTCTCTCTCTGTCTCTCCAGTCTTCCGTTTCACCTTCCTTGTGACCTACATCTTCACGCGCCGTAGAACCGAGTAAAATGCGAACGGGTATTTGTACGGTTTGGGGGTGAATTGGCAGCCAGCTGTGATACAGCACCAAGTCTGAAGGCATGTGGTTACACGTTGCGGATGCAAATCCCATCTTTCCGCCTGTGTCTTCAGGCTCCGATTTCTCTTGTGATAAATGGAGCTTACTAATTCTGTATCCATTAGCAGCACAAGTGGACGAAACCCACTGTAGTGGTTACGGAAATAGGAGCGCGGGGAGGGGGTGTGGGGGGGGGGGGTTGCAAGAGATATTATTAGACTTTGTACTCGGAACACATGCTGCCACTCTCTGGGCTGATATTAATATTTTAATATCAGAGGACTATTCTGACATTTTCCCAGATGCAAAGGAAAAACAAGCTGCTGTCATTGGTGTGAGGTGCAAAAATAGCCGTGACCTACAGTATCTCTGCCCGAAGGAGCCTTTTGCCACATATTAAAATGGCGCGACCTCAACCTCACCTGACCTCTCCAATTTTTTTTCATCAACACCACGGAGCGCAATCAGTAGCTCCAGGAAAATCGTCGCAAATCCCATTCTGCATCCGAGATATTAAATGGAAAGGCTTTCTGATTAAATTGAACGCTGTTGCTTTTATTTTTTTTTCGAAAAGGGAATTTCACACTCCGACTTGGGGTCTGTGACCTGACCACATTGTCACACTTGGCATCGGAGCAAATGTCTACAAATGGAAATTTCATGCGAAAGAAGGTACACGCAACAAATGGTGTGTAGCATTTCAGCGCAGTAGAATGAGGGGAAAGAGAGGCAGCAGGACCCAACGCATGAAGTCTCCATTCGTCTTTGGGGCTGAAACTCTCGAATGGACGAAAGGGTTTCATCCGGCACAAGAAGACATGAAGGGATGATAGATGTGTAACTTGAATACATGTTGTAATTCACTTTATGATTCTTTGTGCAATTTGGCTGTTGGCAAATTGGTCAGCTACTAAGTTCACAGTCAGTAAATATTGCAAAGTAATTTGAGACGTCTTCCTGACATGAGAGGCGCGAGCTATATCACACACCAGGATTATCATTGTTATTATTATGTGCGAAATGAGAATCCAAGGCTTCCTAATGCTTCAATTAATGAAGTCACTGGCCTGTGTGAATTGAGCCTTAAAGACCAGGCCATCTTATTTAATGTTGTCAAGTCTTCTTCATTGAGCAAGCGGAGAGCACGCCATGTGTAGTCTGCTATTCCCAAATGTGCATCTGTGCCGCATTTAAATATGCAAATGTTATGAAGGTGGAGCGTGGATTAATTTCCTCTGAAGAATTCAGCCTCATTAAGTTTGCATTTCCATTTAAATGACAACTTACTTTCACTTACGCTAGATTGAGCTGAAGTGAGTGAGTGGATTAACAATCAGTACATGCACATGTCACATTAACCTGAACTTTTGTTTTGCACCAACGATACAGTGGTAATGGCTGCCCAGGGAGTGAATTGCGAGACTTTGATGTAATCAAGAGGTTTAGGTGATTTCATGAACCATGGAAGCAACGACTCATGTTAGAGCATAGCTTTGAACATGCTCATCTGTTTTATATCATGAAACACTCAAATAATATATTTTAAAATATGTTCTATTATTTGGGTTCTTTACTGGGAATGAAGGAAATCTACTCTTTATTATTGACTTGGGGTGCTATCTTTGACCTTGTTTCATGATATTTATAATCCATCTAGATAGATAAATGGTATTAATGATCTTTATTGTGCAACTGGTTTATGAAGGCTCAGTGTACTCAGTGCGTATTGCAAGATTGTTATCGGTTACGCCACCGGCAAAATATCCGGCATCCAAGAGTCTGCTAGATAAAAATCGCTAAAATAAAGTTGACTTTAAGGGGCATCAAGTGGAATAACACTGAATATTAATAGACTAATCACAATCAGATGCCAAAGGATTCAAACCGCATAAATGCACATGGCCTGAGCTGGCAGATTGGCATGAAATGAAGCATTTGTATTAATCATTTCTTACTGTGATTTGAGTAACTAGGTTAATGTGGAACTAATTAATATCACAGTAACGGAATGCTGAGTTTGAACTTGTGTGAGAGACTTGTAGATCTTGCAATGTTGCTGTCGTTGAACTACAGTGATGAAATTGGTGATAGAGCAGCTTTATACAGGTATGCCAGTTCCATTTTGCTCTGCTTCCTGTCAAATGGATTGTAATTTTACAAAACATAAACGTGTACCTTTTTTGATTTCTTTCCGTGTAGTTCTTCAGAAGACAACACTCCTGTCCCGATTAATTCCTGGTACATTTGTTAAGGTTTGTTGGGAAATACAGATGTAATCTATAAATTTTGTAGCTTACACCGTGTGGAATCATTCGAGTGGGGATGTGTTCTTAAAACCAATTGCCAAAGCACATTACTTCTGGGTTTGGCAGACTGCCCTGCCCAACTTTTACACCGAGTTGCTTTTGTTGGCTTTTCTCTGGACTGATTCGGGAGAAGTCTGTGTGTTGCTTTGAAAAAGACTTTGGATGATTTGTTGTTTGGGTCCACGGCCCCTCAATGTGGCTCCCCCTGTAAGAGTGAATGTCTACGGCCGCTCAGAGCTCCAGTGCAGGAGAGAGTTGCAAGACTGCATTCGTAAAGTACAGGGAACTGCTTCTAGGAACTAATATCTTAGCATATGGCAAAGCTGCTGCTGTAATTCAGCTTTAATACAGAGTCTGCTCCTTCACCATTGCTGCAATTATATTAATGGGAGCCCTCGCTTTGCATATGGATGTAAATGGATTACTCCTGGCTCCCTCCACAGAGGTGGCTGACGAGGACTTCCTAAAGACAAGGCTTATTCCTGAAGGCTTATCATCTGACTTATACTGGGAAGGTCTATTGACGCAGGAAGGCAGCGACGCTGTCCTGACAACTGCGGCCGTCTGCCACGACTGAGATGGGTTTTGACACTCAGCGTCTGGTGAGAGGGTGATTCCCCCACTTTATAACTAAACTGGCGAAGTTTCAGCGCGTCAGTGCCAGCTTCCTGATGGGTGCTGCGTCTCTCTGGCCACTCTCTGAAGTACTCTCTCATCATGACACCATGGGGGAGAGATGGCAACACCACAGTCCCAGCTGCTCTTTACATCCAAGAGGACGAGAGACTGAGAAATCTTTGGGAACTTCATTATAATAGGGGTGGGGGGGGGGGGGAAATGAAACTGGAAATAGCTTTGCGATCCCCACACTTGTTACAGTAGCAGATGCTTTTTGCTAATTGAAGTCTTTCCTTTGCAGATTTCAAAGTCTTTGAGTATATAAACCTACCTCGTCTCTAAATAGGCAACGCTGAACATTGCAATCAATTCCCTTCCTTCATTCAGTTTTATTTTTGTTCAAATTAAGAGTAAAACCACCTGATTGTGTTTTATTTTGATCTTTCCTCAGTGAGCAAGGTTCACCAGTCCAAAGGCAAAGCGTTAAAATTGAACATTACGCTTTGAGTGATACAGTGGATGATAAATCATCTGCACTGTGGTTATTTTTGTTTACCTCCTTCATTGAATACAGGTTACAGTGCAAAATTGGTGTCATTTTCACCCTGTCTTTTCCCGCTCTCCTCTTCTCACAGTCACAGGGACTTGAAACCGGAAAATTTATTGTTGGACGAAAAGAATAACATCAGGATAGCAGACTTTGGGATGGCCTCCCTGCAAGTCGGTGACAGCTTGTTAGAAACCAGCTGTGGGTAAGTTCTCCCTCCTTAGTTTTAATATGCGACTCAAAATGGGTTTTAATAATTGCTTGTGTTAGAAGTATAATTTGTTCACATTGAATACATTATTCATTGTGTCTTCATACAAATGACTGTTATCAATGACCAAGCAAATGTTTAAACTGGATTGAATATTTATTTGGGATGTGTTTTAATGTGGGCTGGGGGTAAAGGGGGGAATATATTGTGATTTACTGGGACATCATCAACCCTCTGAAAAGGATTTGTTTTCTCTGAACACGCATTAATCTTCATTTTGATTTTGCAAGTACCTGGTATTTTAGCAGCAATTAAATATTAAGCAGTGTAATCTTGATTTTAATTCATAAAATGGCGGAGGTGATAATTCACACATGCTGCATTAGACAAAGTGACTCTTTATAACACTGACAGCAACAAATGGAGACTCAGCAGAATGTATGAGGCTATTAACTTTCATTGACAACGTTCTGCAAAATAATTTTTCACAGTAAAATATGTCTTAATCCTCCTCACTGAGTAGCCAGAGTGAGGTACGGTGGCACGCTTCGAAAACCCCAGTTAATACAAACTGCAGCCATCAAAGAGTTGGTTCAAACATAAATTGCAACCCCCCCAAAAAAAACTGAGGGTAATCACTAGGAAAATCAACCACCTTAAAGGATATGTAATGTAGAAAACTATGTTAACACAGTGAAAAATAATGTTTTTAATTTGTCTCTTTTTTTTAACAAAAATTGTATGACAAGCTCCATAGTCCTGAAGTGGCTTGCTCCAGTGTGTTGTCTGTTGCCTGCTCTTGGAGTTGATGGCAGCAGAATAAATGGAGGATACCTAGCAGCGGTTAATGCTTTCCCCTCAAAATCCCACTGAGCACACCAAACATGATGACCCAGTGAGTTAGCAGCTTGCTGTAAGAATGAGAACACAAGCTGCTTTGCTTAACATAACAAAATAGGAAACAAGACATTTTTATTTTGATCAACCGGGTATCTGACACGTATGGAAACCAGCCCATCATGTGCTAAAGACTATCCAAACAAACTGAGAATTCCATGCATCCCACCTACTCACCCAAAGCCATTCTTCTGTGGATCCAGGTGACAGCATCTCCCTCAAATCGCTTCACAGGATTTTACTGTGAACTACAGCAACTGTATGTCATGATTCAGACTTTTGTTTTGGACCTCATTTCATTGTCTGTGTTCAAGTTCCTTAGGAAGTTCCCTTTGATTTTGAGTGTTGGTCTTGCTTGTGCTGGGCAACACTCAAGATTTGTTGATCAGTTATTGTTTTCCCACAGCACTCTCCCCACCCGCCCCAGCAGCGAATCCATTCTGACTGCCGTATCTGTGACAACTCATTACCTGCGGTGTCTGTCGCAGCCAATGTAGATTGTCTCATTAGCTAAATCAACTTTAACACTCGTTGCTTTTGCGCCCAATCACTTTATGCTCAAATTGAGTGGGGAGCTAAATCTCGCTTTTTTTTCAGGCACCTCAGGCATGGTGTCTGCTCCTTTAAGAATACCTGGAAGTTAAGATCGAACTCTGCTAGAAAATAGTACACCTGACAGGGCTGTAGGTTTAACGGTTCTTGTGTTGTTCCCCACTGAAAGTAAAGCACTCGCAGAAAGATTCAGCCGAGGGAAGCATTAACTGACTAATGTACACCGTTTAACATACGTAATATCGTGAAATCTTCATCCAAGGTATTAAATAAACAAATCATTTTCACACTTCCCCTAAAGCAGGTGGTCAGGTGTTTGTACCTTAGAGCAGTCATGAATTCCAGATTGGTTAATGAGCCTTAGATATTGGGAAGTGTCAGTATCTGAACAAGCTGTGAATCTTCAGTCAGTGAGGATTAGCTTGATCCTTTCAGGCAACATACACAAGTCATTGAACACTGGGGAAATTGTACACCGATCGCTAAAATTAGCAATCCTTTCATTCCCTCTTTACAATGGGAGATTTCTATTGTTAGCAATGGATGTACGATCGATCCAATTGTCTGTAGGTGCAACCTTAGATCAGATCATAGACAGGAGTTCTTTCAGCAAAGCAGTGACGTAGATTGCAAACCCACTTAAATGAATGGCTTAATGTGTACCCTAGGGGAGGTTACTTCACAAGAAATAGTGAGTAACACTGAGTACTGTATATGATACTAGTTGAATCTCATTTCAACTGGGACACCAGACATCCCAGAGATTTTTACTTTCATTATTTCAAATGATTCTTGATCCTGCACGTCAGGGACAATTACTGCCAGATTATGACTACTTGCGTCCTGTGGATTCTTGCTCATTTCTTCCATTTCTCAATTCGAATTATCACAAACAGCCGAGAGTGGAGACTGCACTCGGTCGAACCAGAGCCACACACAGTCAAAGGACGGTGTGCGAACATAGAGTAGATGTTACTATAGCTGGCAGTTTAATTGAAGTGTTCACATAGGAATGAAGGCAGTTATCTCCATTGTGTCCATGATATCAGCATAGCTGAGAATTTGTGCAATGTGCATGCATACACGGTATTTTAGTTTATATGTATTTCTCTTGAGTAATAACGGTCAGAATGATTTGTTCCTTCCAGCCATGTAGTAACCCTGGCTGGACTACTAAAGGGTGTTTAACTTTCCCTACTTCGTTCTCTCTCCTGTTGACAGTCTGGGTAAATTGAGAACCTCCTCCCCACAGTGCTTGGGAAACATGATTCCAAAATGAGCCGTGACATAAAATTGTAGAAATATGTCCATTAGGAGTGCCTGCTGTGTGCGGAGACTAGGAAAGGCACAGCATTTCGCACGCAGACATTATCTGACTTTATGGTTTATTAGTACCTGATAGTTCTGCAATGTTTGTGATCTCAGTGGTGTCTGAATCTCTAGGCCAGCGATGACAAATGTTCAACACAGTCGGCACAGCAGTCGGCTGCTGTGTTCTTTTACCTTTTTACCACTGCCATGCGGGGCGAGACATTAATGAGTGGCAACATGGTGTGAGAAGCACCTGGAGGTTTGCAGGCACTTGTCCAATTAGCAAGCGTTCCCCTCACCCCCATATTGCTTTGGATATAAAGTTTTCGCTCCCCCCTTGCTCCCCACCCGCAGCCACCTTTTTATCTGTTGCACTTGCGGAGGAGGGAAGGGGGGGGGACAAAGACGCTCAGTGTGAGCTCACGTCCAACATGCTACTGCTGCACACACCTTGTGTTCAAGCTTACAAGTTGGGTGGAGGTAGAGAGATTGTTAACTTGTGTGTAATGATGATAATAATAATGATCCTTGCATTTGATATAGAGCTTTTCACATCTTCTAGAGGTCTCAAAGCGCTCCACAGAAAATGCTGTAAAGTGAATTGACTGTATATATATTTGTGGGCGAAACGCGGCAGTCAATTGCGCCTAAAGTGTAGCACTGGACTTTATTCACTGATACAGACCATCCACCTGTCAGCAAGCTTCTGAAGAGTTCCAAGCAGACGCTTCCATTATGATAAGATGGTTGGTAAAATCATGTGTAGAAACACTGTGTGCAATTTGGGGCTTCCTGCATTTAACACGTCATTGTCAGACTGGAAAGAGTTCAGTGAATGTCACCAACGGAACCCGAATGTAAGGCTCTGAGCTAATAATAAGTTTCAGAAACTGATGTCGTTGTTGATGAAGATGAAGAGCGATTAGCAGCCACAAGTGAGACTAGAAGACACCATCAGTGTGGATTTCCTGCGGGTTGGAGAAGGGGTTGGGGAGGAAGAGCCTTGATTTTCGATTCAGAGTTTTCACTGAAGGCGGGTGGGAGATGAGGGAAAAAAAATAATTTTGCCTAAACCCTAGTGACTTCTACCCTTTTACTCCTTCCCTCTCTCCCACACACCCTACATTGAGATTCACGCATTTGGAGGATGGAAAAAATGCTCAAAGCCAAAGATTTGATAGTTTGTTGTAGTAAGCAATTTTGAGATGCTTTGAAGAATGCAAGCATCGTGCTACACAGTTCTGCAACATTTAAATGAATGATAAATTGCTTTGAGTATTTTGATATTTGACCATCGTTTTACTGCCAATTCTGGGTTTCTGGGTAGAGGTAGCTGCACTAATTGCTGCAGAGATGAAATCATTAATCATCATAACTGAATATTGGGTGGAAAAATGCATCTTCTCATCACTCATTAAAATTCAAGGAATCAATTATTGTGCACTGGAGGCTGGAGGCTAAAGGTGCAGCTTGCATGTGGAGCAGATGTCTGTTAAAGTCTAGTTTTTCGCTGGGAACTGAACCAGTTTAGCTTATCAATCAGATCAAACACGAGGGCATGGTGGACTGGTGCTGGAGAGATTTGATTAAAATAATAATAATAATCCTGGCATTTGATATAGCGCTTTTCACGTCTTCTCAATGTCTCAAAGCCCTTCACAGAATATACTGCATATTTTGGGGCGAAACACAGCTGCCAATTGCGCACAGCAGTATCCCACAAACAGTCAAGGATTAAAATGACCAATTTATTGTTGTTTTTTTGGAGAGATAATGATTGGGAGTGTGGAGGAAAGAAACTTGCCCAAGGCTTTGCCCCGACCTGCTTGGATTCGAACACATAATCTCGTAAGGCGAGTGCTCTAACCATTGAGCTACAGGACGCCACCATTATGACCTTCTCTTTAATCATATATATATTTTTAAATGGTCTGTTCATAGTTACTGGCCCATCCGCCCATCCATTCTGGACAGTGAAGAGGTTTGAGCAGACAATATGGGGAGCAAGCACGATGCCATTCCTACTGAGTTCAAAATGCAAAGCGCTGCCAAATTCCTGGCGAATCCTTGCCAAATGTGCAGCACAAATGCAGCATGAGTGACACAAAATACCAGTAACAGCGTGCCTCAAGTTTACGGGGGAGTGAAATTGTATTTTCTCATTCAATAATAACAATAATCATGTACACATTCTATTCGAAAATGAATGGTGAGAATCAAAATGGTTTTCAGTTGCAATTACATGCTGTCCTAATTACACTAAACCCCTATTGTTGCAGTTTGCTTATGAAAACGTCAACCGCCTTTTTTTTTACTGTCGCAGTTTAGGTTGCTGTTGTTCATTGGATTGCCCAGCCCAGTTTAGTTGCTTCACCTTTGCGCACCATGTGGATCGTGGAGGCAATGTTACGACCGGTGTCTTGTTCAAAGTAGTTTTACCGCTGCCAGGGCACTATCAACAATGGTGTGACATGGTCTCTTCTGGGTGCCTACCAATTCAAAGCCCTGAGCCGATCCAAATTGACTTGTGTGGCTGCAACACAAAAGAAAGCCTTCACAAGATTTCTACTGTAACTGCCACATTAGTAACCAATGCATAGTTTGTATTGTTAGGCTTGTTTTCTCTATCATTTCTCTATGTATTCAGTTTCAAGCTACTGTAAGTATCGGTCCATTAAAAAAAGACTGTATTCCTTGACAATGGAGATGACCCAATAATATACATATATTATAATAATCCTTGCATTTGATATAGCGCTTTTCATGTCTTATCAACGTCTCAATGACTTGTTTAAATAAGCAGCTTGTGATTCTGCAGAACAACGCACTAACTCTTATCAACTTTCTCTTTTTATTCAGCTCACCCCATTATGCCTGTCCTGAAGTCATCAGGGTAAGCATCTTCCCTGGAGGAATTTGATAACCGTTTCTTAATTGAACTGTAAAAGCATCCCACCAATGCTTGTCGTCCAGCCAACCATATTTCGAGAAGTTAATGTTTTCTCAGGTTGCCATGTAAATATCGTTTGGTGCAGTGAAGTGAAAGAAATTAGTTATGTTTTCAAACGACCAAAATAAAGGAAAGCACGAAAGGTGAAAAGTGCAGATTTATTACAGTCATTAGATTCCTTTACACATGGCAAATAGATTTGGCTCAGCAGAACCCTCTTTATAAATGCACTGTTGTGGGTCCATAAAGCAGCATTGTGTTTCTTCAGGCTGTAAAGCTGAAATGGCTGTTGAGAAATGCAATGCGGGTTCCATAAAAAAAGGATGACGGTTACAGGTGAGAGACTTTACGGACTTCACAGACCTTGGCTCCTGTTCTTCGAGGCTGTTTCCTCGCTCTTTTCTTTCCGCTGCTTCTCCTGCACCCGCTCTTACTGTCTGTTCTTTCATACTTCAGCCTTCTCTGGTTCTGAGAAGCTCACCAAAAGGTCCTCTGCTGCTCTGTGACTAACTGCTAAACGACAGCACTTCCATCATCCTTATCCAAGCCCACACAAAACAGATTTTCCTCCCTAAACATGGATCGAGGTTTTTTTTTTCTTTTAAAAATCAATAAACAATCTTATCCAAAAATGTCATCTATGCTGGCAGGAAGAAAACTAATTCTGTAAAAAGGATTTGAGTGTGACTGCCATAGTCTTTGTGCTGCTACAATACTGCTGATTGTCGGATGATTCAGCTAAAGTGCCGAACATGAGACATGTGGTTAAATGATTGGCAGTGGTCAGTGCACTGGAAGCAGCAGTTGTGACAGCAGTGGAGAAGGGATTAATACTGTATTTATATAGCTTTCCTGGACTGAATCCATGACTTAAGTAGCCTCAATTGTAAGAGGAAACATCAGTAGGAAACCTTAAAGAGGAAACGAGTTATAACTGCAACAACAACAACACTACATAATAAACCTAGATCAAATTGTCTTTACAGTTCCATTATTACCGGACATTGGCTTGCTACCAACCAACTCTCAGTTAGTTATCCGGGGAACTCGTCAAAGAAATGTAGAAAAAATGCAACTTTGATCTGAGAGCACTTTGTTCTACATGCCTGATTTCACTTTGCGAAAGACTCATAATTTGTTCCAATTGTTTTTTCTCTCTCTCTCTCCCAAAGAAACGGGCAAAATGCCAGGCTATTACTGATGGATAAATGGTGATGTTTCAGTTATGCTGCATAAAAAGAAACTTAGATTACTCTGACATTGGAATTTGAGACTGGTGGCAGCTTGACACAGCTCCCACAAGATTGTGGCTGAAGGGCTGATCCATTTGGTCAGACCATTTGAAAGAGTAACAGCCATGTTGAGTTGTAACTGAAGCCTCCAGCAACCCATTTATCCCATTTGCTCCCATCATCTGCTGAATGAGAGGTAGTTTCACAAAATAAAATAAAGTTACCCGATTCCTATTAAGTTTGCAATGTAGCATTACTGCTCTGTGGTGATGTCTATGGGGAGAAATTCCACACTGGTGTCGATTTAGTCTATTTATGTAGCGTTGTAGATCACTCCCCCGCAAAGTTCGCAAATTCGTACAGCATTCAGTTTGAGTCCGGCTCCCTTTAAATTGTTTGCAAGGAAGTACAGAAACCCCATTTCAAAGTTAAAAGAAGAATTCATCATTTTTACCGGAATTCTGGATGCTATAACATGCTGCGGAGACTGCTGGAATTTCACCCCACATTTGTACTTCAATCCATTTCCCAATTACCATTGCGCATGACTCACCACGATTGTAGCGGTGGAAGATGAGTTCAAAGAGGCGTGATGAAATTACGATGTAAAACAGGAAGGGATTGGAGTCATTTCATCTATTATCGGATCAAGGTGCATAAATATAAAAAATGGGAATTTGTGATATGAAACCCATGACGGTTTTATGAGGTTTTGAAAACTCTTAAAAGGAAAATTGTAATCTTATATGTGCCAGTTTGCACTATCTATGTTCTGTTGTGCTGCAGATTCACCATACGTGCCACAGTGCCTTTATTTTTTTTATCAACTTCAGTTTGCTAGCAGTAATTACTGCTGATGATATAACTGTGACAAGGCTAAGGGACTTGTTCAGGATTTATCCAATGAAGCAACCCAAGTATTGTGTATTATTCAATCAATCTGCTTGTTGGATAAGTACCAAGTCCGATGGGTCCCCGATGTAACTTGACATAATTGTGCTGTTCTACAAGGAGCTAAAATTCATTACAAGAAGTGCAAGGGATAGGTTAATCTGCTGTACTAAGTGCGCGTTAGTTACTGCAACATGTTTCTTATTGGGGAGGGGTGAACTTGATGTTTTTAAGCAAAGCTTTGCCAGGGACCAAGGGAAAGGTTTGTCATAGTGGGAGATTTGTAATAATTCAAGCCTGCTATAATGAGGCTTGATTTTACTTCAAGTAACATATCCACTCATCAGCCATACACCATCAGCACTTCAGGCAAAATAAAAGTAAAATGTCTTACGTTCATTAATAATTACTTCGCGAAACCACAGGTTGGTAATTTTATGCTAATAGTGAATACTGCTAATGAGGCCATAAAATTCTAATAAAAATATATGAACAAAGGGTCCAACAGAAATCTGTAATATCAAAGAACCGCATTTCACTGGGAACATGGAAACCTTTTCCCTGACCTTCAATTTAAGTTTCAATCACACAGATAATCTAATTCAGTTAGAAATGCATTAGTTTGATGTAGCAGTCTCGTCTGGCCTCTGGGACGAAAGGATATGGGTCCAAGCCCCATTCCAGAGCCCAAGTTGATAACCGGAGTCCAAATCCCTGACTGTCCAACGCCTTGGGATATCCTTCTGACGTGAAAGGCACTAAATAAATGTAATTTGATATTATATTGTAATGCCTGGTGCTCCATTACCCTGTTGGAGATGCCATCCTTTGAATGTGGCATTAAGATGAGAGACCTGTCTACCTGTTGAAGCGGACATTTAGAGATACCACATCACTTTTTAACAAAGAGTATGGAAACTCTTCATACCATATAGCCCAGCGTATGCCTTTAGATGAGGCGCATTGAAGTCCACGACTGGAGGTTCAATGCTGCAGCAGTATTCTCCCCAAGGCTTAACATCTGCACTCTGGTTCTCTATTGCTGTGTTGCCGGAAAAAAAAGCCTAGAGTGTTTTTGAACTCAAAAAAGATAAAATGTAGAAAGTACTTCAATTTAATCGGTCTCTCCAGTCAAGCTTATTGTACGCTGAATTAACTGTCAAAAAGTTGTTCAAAGTATTTGCACTTCGCTTAAAGGCCCATTAATAAACTTCAATTAAAAAAAAAAACTTTTTCCTTAAATTACTTTAGTGGTCCCGGAACTAGTTTCTCTGGTGTTTTGTCATTGAAGAGCTGATGGTTGTAGGCGGAGGGTGAGGATGATAATGCAATCGCATTTTACTTTAATCACCACATAGCTCTGTGCAGAGGCTTCCTAATTGAAAAATGTGTTCATTTAGGGAGAAAAATATGATGGTCGGAAAGCAGATGTCTGGAGCTGTGGTGTCATCCTTTTTGCACTGTTGGTGGTAAGTCGCTTAAATTTTTCTTTCAGTCTAGTAAATATTGAATGAGCTTTTGATGCTCAGAGACCTATTATGAGAGGATTAGTATTTTGTATTTTTGGCTTAATGGCAATTTGAATCTATTTTACTTTGCTGCTCATAGAATTAATGATAATTTTATGCAGTACATTTGTAGAATTTATTGTATTGTGAAGAGTTGCTGCTGTGCTGTCAGACAGCGGCAACTTGAGCACCCAGAGGGTTTTATTTGACATTGATGTCTCTCACATCCATATCAAACGTGCTACATGTGTAGAAACATTGTTGGATCCTTTTGGCTTCCAGTAACTTATGATCAACAGCCTGTAAATATCTTCCAACAACATTGTTGTTTTGAAGCTCACCAACGAGAAAGCCTTTGCTCCAATGGTGACCTGAACCAGGCAGCTAAAGTTGTCGATTCCATCAGTGGTCTGCAGATAGGTCGTCTGAATTACGTCTGGGATGCTACAATCGGCCTTAACCACATGTACATAGACGTCAGATAACAATATTCGTTACATTGGATATAGCGTTTTCATATCCTTCAGGCGTCTCAAAGTGTTTCACCGAATATACTGTAAAGTGAATCGACTGTATATTTGTGGGCGAAGTGCAGCAGCCAATTGCACACAGCAGTGTCCCACAAACAGTCGTGAATTGGAATGACCAATTTATTGTTGTTGTTCTTTTCGAGGGATCAATATCAGGCGTGTGGAGTAAGGAAACTTGCCCAAGGTTTCACTCTGCTTGGAATTGAACCCAGGTCTCTCTCATGCAAGGCGAGTGCTCTAACCACTGAGCTGGAGGACTCCACATGATATTACACAGTGTCTTGACTCATTTAACTGTTATTTTTCTCTTTGTTGGTTGTATAACCAGCTTTATTCATCCAGTTCCAAGTCTGAACTCACAAATGGTAAAATGTAACTGAAACTTTCCAGGGAAAAACATTACCTGCAACTCCCAGCACACTTTCAACTGAAGCGAATAATATTGTGGTTCACAAAAAAGTCCAGTGTACTGTACAGTACTTCGAAATGTATTTTCCATCAGAAAAGATTACCGAATAAACAAATTCAAGGTCATCTTACCAGTAGGTTTGACATATTATGAGCAAATAAGTCTATGCTGTTGAAAAGTAGGGAATTTAGGAATGTATTAATCCCTTTTTGACCTCTCGCAAGGTATATTTTCTAATACATAAATAAAATGAGCCTCCTTGCAACCCTATTTTGGAGTACCTCAAGCCAAATACGCTTTCATAGTGTGAGTTTGCATTTTTGCAAACAAAAGAAGCAAAATGTGTGCACGTCAATCATTGTCACACTCTCATTATTGTTGGAACTGAGTTATAGAATAGTGTTGCTGCATTTCCCATCTGTAATTGGATCTGTGGTGAAAGTAATCACATTAAAACCTATAACACATAGAAAGAGCATATGATTTGACATTTTAAAATAGCCATTTTTCTTTCATCATTATTTAATGTGGGCCATGATCTCTGCTTCCTTGGCTCTGACATTAATTACACAGGGCTGTCCTTTGATCAAAAAGCTTTTATTTATAGCTAGTATTAATCATGGCCTGCGGATAAATTCTGTTGTGTCCTACAATGAGTAGATGTGGTGTGCCATTACTTTGGCAGAAACCAAGCAGTTACAGAGAAAGAAATGCCGGAAGATTTTCTAATTATTTCCTCCCCGAGGAACCACCCTCATTTTGAGAAACTGATCAGAATCTCTATTAAAAAATGCTGGGTATAAACCGGATCAATGAATTTCATTTTCTAGAGATTATTTTCATTATTTTCTTTAAATTGCAGAATGTTCAGGGCAGATATTGCCTTCAAAGTGGACTCGGCACAGTATATCCTTTGCAAGCGTCTTGTATATATTTATTTTCCGTTTGATCTGATTAATTGGGGGGATATCCTCTTCCCTGATGGCATTTCCTGCTCCTATGTGTTTTCAAAGCTGATATCGTGCCTGGAGCTTTAGGCAGAGCCAGGTCCGCAGATCTTAGACAATTAAAACTTTGAGT
Organism: Hydrolagus colliei; assembly: GCA_035084275.1. Taxonomy (NCBI): domain Eukaryota; kingdom Metazoa; phylum Chordata; class Chondrichthyes; order Chimaeriformes; family Chimaeridae; genus Hydrolagus; species Hydrolagus colliei. The sequence goes on along the minus strand of CM068757.1, from coordinate 6,404,602 downwards.
GACTGTAAGATCCAAAGTCCTTTTCAAGGTTGCATTGCATTGCAATAGTATTTATTGGAACCAATGTGTTGCTTACTGCTGTACATGTATCCGCTATGACAGCTTCTTCTTGTTTGTCATATTTCAAGCATTTAAAAGCGATTGTGTTTGATTCTCATTATCCTTGAACCCTTTAAAGAGATTATATTGCTATACGTCGTGGTGTAATACTGCATGCAGTCTGCTACTGTGAAGAAATTATTTATTGGAGGGGTAGTTTTAATTGTCAAATATGGCAATATCCACAAGAAAACTCAACCATGATAGACTGGATTCAGTCACACAGAATAGATGGGATGCTTACATTTTTAAGTCCACTTTGAAGCAATATCTGTCCTGAACATTCTGCAATTTAAAGAAAATAATGGGAATCATCTCTGCCAAATGAAATTCATTGAACCGGTTTATGCAGAGTGTCTTTAATAGAGATTCTTGGTAGAGATAGCAAGTAAGGAATGGGGGTTGGGGAGGAGGGGAAAAAAGCCATTCACTTTCTTTCTTTAATGTAGGTTGTCATATGGCACTTTGACTGACTACAAGTAAAGAGCTATCTCCCAAGAAAGCAACACAGCATATGCAGTCATTTCATTACCTTTTTATAAGTTCTTCATTACCTTTCTTTAAATACTGTAAATATTCAAAAGATTGCTAGTTTTGGAATGCGGTTTGATGGATTCCAACGTCAGCTATTTAATGTTAACCGCTCGCAATAGTTTCACATGTTTGACAATTCACAAATAGATGATGGTCATCATCGCATGCCAGCAATATGTTGGTGGCTTTTTGTTCACAAGACTTTCTCTACATTCTGGTTGTGATCATCCAATAAGAGTGCTTGAAATGTACGGCATATTTGTTCCATTTAAACACATTTTGACTTGTGTCCAAAGCTTCATGCAGACGTCTCCTTCGAGACAAATAGGATGTGGGAAAAGGGCAGAGTGCCAGGTGCCATTTCTGCTCAATAAGCCAGCTTCTTGCTGCGATTTTGAAATGTTTTGCCCTCCTCCCTACAACAAAAAAGCAAATTAGAAATTAAGCTCACAATCCTTGTTGGGTCCTTCGCTTAAGCATTATCTGCTCTAAAGGTGTGAAGAAGAGATAAATACATTTATTGCTATGGTTCTCACTCAGTTGATGTGATAAACAATATTGCTAATATGAACAAACACTCTTGGTTTTGCAGGGAGCGTTGCCATTTGATGATGATAATCTGCGACAGTTGTTGGAAAAGGTAAAGCGTGGAGTGTTTCACATGCCACACTTTATACCGCCGGATTGCCAAAATCTCTTAAAGGGAATGATCGAGGTGGATGCCACAAAACGCTTGACAGTAAGTATTGCTTTTCCCTTTCTTCCCTTCCAACTGAGCAGGCGTATTAATCTCTTGCTTAACCATACGAATCATGTATGCTCCATTCTTCCATGAATATCATTGAAAAATTGTGCAAGGACAGCGAGGCAATGCAATTGTTCCACTATGTCAAGTGCATTTAAGTGCACAGTGAAAACTCTCTGAATTGGAATAAAATTCATTGCTGAAGAAATGGTGTTCTTTCCCAGCTTGTTGTGTTCTTTCCCAATCTAATTTTGAGCCTAATTAAAACTCTCCCTTCAAATAAATAAATTACATTTGAAGTAACGTCTTATTTCGTCTTCAAGACTAGTCAAAGCGTTTCACAGAATATACCACAAATTGAATTGACTGTCTATTTTGTGGGCGAAAATGACTAACTGAAGCACAACTGATGACTCAGTCCCTGATATTCCAATTAAAATGTTGGGATGAATCACTCACTAAAGATGTGTATTTGTGAGCTGTTGAGATTACAAATATATTCATTGTCCTTCAGGTAAGCAGCGAGCAATTTCTTTCTTTCTAAAACGCAAATCACTTTTGTATAATTTTGGGGGATGTTCTCTATCAATTATAATTTTCTCCGCCAAGCAGATCAGACGTGAACATCACGTGGAGTGGGAGCAGTGCTTCACTCTCGAAGGAAGCAGCAAAGTGCATCACTGTAAGGAGGCGGTTAATTAACAGCAATTTCATTTGAGATGTTCCACAGAGAAAATATGACGTCGCGGAGGCGATGGCTGTTGTCTGTGTGATTGGCACAGGAGGCACTTTCTGCCGATGTGTTTTGTGACAAGAGTTTTTTTCAGTTGTCTCGTGACTCTTGTTCAAAACCCATTTGTACCTGTGCCGGGGATGACTGGCAAGTAGGATGAAGAGGATGTTGCTCATTACTTTCCCTGTGTTCAACAACAAAACGCAAAGCTTGACCCTGAAATCCGCTGTTCTTTCCTTGAAAGAGGTGGTGATGTTTTGTTCATCGATTATCTCTTCCAAATTTCAGTTCAAAACTTAGATAGATGTCGTAAATAGAACATGGCATGACAAATGCAGGTGAGAGGCCTCTTTTGGTCTCTAGGCGTTGCTTGTAAATACAATATAAAATGCAAAATTGCATTTGTACAGCTAAAACTTTCTATTTATTTAAGGTTCAACAAATATGCATTATATAGCACTACGAGTAGCTAAATGTATCTCCGTTTCCACTTTTTTTCACCGAGTTTATTTTTGTCAGACTAGCCAGTAACTCAACAATCTCGATAACTGGATCGGAGCGCGCGATAGAGAAATCCGTGCCTTCACCAACTCCTGTCTCCTGAACCTTCAGCAGTTTTATATTTGATTGACGTGGAAAGAAAAAGTTCTCAAAACTGCTTACTGTTTATTGTGAATTTGGGGATTTGCCATCTCCTGTTTTCAAGTGAGAGAACTTGTTGAAAATATCTCCCCAATACAGAGATTGACAGTTCTCTAATTCCCTGTAATGTCTATGAAATACTATTCCGCAGCCTGTGCTTTGCCTGGCCATTAACTGATGGGACAACTGCCATTTCAGGATAAATTTGTGTTCAGTTCTTTACCTATCTCCCGAAGCTCTTCATTTTGTTAGATGTATATGTAGATACCTCAATTACAGCGGCAATGCATTCTCTGCTGAAGGCTTGTCTGAATTTACATACTCACTTCCCGTCCTTCACTGCTGAAATCTGTTTGCATTGTAATACATCAACTTGTCATTCTCCAGCAAGGAAAATTGCATTGGTTATAACCAAGTTTATCATGGGATTTGCTGTGAATGCTGAGTTTTTTGTGTGGGGATTGTTGAGTTTGTACATAATGAAACAGTAGGTTGGTTTGTTTTTCATGGGTTTTGAAGGGTGTAATATCGATTAAGGACTTTGCATTCTGCACAAAATGTTACTCCGACTCAGTGATATTTGTGTATACTACAATAATTACACTGCTTAGTATTTCAGAATGGAATGAAGTCGGTTTACATCACAAATCTAATCATTGCTGAGAAACAATAGCTTGATCAGTTTATGTTTAAGATTAGCACAGGTTATAGCAACTCTTACAAGTTGCTTTGAACATGGCAAGTGTTCAGGCTGACTATTAGCTACGTGAACACACACTTGAAGACCGACTGGAGACACAATGGTTTTGAATGACTAAATCCTTATTTTCTAGACAACAGTAGATAGAAATCAGTTGGACTTGCAAACACCTTCCTTCCCCCCCACCCACCCACCTTGCACACGCACCCATGGTTTGCAGACAATAACACTCCTGTGTTTCAGTGAACTGGGTGTTGCTTTTCTCAGCTCTCCATCGTGGGAAATGAACCTCAACTTTATGTCCCTCTAGGAAGTATTCCTTTAAACAGAGGGTAATTCATTCACAGTTCAAATCAGTTATCAGAAAGACATTAAGGCTGAAATTCCAGAAGGCTGATCTCAAGTGGGAAGGAGCTTTTGTGTTCTTTTGATATGAGAAACATCCTTAATTTCCCCATATGATGAGTTCTTCATGTCGGCCAGATCATTAAGGGGATGTGTTAAGGTCATTATAAGCATGCCCACCACGCTGTGTTATCAGTCCCTTTGACTGAGCAGTTTCGAGTTGCAAAGAGTGGGAGAGAAAGTATATCAAAGAGATTAAGAAATGCTGCTGTCCCTATTCAATAGGCTGATAGATTACAAATCAGCCGTTAATCAGCAAAGTTAATTTTCTGCCTAAATAAAAGTTGAACACTCGGAGCTCGGTGTATATTCATTGTTAATTGACGTACACTGTTATTAAGCACTGAAGCACTCAGTCTACTTTCTGCATGGGTGTGTTTTAATCATCATTTAATGCACACCTTCTTGCCATCAATGATGAACTAATGGCTCTCAAATTTCTTTGAAGAAGTTGGTTTCTAGAGTGGCGTTAACACTATTATAAATGTATTGCGGCTTCTATTCCCTTTTTGCTTTATTTTTATTATCATTAGTCTGGAAATGAGCTGGAAAACTAATGCTGTGCGTGGTGCTGACAACTGTGGATACGCGGATCACTCAATATCTCCTAATATTTCTGCTCTAATTAATTTAAATTTATTTCTAATGCAAAAATACATACCTGCAATCTCTCTTGAGTTTGCTCATGTATATTAAAACGCTCTGAAAATTGCAAGATTCAAAGTAAATTTGTCAGTTTTAGGCTTGATTTTGATAATTACTGTTACAGTGTTCCCCAACAGAAATTCACAGTCACTACATTTGACATTGAATTCCATCAGGCACTTTGAGATGTTTTGACAACAAGATAAGACACTATATCAAATACAAGGATTATTATTATTACAGTATATTATTATACCCCTGAGGAGCCTGATTTTATTCCTACCACGGGTTCATGACAAAGTCCTGCCATTTGATTAACTTATTCCTGTTCACAACAAACCTTTAGTGAAGGAAGTCCTTTATTTTTCTGTTAAACATATTCTGCGCTTGAGTAAGTTATAAGTTCATGTTGGTAGCTCACCTACCAGTGAAAATAAAAGAAGACATCTCTCTTTTTTGGTTAAACCAGAGGAGGTTGTGAGGGGGTGGTTGGGTGGGGGTCCCTGGTTCTCTGCTGATACATTGACAGCTGGGTGTAAATTGGGAGACGAGCAAAGGGAAATTAAACTGATGAATCCTGGATGTCACGATCGATCCTGACGCTCAAACGCTGATGTTTATGGAAGTCAAAGTGGAAATCGGTGTCTGTCCCGAGAGTTCCAGAGGCCTAGCCTCTCGCATCAGGGATTCACGACAGCACTTGCAAATCTTTTGCAATGCCGTCAATCTAGGGTTAGGGTTAACCCTAATCCTCCACCCTAACCCAATCGCATACACCTTCCATAAGCTGTTAATCAAAGGCAGGTAACGCTATAGTGTGTACACTCAAGCTGTTGAGACTATATTCAGGGACTAATATCTTTGATTCGATGTAAACTGGTTGTTTCAATCTATTTATCTTGCCCAACACGGGAGCGTGGTCTTGAATGCATATTTAAAGCAAAAGCAGTTATTTTCTATCGGGTTGTGTTGACTTGGCTCTTGACAGGGAGGATTTAAAGATTTATTATTCAGGCACGACATCTGTTTGTGTTTAAAGCACAGCGGTGTAAATTTGCCAACGCTGCCCTGACATTATTGAAAAACCTGAGCAGCCTCCCTTTCACTGCCGCTGAAGGAAGAAAAATAATGCTGCCTCCAGCCATTTACAGAGCGTATTCACTGATGTAAACATGTAACCAGTGTCAGGCGAGTCCAAGGCGACTGACTGCGGTGTGTTAAATGAGCTTATAATAAGTATCCTGTTGTACCTTTCACGTCAACCAAAAACCTAATGGAATTCTAGAGTTCAGTCTGTTTGCTATTAAATAGCAGTTTGATGAAAAACATATTATGTAGTTTTGACAGAATTTTCTATTAAAATGTTTCTATTGTGTGTGTGTTGTGTATAGATTGTGTGCGTGTTTTGTGTGAATATAGATATAATTATACAATAAAATATGGTGCAATTCTTCATCCTGCTGCCCACCAATTAATATATGATTTCATATTTTTTTCTTCACAGCTAGACCAGATCCAGAAACATTCTTGGTATATGTAAGTACATTTATTAGTTTTATGTCATTTATTATTCTTTGTTTCTCCAATATTTTGAGATCACTGTCTTTCCTACTGGCACGTTCAACTTGTTAAACTATTCCTAATTTATTCCACTCCCAAATCTTGCGCCACATTGTTGATCTGATTAAGAAGCCCGATGGAATGGTTCGTGATTTGATTTCTTCTCGAGACCTTTTTTTAAAAAAAAATCAGAAATATTTTTTCCTGAAAAAATTACAAAACTGGGCAAATCTTTTATCCTGATGCATTTGTTTATCAAAGGCTGTGGTTGAGATAAGGTTTATTTTAGATTTACTTCTCGCTCATCTTTCTTCCCACGTTCTATTTTTCTGCATCTTGTCTTTAACCTCCTCTCACCACCCCTTCCCCAATGCAACAAAATAATCATTGTTGTGAATGAGTGGGTGACAAGAGCCAGCCTGTTCCATGCAGCACCAATATAGGTGTGCGCTAGGAGTTTGGAGAACTTCTATCTTTGCTCCCTTCCCTTTGGCCCAGATGAGATTGAGTACACACTGACTGGTGACTTCTGGCAAAGATGAACCCATCTCTATATTATTTCATGGGGCAGCTCGCAAGTTATCCAGAATTTTTTTAAAAAGAAAACATTGTTGTGGGCCAGTATTGGCAATGATTGCAAATGTTACACAGAGCTTTGCTCAGGAACTTAGCTGATTCAGATCCAGGGTGTAAAATAGTACGTAGATGGTCTGTCATTTCACCGGCACTGTTTTTTTAGACGTACGTCTGCCTGTGGGTGAACTGACTGCTGCTGATCATCTCAGTTGGATTGAGTCATGCCTGACAGTATCACTTGTTAGGAAACTCATCCTCACTGCCCCTCCAATCTCGAATTCTGATCTTGGGGCCCTTGGTGTTCTTCAACCAGGCTCCTTATCAAATGGGTAATTATTTGAAATTAAATACACTTAGTTTCTTCGGAAACAAAAGGAGGATGCAACTTAATGCCCTTGCGTATTTTCAGGTTATTTTCAGCAGAGATTAGCACCGTCTCTAATCTCTAATAACCGTCGCTGTGTAGAGCAAGTTTCAGCGTTACTTTCTGTTACTAATTGAGTGCAGCTAATTTCAGCACAAACGACACTTTTCCTGTCACTCAAATACTTTATGCGAGTGGTGGGAATTTTATTACATGATCTACAACTGGCACGTGTGCAAGAGTGACCTTGCTGTGTGAGTCGATTGACTTCATTAGTATGTAAATGATGAGCTGTTTCACGTGTATTCACTTAGAGAAGATCATAAAGTACGAGCTGCCTAGTTTAGTGCTTCAGAACATTCCCATTTACCTGTGGGACTGGGAATCAAGTGTAGCCCATACTAATGGGATGGAATTAATTTGTCTCGGTCCAGCTTCTAATAACAACACGTCGACAGCACATAAACTGCTTCTGTTTCGGTGTCAATCGATTTTTCTCACTCGAAAGCCACATGAGTGGACCAGTGGGACAGTGTCTTGTGCAATAGGGGTGCTGTTAGGTGGGGATGAAACTGAATTGTTGCATTCTGCATCATCAATTGAGGATGGAGGAGAGGGGACTTTATATCTAACCCGTGCTGGATAGGCTTGAAGCGTTGACGATGAATATAAAAAACAAGCAAGATAGAATCTCGTTTCCCCCACAGTGACATTTTGTCATCTGATGAGCAATTGAGTTATCAAAAGTAGACTTGAGGATTTGCAAGTAAGCTCGACAGAAACGGTCCAATCTGATGGTGAAATGCAGTTCATTTTACGGCGATGGAATTGTGTTTTATTGGTACGTTTGCAGAGGGGGTAAGAACGAACCGGAACCAGAGCAGCCTGTGCCCAGGAAAGTCCAAATCCGTTCACTTCCGTCACTGGAGGACATCGATCCCGATGTGCTAGACAGCATGCACTCGCTAGGATGTTTCCGAGATAAGAACAAACTCATGCAGGATTTGGTATCAGACGAGTAAGTCTTTGATCACTTTGTTGATTTTTCCACTTGTGTTACCAGCTGAGTACTATCACATCAACACTGCTCATCATTCATTAATCGTGTGCCACTTCCCAATGTCAGCCTGGCTCATTTGGTAGTCCTCCCACCTCTGTATCCAAAAGGCTGCGACTTTAAATCACACGTTAGCTCATGGTCTAAGACAACAACAACCCTCTAATATAGTGCTGGAAGAGTGTTGCATTATTGGGTACTCAGTCCTTCATTAGTCAAGGCCATTTGTCCAGGATTCCGCCTGCCAGTTGAGGTGGATATTAAAGATCCTATGGCTTTCAAAACAAGATCCTTGTTTCTCCTGTTGTCATGGTCATAATAATAATAATAATCATCCTTGCATTTGATATGTAGCGCTTTCACATTTTATTTAAGTCTCCCAGATGCAAATATTGATCATTCACTGTACGCGAGACATTGTTTTGGGCAAATTGGCTGTTGTGATCACCTTCAGAGACAGTCACTGACTTTACGACAACCTCTGTAAAGTTTGTCAAGCGCGAGGATTATAATTACTTTATTACGATGTGACGCCATCCACTTTGTATTCGAAGCTAACCCTACCTGTTCCACACTTCCTCTGGCGCCCATTGAATGGAGAATAGAGATACCAAACCTGTGACTGGCCTTATTCCCCTCTTTGTTAAAGAGTATTCTTGCACTGCTTTCCTTTTCCATTTATATCATCCAATAAGCATGATCCATCATCAATAGTATTCCACTCTCCGATGCTCGGTCAGCAGCACGCAATTGATTGGTGTGAGACGTGCTGAACTCCACAGGGGATGGTGAAGCTTGACTATGTTGTGAAGAGGTAATAAATGAAGTGGCAATTGCTTATTGTGGTGGTCTGAGGAGCTTCCAGTGTTACCAGCGGGAAAGGGAGGGAGGGAGGGAGGGAGGGAGGGAGGGAGGGAGGGAGGGAGGGAGGGAATAAAGGTAGCATAGTTCAATAAAAACAATGCTGATGCCTTAATAGAGAGGATGATATTTTGGCACATCGTACGACACAATGTGAGGAGTATTAGAGGAGTATTAGTCAAATAGGTCTGTGCCAGTGAAAGCCCCAGTCTACAATTGTAGACTTGCTGCTTTGATCCACGGAATCCCGCGATGGTGTAAGACAGAAACTAGTCAAAGCAGCTTTTATTGTATGAAGGTGGTACAGGTTTTCTTTTTAAAAAAAGGAGGTCAAAATATTTACCAGGCTGTGCAATGATTAATTGATACAAACTTGACAACAGTGCATCACTTCATAGACTGACATAAACTGTGTGCAAAAAAAAGTATTTGTACTTGGGGGTGATGTCAATGAGAATATTTTACTCTGTGCTTGTCACCTGTTAATGATTGCACAGGCATGGTGGAGATTGTGCAGATAGAGATATTCACTTGTCACTTTCTACAAATCATGAATGTCCCTGATCTCATGATTCAGTCCCTGATCTCATGAGTTAACTGCTCTCAGTTCATTATCATCAGCGTATCGCACACAGCGGTCACTGCTCTCTAGCTGCAAGCAAAGGAAACGTTGGTTGAGTCTCAGTTAATGTACTTCTGTAAAACGGTTAATAATGAATTGAGTTCTGACAGTCGCTCAGTGGTTAAGAGCACTCGCCTTGCAAGCAGGAGACCTGGGTTCAAATCCAGGCAGGGCAAAACTTTGGGCAAGTTTCCTTACACCGCACAATTAATAATAATCCTTGGGGGAAAAACTAATTCACTTTACAGTATATTCTGTGAAGTGCTTTGAGACGTCTAGATGACATGAAAAGCACTGTATCAAATGCAAGGACCATTATTATTATTATTATTATTATTATTATTCAGGGTTGTATTATTAGTCTCTCCCCTCTCCTGTGAGCACGGGGACACAGGCATTAAAAGAAAAAGCATTTCACCCGTATCGTTTAATTCTGGAAATGTTTTACTTTCATTTTATGCTTTCAGTTTCTTTCAATAAATGCGAGACAATCTAGGTGTGCGAGCTGAGAGTCCCACACATCCCACATTTATCATCACAGTGCAATTATCACCGTGGCCACGAGCTCTTGTGTCCTCTGTTTGCTGATTCACGGCACATTACTCCATTGCTTAAGATTCATCAGCCTGCGCAGTTCAACCTTCATCAATCCATTTCTGTTCCATCACTCAAATTAAACATGTTTTTTTTAATCTAAAGCCTAAATGTGGCAAATTGAGGATAGAATAATAAAGTGATCCGAGCGCCGGTGGCATTGTGACCAGGCGTACTCAGCTCCTCTCACCGTGCACCTTCATGGAGTGTGTGCAGCGATTATCCTCCACCCTCTTCACCACACAATTGAGATGTTCCAGTTAAACTGAGCAAAGAGAGTTCAGAGAGGAAACAAATTGAGGGAATGATTCACACCCACTGGAAATGTGAAACCTGATTAGTTTAAACATAAGGTGTTGTTTACACTCCCTTATTCCCGCAGTTTTTATCTTTCCTCCTGCCCCCTCCCCCCCCCGCCAACCCCCTCACTGCCATGACACGTTTTTGCCCAAATTCCCTCTGTTCTGAAGCAAAGATCGCAAATGGTTCGAATGATCCGTTCCTTTCAGAATATCAATTCTACCGTTTTACCATGATGACATTCAGCCGTTCTTAAATGATTCAGTATCCAAGCCTTTATTGATAACCTGTTTCAGCTTTTGAATACCTTCTGTGTGAAGAAATACTTCCTGAAGCATTAATGTTTGAAAATTTCAAGCTTAACTAATAGGATATAGAAGCCTGGATATACAATAAACACAATCACACTTTACAGTGTCACCCAGCAGATTTGCTCCGGTGTGATTAATCTCACAAACTTGTACTATTTATGTATTTTGAAAGGAGCATTTGCATCTTTATTTCTTGCTGTCAGATCTCTCCGGTCTCTCGGGGGAGCATTTTTTAATCCAAATTTTGTGGTGTCAGGTAATGTCTACACCAGATATACGTGCGCCGTGAACCAACATTTTTTCTGATTTCCAGAGAAAATCAAGAAAAAATGATCTATTTCCTTCTTCTTGATCGGAAAGAGCGGTATCCAAGTCATGAAGATGAAGATCTACCCCCTCGAGTTGACATAGGTAAGAGTGCCAGAGCTCTGTGATAGTTTTAGTAAAGCTCGCTGAATAGACTTAGTGAAGATAGTGTGCGTAAGGTATAAGCACATTGGCATCTTTGTATTTATAGAGCTCTTTACAGTCAACTCAAGGTAAACTCATACCTGATCCCGCCCTGGAATTACGAACAGCCAATCAATTCCTAGTCAATTATAATCTACAATTACTGGCCTATTTTTTTAACGCTCAAATTGCAAATTGCGATTAATGCATTGCCACTTTTGCTGGACACGCATCGGCATGCATTAGAACCTAAATCACTTTGTGTAAAATGTGTTTTTATTTAGTATCGTCTGCCGGCCTTCTTCGGGTTGAAATGTTCCATGATTAAATGAGAATTAGCACTTCATTTTTAGCTGTAGTTTGTAGACACCACAGCTTAAGAGCTACATTTTGAGTAAGCAGTTATATGGGCTTGTCTTGATTTGATTGTTTAAATGTTTGATTGTAAAAGACGAACCTGATTAAAGTTTACAAAACTGTTAATGGTAATTTAAGATGTGCTAGTCTATACAGTAGTTGTATTGCTGAATATCCTCTTTGATTTATTCGAATGCTGTAATGGAATTGTCTAGCGCGCCAGTTTTACAAGCAGACTGTTCAGTATGCCAGTCTAGTTTATATCTAAGCAGATAAAATGTCTTAGTCAGGCGATCTAATATGTGCGGAAAAGAAATGACGTGATGAAGATTTTTAATATGCAGTTTTTTTAATTGTCGTGGATGTTTAAAGATCCACCTAGAAAAAGAGTAGACTCACCAATGTTAAACCGACATGGCAAACGACGACCTGAAAGGAAATCGATGGAGGTACTGAGTGTGACCGATGGAGGCTCTCCTGTTCCAGCTCGACGGGCTATTGAGATGGCACAGCATGGCCAGAGGTACAGCATTGTATTGTGGTGTCACACAATGAAATGCTATTTAACAAACTAACAGAGGGGCTTGATCTCAGGGGAGTGTTTGATGCTGGAGATGGACCACTGAGGAGGTTGCGGTTATTTCGTCAACGCTCGAAGAACATCGACGGTTCCAGGGCACTTTGGGAGCCCAAACTCGGTGCTTCCCTCTACTCCCGCTCTGAGCTTCGGGCCGTTGCATAGAAGAATATGGCAAACATTTAACATTGTGCAGTTCAGTGACGTGAAAGGCACTCTATACATGTAATTTTGTTGTTGTTGTTGTTCTCGAGAGGCTAGACCTGAGCTTGCCTGGAAGTCCCAGGAGGATTGCTTGTGATTTGAGCTGCAAAGTGTCACATAAAATTCCACCAGGTGGTGTAATAAAGTGGGAAGTCTCATTTTGTAACTCAAATCAATTTGCGTCTTCAAAGTAATTATATTGAGCATGAGTAATGTTAGTAATAAATGTGTCTCCAAATTATAATCCTTTTTGACGAATATCATCTTTCAAGTGCTCAGACTGGTTAGAGGGGGGGGAAAAAAACTCTGGAGCAAAGTACCCTTTTTGTTCTAAACATTCCCTCTAGCAAGAGAAGAAAATCATAGCCCCATAAAAAACTTGGTCGGATGTGAGAACTTCTTGCTTAACGATTCTCCTTGGAGTCCATTTCCTCCTACTCCAGGCTGAACTGTTAACACTGGAGAGAAGCTGGAAATGTTGCCATGAATCTAGTGGGAGCAACAGTTCTGAGTTTCTCTGGGAGGCTGTTTTATACTGATCCTTTCCTGGTTTGGCTCTAGCGTTAGTCCTCAGTAAACCTATTGGACCTATTTTGGGACCTCTCTTCATAATGGGGGCGAAACTTTAGGCAATTTTCTTTAGTCTAAATGCCTCTGTTTACCTCGTCGTAAGTAGGATCCCAGTTGTTAGTCGATTGGCAGATCGTTTTCCAGTGGGTCAAAAAATTACGAATAATAATTTGGTCACTCAATTCACGACTGTTTGTGGGACTCTGCCATCATTATTTGAAGCCCTTTGAGACGTCTCAATGACTTGATGAGGTGCTATATCAAATACAAGGAGTATTATTATTATGTCACCTGAGTGGCCGGGCCAGGAGGCAGGAGGTTGTTGGCAGCGTTCATCAACAAAAGATTCTCACTCCGAGGAAAAGTTGATTTCTGGATACGATTTTCTTCTATTTGGAGCACTTTGAACAAAAGTGATCCCTCCAGATATTATTTCCTGTTCAGTCTTAACTCCATGTTCACCTATCTTTTTTGCTCTTATCCTGATATGTTGGACACAACCGCCAATAGATGAAATGTGTCTTGTGTCTCACTAACGTGGGTGGAGAGATGCATTATAATATTGTGCTTTGACATACTTATTCTGGTGCTGCTAGCTCCCAGCAAAGTTTTCTTTTCTCAACTATATATTCGAGTTCTAACCTAGCCCCTTGCTTTAATAATTTACCAATGTAATTTTGTTCTTTTTTTGTTTTACTCTGTCCCTACTGTAGTAAAAGTATGTTCAGTAAAAGCTTGGATATCACAGATGCCAATCCCAAAATCAACAAAGAAGAAAGGTAGTAAAAGTGTTTCACATGATTTCTCCCTCACTGTGGGTAGCTGCATTAGATGCCCTTACTGCACATGGTTGTCGGAATAGCTAAGATATCTTTTCTTCTTCCCCCTTCCCACCCACTAGAGGTTTCTGCCCCATAATATGAATGGCAAACTTTCTTCTGTTGAGCTGCTTATGTACTGTTGGAATTGCACACTATGTCCACAGTGTTGACTAACCTCTGGCTTGGGTAGTATTCACCTTCCCCACTTTCTGTTCTTTTGTTTTGAAGCCTGGACTTTGCACACGTTGAGAAGCCCTTCACCAACTGTATTGATGGCCTGATCTATGCTGTTTTCCTCCCTTTAAATCTATGCATGGCGTTCCCGTGGTTTCCTTAAACCATTCATTGGTGTTCCCTTGGATAATGTAACAGGTGTTTTTTTTTTAATTGCTTGGTATATCTGCATGTGTACGATTCTTAATCTCTTACTTCTGTCTCTTCGGATGGTGATGATTGTGGTTAACCTTTATGTTATGGTGATGAAACGATACTGGAATACTTTCAGGAACTGCATTCAGCAAATCTGTACGTCAATTTTATTGCAGAGTGAATCTTTTCTGAGTCGGTGCCTATTTCAGACCCCGCTGGGCTTGCAGTATGTAAAAGAACAGATAATTGTTGCCTGACAATCCAAACAATGATCTGCAGCTTTAAGAAGACAGACTTGGCAGAGTTTTATCTTTTGCACTAAATGTGCCACTACCTTGTACTTTCACTCATTACAGAATGATCCCCTTGTCTAAACACAGTAATTCACGGAGCACAGAAAAGTGGGAGAGTAGCACGCAGAGAAATGCAGGTTCATTTTTCATTTAAGACAGAACACTGCTATGATTTTGCAAGTACCCCCTTCTTCTCTCAAATCAAACAAAACACTGAGGATCGAAGGAAATTTGCAAGATTATAGGATCAAGTGGCATTTTATTTGGGAGCCTGTGAACTTGACCATTTTCACCGAGCTTGCGTTTTGTTTTAATGTAAAATAAATAAATTGATTCCGATATCCATCCTTTATGCAGGTCCAGATCAATAAGTGGAGCTTCTTCGGGTCTCTCAACCAGCCCCTTAAGCAGTCCAAGGGTAAGTAAAACTGAACAGTTCCCCACATTAGAGTTTTGATTGTCTTGCTTCTCGATGGCTTTATGATTTTTTTTAACCTCTAAATGCTCTAAACTGCTAGCTCTGTTTTGACCCTTTAACTTTTGAGTTACAATTATTGCCACTTTGGCTACGTGTTTTGCTCTGTGCCGCTGTTAGTTCACGAAACGCATTAATTACAATGTGCTGCTTCCCTTCCCATTAATTTGCTGGCATAAAGTCTTATGATTTTGAATGCAGATGTATTTGACAGAATTTATGCTCACTTTAATTTGTTATGACACTTTGCCTACCGCCTAACAGCACGTTTTTTTTTGTTTTCTGCACTCCCATCTTCCTGATTTGTGTCTATGTTCCATGCTCTGTCTTGTCTTGTCTGTCTGTCTGTCTGTCTGTCTGTCTATCTCTTCTCCTTTAACCACGTGCATGACGCTGTCTGTCGTGTAGCCTATCAGAAAGTTTTTTGTTCCTCCCCAGACTCCTGAACATACCCTCTTTCCCAAAACTCGTGCTTCTGTGTACCCTAACTGTAACAGAAACATAACAAAACCCAGTAACATGCTTCTACCAAAGATAGGGTTTCAACCCAACCTAAATACGCAGACTCTTCCTGCTAAAAGCAAACTGGCAGAAAAGCCTTTGCAGACCACAAAATCCAACCCTCTTCCCGCTGTCATGGCAGAAACAAAACCTCCCCAGAGCCTTCCTGTTCAAAACACTCAGGGTCAGCAGCCCACAGTCACAGCTCCTTGTCAACTGTCTGTCCCTTCTATCCAGACTACCCCGCTTTCTCTTATCAGGTTGATCCCCAGTACTGATCCAAGCACCAAATCTATCCCCATAATACAGGTGACCCCTCACCCTTCCCCACGGGGAAGTCCCATCCCCACCCCAAAGGGCACACCAGTCCACACTCCCAAGGAGAGTCCGGCAAGCACTCCGAACCCAACACCACCGTCCAGTCCCAGTATTGGAGGGATGCCATGGAGGACGCGGCTGAATTCCATCAAGAACAGTTTTCTTGGATCGCCACGGTTTCATCGCAGGAAATTACAGGGTAGGTTCCGTGCCCCACATTTCGGCACATTCTGATTTTGTTTCTTCCAATGACTCGGGGAGACCGGGACCGCTTCAATCATCCGCTCCACTGTAAGGTGGGCTTGTATTTCTTGCGCCACTGTAGGCATGAAAGATTTTCTTGGCTTTTAGTTCAGCACAGTTTATAACAACACAAACTGTGCGCATTGTCTGAAACTCTTAAAATAGTCTCCCACTCTCCGGAAGCACTGTTTGGGGGCAACGCTTTGGTGTCTTGCGCTGTCCTGTGTAAATGTTTATTGTCACCAGTATAATTCTAAGCCTGCGAGTATTTTGACAATTGGATTACCAGCTGGGAAACCTGGAAATCCAAGTCTCAAAGAACATCCAAATTTAGAACCCCTCCCCCACTCCCTCCACCGCTCTGGGGAAGGGCGGGTTCGTCCATCTTGGGGAGGGGAGAAAACAGAATGGGTGAGTTTTGATGGTGGTGAGCTGTGTCTCGATTAATGAGACACATCCATTGTCATTTCTTCAGTGAATTTCTAGGTGTTAAACCTTGAGGGAGAAGGTCAAAAACAACTTGCATTTACATAGCATGGCCGCTCATGAAGGGTAGGATCACACACAAACACACACACACACACACACACACACACACACACACAAACCTCAAAGCTCAACAAACCTCTCAACAATCTCTCATAACTGGGACTAAAACGAAGTTATCAAAAGCATTTATAATCACTCCAGTATTCTGATTGTAATCGTTCTGAATTTGATGGCTTCGAATGTAATGAAGAGTTAGAGGTGTGGCCCGGCACTGCATCATGTCAGTTGCCTGAAAGTCCAATAAATCTGGACTGGCCAAATTAACTCCATCATTCAGACTCAGGCAAGGTTCCATATGTTTCCCCTTGCATCAGTTGAATCAAAATGGATTAAAACATAAACAAAAATCCATAGTTTTTGAACAAGGTGACTATTTCTTTGCTCGTGTTCTGTTGCTTCATTCTCTTTACTGAAGTTCCTTCTGTCTATTTTCTGGCACATCAAGAGCAATGCAGATCGATACCAGGTATCAGAGGAACTGAAGTACAGTATTAAACTGCTTGTTAGATATGATTAATTACAGTTTTTGCAGCTTTTGTTGAGGAACAAGAGTGTTTGATTGAAGTAGAGTGTAAACTTGTCTTTCTGTTGTCTTCCATGCAGTACCTACACCGGAAGAGATGTCGAGCTTAACTCCAGAATCTTCCCCAGAGTAAGTCACTGCCTCTTGCCCATTGCTCTATGCTGTTCTTGTTTGTTACCAATACTGATTGATAGGCAGAAAGTGAAGCCTCACTACTTTCGCTTCCAACATTTTGTTTGCACGGTGCTCTTTTTTTAGTAATAAAATATTACTAACAATTATTATAATATTATTTTAACATTATATTATAATACTTTAGTATATATTAGTAATAATATATTATTAATAGTAATAATCCCTCAAAAAAAGTAGTGAATAGGTCACTTCAATCCACGACTGTTTGTGGGACACTGCTGTGCACAATTGGCTGCCGAGTTTCACCCATAGATATATATATATATATACAGTTTATATACAGTCAATTCACATTACAGTATATTCTATGAAGTGCTTTGAGAAGTCTAGAGTACGTGATATGGCGCAATATCAAATGTGATGATTATTATAAGTGGCCAGTTTCTGGAACAGAAACAGAGTCTTTTTTTGCTGCTTGTTGCAAAGTTATTGCTGAGTGTTGCGTTTGGCAGTGATCTACTGATTTGTTTCATTCAACGTATTAACGTCTGGGTCTCTCCAACCAACTTAATAATTACATCCATTCAGTTCACAAAATAAAACAGAATTGCACTGTGTATATAATTTCCCCCAAAATGATTCTAGAGATTGTGCAAGTACAGTGAATTTCATGAGTCAATGAGAGTTAAATTATAAATATGTACATTCGTCTGATGCTGATCAGCGAGTTGGGAGCTTGAGTCGGGAGACCCACGAGTAATTGGAGCCATTAGAATCTCTGCTAACCTTATCGTAAAGTTGCCTTCCTTTCAAAAGGTGTTGTCATAATGGAGCATTTTCTTCTCGCATTGCAACAAACAGATTCATCCTCAGCTGGAAACAATTAACCACACCAAAGTGAAATAGTTTCCATCTAACTGTTGCAATTTGCTGAGTTGAGAAATTCCTACTTTGCAAGTAATCTCTAATTGGTATGCTCTATGGTGTTTTCATTTGCTTCGCTAAATACTTAGCGGTTTGCAAGCATTTACGCTCCTCTTAACCAACACTTCGCTCTGGGAGGGTCCACATCATCAGCTGCTGTCCACATATTAACATGAGGCAAAGTCACCGTCGGCAGGAACGCTCTTGCATTTAGATTCCACAAATACATTGTAAGGAATGAAAGCAGCCCTGAGATTTCATCAGTTTCTGATCATTTGCCCCATTTACGCTGAGACGCATTTTCAGTGAAGTTACAATCAACTAACTCTGAACGCACGGTTCCTTGGAAATTATAAATTGGAGCTTTATTCCCGAATCATTGGCAGCTTTTCTGAGCTCCGAGGATCTCTGAGCTCTTGTACTTGTCAGTGATGTGAATACTAGATAGTTGGGGGTGGGCTGAGGGATCAACCCACTTGTAGACACATACAGTAATAGGTTACTGGCACCATGGGAGGTAGTGGGCTGTTGCACTTATCGCGCTGGCATCAGACACAAAATGAGCTTAGTGTTACAGTAGAAACAAACACCACATTATTCACCTGCCTGTGCTCCATCCACTCACTATAGCACTTATTTCACACACGGGTTGGGGGTGGGGGTGAACAAATTACTTAGATGAATCCACTCAAGATTAATGCAGGTGCAACTTTTTCTGTGGTTTTGTTCTTTGTGAATCACTCTGCATGTTCAGGGAAGGGAAATCAGAGTGCAACCTGCCAGGGCAAAAATCATGATCGAATACTTTCGAAAGTTTTAATCAGGACCCTGTGTGACGTGGAGAAACTCACCTTTGTACACTTTTGCAATGTTTTAACAGAAAAACGGAATGAATGCTTTGCCAGGTTAATTGTACCCAAATCTATTTTAAAACTCAGAGTTACAGTAGTGCACACTTAACCTACTTGCCCTGCAGTTCGCATTTGATTCTGTTCAGATATTCTAAGGGACTTAGAACATTTCTCTTTAGCCCTTTGAAGTCTGCAATGTCTGATGGCAATATTAGATCAGAGTCAACTTATCAAAAAGACCTGAGCTCAGTTCCTTCTTACCCTTTTTTATGTCGAGGTCGAGTTCGTGACTGTTTCAGCTGCTGAGTTTCATTAATTATTTCTAGGATACTAGAGAGAGCTCCATGTGAGAGTGTTGCCCTTCATGTGGAATATGGAATATGTTGCTCAATACTTTTATATTTATATTAAAAAAATGTTAAAATTCCAAGAGGTCAGGAATATATATAATATATATATATATATATATCTATAAACATTATTTCAAGCAGTCCAGAGTCTGCCAGTACATTTTCATGAACTCTCATCCCATCATCTGCTCTTTTTGCAAGGCCAGTCCATCATCTTTTTCCCTTTAATTCTTTACAGTTGGCCAGACAGGTCAGGGCGAAACCTTGGGCAAGTTTCCTTACTCCACACGCCTAATAATAATCCCTCCGAAAAAAACCAATAATACAATTGGTCATTTCAATCCATGACTGTTATGCGCAATCGGCTGCTGCATTTCACCCACAAGTATACAGTCAATTCACTTTACAGTATCTTCTGCGCTTTGAGACGTCTGCAAGACTTGAAAAGCACTATATCAAATGCAAGGATTATTATTAATATGGTGGTGTTAGTCGGGAATGGGAAGAAGTCAACGACAGAATCATTCCTGCTCTGCTGAAATCAAGCCCCTGGCAAATGGTTATGGATCACTGACCCTTGAAATAGTACCCCAAATCAATTGAAAGTTTAGTGGAAATCCAAACGGCTTAATTACTGGAAATCTGAACAGCTTGAAAGGGTTAATGTTGAGCAAGATCCCTGCTTAAAAAAAATCAGAACATAATGATAAGCTTTAATGAGCTTATTCAGGGCACTTGTATTCATTCCTGCGTCAGTGTTAATCAGGGCTGCTTGATTGAGTCATGGTCTCTGAATATTTGAAGACTTTTTTTTCTTTGCTGAAGTGGAGGAGCAATTTCAAGAAGTATGCTAATGACTTCATGAGTGGGGGTGAAAGAAAAAGACAAGTGAGGCTGCATATGTATGTAAATTCACAATGTGCCACAGGTAATTTCCTTTCATAGTGGAACTTTGCTTTTTCGCCAGTGTTTTAATGTGGTAACGTTGGCGTTTCTTTATTACTTGTTAGAAGCTTGATGCAATTACATAGCTTGCAACACACAGCTAAGTCATCACTTAGCTCCACCAGCTCCAACCTCTTGATGGCTAGTGCTGTAGCAGCAATGTTACAAGAGGGACCAATTAAAATTATTGCTCAAAATTGCAGTGGTATTTTCTCTTGTTTACATAGTTCATTTCCTCCCCTCCACACCCCATTGAAGCGACTGGTTCATACTAGCGTACAGTCCCTTAGGCACTGACACCTCCTGCAAGAGTTTGGACAATGAATGTCAGCAAGCTGTTAAACAGGAAAGGGCCCATCACGGAGTGCAATCCTATCCTCGTCTGATATGTGCACCCAATGCACTGTGCAGCTGGGTCCACTGAATGATAATAATAATAATCCTTGCATTTGATATAGCGCTTTTCACATCTTATCAATGTCTCAGAGCGCTTCACAGAATATACTGTGAAGAGAATTGACTGTATATTTGTGGGCAAAACGCGGCAGCCAATTGCGGACAGCAGTGTCCCACAAACAGTCTTAGATTGAAATGACCAATTTTTTTTTTACGGTTTTATTGTTTCTTTTTTGGACGGATTATTATAATGATGATGATCGGGATGGGGGGGAACTGAAGCCAACTGTAATGCCCCATTGCTGACTTGTTTGAGATTAACACAGACGACGCTGTGAGGTGTCTCAAAGACTTGATAAGGCGCTAGATCAAATGCAAGTAACGCAACTGACAACGACTCTACTGAGCAAGTTGTCAGGGGCTTGTAACAGCCCAGTAAGCCATACTCTAATGTGACTCCATCAGAGAAGATGCTGAACAGGCTAATAACTAACCGTACAAGAAAAAGCATGGCAGTTAATCCAATGAAGACAATTTTCAGTTATTCTGTTGCAGTAACTTGCCATGAAAACTGCCACCAATGCTCACCAGCAGGCAAACTGAACTGGAGAGCTGCCTCAAAGTGATGAGGGCAGTGGCTGCAGAAACTTGGTGACCAGTTCAGTTTCCATACCCAGTGAATGACAACTCATCTTAGCTGGTCTTGCACCAAGGCCCGCTGTGTGCCATTTGAACATTAAAAACAGATCATTTATTATGATTGAAGAATTATAGTCTGGAATTGATGAATCTTTCAAATGCAATATTTGCAGCTGTTTCACCATTAGTATCAGCATCTTTGAGGATATTAGAATATTCACAAACCATCCATTAACATAATGCATCCAAATGCACTTTTTAATCGGGTTGACACTTATGAGTTGTATACCATTAGCATTGATGCCTCTGTAGATCTACACGATGCATTGATCATAATTACCCTGCAGTAAATTATGTGGGTAATTTTCCGTAGCTTTAAGGTCTAGTTCCTCCCGTGTAGATTCTCCTGAAGGCTACAGTAGTATTCCATCACCTAACGTTTTGCTTAAATGTTCTTACTGCGACTTAAAATACTTACTTGCGGGGAATGTATTTTCCGACTGAAGTACTAACATTATTGATGCTTTGCCATGTCATTCAGACTCGCCAAAAAATCGTGGTTTGGAAACTTTATCAACCTGGACAAAGAGGAACAGATCTTTGTGGTCATCAAGGACAAGCCATTGAGTTCCATTAAGGCAGACATCGTCCATGCCTTTCTATCCGTAAGTATCAGATTTTAACAGAAATCAACTGAAACCTCGAAAGGGGTTTTTCCTCTTTCTGTCTGTAAATGCACTATGAACACACACAAAATGTGCGTATGCTGAATTAGTGCAAACGAAATAACTCGATGTTTTATTTTCTTTTCGTTTGGTCATTTGAAACTGAGAAACAAACACATGGTAGCATGGAACAAAACGTTCATTTTTCGTTTAACCAAATGGTGTGTCTTTCTTAATACTCTTGTTAGTCTTTTTTTTAAAACCATTCTCTCCACCAACTCGAGTTACGTTGTTAAAAGACAATCACACACACAATGTGCCCAGTCATTAAGGAAAGTAAGAAATCATCTCTTTGCTCGCCCACGCTGTGTAAAAGATTTGTTTCGTGTGCTGATCAAGTTGAGCAGAAATGGTCCACGTTGATTGCTGACGATCGATTAAATTGCAGGCTTGGCAGGTTTAGCTAAGAATACAGTATTTATATTTAGTCTGAACAGTAAGGCTTCCCGCAGTTAGTTGTCTGCGGTCTGGAGAGCTTGTTCCTTTTTAATGGTTTGTCATTTCCTCTAGTCGGGTCCTGTGGATACCTCTCTTTCTCTAAGGACTGAAACAGTCTGTAGATATTAGCCCGTTTTTCATTTCACGCTGCAGCCCACTAATAATTCAGCAGGTGGCTGCCATCACAAAAGAACCTTGGACTTGACACAACCAAGAACAATGAGAGAGTGAATAGAAAGCAAGCCTAGTGGAAAGGGACACTGGCATGAATATGATTGGTGCACTGAAGGTCAGAGCTTTCTTGGAAACATTGTATTGTAGCTACGCAATCCTCTTTCCTTTGACTTTGTCATCCCATCGGCTTGGGATGGAATCAAACGTAGTTCCCAGAGGAGAAAGGCCAGCTTGCTAAGGCAATTGTGGAACCGCCCCTCCGCCCCACGCCCCCACCCCAAATAAAACCTAAACATTTTGGCGAACATGTAACCTTTCTCCTCGTCTAATGGGGGAGTCAGGTTGGAAGTGACGGGTTGAAATCTGCCTGCCAAGATGATTGCCTCTCGTGGGATTTGTAGCTGTCACTAAATGATGGTTTACTACTGTACCAAGTGCTTTGTAATCTGCTCTAGTTCCCAAAACACCATATAGTCACAAAATCGTGTGTCACTTTATCACATGCAAACATCAGGTTCAGTAGGGAAATTCAAATGTTTCCCGTGGGGTAAGAAATCATGGAGAGTGTTGTATGAATACATCTGATCCCTGGTGAAAATCAAAGGAGCATTCGTATGAGTGACGAACGATTCAAAATTCATTTTGAATTGCAGAATGTTTCTTTAAATTACATATCTTCACAGTACCAGTATGTGGAGGACGAATTAATCAGTGGTTAAGACATTGATATTAAGACTCCATAACAAACATTCTTACTTGTAAATAAGATTGTTTAAAGTCTGTAATTTTCTGAGATGCCTGACTATTCACTACACTGGATCATGTCACCCATAGATATGCAGGCCTATTGCCCCTATTATTAATGAATGGCATATTCATTTTCTGATTTGCAGATCCCCAGCCTAAGTCACAGTGTCATGTCGCAGACAAGTTTCCGAGCAGAGTACAAATCCACTGGGGGCCCTGCTGTGTTCCAGAAGCCAGTTAAATTTCAGGTGGACATCACTTACACAGAAGGCAATGAGGCACAGAAGGAGAATGGGATTTATTCAGTCACCTTCACACTGCTGTCAGGTAACAGCAACAACAAGGGCAATGGGGGTGGTGTTTTAAGCTTATTAATGACAGGAAGAGCAAAGGGAAAGGGGCCTCTTCCACAAACTCCGATGATCCCTGGCACCTGTGCATTCTGTGTTGCATTGCGATGTGCGTCGCTTAGGGTCATGGGTGATTTATTATATCCTTGTGTCTGCAAGAGCAGATGGGGCTTGCATATTAAAATGAGGAGTTCAGAGAGAACAGTACAGTATCACAGCTGATATCAATCCTGGAAGCATTCTGTGTGTGAAAGCTGTGTTTTTATTGTACGTGAAAAAAATTATACTGTAAGTTTTCACTTAAAGCAGAATTTTCCATCAGCATTTTCATTGACAATTCTAATTAAAAACCAAATTAAGGTTCAGGAGAAATTGTTACTTCAAGTGCTCTTAAATTACAAGTGAATCTCCCTGCCCACTTTCACTGTTGCTGGAGAGTGTGCATACTCTCTTATCTCATCTTAAGATTGCCCTAATTATGTTGTTTTTTTATGGCAATATTTATGGAGCTCAAATTGTAGTGTTACAAAATATACTGTGCATGTTTGTTTGCTGTGAGTATTTAATCTGCTATGGGGGAAGGAATTAGTTCAGTGAAAATTTTTAGGAAACAATCATGTATTTGCAGATTGCATCTTGCTAGAATATTGTCACGGTTCCAGAGTCTTAAACATGCAGACACAGTTTGAAATACAAGAATAATAATATTCCTTGCATTTGATATAGCGCCTTATATCTTTGAGATGTCTCAAAGTGCTTCACAGAATATACTGTAAAGTATAGTGACTGTGTATTTTGTGGGCAAAACACAGCAGCCAATTGCGCAAAGAGGAATGACAGTGTGTTGATACATATTGTCACTGCCATGTTGACTACTTTGGTTAAATCTTAAAAATGGAATGACAATGTAAGATCGACAAAAGATTTTTGAGAACTGCTGTTCACAAAATGTTTCCCGTTTTTTTTAAAATCTACAAAATCACCAGGAAAAGGCAAAGGGATCAAGCCTAGGGCTAAACAATGACAACCATGATTAAATGTGGATAAATATGGCGATGAGATAGGGATGGTAGGAGGTGGAATGACTTGATTTGAAGTGGAATTGGAACAGGCAAACCTGCATTACTGTCACGTAGAAACTGACATCTCTGCAGAGTCTAGAGGGTCATGGATTGGTCGGGAACGATTGGATCTATTCTGAGGATCACTTTCCCCCATGGATGAGGTAGAGCTGAAATAAACCAAGCTAACAATAACAGAGAGCAAATAAGGGCAGGTTATTGTATTGGTAACTCAAAGATGACACTCTAGCATCATAGCATGTGAGCGAGAACTTGTTGATTGTTTGTGCTGAGAACTCATTCCAATTACCTTTTGATTCTCTGCTCCCAACTAAAGGTCCAAGTCGTCGGTTCAAAAGAGTGGTGGAAACCATCCAAGCCCAGTTGTTAACTACACATGACCAACCTACAGTGCAACAGCTATCTGGTAAATATTCCAGTTTGATCTCATAAATCCAGATTTTTCTCAACAGGTGCATTGTATCTTGCATGCCTATCAACAGCACTCCCAAAGGGAATACAATAGTCCCATTAAGTCGCCTCTAGCTGAACCATTATACCAATGCATTCCATGCATGCTGTAGATCCCCCCGACTTTAGCTGTTGGCATGCACTGAATGTGCAGTTTAACATTGAATCAACCTGTTAAACCTATGATCAACATGTTGAATCTATTCATTTCATTGCAAGTAGTAACTGAATGGGATAAAACAGCATTGCCTGCCTGAGGTTTTTTTTTCGTGATATCTCCGAAACATTTGATGGCCAAAATAGTAAATATATGGGCAACGCAAAATATCTTCGTATCAGCGAGTGTCATAAAAGCTGCTGATTCTTCAAAAATTAGTTTTGGATTCTTTTTGACAGCCTCTGCTACCCTTTTGTTCGGTGCATTCAAGAACCCATTTGTGAGCTGGAGGTAGCTGCATCTTTCGTAGCAAAAACTGGTTTCTATTCCGGTCATATGTTTAGGCCAAAAGGTTTTGTAAATTCTGTATCTCCACAAAAAAAAACCTCCAAGGTTTTGATGGGTTCACAGGTGTCCTTCACAGTACAATCCGCAAATTTATTTGATGGCAATAAACCACAGAAGTGAATGAGCAGCAAGTAGAGGCGAACAAATGAGGAAGCTTCTTCAGGGCGAATTTGAGAATCTTATCCATCAGCCCATGGAGGCATCAAACTTCTGCCGAACCAAACCACTTAACACAGGCCGATGACTGCTAATACGTACTTAGCCACATTTACTGAAATACTGTATTATGTCCCTTTCACAACCATGGTACCAGTTTTACATACTTATTCTGGTGGATGTAAGCAGTCAGTTCATTCTGTATAATACATGTTGGGCGTAAATGAAGTTAGTAAAGTAGAAAAGTTAGGACCTCGCTTGGGCTCAGCTCATTTATATACAAACACACCTCAAACCAGGGATATTCCTAATTTCCTTTCATGAGTAAATCTATTTTGCCACAAGCTTGGTCCACGTTCCACTGGAATTCCTCAGAAACGTGCTCACCAAAGGTGTATTTAAACCTGACTGTTCAGATCAGTGATGAGAAGGAAAGGTGTTTTTTTATATAATTGGACAATTCTTTCTTTTTTTTTGGCAACTTCAAAGAGCCTGTAATTTTCTAATTGTGCTTTCTGAACCGAACAAGTATATCATGATTTATTGTAAATTATTGTTGCTGATTCGTCAGTTGGAAGATTGGCCAGCTGTTCTCTTTTTAATTTGCAAAACCTTTGCATCTAATCGCAGGAGGGTAACCTAGGGGAATTGTCACAGATGCAAGGTGTTGAATCTTGCCTCCAAATGGAGATGACAGTCAATCCATAGCTCATTTGAACGTATCTGCTCCATGCTGAACACTGATTCCCTGCAGATTCCTGGGCAGCACTAAGAGTGTTTTTTCCGACTGTTTTAAATGTCTCCACGGTTGTGTGTGTTCCATCTGGCGTAAGGGCGTCCCTCAAGTCGCCTCATCTGTGTGTGCCTTTCCACTCCTCATTTTCCAGCTTCTCTGACAAAGCATTTTCACCTCTCCCCTTCTGCTTCTCTTCATCTCGGCTGTCAGCTAGATCCACAACCTCATATTTCCTGTACTCTCAGGAAGAATGAACTATTTCAGTCCAAGAAGATCTGCCATTCAACAGATACAGTTCAAATGGGGTCATGTCTGCAACTAAACCTTTCGGACCTTTCGCTTTGGTTTATAATTATTATTATTGTTTTTTTACGTTACCATTTGTAGTCGTGACTTGATATGACTTCTTTGCCTGAATTTTCATGTTTTTAGTTTTTCGGTTTATGCAGTAAAGAAACATTTACCTTTCTCCCCCTATAATCCAGCAACTTCTCACTGTATGGAGCTGCTGACAGGCAGACTTTCAAAATGTGGTAAGAATCCCCTCCGTCCCTCTTGCCCCACTCCCATCCCCACCCACTCTTACCACCCCTCTCCCCCCACCCCCCATAGAGAGCACTGTGGTATGTCTTTCTGTTCTCTATTTTTTTCATTTCAAATCCACGCTTCTGACCACACTTTAGCTCCTTCTGTTGCTGGTGCTGCATGTCGCAATATGTTGCAATTAAGACTAACTTCACACAGCAGCAACCGCTGGTTGGCTGTGCCCGCCTGCCAGACAGGCTTGTGGTGATGCCACACTGCTTCCGTTTGGCAGTCCGCGGTGAGATCGCGGCTCCGAGAGTGGGTTTGAAAATGAACCCAATCCACGTTCCTCCATTGCCACCGCCTCCTCTTGCCAGGCAGCTGCTCAAACACCGCTCACCAATGTAACATTCAGGAATTGCCGTTGCTTTTGCTTACGTTCCGATGCACATACAAACGGACGGACAGGAAAACACATTGGGCACCCCACCCAAGTTGTGCATGACGACACCAAGACCCTCAAAAAGCATTTTGTTTATGACCGTTTTTGCTAAAGTGTAACCCACCAAATCCTCGCCTCCTTCCTTTTCGGTTTTAACTTTTCTTTCGGTTGAAATCTTGCTGTTTTTGTACTGTTTGTTCCAAAACCTGGGCTCTTGATGTCGACTGCTTTCGAAACGCACCAATTGTTTTTACCTTTCGAGGACAGCAGCAGCGTTTACCAGCCACGTTTCAACACAGTGAAAGGTCGGAGCTCTTCTGTCTGTTTGCATCATGTGTTTTTATTAATTAAAGATCTCT
The DNA here is from genome assembly GCA_035084275.1 of Hydrolagus colliei. Taxonomy (NCBI): domain Eukaryota; kingdom Metazoa; phylum Chordata; class Chondrichthyes; order Chimaeriformes; family Chimaeridae; genus Hydrolagus; species Hydrolagus colliei. The sequence goes on along the minus strand of CM068757.1, from coordinate 6,376,675 downwards.
AATGCCAGCTTTGTTGGATACAAGTGTGGCAAGAATGGTCTCCTGCCCTAGAGTAGCTTGTAAAAGGTAGCACAATTGAAGAGACAGTCAGGAAACCTACAGAGAGGATCTGCGATAGCCTTCAGTGACATACGATAAGTATCCTTTAGGTCAGGCGGCTGAGTGTGATTTATACAGTCAGTCTCACAAGCGGATTACTTACTGTGTCACTTGCAGTAAATGGTCCCACGGACAGGCAAACTGAATAGCTTGCTCAGGAGCAGACTGGCTATATGGGACATTGAGAAATTTCCCAAGTATCTTTCCAATCGCGATTGGCTCCCGAAGCATACCGCCATGTTCAGCCCAGGTAAAACGTTCGATTTTAAGCCCCGACAAAGTTTTTAAAAACGCCGACGTCCTTTATGGACTCGGGACCCCCAACGAATCAGTGGCCCCACTTCTCGGCCTCCACCCTCCCCTTCCCTACCAGACAATCCTGAGCACCTTTCGAGGAGTCGGCCACTGCGTACACTTGAGTTAAACACCGGCAGCCACACAAGCAGAAATAGTCACTGAACTATTCCCTGAGGGGAGACTGACTGGATAACACATGCATCGTACGGTTAGCCTCACCAGCAGAACCATTTCCCTCTCGCACACTTTGCCCTCAGCCTGAATTATGTGCAACACACATTTGAAACCGTAAAAAATAAAAGAATCTGTCGCTGAAACACAAAGTGTGGCAAGGTGAAAAGCGTGTCTGCTGTTCCTGAAGGAACATCCATGCGTGCACGGCTTAACTGTTGCTGTCGGTAACACTCTAACCTCTACGTCAGTAGGTTGTGAGCTCGAGTTCCACACCATCATGCGAGCTTGTAACCTTGTCTGACGCTAGCTACAGTTTTGACTGATCATTGTTACAGATGGCATCCATTCAACGAGGAGTAGATTTTACAGTCCATTCAGGCAGGTGTTTATTTTGCCCACAGTGTTATTTTGAAGATGAACAGTGACCTCTCCTAGTGTCCTGGTCAATATTCATCGCTCATCCAAACTCACCAGAACATCCGTGCATTGGGGATGTATCTAGTGGCACTTTGGTTGTTAGTCTGTCTGTAATAGTCAGTAAAGTAACTTGCTGAGGGAAGTCATTTCCACACGATAAGGCACTGGATCAATTAACATATAAACCCATGGATTTACGCAGTATAACAGTGATCTTGAGAGCCCCATATTTTCTGTACAATTCAGCAGTATTGTCAGTGTAATTGTATTGAAAAAAAATGCTGTCCTCAAACAATGGCTCAGTGCAGTTTTATGCCTGAAAAGATGTTGTAGCATTTCCCAACATTATGGGATTAAAAATTGGTGACAAGTTCTGTTTTAACGAACTGTTGCTGCCTAATGTTTTGAAATGAAGACTTTTGACCCTTTCTGCAGCACTAAATAGGCTTGGCTTCCTCAATGGCACTGACCTCCCTCCACAGAACTCTTTTTTTGCCACTTTAACTCCTTCTGTTCCGCGAGTGGATTTTCTGTGACCCGCCTGCAAAATCAGGGCAAACGTAAAAAACAATTCTCAAAATAATTAACAGAAGTCCACCCTAATTGGCAAAAATGAAAATACAAAGGCTCGCTTCATAGAAAACACAACCTAATTGTTTAATACAAGTCTGGGCACCAATGTACTTGGGGACTGATTGAAAAGTGGTCGGTTCATGTTTGTAAATTCTGAGGAAGGCTGCTACCTTCCTGGTTACCTTCCTGAAGGCTGTACTTCATCCAGTCCCATGATTACTTCTCACTTGGTTTCAGTTAGTTGGCGAGTTTTGTAAGTTGTAAAGGGGATGTATTAGAGGATCTTATAGATGTATACTGTTCAACATTTCAAATGGAATAGTAACAATACTTTACAATAGGGCAAAGGAAATTACAGGACAAGACGCTACCAGGAAGGCTGGTGGAAGCCCAGAACTCTGGACTTGATGATGTGATGGGGAACCGGTTAAGTTGGATGAAGCGCCTTCATAATGATCCGTTCTTGTGACATGTATATATGATGAAGGGTGCAAAGTACTGCTCATTAACTTCTGTGAGAAAGACTTTAGCTCAAACTGTATTGGGGGTAGACCGGAATGAATTTGGAATGACATAAAGCACCACATTGGTATCTGTGACTGAGAGCAAGGAGGGAATTGTGTCTGTAAAAATAAATAGACCATCTATGAGCAATAGAGATGTGTCACCGGATAATTGTTTGAGGTGGTGGGGTGGGGTGGATTTGCTTGAATAGTTTGGGGAAACATCTACGCAGAACTTTCCATAGGACATACACTGACCCTGTTGGCTTTGTTTTGACTAGTGTGACGAAGGTTTAAATGCCGAATGGCGTGTTCTTGATCCAAACTTTCTTATTCTACTGAAGAAAATGATAGTATTTACAGCCCAAACCTTCTCTCCGCCCCCCCCCCCCCCCCCCACCCCCCACCTCCCACACCAAAAGAAAATCTACATGTTCTGTTCTGGTCCAGGTTTTTTGAATGCTGGGCTGCCTGATGGAAGTTGAGAGCGAGTTTCTGCCCAGTTTACAAAGAGCACAACATCAGTTAATCCCATAAACTGCTGACAACGAGATGGCTGCTGTGCTGCAGCATGTAATCTGGCTTCACTGTCGGTGGGCCCTGCTGGCATGGCATTTGCAAGTCATATCCAAATACAAATTGCTACAGATAGGGCCAGCTTGGATCTATTCGAATTTGACTGAATCCCCGTGGTTCAGTCCTGGACTGACGCAACTGATCAGTTGCACTGGCGGCGTTTAGCTCTTTGAAATCGGCTTGTTTCAGATGACTGAACCGGAAACTGGGAGCAAATGAATCTCAGTGCGTGCAGGTTTTCAATCTGAAATCCGGACTCCAAGCGCTAAAGGCACTTTGAACCCTAAATAGGATGAGGTACATCTACCATACGTCTCCTGAGCAGCGATTCACTGCTGATTCACAGCATGGAGCTAGTGATTTGCCCAATGGGTGCTCTTCCACTCCATAGTACACAGTAGGTCATTTGTTGACAGGTTTTGCAGATTCGCTCACATTCACTTTCAAGTTAATCGAATGAGCATTTTCACAGTTATTTTCAAGCGCGCAAAGATAAACTCCCAAAACACAGAGAGAGAGAGAGAGAGAGAGAGTGTGTGAGAAACAACAGGGCTTAGTTGACATGAAATGTGTTGCTTTGCGTCAAAATCCTAGTGCATAGCAAAAGCTGTGAGTGAGTTTTGTTTTTGGATGAAATGGCTACTGTGTGTGTTGATAAGTGGAATCCCCTGTATATACAAGGCTGGCGAGCAGTTTGAATTACTGTACAAGGTTAAATAATGTTTCATTTTTAAAACTCCAGTAAGGGATTTTTTTTAGTGTATTAGCATCACTGATACCGATTACTGATTTAAATTCAAGATGTTTAAGTAACTAAGTAACTTTTTTTTATGTTGGAGTTGGTTACCTGAAGAAGGTGTTTACCGCACTCAATACCTAAACATACAATCAGTATGATAATAATAACACTTGCATTACTTTACAGTATATTCTGTGAAGCGCTTTGAGACATCGATAAGATGTGCAAAGCGCTATACCAAATGCAAGGATTATTATTATTATTTGATGTAGCGCCTTATCACACCTTCGAGATGATTCAGAGCGCTTCACAGATTATACTATAAAGTGAATAATAATGCAAACATTTGTGTGACTAAACTAAAATAATCTATGGTAGTCTAGGTAATAATCTTTGCTTTCTTCCTCCTCTTTCCCCCCACCCCCCATTGCTCCCCTACCATCCATCTATGAATATAGCATTTGACACCTGACTGCTCCTTACCTGGGAATACAGGTGAGCGGTTAGCGGAACTTGTACTGTTTCTGTTGCCTGTGCCTCTCCACGATTAGTGGAGCAGAAGGAATATGACAGGGTACACACATTCGAATCGCCCCGAGTACAGTTTAAAATCGATGAGTCTCAGCCAGGTGGTTCATTCAGGCAGTCTTTCAGCATCGACAATCACTTGCACCACGATGAAGTTCAGACAAACACGGGCGTGTATTTGTGTGCGGAAGCGTGCTGGCAAACCAACAATCAGCAACAAACTACATTTGTATTGTGCCTTTCACGTCGGGAGGACGTCCCAAGACACTTGGACAATCGGGGATTTGGGCCCGAAGGAACAATAGTACTATTAAATGCGTAAATAATAAATAAATAATCCTTGCATTTGATATTAGCTCTTTTCGCATCTTATCAACGTTCTCAAAGCGTTTCACAGAATGTACTGTAAAGTGAATTGGCTGTATATTTGTCGGCGAAACACGGCAGCCAATTATGCACAGCAGTGTCCCACAAACAGTCGCGGATTGAAAATGACCAATTTTTTTTCGTTATTGTGTTCTTTTTTGGAGGGATTATTATTATGCGTGTGGAGTAAGGAAACTTGCCCAAGGTTTCACCCTGACCTGCCTGGATTCGAACACGGGTCTCACACCTGTAAGGCGAGTGCTCTAACCACTGAGCTACACGAGCTCCAAATACGATTGATGGGACAATCAATTCTATGTAGATTAGTGCCGGGATGTGTTACGAGCTCGTTTTGCTGCTTAGGTATTTGTTCTTGAAAATATGACCCCTTTGTGGGCTGGGCTGGGCCCGAGGTTATCTTCAGATATTTTAAGATTAGCAAATGAGCCAGGCACACGGTACACAGGATGTGATGGTAAGCCAGTTTCTGAAGGGGTCTACATTTTTTCTTCTTTGCTCAACTTTTGACAAGGTGATCACTTTCACCTTCATTACTAATGTATTATCCAGGCAGTAAGGTGGAAATTGTAATGCTCAGCAAGCTCAGGCCAGAGCGGCTGGAGGGGGGACAGATTTATAGGCTGCGTGGGTTTTTCTACGGAGTGGAGAGGCCAGCCTGCGTAACTCAGCTGGAGAAACAATGATAGAGCGAGTGGCAAAGCCAGCGGTGATTGCGGTTCAAAATCTCTCCTGCTCCAACCTAAGCTGATTTATAATAAGGTCACTGAAGGAGCTGTGTTATGGGCAATGATGGTTGAAATGTAGGAAATTCATCTTCTCTATGTAAGCTCTAGTAAAAATGGATGGTGTCTGGGGGGGAATGCTATTTTTTTCTCAGGGTATTATTTTGGTTTGAGATCCAGATTGTTTTAAGGACAACAACATTAAACAATTGGCCACATTGTCCTTTTCAAAAATATTTTACCACATCGACAAAGCTCGATCAAGCTGCTTCTAAACCTCACTGACCTGGTGAATTTGGTGCTTAAAAACCCAGATCTTCAAACCCAGATCTTGTCGAACATCCAATCGTTTTGTCTTCTCTTTTATATTTCAACGCGTGCATATGTCAGCCGCAAGGATTTGTGGAAGCAAACTGTTTGCACCTTTACAAAATCTGGTACAATGTTTTCTAAACAAATTTTGTAGACTTTTAAAAAAAACTCTGCACCCACTTCCTTCTTCCTACCCTCCCGTTCAGCTTGTATGGATCATGGGTGCCAACTGCCTACAATACTTTAACTCTTTCCTTCAGCTGTAAAGTGGAGTAGAAAAAGGTTTTGACCAGTGAACACACTACACGTGAGCCTAGTGTTCCTCCGACACCCATAATTATGTATTTTCCCAAACAAATTATTGGGAGGGGAGGGTTTGTCCATTCTGCCTGTTTATTTGGAGAGGGATTTTAACTCTGTCTCCAGTCTGGTACATTGCGGATGATGTTACACTAGCTCAGCGCAGATCAGGGCTGCAACCTGGGTCCTTAGGAGTATAACAAATGAGCAATGCAGGGTTACAGCGTCTCGTTCTTAATCCACTGGATGAATGATGTGGTCCATCCAGGTACTTGAGCCCCTGGCATCCCTATATCTTGAGGATTCAAGCATGAAAAAGTAACGGATAGTTCAGGAGAGCGACATCCACACTGATTGAGCACCGTTAAATGAGATGAGAAAAAAACACTTTTGTACTCAGAATTCCTTGGCGAGAACAAGCTGTACACCTGCACACGCCCGCCCTGTTTGTTCAAAGCCTTGTTTGTGTTAGAGGACTGTTCCTAAAGCACATCCCCTCTGCCTTTCCATAGGCCCACTGCCTTGTGCAAACTGCCCTGTTTTCATTTACTGGCTGGGATGTCAGTCATTTTGAAAGCGGCTTTCACACATCCGCTTACTTTGAGGTTATTTCACTCAACGATTACAGTGCTGCTACCTGCCTAGGGAAGTCTATGCAGCCAATTGATACCAAAGCTGCTCCTCTGGCTGGATGGAGATGAGAGGGAGAGCTTCAAAGCTCTGTGATCCCACATCTTAGCGTTGGAAAGAAAAGCTTTCTTTCTTACCTTGAGTTAGTAATGCGAAACTTCGTCAAACTTCAATGTTGTCAGTTCACCACCTAAGTATAACTAAAACCATAGGTTACTGTTGTTACTAGAGCCCACAATCCCAGGGATATTACTAAGGCTGACTGACAACTTAAAGGTAAACCAATACAACACATATTATACAGAGAAAATACAAGGCTGGAAATATGTTGCAAGACAATTACACACTTGAAGGATTTAGCTGAAGGCTTTGCTGTGAGAACCATGCTTGAGTGGTTTACACAGTCTAGGAACCCCCAGGACTACATTGATCGCAATTGCAGATGCTATTTTTTGGATAATCTTTATTAGTATTGTTATTCAGCATTATTCTATTGCAGATTCACTGTCTCTGTCCACTACATGGAATCATTGATTTTACAGCATAGAAGGAGGCATTCTGCCTATGGTATCCAATGTCAGACCTCTGAATTGACTACCAGTTTAGTCCAGCTTCACTGTCATTTCCCCATCATCCCTGATTATTTTTTTTATTGGATTGTTTAAAAAAATCTATTATAGTTTCTGCTTCAACTACAGCTTTTAGTAATGTCCTAACAATTGCATGCGTGCATATGTGTTTATAAAACAAATCATTCTCCTGATCTCACCCTTAGTTTGCTGGTAATCTGACATTTACATTGTCTATCAAGATCATATATTGATCTGGATGAAGAAGGCCCTTTGGCCATCTGATCTCATCTCTCCAGCACATCCCCCCCATCGCAGCATCAAGCAATTTGTAAATGAGCTCCCATTTCGGAAGCTGCTTGTTCTAGATCTTGGGCTCAAAGTGACTTTGAAGGCAACAACCATTTTGTTTTGCTTCTGGTGTGAGACGTTCTCATGTGTCTGCAGCCGCGTTTGATATTCCTGCTATTCTTTAACTCATAGACTGGAAGGTTTCATTTCAAAACATATTAATATGTAGATATACTGACATCCAGTAAACAAGGATGGAACTTAAATCACTTATAGGCATGACAGAATGCATCTATATACATGATTAGCTTTATGTTAGACAAGAAATAACTGATGACAAATTACCAAATAATTCCATTATCTCTCTTGCTCCTTTACTCAACCATGACTCTCCAAGCAGTTCAGCTGCGTCTGTACATTATCTTTGCAACCCTGCCATGACTCGATAATCGAGCCATTTTCGCAGCAGATGAATTCTCCAAAATGAAAAAATCTGCTGGATAAGCAAGTCTCATTTGACATTCGATGTTTCTGAAGCATTGGAGCGATCAGATTAACGAAAGCGCAAATCATAAGTCACTTGTACCTGAAGCGTGTTTTGTTGCTCTGCATTCATTCTCGAGTCATACTCACGTTGAGTAAACTGTTTGCATAAAAATGAGTCATTCTGGCAGATGCGAAGTTAACAGAAGAGAATATTATCGGACTTATGCAAACACACACCACTTATCAGTATCAGCAGAATACATGAATAAATCATAAGATCCCTTGTGCACCCATATATGGAAAGACACAACAGAGGAAAAGTAAATAAGATATAATTATCTGGGGGTATTGATGAGCAAATGGTGTCTCAATTTGCTCAGTGTGGTGAGCTGTGGAAAATAATGAATTAGATTAACCTGGTGTTTGGAAATGAGAGCTGTCTGTTCATTTCTAGTAGGCCTGTATTACAGAAAGGATAACTGATTATCACGGCCGAACAAACCAGATGCATTGAATGTTAGCGTAAATTGAAATGATGTGTCCAAATTGTAAACATTACCTGAATTACAGACCTGAATCTACCAAGCACTCAACGCCTGTAGATAATAGACTTGCGTTAGACATTCTGTTCATAAATACTATCTCCAGCTATGTGATTAGTGATCTTGCAACAATATTTTGATACAGAGGCAAGCAGTAATTCATTCTTCTCATAGGCTGGAACACGAGCCAGTTCAGTTGGGTAATGCAGAGTTGAACGGTAAAAGCTAAGAGAAGTGCCTCGTTTAAAATTTGGAGGAAAAAGGGATTCAAAACTCTTTAGTGTGTTGATAGAATTACATAGTCCACAGCACTGAAACAGACTACTCGGCCTAGCTAGTCCATGCTGGTGTTTGTATTCTACATATATCCTCTATTCCCTTCATCTCCGGAATCCCAAGCCTTGGCTCTTTCCAACCTGAGCCTAATACTTTCCGGAATGAAGTAAACACGATGTGTCCTTCCAGGGAGAGAGTGCACATTCCATTCCATTCCAACAATCTATCCCTGGAATTTCCATATGTAGGGAGACCACATGGAATTCTCAGTTTGGTTTGAATACGCAACCACGCAAATGGATTTCAGTGCGTGTCAGTCACTTGCCGACCCCCCCCACCCCCCCCAAAATAAATAAAAAACTCCCCTATTTCCTTCTCTCTCGTGTGTGCTCTTAAAAGCCGTGATACTTTCTGCCCCGATCACGGCTCCCGCCAGGGAGTTCCACAATCCCATCAAGCTCTGCGTGAAGATGTTCCACCTGACCTCTCTCTTTCAGAAAGCAGAACTCATTTCAGAAGATTGCCAAAATGTCAGAAATCTGTGGGCACAGCCTCAGGGTCGGACAGCAAGGGATTGACTTCTGCAGCGCTCCCTGCGCTCACCCTGCTCTGCTAGAGACCCCACTAGCTTCTTTCCACAAAGCGATAATATCTCAAACAGCAGTACTCCTGAGAGAAGCTGATGAAAACCTGCACACGTATAACTAAGTACCTTGGGTGTGCTTGGGAGTGCTGGGTTAATAATCGGATCCTCTGTAAATCGATGCTGCAGCATGTTAGAGTTTATTACGGTTTTGCATTCCCCCGTTGCTAAGCTAGCTACCGACTAACAGGCCATTGTTCGGTCGGTGTTTTCCCTGCAATATTTGCGGGGCTGAAATTCTGCCCAGCGCTGTTACCACGGAGATCACTACCGCAAACTAATGCATCACCACAGGCAGCGCTCTGCGGGCGAATGGGTCATGATGGTGAGGCCCAGCAAGCTCATTCTCATTCAGCGTTCATCTTACTGATGTTTGTAACCTGGTGTCTTCCTGGACAGATTAGGATGTTGTGTATTCCGTGGTTTGAGACTAAAATAACGCAATTATTATTTCGACCAATTGTTTGGTGCATTATCAGCGCAAATGTTTGGTTGAAGCTTATTCACTGCTCTCCCCTGGGCCCGATGTCCGTCCTCCCAGGGGAATTGTTCGGAAGGCTCGGGACAAGGATTTATGACTCTTTTTTTTTCTGTGGGTGTTTATTAGCCAGGACTCCGGGAGCATTGTATACTCTTCAAATAATGTCATGAGATCTTTAATATCTACCTTGAATAAGGAGATTGGACCTTAGTTTAACATCTCACCCGAAGGATGTCACCTTTGATATTAGAGTACTCCCCTTGTTGGGGAGTGTTAGCCTCAACCTTTAGCTCATAGACCCCAAGTGAACCTGAGACCCACAGCCGTTTGAGTCAGAGGTAATAGTGCTGTGAACTGAGCTGGGCTACACCCATATAACTATATATATATTTCGATGTGAAAGGCGCTATATGAATGTAAGTTTTGATTAATTGATTCATTGATAACTAAGTAACTTGGGTGTAAGTGTAGGACTTCTTGAGGTGCTCAGGTAATTCTTTGTGATGTTTTTTCGAGCTTTGTTTATAGGCAACATCGTATTAAATTTTCTTGTTGGGTTTAGTTGAAAGTATCACTCAAATCTGCCATTATTTAAACCCCTCAGGGTGATGCATTAGGAAAGTATTTATCTTTAGTATGTAATTAAATGCCACTTTCGGCTGATTCTGATGAACGCAAACCCAATGGGCTTTTGAAGTTCTGGTTTTACAAAGCTGCTGGCCTTCAAACACCTGTATGTTTCACAACAGTGGGCTGTACTAATAATAATCTCTCACCCCAAAAAAATATGATTTGGCCACTCAATCCACAACTGTTTGTGGGACACTGCTGTGTGCAATTGGCTGCAGCATTTCACCCACAAAATATACTACAGTCATTCACTGTATTGTATATTCTGTGAAGTGCTTTGAGATATCTAAAAGACATGAAAAGCCCTACATCAAATGGAAGGATTGTTTTTATTATATTATTATTTCATCACCAGTTCCAAATGGGGGGATTGTAGAGTATTGAGTTACCTATTGGCCTGCTATTTGGCTTTAGGCAATCATTCTTGTTTACCTCCTCTGTGTGTGCTTTTGCCATTAATGTAGTATAATACAGTAGTTTAATATTCGGAAGACATTTAAATTTGATAACTAGTGAAGCCACAAAGGAGTCAGCCTGAGTGTATGGGCAGCTAGGTTGATGATGTTCATCTCAGTGGAACTGTCCCATTGATTGATGAAGAGCATTCAATATCCTCAGCAGCCACAAGGGTTAAATAACTAACAAAAAGACGAGCAAATAATTTTGTGTTGAATGTGATAAGCGCCCAGAATTAAACACCACAAAGAATGGGAAATGGCCCTTCAAACTTGTTATAAATCTATCAACCTGTCACAGGCAAGGTATTTTAATAAGGGAATAGGGCCGAGTTCAACGGGCTCCTTTGGCAGATGGCCGGGGACAGATGCAGAGCTCATTTGATGTTTTCCGTCCGTGTATTAGAGGAAGATGATCGGGTCCTGTGGGTTTTGCCGAGGTACAAGGATTCTGACACACCGCATCTGTTTGCTGGCTGTACACCCAAGTGCAAACACATCCCTGCCTCAGAATCCGTGGACACAAACGGGGCTGATCGATGCAGTCACTTCCAGCGGCACATTAATGATAATCAGGCATTAGATGGCCTTATGATGAGACTGTTAGCAGACAGCATTAACATATCCGAGACGCTGAAGACGAGCGGAAATGGAAGCGAAACCTTTTAGCTGAACACAGCGGTTGTTTAAAGAGCGTGTAATGTTCCTATAATTCAATCCAATCGATATCAGATGCACCTTACCATTCAGGGCCAGGAGTATTCACTGTCAGCCTGACACACAGAGGATGGTCACTAGGAGAATGTATTGTTGAGCTGCCCGTGGAACATTAGCTCACTGAGAGTTAGCAACTTCAGGAGAGGAGGAGGAGAAGGGCGAATTAACAGAGAAAGGTAGGCAGCAATAGTGTTGAAGCTGAACTTGACTGTCTAGTTTTCAAAAGTGCCCCACCCCGTCCACCCCCCAGCACAGGAGTGTGGAAGCTTCGTCAATATTATTTGCGTACAAAGAGTTTCATCCCAAATTTTGGATGAAAATAGATAAGAATAGTGATTGAGGTAGTGTCGGATGGTTTTCATGATGATATCTGCCTTGTCCTGGAGAAATGGACGTTCTCTCAAAGTCCTTTGCCTGGTGAGTCAAGTTGTGCGATTAGCCAAAAGCTGGTGACACAGGACATCTTCACTCCAGGGGTAAGCTTGAGTCCCAGCACATTGGCCTCGCTCCCAACCTCTGTCGCTTCTTGATAGCGGGTGTGAGAACATGTGTCGCATGTGGGGCTCGATGGCAGAGCACCAGACCTTTGTGTGTGGGGTGGAATCTCTCGGGAGGACAGCTGCCTGCGTTGTAGCCTCGTGACAAGTGTAATCAGATTATCAACCGAGCTAATTAACAAGTGTGGTTTGGAAACCTGAGGAGCAGCCTTTATCAGCTGGCTTGCCATTTTCCTTGTTACCGAGCTCAGCGCTCCGCATTTTCAGCTCTCTTTCTGGCCTTAAATTGAACACAGAGAGAAGGCTTAAGCTGTTCATGTGGACAAGATCAGATCAGCATGACCGCTCCTTGTTCACATAACTCACTAACCCTATAGAACTGCATAATAATAATATTCCTTGCATTGCCGTTTTCGCCTCCTTCCTCCCCTAACCCCACTTCCATGACTGTTTGTGGGACACTGCTGCGTGCAATTTGGCTGCCACGTTTCGCCCACAAACATACAGTCAATTTTCCTACTCTCCTTTCCTCGACACCCCCCCTCCCCCGCTCTGATACCCACCTGACTGTTCAGCGCTTTCGGACGTCCTCCCGACGTGAAAGGAGCTATATAAATGTAATTATTGATGATTGATTGAGTGCCTGATCACATCTTTGAGATGTCTCAAAGCGTTTCTCAGACGATACTGTTAAGTGAATTGACCGTATATCTTGTGGGTGAAACACAGCAGCCAATTGTGCACAGCAGTGTCCCACAAACAGTTGTGGATTGGGTGACCAAATTCTTTTAATTTATTTTTAAGGCATTATTACCCACGGCAATCGACTAACAATCAGGTTCCTATTTCCTGCAAGCTAAACAGAGGTGTGTGTATAACAACAAATTACATTTATGTAGCACATTTCACATTGGAAGGACATCCCAAGGTCCTGCATAGTCTTGCATGTGAGGAATTGTCTCTTGGACAGACTGTTTGAGGGCAGTAGATGCTGTAGAAGCGGATGCCAGGAGGGATTAAAAATCTGATCAATTATCTACACCTAACGATCCTGATCTTATTAATCACATAAATGTCCACTCTATCAATTTTATGAAAAGATTCCTGGAGGGAGGGGTGGGGAGGGGGAGAAATCCCTAATTGTTATAATAGGAACTCTACACTGTCAGATTTGGACAATTTTCATTTTAAACAGACTTTGAATGTTGGACCGGACTGCTTTTATTGTGGATAATCTGCAACCTGCGCGACAATAATAAGGATAATCTATTCCTTACATTTGATATAGCACCTTGTCATGGTTTACTGTGAAGTGTACTGGCTGTGCACATTTTAGGCAAATGATGCAACCAATTTGCGTTCAGCAAATACCCATGAAGTGAATGACCAATTTTTTTTATCTGAGAGATTGTTGGCCAAGGCGTCAGAAGAATCTCCCTTCTCATTTTGAACAGTGTCATGGGATCTTATATTGTCCATCTGAACTGTTTTGTAGGCAAATTGACATCTTTACAATTTAAATATAATTCAATCCAAAAAGCAAAATAGACCAGGTAGTTTCTGTTTAGGTAGTTTTTGTTCCCTGCTTATTTAACCTCTGTGTTTTTTAAGGATGTTGAGAACTTGAGGCAGTTATTAATTATTGCATTTGATCTAAGCTGCAAAACAATTGGATGTTGAGCGCGGTGGCAGATCCTGAGAAGCTGTCACAGAGTGGAGGTGTCAGGTTTAGCCTCAGCGCTTGGCAGAGGGCAGTTTGCAAACCGTTTCATCTTGTATTATAACTGGGTGGGGGAGTGACACGTCTTGTGGGCGATGGATGGACCAGTCTATGAAGCCAGTTCTCACAAGGCCCAAACGCAGTTTTGTGCTCATTTTACTTCAAACATCCGACGACATTTCTGTGGAGATGGTAAATACCGATGGCCTTGACCCTTTAGCAATGAAATGATGCCCATCAGGGTTGCATGGCCTGTTCCACCTTGTTAAATGCTCATTGACCTGGCTTGCTTGGCACTGTAAATTGCTGCTACTCCAGACTCCAGGTCTGGAGAGGGTTAAAAATCCTCTTCTTTTTACAAAAAAAATTATTTGCAAATAAATTGTTTCTCCGGGCCGGACTTTAACACAGAAAGATGTAAGAGAGTGGAGAGTTTCCATGCTGAAATATTTGTGGCGTCAGTACCAGTAAATTGTGTCAGAAGGAACTCAAATTGTTTCTCAGCGACATCCCTTCTCGTCGGGAGACTTAGTCTCTCCTTTTCCAGCATCTTCAGTGCTCTCTTCCATTCTTTCCGTCAACGAATTCCATTCAAGTTAGCAGAAAAAACATTGAGACTCCAAAGCCATTTAAAAGCTAAGTTGCGAGCGAACTTATATTTGGGACGTATCGACCTGCAAATCAAAGCCAAATCGACCAACCAAGCGAAAAGCTGCAACTTCAAAGGCTGAGTGCTGTGGTGATTCTTCCTTTAGACACCCCGTGGCTGTGGATCTCATCTCACCTCTCTCTCTCTCTCTCTCTCTCTCTTTCTCTCTCTCGTGACCCATTGTTCATTTGTTTGTTTCTTCTTTTTTTCTTTCTGTTTGTATACCCAGGCAGCCCATTGAGTAACTTCTTTGACGTAATTAAACAACTTTTTTCAGACGAGAAGAACAATGGGCAAGTTGCCCACCCGCCAGGTACACCAGCCAAACATGGCACAAACAGCAAGCGGATTGATTCCGACACTAGTGACTATGATTCTAGAGGAGACTCTAAATTTCCAGCTGGGAGAGAGAAGGCAAAGATGGTGCCAAGTATTGGGACACAAGACCAACCTTAAACCCATTTTAGAATTAGTCCCATGTTCTGAGAGGATATAAATAACAGACTCCTTCAGCACAATGTCCATAGACAAATTTTGTATGGCGGAATGATTGTATATAACTGAGGATTAGCACATGCAAAACTTCCCCCCTCTGCAACATGTGTTTCCCTGTTTCTTTTTTTGCTGCTCTCGTTTTTTTTTGATGACCTGATTTATTTCCACTCTGCTGCCAGGAATTGTCCAGAAAACTTGTTAAGTCCCATCTGATGATGACTCCTTTGCTGCGGACATTTGTTGAAGGAGGCAGCTGATATCTTGGTGCATGTGGGAACCTGGCGCCCTTTGTCGCTTAACACTGACCGCTCTGGAACTCCTGCATCCCAGGAAAGGAAAAGGAATCCTGGGCGGGATGGACACACACCTTCAGCGGCAGATTTCCCACCGGAAAAGGGGGCTGTTGTTGGGGGGGAAAATTGATCAACGAAGCCATCAGCTACAGCGGACTATTTTTTTCGGCGGGGTGGGGGGGTGGGGGGTGGGGGGGAAGCAAGACTTTGGTGGGAACTGCTGCTGAGGGGTAAGGATCAGGGGGTCAGACAACACAACACGGCAGCAATGAACTAAACCCGTACAAGAGTAACCAAGGCATCTTCTTGTACTCCTCCTCTTTCTGTATAGATCCTGTTTGTCTAGTTGTGACACCTTGTTTAGCTGTAGAACAACAGAATCAAACACTGTGTTGCCAGTTATAAGTTTGTCAGTATTATTTATTTTTCACGGTAATATATGTATATATATATTTTTTTTGTTCATTTCACAAGGGCACCATGTTCGACTGAACAGTGTTGCTGGTTTACTAAGGGGCTTTGACCACCCACTGCTGTAAAAGGCGAGATTTATTGTGAACATTTTTATATACCTTTAGTGTTTCTTTCGGGATTTTATTTATTGAGCCCTGGTAATTTATCAGCAGAAACTCCTAGGTGTGCGTTGTCTTCATTGTGAATGACTTATAAGAGGCAACACTTTACTGTATTTATTAAAAGAAGAAAAAAATATTTTGTCCCACTTTATCAGAGCTCTGTGAACAACCTTAACTTATTCTGTCCCAATTCAAGGAACTTGTAGTATATGTTTAAAAAAAATATAACGGTACTTTAAGAATGTAGAATAGCAGTAGTGTCTGAAATGATTATCTTATATTGCTATTTGTTAGTTTCATATCAGTGTGCGTGTACTACAGGTGAAACTATTGGACCAGTACTTGTACATAAGTAAATCGACAATGAAACATGACCCATTGGAGGTTACTGTAATTGAATTTATCTTGTATAACTGTATGCATGTCAGACATGGTTTTTCTTTGCATGACGTTGCTGTAATTGTTCCCATAATGCGCTGTCCTCTTTCTTGATCTCCTTGTGCACAAATTAATGCTTCCTTACACCGTACCTCTGCAGATAGGCTGGACTACAACACGGACGGTACAAGCAGGAAGGGGAGAAATAAAGCAATACTTATATTGATATCCTTCCTATTTTGTACTTTGGAGAAAAAAAAATACCTTATTTAACAGATCAACCCATCAAATGTATCCACCCGCCCACCATCCACCCACCTTGCCCATTGTAACATAACTGTGAGCAACTTAAAGTGCAAGATCAATAAATTCATTCAATTCCAATAAATTTTGTGTGTTGGTATTCTGCTGCTGACCACTAGGTGCCAGTCATAATCTGTAGCACTGAGCCAAGCAGCATCTGCTGTAAAATACCCATATATCAACCGGGGAGGATTGTTTCTGTGTTCCAGGGATGTTTAAGGCTGGTGAGATGTTCCTGTTTAAGCAATGAGAACAGACTTGGTCTTTCAGATCATTCGCAAGGTTTATTTAATTTTGACTGTTGGTCACAGAAACTTGTCACCTGTTATGATAATACGTAATAAGTAATAACTCTTGCGTTTGATATAGAGCTTTTCACGTGTTCTAGACGTCTCAAAGTGCTTCACCAGAATATACTGTAAAGTGAATTGACTGTATATTTAGCTACCCGAGGATGCAAGGGAAGCAGAACAAAACATTGCCCTGCACTGCCTTCATAGTGTGAAAGATCTGAGAATCCTGCCCACTTTCTGATCAGGTAGGTAGGTACAATGCTGACCTACAGATCCTTCCAATGTATCTTAAGCATCATTGAGGTAATAATCCTTGCAAAGTTTCCAAGTGTTGATTCATTTATTTGATGGTTTGCCTCCATTCCCATTCGGATTCGAGGGAGGGGAAGCTTTTCGTTCCACCATTATTATTCATTATTATTACCACCTCAGTAGGAACTCTCCCTGAAGACACAAGCAAGTTTTACTCCAATTGCCAGGATTCCTGTAGATGTTCAACAAGAACAGCAATAACAAATATACTACAGTACAGTATATATAAAGCGCCTTTTGCGTTGGGAGGACGTCCCAAAGGGGGCTAACGGTCCCAAGGTTGATACTTTGATGCTAGGAATTTTTGTGTATCCCCATGTTGTATATTATTCTTGGTAATTTGGCCTTTCTTTTTCTATCGGAGTAGGTGGATTGTTTCCTTCTGCAGTTTCTCTACAGTGGCGTCCATTCAGATAAAATCATCGGGACAACCCCTGCCGTGCCTGGGGAGCAGACGTTTGGAGAATTTGATACCGAGCATAGCTTGCCCTCAGTATCAATCGATAAAATGTGGAAATCCAGCCTTTGGGTTGGAGTTTAGCTGTCTAGCCCACTCACTTTCTGTTTGATTGATTGGAAGGTTTGTTTCAGGGAATGCTCTGGTCTGTTTAACCTGTGCTGTGGATCCATGGATCCAGACAACCGTAAATTCATTCATCTCTACCAGCATAAGATATCAGATGCTTTAAAATGGAAATGCCTGTGATATCTTAGCCTCTCGTTGCAGAGTTAGAACTACTCTGTGACGTTCACTGAGACCGACTCTGGATGCGGAGGAATAGATCAACTGTCTCTGGAATGTGGACCAAAGGTAGGCAGGCAGCTTTAAGGATCTGTATCGCCTCCAAGGCGCACTCTCCTGTGGGGGTTTAGGTCTCTCGGTGTTTTACATTTGTGTGAGCAGCAAAATTCGAGTGCGTGAGCAATAGAATTTGACTTTCTGAGATTTTAATAAAGATTCACTTTTTAAAATAAAAAGTCAAGCCTGTCTTTTGATGATCACAGGAACGCTGAATTTATGCTGAGAGATTTCAAGACTCTAATGTGTGTGTGTGTGTGTTTTTTAAACAGCTTAAAAGATTCGCGTTGAGACGTATTATTTTCTAATACCCCGAGAGTCTTGCTGTACAATGAGATTCTCTCCCTGGGCTTGAACCCAGCGCATTTTAGCTGATGGAAATGGATCAGTTTGCGATGCGTATGATTGCTCTGACATGCCGATCCTTCACGAGGCACAGCAGTCGTTCTCTCACACACTCGAATTCGTTGGGGAGCATCTAATAATGGAGATTGAGGCTGTCTCCCGGGCTGGGTTTGGCACAGTCTGAAACAGAGGGAGTTTTCAAAGCCATGCAGATCCGAGTCCTGGTGGGTTTCTTCTGGCTGAATTTAATAAGATGTTTTTGAACATGACTTTCTCCATTAATGATGGCGGTGCAGCATTATTCATTTGCCAAGGGAGAGTTTCCTTATTCATTAAGACCGGCTGTTATTTCAGAAGTTCCCTTGGCTGCTCCTGATGTTGCCCAACATCCTTCCTGATACAAACTGCAAAGTGCCAGCTGAAGCGCAGAGCGGGTAACTGGAAAATGTTGCCTGTGTTGCTTTCTTTGTAATAGAATTGTTTGCAGATATTTGTGCCCACACAATACACAGCCAATCCACTTTACAATATATTCTGTGAAGCGTTATACGATGTCTCATTGATGTGATCAAGCGTTAAATCAAATGCAAGGATGATTATTATTATTACTGTTATATTCTGCCACTGTCTTCCCAAGCAGTCTAACCCACCCAGCAGCATGGTGCCTTGTCCTCATCGTATTGATACACCTCCAGTCCTCAGTGTAACCAAATTAGCAAATGTTTGATGCACATTGGACTCCCAGAAACGTTCTAATTGTGCTTTATAATCCTTACCGTCCCAAGCACAAAAAACACAATTAGGTAGACCAAAGTCCCAAAAGAAAGTACAGAATTTAACCCATTGTGTGATCTTACCTCGATTGTATTTAATCTTCAGATCAAATTTGAATACAGTACAGTACTGTACTGCTTTTCTGTCATTCTGCAATGCTAATTAATCAGTTAGTTGGACAAATTACATTTGCACTGAACTTGTTTAAAGGAAACTGAAGAGATATCTATCTCAGGCATTCATTTATTGTAACTTGCAACTGGTATAATTTTTTTCTAGAATTACATTTCTGTTAGTTAATCGTCAATGTGTCTTTCAATATGTACTAATGTGTAATAAGGAATGTCTTTCGTTCCTTATTGTGTGACATTCCCTTTGTGGAGTTAATCGGAAATTCCAATAAGACCTTAAGAAAGGACAGCGACTGAGGAGGAATTTTTAAACTGGAAAAACTATAAGTGAAAAATTCAGTTGATTCTGAGCATAAAAGTATCTCTGGCAGAAAGATTTAGGAGAAAATCTCATATGAACAAATTAGGCTTGACTCTTGAGAGGGCAGACATCTGGAATCGGACAGCATCCAACAATGGTAAGACTCATCTCACAGAATTGGACATGGTTTTATTGAAGGGAGAATGGCATATCAACAGGCCAGTGCTGGATATGATGAAGAAAGGTAATTGAAGGTTAGTGGCTTTTGAAGAGAATAACAGTTGAAGTGTAGTCGATGGAGAGAGGAGAATCGGGTTTGATTGCCAGCTATTGCCTTGGAATGGGCTCAATGGACCTGATGACCTTATTCAATTCTGAAATGATAGTTAAACTAATAAAGTGTATTTTCCAATGAATGCTTGGAGCCTCGAGTTATGTGCTGGTGACAAGGCTATCTTTGAGCTTTGGGTTGTGGACAGTCCCAGTGTTGTGATCAATTTTGCTCCTGAAGTTGTTGAAATGTGCGCTTGAGATTTCTTAGGAATTGGTTGGGGAAAAAAGAACAAGGTCTATCTATTCTGCTTCTTACCATCCTGGTTGTCGCATGCTACAATGTATAGATGTTGATAGCAATTTGGTTCAGTATGGATTAGTCTACCAATTACAGTGGAGAAAATTGACAGAAGATTGATTGAAAATGGAAATTTTCTGTCACTTTTTGCACAAAATAAATGTCCAGTGTCAACTGTCTGAACATTCCAGCGGGACGTACGTGTATTTTTAAATATGTTTTCTCCACTTCCTTGAAGATAATTCTGCCCATATCTTTGTTCCAGGTCACCATTCACCGACCTGCTATTGGAAAGGCTGAGACAGTGAAGCTGGGAAAGGATTCTTTAATACAGTCCTTAATGTTAAATGGAGAACTGAGGGGAAGTTGCAAGGATTGCTATTATTAAGACTGGAGGGACAGGAATCAAGGTTATTGACAGGCAAGATAAGTTAAGAAGGATTAGGAGGTGAGGTGACAAAAAGTTGCATTTAAATAGTGGCCGTGGCCTTAGGTGTCAGCTTCTGGGATGTTTGAGGAAAACGCTGAGTTCCACAGCGTTGAGAAATAATGAGTTAACAGTAGTTGTAGGTGCTGTAAGTGATGTCCCTGTAATCTAGGGAGTGGGAAGAACATGTAGACAACTGATTTGGAGTTTAAGAGGAACAGCAGAGAAAGTTGCAAAAGGCAATAATAAATGAATAAATATTTTATTAATAAATCAATAAAACCGATGAATACCATAAAATCTTAAAACTGAGAGCTCCCCAATTTTCTTCACGATTTGGGAAAATATGAGAACTATTCATATATGCACAAGCCAGCGAATAATAAGCAATAAGATTACATTCGCTGCTGTGTAAATATGTTCATTGGTGTAAACCATTCCTTAGAAATGCTGTACATCTTTGTGGACTGAACAGAATAGGGAAAAAAAGGAACTCCTTGAATTGGACCCACCAAATGTTTGAACGCACTGAGTTGGTGTGGATTTGTCCGAACTTCTTAACAGAGTCGATGCAAAATCCCCAGTTCTGGTCATGTCTGGGGTCGTTAGAATTTCATTTATTATTTAAGTGGCTACAGGTTAAGTTAACCCCCAAAGCGTTTTCCGTTTATTTTCTTGTGCTTGAACTCGGCTAGTCCTGCCTAAAGACAAAAGTTAACAAAATTCAATTCCGAACAATTCCTCCATGCACAATCAGATGCAATTTCATTTGTACTGTAATGCCTGCAGATAGCCAGCAGATGGCACACATAAAACTGCTACCTGAGGACAGATCAGAGCAAACATAACATAGTTCAAACTTACTGTCAACCTGCTTCCCCCACACAGTCATACACACACCCCTGACATTTGATTAATGTGAACTTCTCAGGCATGTATGCTACAGTTAACAATTTCTCAGTTGCTTAGCAGCGTAGACATCCGAGGCATCTGCGCTCTTAATTGAGTTGTAGCCCCTTATAGACCAATAAACTTTGGAGATTTAATTAACAATTCAGGCAGTCGGTATAATATGGATTTAATGCAAAGCAGTCCATCAAACTCCTATTCCAAAATGGTATTTGCTTGGTTATTAATATTAAATCCCTGATTGTCCAGTACCTTGGGATGTCCTCCTGATGTAAAAGGTGCTGTACAAATTATGAATGATTTTAGTTACAGATCAAGTGTTGCTGCACTAGTTTGTAGAATAATAGTATATGCACCCACCCACCCCGAACAAGAAAAGTTATATCCCTCATTAAGGGGATAGAAAAATATGTAGAATGGATTTTATTGGCTGTCACGTTTAGAAATGGGAGCACAGCATATTTACAAGGTGTGCAAGAATCATAGAATTATACAGCACAGAAGGAGGCCATTCGCCTATCGTGTCTTTGCCGGCTGATTGAAGAGCTGTCCAAATCAATCCTACTTGCCTGCTCTCTCCCCGTAGCCCTGCAAACCTGTCCTCCCCAAATGACTATCTACTTAAAAGGTGTTATTGAATCGGCTTCCACCACCCTTTCAGGCAATGCATTCCGGATCCAAGCAACTCGTTGCACAAAAACAAAATTCTTCTCACCTCCCCTCTGTTTCTTTTTACAACTATTTTAAGTGGGTGTCCTCGGATTACTGACCCACTCACCAATGGAAATAGTTTCTCCTTGTTCACCCTATAAACTCCCCTGATAATTTTGAAAATGTCTATTAAGTCGCCTCTTAACCTTCTCTGCTCCAAGAAGAAGAATCTTCGCTTCACAAAATGGAAAGTACTGAAACATGCAACAGCTTAAAGCTCATGTTTTCTCTTGGTCTGTTTGCAGACTGACCCCAGAACACACAGCCAGTCACAGAATGTGTGCGTCAAGTCTCTACTCCCGAACAGGTAACAAGCTGTTGCATCGAGTTTGTTCCAGCGTCACTCTGTCAGGCTTTAGATTCTCTTGATAATAAAACGCCAGTTTTGTGGTTAAACAGAGCACAGGTTGAAAATGTAGTTTAATAGTATGCTTTTTTTAAAATCCGTTATCCATTATACCTGATTATCAGGAACAGTTGTCTATTTATAGATGTTGGAAAAATAGATTCAATTAGGTTCAAACCACTGTTTGCAGATCAACAGCAACTAGTGTTTTACATTTACTTAGCTACAGTACATGCTCTTCTGGTATTGGGTAACTTTAGCTTCAGGAACTCTCTCCTCTGGTAATGGTTTGTCATCCATCTCAATCCGACTGTTACAGTGTGGAGTAGCGAGTGATTTCAGATCTCACTAGTACCACAGCAAGGTTTATAAACTAATCTAGTGTCCCAGGGTTCCTTTGAAAAGATTTTCCTGGTGGCTAAGGGCACAAACAGGATCTTGCTTTGAATTTTCATTACTTTTAGCACGAGGAAGGAAGGTGTTTTAAGGCGTGCATTATTCTTGACAACAATAAGCGGATAATGAAATGGAAGTTCAACGTTTGTTGCATTTCCAACATTGGCCAAAGGTATGTTATAAAAGGAATTGATCTTATAATCAAGGAAAGGTGTGCTTCATGTCATCTCTTGCCAGCAGGGATAATGCTCTGACCAGATATTTGGAAATGTGGTGTAACTTGGCCAATTTTCCTGTTCTTTTCGTGGTTTACTGAGAGATATATTGTAATAAGATTTGATTTGACATGAACTATTTTGGCAGCTTGCCACGATGCACCCCCCTGATCACTGTTGCAGCTGAACATCATTGAAACACTCCATTTAGGATTATTTTTGAGGTTCAGGCACAGGCCGATTTCTCTGGAAACAGGCAGGCTGGGGGTGGGGGTGTTTCAAAGCTCTTTCATATTTAATACGATCCTTTGCCAAAATATTTAATTACTCACGATTACCCCCCCCCCCCAAAAATATTTATAGTTTCTAACAGTTTCTGCTGTTGCAGATGGAATGTGGAGAGTGGATGACACTTAACACAGTGTTTGGCCATACGTGGAAGGTAATCATTGCAATGGATGAATACAGCATCAAAAACATTCATTTCTGGTTCCAAATGTCTAGAGAATTTAAAAGAATGATGTGTTTACATCGATGTTTACATGTTAAAAAATTCAAGGGCCCTTAGGTTCAGGCTGATTGATTGTTGGCAGTGGGTTTGTTGTGTTAAATTCCAGCTCCAATACTCCCACCTTGAGCAGCTTCCTATAAATAGGGACCTGAAATTCAGTCAACATCTGCCTCTGAACAAAACCATGTGTAGGAGTTGGTGGAACACCAACTTCTCTCCTTATAGAACTATCACCAGATGATACAAAGCACTGACCTGCTTGGGGTGGTTCAAATCCTGGGGCTAATGCTGAATTTGAAATAATGTATTTTCCTTCTTGGAAACTTTCTGCTCAAGTTTCCTAGCAGCTTGTGCACAAAGCAGACAAGACTGTCTGCAGGTTTCCACAAAGACATCCACCATATCAGACAAGCCTCAATAAAAATGCAGTCACAACTAGGTAACGGTCCAAAACACTTCGCAGATAAGTCTTTCACTCTTTTAGAGCCAGATTTGATCACCCCACCCCCCTGCTTTAAGAAGGTTATGCAATAATTTATGAGGTTTTTAAAAATGTTAAAACTAATCCTATTTGGTGGCAATAGATAAATAAGCCCAACGCAAGATGCAAAATCATTTCACATAAAAAACAAAGACATTTAAAGGTTATTTATTTTATTTGATTTTTTTCCCTGCATGAGCAACATCTTACCCAGTCTGAAGAACGGCAAGGAGGATTGTCTCATCTTATATAAAGGTAATAACCACATTATTTACAGATCACGAGTTGTATATGTTTGCTGATCAGGCTTTCAAGGTGGCTATTTTGTAAGGGAGCAGTAACTAACAGTTGGCGGTGACCCTGCACAGACACAACTGTTGGACGTCTCACTCACTCATTCACTCAGTCTCTCTTTCTCTCTCATACATTTTAGCATTCAGAGCTCCAGACTGGCCTCGCCAGTACCGTTATAAACCTCAGCACAGTCTAAGGCATAGAACGTGTCGGTGAATATTTATATACAGTAAGGCATACCCTTCTATAAATATATGCACTGTACAGTAAGCATCAATCCACAGCCATGCAGGCATTTCTTTTTTGTCCCTTTTTTATTTACGCTTTTATATTAATGAAGCCAAAAAATAAAATAAATTTGCTTGGAAAACATTTGCAGGAAACCAGACTGAACTACAACCAGCTCAGGTTGAAAGTTCAACATTTTCCCAATCCAACACAAGAGAAACAAACTTAAAAGGTGAGGAGGGTGGATTGGGGTGGGGGGAGGAGCGGGAAAGAAAAAAAAAACACTTCTAAATAAAATAATCAGTATATTGCGTGCCATCCCTCAGCTTTAAACCGACACCAAGGGAACCCAGACTGGAAATCTATGATCCCCAACTCTTAATTAACCCTCCCTTTATTTATTCCCAATGATCTTGAGGGTTTAACTGCATAGCTAAAAGTTAGAAGATGCGATAACACAAATTGGGCGTAATAATAATAAAAAATCGATAAAGTCACTATATTTGCTATTTGCACTCATACACCACGCCAACCTTTCACAAGTATTTACAAAGGAAGTGTGGCTTCTATGGACGCTCGTAAGTGGCTGCCTTGGGAGAAGGATCAGACTGATGTTTATTTCCCCTTGCGCTCAATCGAGAAAGTTCCCAGATAGTGGAGCGAAGGGTCCCATGTGATGGGAGTACACCGAAAAGCGTCGACAGAAGTCCCAGTCATTGTAATGCTAAACTGGGGCCTGGTCACTCGGAATCACTCTTGTTTTTAACATCATTCCCTCCCATCAGCATTGGCTTATCGGAAGTTGTTCATGTTTTGAGGCTAATTGGTTAACTTGTGAGTTTAGAATGGCTTATAGGAAGGGGAATGTGGGTGGGTGGGGAGAGAATGGGCATTTCATCCAAAAGGTATGAATGCAAGCCAAGGTATCATTAGCAGCTGCAGATTAAGTTTTCCTTTAAAAAATAGAAATATGGAGACTGCCACCCGAATGCACTGACCGGCTTGAGTGCAATAGTGAGTAGAAGCGCTAGATCAATTGCAATACAGAGCAACACAATGGCTTTGGTATCCCAAGAACTTGATCGTCCAAATTCCCAGCACTGTTTTCAGGTAAATCACAGCTATACTATGGCTCTCTCTTTCCATTCCTATACTCTGTGTGGGGAGAAAAGCAGACTCACAGAGCACATTTGGCAGTCAGACTGCCGCTTCAATAGATAAGAGAGGTCACTTAATAGCAGATCAGAATACATTAAAAATGGCAGCACCGCCATTCTAGAAAGCATCTTCCCATGTCGAATGTGGTTCTTTCCTAAAAATAACACCTCATTTACATTGCGCGAAATGAAATTCCACACTCGATACCAGCCGCACATCCGAGCAAGTTCCACAGTCTTCATGATCAAATGTCCTTTCCTTGCACGTACATGCTTCATCTTTCCTTGATGTGGTTCTGTGCCTCTGTACTGTTGCAGAGAATTTCAGTCAGGTCATCCATGATAACTGTTTCCTTTGGGTCTACCAAGTTGAACTCCCTTATAAATAACATAAAATGTGTATACAGTGCATTCAAATGTCCATGTAGGTCCAATGCAACAGTCTCCTTAAAATGGGACCAGTAGATATGCGTTAGTACATGGAATAGATACTTGCAGATTTTTTTAATTAGCGTCTCGAAGGAGTTTGGGAAGTCTTTGCCTGCAATAAGAGAAATGAACAAGGTTAGAAACTAGCATTGATACCACAGCAAGTGGAGAGTTAATGCACTGAAATGGGTGGGAGGGAGAAAGCAAACTGGTCTTTACTTCTGATTCTGATCCACCAAACAATACAATCACAATAACTTTTTTTTAAAGACTTTTCCCGTTTTAAAAAATCTTGACAATGCAACTGGGCAAGATGCAATGCACATTTACACAACTCTTTCACATCAGCAGGACGTCTCAAACTGCTCAACAGAAAGGCCAGAGATAGAAGTTTAAAATACTTGAAGCTTTGAAAGGCAACATGAACTAAATACATCTACTGCACATTTAATCTAAGGAATATAATTCAGTGTAACTCAGTGGTAAAACATATTGCCACTTGAGGGAGCCACAGTCCCTATTATGCTGTGAGAGACTTGTGCAAACAGACTGTGCAGTCTTCAATACTCTAAACACTGATTAAGGGATTAAAGTGGAATATATTCATTTCCTGCTTTTTAAAACAAATTTTTAATGATTTGTTTTCCAGAAGTAGGGAAACAGATGTATTTCCCTCCTTGTCTACTGTCCAGTTTCTCTGCTCAAAGGCAGTCCGAGAAATTTGTCAGCTACAGCACAAGCAGCTCAAATGTTTCCTCAACTCTCAGGCCCTTGTAAAGACTGCCGACTGACAAAGTTTAACAGTCAGCTATAATCTCTTAATTATTGGAATTGCACTCTAAAATGGGAGTTGTGTGAGCCGTGACACACTTGAGAACCTGTGAGCCACTGGGTGCTGTTGTTTTGTTGTCTTGCCTTCTGAGCCAAAGGGAAGTTGGTTCAAGTCTTGCATCAGGATGTGAGCCCAGTTGAGGCTTGCACTGCTGAGCAGGACTGTGGGAATGCTCCATAATGGGAGGTACAATCTTTTGAACGAAATGTGACTGAACTGGGATTCTGTCCTCAAATGCAAGTGGTGGATCACCATTTGAAGAGGCAGGAATTTCTACCCATATCTGAGCCAACATCACTTTTCTTCCATCTAGGGTTGTTGATGGGATATTGCTGTGGACAAAATGGCTGCCACAGTTGCCTACCAAAAAAAAACAGCCAGTTCACTTAATAGTTATAGTAAAGTATGCTATAAAAAGGCAAGTTATTTCTTAGTTAACCAACTGGATGGAAAGTCCAAACAGGAAATGAATTGCTATTTTCCACAAGCAAATAAGTCAAGCAGAAAATTAAATATGAAAACTAAGTTAAAGGATTTTCAAAGGAGTGCTATGAACCCAGTGTTCTTTGCAGTCTGTTCTGTGAAACACCAATCTCATAAGATGCGCCAATTAGATTTGCTGGGAATATAGAAGCCCTGGCAGCACTCACCACTAGCAGAACCCCTTATCACCAGACCAGAAATAACCAAAAATGGTTAGCTATAGTCATGTTCCTGCCTCATCCGGATCCACCAATAGGTTGCTTAAAATCATAAGCCTGTTCAAACATATTTCTAGTGACCATAGTTCAGTGACTACAGTGGCAACTCTGAGTCACATCTGGTCATGCTGTTGCTGCACACAAATTTAAGAGGGGGGGGGGGAAATCAGTGCCTCCCTCGCTCACTCGTTTATCAGCAGTGCAAACAAGTTATGCAAGAAGAATAGTAACAAACCCTGGACCAGGCACTGTTCTGACTGTAAACTGTTTTATATTTTTGCCTTCGCCTTTCAGAGTAATCAGAAAGCCTGAATGCATCACAGCAGATTCAAGTACCCGGGGACAGCAACTGAATGTTCTGGGACAAAGTTTGAACATGGAAGATGGCAACATGCCGAGTAACCTGAGTGTTCGGTTGTCAGACTTGTACAGTAATGCAGTGGTCAACTGATTTTTAAACTGTCACCTGGGCTTTGTTCAGAGCAGAGGAAGCACAAAATGAGAAAGTCACGGGGCAAAGTGGAGATGGAGACCAACACTGGTCTGTTCCAGCCAGGATCAGCTGCTGTTTACTCTTAGGACTTCTGAGGATTTAAGTCATCTTTAAAATAAGACAAAGAGAACTCGAGTATGTGAACTAATTGGGTTACCGCAGAGGTCAATCCAAGAGCACGCAATTTAGTCCTCAACACACACAATTCTGTCCAATATTTAACAAGACTCCGTGAAACAAATTCCTGATTTTATAAATCATCAACAATTCCTAATGCTTCACACACAATACCAACTGTGGATTGCTACTCTGAGATTGTGTGCATTGCAAGAGTTGTATGCACCGAGTGAGGGCATAGCTCTCTCATCAACAGAACCACCCAAATTATATCTTGGACATTGTCTCTGTGCCAAAGAATCTCTACAAAAAATATACATGAATACCTACCATATTTTGTTGGAAAAATATCTTCATCTGTCACTGACTTCTGTACACTAGTCATTACGAAATCCACATACTGGGGCGCTGTGCATTTGATTTTCTTTCCCCTCTCATCATACCAGTAATATTGCCTGTTGAGAGAGAAATAAAAGTTACAATTCTCTAGAATCTGATTCACATTGGATAATCTACACTTCGCTAACTCCCGTCTCCGTACGCCAGAGCCATTTTCAGGTGAAGGGCTTGTGTTTAGCCAATGCAAAAAAAAAACTTATTCTCCCTCCCATCCCCACTGCCGAGATCAAACAGCGATTCTTCAAACAAATCAAGTGTAAATAAAAATGTAAGCATTTTTAATCTGGTGACATAATATTTAAATAAAACCAATGTTTTCGTGTTCAGCTTAACAATAACTTGCATTTATATAGAGCACTCCACACCAGGCGGCGTCTTAAGTGATACTTAAGTAATACTAGAAGTGATGTACAAGGGGGAAGGGTGGAGGGAAATACAAAATTGTTTGCATTTCATCAATAAACTACCATTTTACTTTATCAATGCCTTAAATGTAGTTATTACTTTGTTGGACGGCAATATGTTTGGGGAACAAGAGACAATTCAAACGCTGGCAACAGGAGAAAAGCTGCAATTCAATCAGAGATTGGATGACAGAGAGACAGAGCAGCCAGACAATGTGAGAGACTAACCCCAGGATCAAAGCATGGTGCCACGTAGCTGATAAGGGTGTACAAGGTTAGACGCAACACACTCAGCCTATTTGAATTTGAATTTGAAGCTTGCCTTCTTATACAGACTGGTGTCAAAATGTCTTGGAAAAATGCAGCTTTGATTCTGCGAGTAAAGACAAGAATCTGGTCCAAACCGACACTTCAATAGCACTTTTTTAGGATTATAAGTAAACATACATTTGCAATGGTAAACAGAGCAGCAGCGACTGCCCAAAACAGCTACAGGTCATTACTTGAAATATGGCATTGCTGCTAAACAGGATGGAGGAGAAGGATCAGGTCCCTGCACAAGACACCACTGTGGACAGATGAACACAAGTAACATCTCGTTGCTCATTGTAATGTTAATTGTCACGAAAAACATAGTGATGTATAATTTATTTATTATAAAGCAATACAGAGATGAACACTGGATGGGCAATTAATGTAGGTGGGGGCATACAATTAGTCTGGGCCATCCAAATGCGTGTAGGAACTACATAAAGCCTGAAACAGAAGGAGCGCAGAGTATGGAACTGTTACAGTAGCATGGAGGAAGAACTCTAGCAAAACGACCGCAGTATGCAATCTGGACTGGTCAGGGGAGAGACAAAGACGAGTGACTAACAGGTGCTACTCTTGTTCACCAGAGCCATACAGACACACTGTTGGTCTCTCGTGCAGAATCCTGTAGACAATGCACGTACACGTAAAATGAATTCAATACAATCAAAGGAGCTTTTGCTTACTGTTGGTCTCCACTTAGCTCACAGCCAGAGGCACTGCTGCCAAAGGCAAAGCTGAAATGTGTGTTGAACAATACAATGCGGTGGGAATGCGTGCCGAGGTTGATAGATTTGCCTTACAACAGTTTTGCCGATGGCAAGTCAGCTAAGAGCATTGGTGTCAGCTTTATCAGTGCTTGTAAACAATTGTATGCAGGTGCTATGTTTCCCCCGAAGCTAATGGGATAGTGTCAGCACAACTGTGAAAGCAACTCCCAAATCTGCTGACTTCTTAGAAAATAATCTAGTCAATAACCACACAACTCAAAAACAAGGCTTCTATACACTTTATGATTCAATTCCTACAGGAGTGTGGTTCAAAACACAGGCTATGATACAGTTGACTAATTGGAATCTCAGTGACAGAACAGTTCGATAGCACATTCATCTGGCCTATGATAGCACTCCGATACATTATTACAACTCGCAGAAAATAATACTGAAATGATGCAGCTTCATTTCACTGTACACTCAACGTGTGAAAGAAATTTGCATTGGGACTAAATGTCAAATGAGCTGTGGCCAGATAGTGTCCCTCACTGGTTAAATGCCATGTGTTCTGAGGACTTTGACTTGCATCAATTTTCTGTGGCCTGGAACAGCTGTAAGCAGAGTTCCATCAGTTTCCTATTTTTTCCGCGCCCTTTTTTTTTCCCCGCCATCTCAGGGATCGTCCGGGCGGGCGGCGAGGACAGGGAGTGGTTGCTGGACGATTGTTGGACGATTGTTGGTTATTGTTTGTTGCTGTTTCTGTTGTTAATATTATTGCTTTTGTTGTTTATTATTGTTTATTATTGTTGTTTGATTCCCCCCCACCCCTGCTCCCATCTTCTTCTTCCCTCACTCCCTTTCCCCACTTTCTCTCCTCCCTTTTCCCCTTCCCTCCCTCTTCCCTCTTCCTGATCTTGCCCCCTCCCATCTTTCCCTCTCTTCCTTGCCCCCCTTTCTCCCCCCTCTTCCTCCCTAACCCTAACCCACCCCACCTTTCCCTCCCTCTCCCCCCTTACCCTCTTTTCCCCCTTTCTCCCCTGGCCCCATTTTCGCGATTGTTTGTGGGGACACTGCTGTGCGCAATTTGGCTGCCGCGTTTCGCCCACAAATATACAGTCGACTTTCCTGCCTTTTTACCCCCTGCCTCGACCCCTCCCCTTTTGCTTCTTTACCCCCTTTTGCCCCTAGTCCTACTTCCGTGACTGATTGTGGGACACTGCTGTGCGCAATTTGGCTGCCATGTTTCGCCCACTAATACAGTTACTTTTCCTACTATGCTTTATCCTGCCCTGATCCTTCCCACCCTGCTCTTGTCCTACCTGACTGTACAGCGCCTTGGGATGTCCTCTCGACGTGAAAGGCGCTATATAAATGTAAGTTTTGTTTGTTTGTTTGTTTGAGCATATTACATCATAAGCTTAATTTCACTTTGTGCAGAAGCATTGCATTGCTAGCTCCCTCTCCTCAGCAATTTCTGAGTATGAATCAGTTTCACCTCGATGATTACAGTCCCTCCTTTTGCAAGTGTGGACTCGCCGTGATCAGGGTGAAGATATTTAACCACAGGCAACAGCAGGTTCAGACAAGAAACTCACACCTACAAAAAGTCAAAGCTTGGCTCTTCAGCCTTAAGCTACGTCTTCTTGTTAAACTACTCAGGTTCTCTTTTCTGATCACAGACAGGGCTAACGAGCAAAACCAGTAAGAAATAAAGATTGCACTTCACTGTTGAGAAATGCTGATTTCAGTGGCTAGTGTAATATTTAATACAACTCTACAACTCTGTGCTAAACCTATTTAGATGACACAATCCAGACAAAGGGTTTCCAATAAAAGAACCGCAAAGACATTCGCAAATAAAACTCACGCTTCAAATAGTTTAAATATCTTTCAGAAGAATTCAGTCTATTTGAGCAATTAAGAACACTCCTAATCCACAACTGGAAGTTAGAAAACATGAAGTAATTTAGTTTCATCGGAGAGAAAGAGAACCTATGTGAATAACTTTGGCCCTTACTCGGATCACTTTTGACTTTTGATTTTCTGGAAGAGCCTCATTTTACTTCATAGTTTTTTGCAATGGTGTTGACTAATTCAGAATGAATGCTTTAATAATAGACTGTTCAGCTACTGGGTCAAAAGTGAAGGCAACGGACATTAATGACCCAGATTATTTGGAGACTGAATGAAGGGAGCAACACACAGTCTGCTCTCACGCTTGTCCAGTCGCTGGTATTCCTGGCTAGTCATACTGAAAGACATCTGAACTGTGATGCAAGATCTAAAAAGGCATTTGTAGACAACACAAACTTACAAAAATACATTCCCAAGCAGAGAATGCTCACAGGAAAAACGTAGCATCTTGTGAAATTTGGCAAAAACTATGGGGCCCTTAAATAAACAGCTGTAAAGAAATCCACAATTGGTGGAATTCTGCATCAAAGGTAGGCAAAGAGGTCATTTTCAGAGACGTCTGTCTGCCAACATCAACCACGTGATGTCCCTATGTGGTGTTGCGCATCACCTCAGTCCCCTACAACACAGTCGTATGGGATTGAAATCTTTGCAACGAGGTGACAAAATAAAAATTGGGAGCTTGAAAACCATTAGAATGAGTGTTAGGTTTTAAAAGCTTAGGGGAGGGCTTCTTATTCAGGGGTAAATAAATGCAGTATGTTAAAGCTATCACATTTTGCAGTGTTTCAATAACAGTTTCAACCTAGTGTAAACTCTGGCAAAGCTGAAAAACAAGTTCCTGCTTCTTGGAAGCAGTTCGAGCAGCTGCAGATTCCCAAGTCTTTAAAGTCTCATTGATTAATGCCACTCTTCTTAGACTCGTCTGCTCAGGAATGTGGCTGTGTAAAGGCAGCATGGATCTGCTGTCGCTGGCAGCACCTCACCAACAAAACTGATGGTGGTGGGGGCGGGGAAGGAGAAGAGGAGAGACTGGATCTGATCAACATGAAATGGCGTCAGGGTATGCACCACTGACAGTGTGCTCCAGGCTATGCAGCTGAGATAGACACTGCTATTACAAGTCAAAGGGTAACCAATCTGCACAAGAACTTACATAGATGAGTTGGACTCTAACTTTCCTATTTTATACCCAAGGTCACTGAAATATCATCACCAAACACATATCCAAACTTTTAGGTGATGGTATGAATAATCCGTATAATAATAAAAAAAATTAAATGCGGTCACTCAATCCCTCTCAATGGTGTGAAAATGTTTTTCTTTGTCAAATGCAAAGATTTTACACATTCTAGGCAGGATTAGACTTGTAGAAAGGTTCTTATCTGTTTTAGATGAGACTACTTATACTCTCCTCGTCTGTTGCTACAAATCCTGCTGACAGGTTGGTATTGGGTTTCTCCAATTGGTTTCATAAACCTGCCCACATCATTGTTCTTCTGACAAGCGCACATCAATCCAGTTTGAATTGAAGCCAAACAGAAAGTTGTGCGCAAGGCTCAAAAATAAATCTTCCGTGAATAAATGTAACAGCAGCCCTGTGTGGAAAAATAAGTGGAATACTGAGGTGGTCAAAGATGGGGATGGAATTATTCGGCTAAAAAATGACTTTTTCCTGACATAATTATTTTTTCCCCCTAAGGTAGCAGCTTCAGCAAGGTCTTGAACAATCCCAAGGTGTTGTTGTATTGGAATCTTAAGAGAACCAGGAACACAGTCGTTTAGAGGTGGAGTTGAGGAATTTCCAAGCCTTGACCATCAGTTCAACTCAAACAGCTTCCAACACCATCAAGCTCCACTGATTCTCAAGCCAGGCTGCTAGAGGTAAACCTAGTTTAGCTCTTAAACACAAGTTGAACCTGCCAATCCAAGTCAAACATGAAGCCAGCGTTTTATTCGCAGGCTTCATTTCAAAAATTGTGACTCAATTATGAGACATTTAGGTGCATTGCCATTACTTAACATTCTAGTGAAGTGATTAAGAGTTCTGTTTTACAGTAAAATTGGCGTCAAACTTCAAATTATTGTATTCTGCTGAATTTTCTGATGACTACGTCGATATGTACAGTACTCACTTTCCCCTTCCATCTGTCAACACTTGAGTAAATCTAACTAATGTTGTAATATGCAACAATTGGCTAGGACCCTTCTCTCTCACCAGGTGTTGATTCACTTTGTGCAATAACCCTGGGGCCAAAAGCTTCCCTTTGTACCACAACATAAAAAAAGCTTCACAAAAGCCTGAACATGTACCAGCCTCTACCTGTAGATGTAACCCAATCTGTTTGACATGCTTTTCAAAAAATTGGTAGGATTGGTATGTTGTTGCAAGAGAAATTAATCATCACAATCTATTGGGAATGCATCATTGACTGCACTGAGCTCCTATTTTGCTCAGAATATTCAGCTTTTAGATCTAGTTTGGTATGTTGAGATGTGAGTTTCTGAATTTAAACTCGAAGAGTAACATGAAGAAGCACTCGGCAACATTTAAGACAGCAAGCAATGTTTTATAGCTGCGGTCTGACTGAAGTACCATTTCAAAGATCCCCTCCCCACTCTGAAACTGGGCCAAACCAGGAGCCCAAACATGTACCATGAACCATAATTGAGCAGGCATAGGTTTTCAGCAACAATCTCTCTGCTTTTCAGTTATTCCAGGAAGCTCTGCAAATTATTAAGTAGTAATTTTGGACGGAGTGGAAAATACAAGAAATGAACACCATTCAAACTGGGAACTTCCTGGTCCCATGTTCAAACAACAAACAGGTAAGTGGGCTATTACATTTCTCCTGCTTAAATGAGTAGTCATTTTCAAGTTCAAACTACAGTAAAAGCCCTTTTATCCATCACCCGATCAACCGTAACTTCCGTATAACCGGCATTGCAAAAATAAAGGCCACATTCAATTAACCCGAATTTATCCAGAAAAATGCATTTAATTATTTTTGTTGTTTTCGGCCAAATATCCAGCACGCGCTTTAACCGGCATTGGCCAGGTCCCGAGGGCGCCGGATAAACGGGCTTTTACTGTATATGGAAGTTTCAGCATTACACAATCCATGTTAAGACTAAAATTTGCACAAGGTTAGCAACTGGTTAAACTACAATGTTAAACGCCTGTACACATGAGTTAGTGCCTCTTGTACCATGTTTTATTTTGTAAATAGAGGGCCTCACAGCTATAATTCAGTAACTCCACTGATCGCAAAAGCATTCGATGGAAGAAAATTCACCATGTTGCTTTTGGGAAAGCAAACTTGCCAAGAGAGTCTGAGGTAGCCCAATAGTAACTATTACTCAAAGTCAATTTATTTAATGAGCATTTGGCAGCATAAATAAGTACTTACAGGAGGTCACAAAAGGAAGCGGAAAGTGAAGATTAAGCAATTCCCTCCCGGGGAAGAGGAAAATACTGATTAAAATGCTTTGATGAGCTGGGGTGGGGGGGGGGGGGAAGAGGCTAAAAAAAAAAGACCTAGGAATAGTTAATGTTGGGTGGGGGTGGTGGCTACAGGTAATTAAATACGAGAATAGAAGTAATGAGGTAGAATTTATTCCACCAACTGCATTAGTTTGTTTTTTTTGCTAACATTTTGTTGTTGGTCAATAATACTATTGCAGAGGTACCTTTCAATTCATCAGCAACATGAAGCATGTGAAGACACAAGACAAATTCTACTGTTGTAAAAGAGCGGTGTAGTGGAGATTGAATTATGATTATATCAGTTCCACTCTCTCTACCAGCTGTGACCACAAGAAATAAGGAAGTTGTACAGACTAGTAGACAACGAGAAAATAGGATAAGGATTGCTGTAAGTGATGTGATTGACTTCCTTCTCAAGTCCCGTCAAAAACCACAGCTTTCTTCGTGCCCACACGTCATGCTACACTAAGCACAGAACCTTTTCAGGCCAACAATTTGCGAGGAATCATTTCACTTGGTGGCAGCATGGAATTATCAGCCATTGCACATAAGTTTCCACATCTAGTTCAATTCAGTTTGTTCTCCAAAATGCAAAATAAAAGCACACGCTTAAAGACTTATAGGCAGGGAAGAATGGGTGGACAGGAGCAAATCAAAGGGCATTTTTAAAACAAAATGTACTATTCAGGACATAAGTCGAAAGTCAAATAAATAATGTCACTGAATTGGTTCAGCATTAGATCAATAATATACAATATATGGGTCACCACAGCAACATTATGTGTTGTATGTGGAAATATCTGACCAGCCACTACACAGTGGAAAATTCTATTTCATATGCAGCAGTCCACCCCACCCACCTTTCATGAGTTCAGAAGTATCCAGCAAGGCAGAAGTGATCCGGAGATAGGATGACACACACATTTCATACATCTTAGAACTTAGCAAAAAGGAGTTTGTGGTTGTGGATTTTGTTTCAGGAATAGCTCAAAGGTTTTCACAACAGTAACAGTAATCTGTTATTTAAGGGTTATTGTGAAAGCACTTACGTATTGCACACGGTCATAGTCTGACATGTTTCTCCAGTGCAGAACTCGGAGATGGTGCTGTACTGTAAGTTTATGTGATTGAAGAATGTTGTTGCTAAAGTGGGAGGAAATACAACAAAAATAAGTTAAGTGGTTTATTGCAAGGTACAGAACCCAAGGAAAACTTTTGCAAACCACATGGTAGGAATGACTGGGTGAAAGATTTATATAAAGATTTATCTAATTAAGTTTATATTATTGAAACTAATTGATATAAATCATCTTGGTTGGCTTCTGTGGACAACAGATAATGTAAAATATATCTGTTTGGAATCTGCACAGGACAGATGAAGGGATTCTCCAGTTAAATGTAATTGTGAAAATAAATCAGTAAAATGCAGTTTCACACAGACAACCGACTAATCTTTTCAGTTACAGGTGACCTTCATTGCACAATAGTTAACTATTCATTTAAAACTGCCAGTTAGGGATAGTATATACGGAAGAGGAGGTGAACAGAGAAGGATTCAGTCAGACAGGCATGTCCTAATAATAACATCAGTTTACGATGGGTTTTCAGTGCCATGATAATTATTAGAACACTATGGAATATTTGAAAGGACTTGTTGCACGCAGGAAGATTTGGCTTCCTCTTGCACACAGGATGCAACGCTTTGGTAGGAACCATTAAACATTATAAATCTGATTAAATACAAAATGACTGTGCAGCAAGGTATGTAAATTGCTTAGTTGAACAACAGAAACTTACTATTGCTGGCCAGCCATTCATTTAAGTCAATTTCACGCGGTAAAGTCACCAGTTCCTTGAAGTTGAAGTCTGTAATTCGGGCTTTGGTGTATTCCGGCTCCAAGTACAATTTCTTCTCTTCTGTTGCTGTTTTTTTACCATTTGGCTTAGTCTTTGACTTCCTGAGAGGAAACAAACATGAAAGGCAGATTAGCAGAGTGGGACGAGGTTGGCCAGATTTCAATTGAACTGAATGTGTAACATTTGCTTTATGGTCTCACAAATATTTATAACATTTACAGAAATGTCACAGAGGGAATTCAACATGCTCCAGTGCTGTACAAGACAATGAAGCTTAAAAAGAAAAACAAATGAGCATGGGAACATGCAGCAACATTAAAAAAAGACTTAATTCCCACAATGTACTCGGTGGTTCAAGTTAAATAAGTCAAGGTGGGTGCCCCTTTGCTGACATAACTAATCAAATCCACCGACTGCCCTTTCCTATACCCATACAATATTCATTAACCTTATTGGTAAGGCTTTACAGAGATAAAAGCAAACAGTTCAGTGGCAAACACATTAGAGCTCTGCCACTGGGCATTAGGATAGAATACAACTTGTGATGTCCCACTTTTAGCCATGCCACTGGGACGAGGGGTTGGACATCGGGCAAAATCTCCAACTAATTTTGATGAAATAGATTTGCCAGAGTTTGTGCCCAAAATATGCTCTCAGCTTCAGAAGTGCTAGGGGGAAACTTCAATGAGAAAACAAAGCATATCTGTTTCAACATAAAGTGAGCTACAGTACTATCAAACTAATTCAGATTTTTGCAAATAGCTAAGACTATGCCCAGTATATACAATAGAAAAGTAAATGGAACAGAGTCCATAAAGGAGACAATGACACTTAATGTAAATTGCTTAATCCTAAATTATCCTCAAATTCAAAAGCCATCACAACATATCTACAAGACCTGGACAACAGAAAATGTTTTGTTCCAATTCAGGTTCAACCAGGAGCCTGATGAACAGAAAAGAAGCAAGGGCACCAATGGTGCAATTTAGTACAATGTCTACAGTAGGTTTAAAACCTTTCAGTGTGGCTGAGCGTCCAAATACAGAATGACTCCATGTTCCTGCAAGTCTTTCAGTAGGGTTCAGGCTGTTCTATGCAGACCAGCTGCAAGAATCTTAGAGACCCAGGTGCAGCTATATTGACCTTTACGCACAAGAGTTTACTGTCTGTTCTTTACCTCTCCAAACACATTCCCCATGTTACGGTATGTAAAAAAGGTTTATCCTTTTCA
Organism: Hydrolagus colliei; assembly: GCA_035084275.1. Lineage (NCBI taxonomy): Eukaryota > Metazoa > Chordata > Chondrichthyes > Chimaeriformes > Chimaeridae > Hydrolagus > Hydrolagus colliei. The sequence goes on along the minus strand of CM068757.1, from coordinate 6,338,328 downwards.
TTGGCGGGGCTCAGCTGTTAAGCTTTTAAGACATCTGTCCACCACATTCATCATGAGTCAATAGTGCAACACTAGTTGCTTAGTCAAGCTTGGCCAGCACGATGGGAATTCATTCAACATTTGCGTTTTTAAGGAGAATATTGTAAATGCTACAAATGTTATGGGGTGGGTGGAACAGCTGGTCGGCCTTTCAGTGCAAACTCCTCAACCCAAAAGTATATTACAGTAAAACAGGTGTTCATCTTAGCAACACAAATGCAACATGAACGTCAGGAAATGGGACTGCTTTTAAAGCTGAGGTTAACTAACGAACAAGGACAGAACCTGAACTGTAATAGCCACTTTACTCGTGACGTTTGTAATAACAACAACAACAACTTTGATTTATACAGCGCTCTCCACGCCGGACAATGTCTCAGAGTACAAAGTAACATCAAATTATTTTTGCTTTCATTTCCTCGGCAAGCAAAGTAAGAAAAATTAAAGCGTCCCAGAGTGCTGCATGCGACCTTGCTGTCAGACATAGTGACTGTTTTTGTAGGCAACTTATCTGGCTCTTCTTAATAATAATAATATAACCCTTGCATTTGATATAGCACTTTTCACGTCTTCTAGACATCTCAAAGCACTTCACAGAATATACTGTAAAGTGAATTGATTGTATATTTGTGGGCGAAATGCGGTAGCCAATTGCACACAGCAGTATCCCACAAACAGTCGTGGATTGAAATTATGAATTTTATTATAGGTTTATTTTTAGATGGATTATTATCAGGCGTGTGTGTGGAGTAAGGAAACTTGCCCACGGTTTCGCCCTGACCTGCCTGGGTTAGAAACACAGGTCTCATGCTTGTAAGGCGAGTGCTCTAACCACTGAGCTACAGGACTCCAGGAAGCATCCAAATGGATAAAGAAAACAGGGGATTCCCAGATGTGCACACAAAAAATTGTCACTGCCTTGGGAGATGAATGTTTCAGGAACACTCAAACAGGAAGGAAACCATTTGATAATTTCAGAATTTATGTGGGGGGGGAAAAAAAGGAGAGACCTTAAACAGAATTTTATAGCAAACGTTTCACAGGTTGTCACAGATCCTGGCCAGATATGGGGTGAATAGGTTAAAGATTCACATTTTCTGGGCTTGGAAGGGAAATGAAGGAAGACAACAAGTATTATCCCAATGATACAGTTTAGGAGTTAAACTGGTTTCCTAGGGAAATAGTAGCCACAGTAAAGCTCAACAGTAAATTTAACCAACATTAATGCCAAGCTTTTTTTTATTTATTTACGCACCATCGTGCAACGCCCCAGACTGGGATATTTGCCAATTGTTCATACCAACACCAGCAATTTGGGGAATAGAATCCTTCTGGCAGCATGCACTACTTTTTCCCTTTTGTTTATGTAAGGAAAAACATTCTGCAATGCTGCCAGATGCATTTTTTTTGGACAAACACTTTTCCTTAATAGGTAATCTCAGCTAATATCAGGTTCGCTGTAGCGGGTGGAAGGGAAGTCTGAAACTAACCCAGCTCCACAAGTTCAGTGGGATACAGAAACTAGTCACTTTGACATGAAGCCGACTGCCTCTTCTGAACATTGCTTCAGTCAGACGTCTACTCAGTATTTTGGAATGGCCACAATCTCTGAATCATGACAATTTCCTGTATTTCTGGACAATTTCTAACAAATTCCAAAAGTGTTTATTAAAGCAATGTCTTTCTTTCATTGGTTATCATTTTCAGTGTTCCGTCACAAAATGTGCAATCATAACCTGTAAAGCTCTTTGAAGGGATCTCCAAACATGAAAGGCACTACATCAAATGCAAAATTAATAACTATTATTAACATCTGTAAGCTGATCCTCCACTGGCTAAATCTGATCAATGTATTCAAGTGGAATTGGCTGGCTCTTTTCAACAATAAACCTGCCATATACCATAGTTTGATTGAATGCAACAGTAAGGGTTTGATTAGCTGCTGAACTTGACCACCTCACAAGGCTTAGTAAATATTGGTAAAACAGTACATTCGAAACAGACCATTGGGGAGCAGCTCATGTTTGGCAAGGAATTTAAAAGTTACTCAACTCTGGAACTTAGTGGATTTTGATAAATTCTAAGGTTAAGATGTCATTTTGATGACCGTCTTGCGACTCACTACCAGATCAGTCACGTATCATCCGATATGAATCATTAGAGACAAACAAGCTACTCATGGTGACTATAGACAAGGACCATTCATTACAAACCAATATTCAAGATCAAAAGGACTAGGTTTTGCTTCCTCCAAAGCCTCTGGGAATGATACCAGGGCATTAAGTAAACACCTAAAGGGTGCTGAAGGCCTCGAAGGTGCCAGACCAGCAAAGCTGCCTGTTCACAGCTCTAACAATACAGCTGCATGACTAGGCTTAAAGCAAGGCATTTCTTACACTGAATTACATCATATCTGCAGCCGTCCCTTTAGAATCAATTCCTGAGCAAAGTAAAATTCGAAACAGTGACACAAGAAATCTTTCTACAGACTTAAAACGCATCAATTTACAGCTATACATCAATCCAGACATCAGTTATTGTTCTATCCCCTCTGTTAAAAACATTGGCACTTTTTTTTGTTCCTACCTCCCCACTCCACAAAACATTCCCTGCAGAGGACAGACACCAATGGTGCTCAGCCTGCCACTTTCTAGTGTGCGGCAGCAGTCTTGTTACCTGCTCCTTCCCCTCGAGGGTTTAGAAACCACGTCAACCCCCAGATAATTGAGAGCATTGGTGCACCGCTCCGCCCTTCAACCAGCTGTGTACCAAAGAGCAAATTGACTGTTCCCAGAATCCAGAGGTCTGACAGCAAGTTTCCTCATTTCCCTACACTTTCGTCACAATGGTGCAGGTTAAACATTCATGACTCTATTGAGGTAATTACAATTTACCACAATTTATATGCTCCCTCTGCCATCCGCTGTCCAATGCCCTCATTAATGTAATGGGTATTACTGCAGAATAGACTTTTTCCACAAATGGGGGAAGCTGCTTTATGGCGAAACATATACCCAGTTATATTATGTAACCCTTAGAGTATGCTTGTACAGTATACTGTGTTTCCAAACATGTGGCTGCAGGCTGCAATCTATTTATGTAGACATAGAAGTTCAATTGACAGTGAATGCACAAAGGCATTACTGCAACCATTCATTTGTACCCAATATCAAGGCTTTTACAAGGGGCATTACAACACAAGGCAATTTACTTTTGGGTAAAGCAATATGCAAAAGGCGCCAGACCAACCATTACAAAACCTTTCAGTAAACCAGATGAAGGTTTCAACAGTGACACAGTGAAGGTTTCTCAGCAGACATTACATCTGCTGTCCAAAAGGCTTAAAAGTTGTAACGACTTGTCTTTAAATTTGGTGCCAGACATAAAACTACTGCTGAACACGATAGCGTGTTACAACTCATTGTAAACTCAACTCCAGACAGCATTTGTTTTCCCAATTCTACTTTGTAATCTTCGTAATTTCAAGGGAGAAAATTATTGCATCTTGTAAATATAGAATACATTAAGTCACACAAAGGCTTTTATTTGCAAACTCCACTGGTTCTTCGCTCTAGTCCAGTAACTCCAACATTTGCATATCAAGACCTCGGACAGTATAGTTATTGAGCCATTAAACCAGCCACAGATAAAGCAATGATACAGCATCAATTTCAGGTTGGCTAATAAATCTCACAATCTTTCTGTCACGTGAAAAGTACCTCAGCTCCTTGCTGCAGGTGGTCAGATAGCTTCTGTGAACTAGATCTCAAACACATACTGACCAGGTACCAAAGAGCAATTTTCCAATGAGAATAAATAATAATAAGTTAGTTATGGGAGTTTTTGTCTGCTGCTTGGCATTTTCAGAAATGGCCAGTTCTGTCCTTACTTTAATGGATATCACTCAGGCTCAGTTCCATTCTCGCATTCAAAGTCATAAGGTCGTGGGCTCAAGCTCCAAAATATGAGCTCATAGTCTTGGCTCACACTCCAATTGTCAAAGGTAAATTACATTAAACCGAGGTCCTGTCTGTCCGTTCAGGTGGATGTTAAAGATCCCGTGGCACTGTTCAAAAAGAGAAGATAGTTTCCTTGCCCACAAATAAAATTGGTCATTCATTTCATGATTCTTTGAAGGGCATTGCAATGCCCTGTTTGCCAATTCCTATCTGCTATACCTTGCCTTTGGATTCAGAGACCTTTCAACCCTCCTCCAGAGGAGAGTTCTCACCAATTCAGAGTTCCCATTAGATGGGTAAACAATACAAAAAATGCTCCTGATTAGCGAGTGAGCGAGTGCATTGCCATCACCTTACATACTAAAGGGCAGATTTCTAGCTATCAAACATCAATTCCACCACTTTGAGGTGTGAAATTGAAGATTATGTATTCATACACTAGGTAATGTTTGCCAGTAGCCACTGTCCCAGATATAAACTACTGCCTTCATTGTGGTGGGAATACCTAAATCAGGCAGCTTATCTCAGTACTGAAGAGTACATTACTTAGAGATCAACAATATGTAACTCATATCCTTAAGCAGGAATAAAGTTACTTTTAATTCAGGCATGTCCTCAAATCTGCTGGTCTGAACACCTTAGGGCAATCAATGGTGGTAGTTTATCTGAAAGCAGGCAGCGAGGGTCCAAGAACATTTAGACATCACATGTAATTAACAATGAGTTGCTCCCATCTCTCTGTGTAATACGAACACTCTCCAGACAAAAACAACTAAATATTTAACCATTCAGAATACAATGGAAATGTCATATGCCTGAACTTCACCATCTGTTACAGGCTGTAGGATGGGAGTTGTTCTTTCATTCGTGAAAGACTAATGTCTTATTATTGTTAATATTTTCCCAAACTAGAATAAACAAAGTAACTATGTTGCTTCCATTTGCTTCCTCCACTGAATCCCCACCATTACAAGCTAATAAAATATGGTTGGCCCATTGCCAAATGAACGCAGTGTATTAACTTCTCTGTCTGATGGGAGAGTTGGCTTTCAAAATAAAGGTTACAATTGCTGTGCTTCTGCAAGACCAATGGACCATGAAAGTTTCTGTAGCAAATCTGGAACTTGCAAGATTGCTTCCCAAAGGTAAAGCCCAGACTCACCAAGAAAGGTTATACGAATACAAGGATTATCATGTGTTTGTGCTGACTCAAAGGAGAATCACGGGACATGTGTGATTTATATCTTCCTAATTTGTGGAATTTAATTAATAATGGGTGGGAGGGATGGGGAGAGAAGTGAAAGGAGAGAAAAAAATAATGAATGCGAGGCTGATATCTCGTAAGAAATGATGGCAACTTTAAAACATACAATAGAGTCAATGCTTTGGTAGTTTGACAAGTTTGCAAAGTTTGGCAAATTGCAATTACTAAAACAGTGCTAGTCTCCCACATTGACTGCCACCTTTACAGACTTGAGAATATTTGAGAGCAGCTTAAATAATTGCTGTTTGTGGTTGCAATAGTGGTGCAAAAGGAAATAGTGTAAACAGCGTTGAAGTGATTCCATCTAACCAAGTGGAGTTTACTTGAGGTTCGATTACTTGAGGTGCGGAGATGTTAATTTAAAGAGTTTACAAAGGAACAGCACAGTAAACATCCACACTCTCAACTGTTTATTCAATCTGTTGCTTCTGCTTCAACCACTGTACAGAGAAAGAGAAAAGCAGAAGGCTGAGATATTTCATTTGCACTGACTTCTGTTTAGCACTCAGACCACATGCAAGAGAGGGAAGGTGAACTTCACTCTTGCTGTTGCTCCCCAGCGTATCAATAACCAAACACTAGCAAGTGGAGTGTGTAGGCACCTCCTGTGTTGTTAACAGTCTGATCAAACATTAAATCAAGTAATTGCAGAGAAAGTCATTAAACATTAAACTTTCAGCACGGAAATGTGACTGTTCAAACAACAATAAAACACTCCAGCTTTGCTATTACGACGTCAACAAACCAATGCAAATCTTGTAAGGAGTTAAAGTCCGCTATGCTTACTGACTGTTGCTTTTATATGTTGCTACATTACAACAGTTTGCCTTCGTAATAAGTTCAAAAGCAAACAACTTGCACTTCTAGAACTCAGATTAGTACCTTTCACACAGGGCAAACACCTCAAAATGCTTTCACAAACTCAGTGTGGGGGATGTCCGGAACAGAGAAGAAAGGAGAGGGGAATCTAAAGATCCTGATCCATGACACATTCAAACAGATAAATTGAGACTGACTAGAAGCAAACCCCGTTTACATGCAGCTGTTCATATTGTGTCAATTACAGTAAATGAAACAGAAAATGCAGTTCCAGATCTCAGCTCAACATTCAAGACCAGCGGCGCCATGCTTCACGCTGTTACTGTTCAGTATTTCATGTGAGGCAACTGTGCTTCTTTCAGTCAGTTTATGGCTAGCATTACGTCTCTTCAAGTGTACATACAGCAACTGAAATGACGCTAAACAGCAGTTTATTAAAATATTCTAAAAACTCAAATATTCTGACAATCTTAACTGTGTCCTTCCTCCTCGCGAGTAATGTCCAGCAAAGGAAAAAGAAAAGTATGTCTCTACCTCAAGACTCTTCCCACAGCCTGCAGAACCATCTTGCAACTCAATCCCGTTTTTGGCTGTGTGAGCAGTGGCCTGTCTCCAGCATGGTTTAGATGATCTCCCACCATGGCGAGCAGTTTTCACAGCAACCAGAACTCCCTTTGTTTCCCAGCTCTCAAACTAGTCAAACCACATGCACAACCCTAACAGCACTGAGCTTCAAACAACCTTCGCCTCCAACCAATCAAGCACAGGGTGACTGGATTTGGCATGAAAGGACAAGCAACCCACTGATTTCATCAACAGTCAGGGTCATAAATCAGGGAGCGTCTGGAGAAGGGAAAAAAAGCCCTTGCAGGGACGATAGAAAACAGGCTCCACTGCAGAAAGGTACAAGGATGCTTCTCAAGCTTATATCAGTATTTCTGGGTGAAGGTTGAACTTCAGCTTTTTAATAAACCATCTTATTTTATTATACACTCACTCAAACATTAAATTAAGTAACTGCAAAGAAAGTCTGCCTCTTTTTCCTCCCTTCACCATCAGTTTTTCCTCTCTCCGGGACCGATTAATATCAATCCAAGCTCCGTGGGCAGTGTGCTCTATGTGACCCTCCAGCTCGGCCTGTGTGAGAGGTTACTGGCCTGTAACTCAGCACCTCTCCTCCCTGATGCATCCAACTCCCCAACTCCCACAAATCCCATCACAGCATGGTATTCTGTTGCCTCTCGAAAACAAATCAGGAAAAACATTGCTAACTTTAGAATGGAGCACATCATATAGTTATTATAAACCCACAACCGTGCAACTTTCAAAACATTTAAGCAGCACTCCAACGAGAGACTGGGTAGATCATATGCAGAATCACATGTACAACCTCAAGCACTGCCTGCACAGAGCTCCACTTAAATAAACCCTTTCACCTCAAATTTCTTATATTTTAATAGCTTGCACAGAATTTAATGTGGAATTAAGTATCCAGTCTCTGACAGATGACTACTGCTCCACCCAGTTCTACTCTAACAAGTGGTACAAGGGGAAGAGACGAGCTAGACACAAACTTGCTCTCGTAGATCTAGTTACAGTACTATACAAATAGTCTAATTAACAGACAGTGCCAGACAGCTAGTGATGTGTTTACTTCCCTATCCGTATAGCAGGAAACACAATGACTTCAAAAGCTAATCAAATTAAACTCTGGTTCAACTGATAGAGGGCAGCAACACAATTACCACTTTGTTAGTGCATGTAGCAATAATAATATTCCTTGCAATTGATATAATGCTTTTCACGTCTTCTAGACATCTCAAAGCACTTCATGGAATATACTGTAAAGTGAATCAACTGTATAATTCAATCAATTGCGCACAGCAGCGTCCCACAAACAGTCGTGGAATGAAATGACCAATTTTGTTCGAGGGATTATTATATGTGTGTGGAATGCAAAGTTCACACTGCAGAGTAACAACAATTATCAGAGGCACTCATCGCAAGAACGTCATATCACCTCTCTTTACATTCGGAACAGGAAAATAAATAGATCGAATGTTTTTGTGCATCGTAACGCTACTTTCTTGTCTCCCAAAGTAGGGTATCAGTTTAGAAAATGAATCCCAGTCTGGCTGCTCCCACTTGCCCACTATCAGGTCAATAGGTGTGACTGAAACACGAGTATTCATCACATCCATCAGCAACACGCATGTCTGGTAATGGGATCAGACGCTAGGTAAGCCCACATATCCAATCAGTCTGCTGAGCCCAATCGCAGTCTACTGAGGTCAGCCACAGTTAGACTGCATCTTGGCCAGACAGTAAAGAGTTCTACTCTCCCAATAGCTGTTCGCAATAAAAGGGAACTTTTGGTAATTCTATGACAATGCTTCTGTTCCACACAGGTAGAAATTATTGACCGATTTTATCTCATAGTGTTTTTCTTCTCTTCCACCCCTGTAAATAAATAAGAAGTGGATTTACTTCTTATCAGACATGGCTGACACCTGTAAACCACTGTAAGGTTTCCTGTGAGAGGTCTCTATAGCGCTAGAGGTTTAGAGATGTTAATCATTTCAGTCACACCTTCAACTCACTCAGTTATACTGAGATTGAGTCAATTAGACATTTGAAAGAAGAGGAATAATATAAAACGAGTACGAAGATTAGAGGAAGAACAACAAATGACATGTGATGTATAGCGCCCTTCACATCGGAAAGACATCCCAGAACGCTGGACAGTCAGGGGTGTTTGGACCTGAGCTGGGAACGCTAACATCTCAGTTCCTCCAATGCTGCCATTTCTAGGACATGACTCCACAAAGAATCATAGAATTTTACGGCACAAAAGGAGGCCATTCGGCCCATCTAGTCTGTAGCGGCTCTTTGAAAAGAGCAACTCAATCCCACTGCCCAGGTCTCTCCCCATAACCTAACAGACCTGTTCTCCCTAAATAAAGATCTAATTCTCTTTTAAAATTTTGTTATCAAATCGGCCGGCCTCCACCACCTTTTCAGGCAATGCATTCTGGATTCGAATAAACCGCTGAGTGAAAACATTTCTCCTCAGCTCCCCTCTGCTTCGTTTTGAAACTATTTTAAATCTGTGACCACGAGTCACAAATTTGCGTGCCAGTGGAAACTGGTGTATACTCTGATGCATCTTTTTTTCCACCCTTGTTGGGATGTCAAATCATATTCAAATTTCTACTCAACTCTTCTGCACTGTGACAATGTCTGTATGTATCCCTGATATCGATTTGCATTAGGTTAGTCCATAATCTATCACTGCAACAGTTTACTTGTAATTGGCGTATACCTTATGCGTTATCAGTGCGTCATCATACCAAATTATAATAAAGAAATGACTTCAAATCAATATAGCACAATCAGCAAGCGTTTTTGCAAAGCAAGATATTATTTCGGCTGCGTAATATTTAAATCTCTTTGCATTTGGAACCCCAAATAAGTATGTTTTGCATCGTATATTTACATTGAACAAGCTTCACACCATGAAACCCAGTCTAACTAGATAAGCCATTTTAACAATTTGTTACAAATATATATATTTTTTAAATTGGTGAGCGCGGTTAGACCTGCTCACCCCCCATTAAGCTGAGTTAGACTGAAATGTTCCACCTTGGGAACAAGGGTTGTGTCCCCATAGATAAACCCTAATCCCCTCAAACCCTTCCAGGCTCCAAATTGTCAAAGGACAATATGGACCTGAACCATGATTTCATGACCACCCGAGCAAGTCAAGTGCCCAGATGACCTCTCCGACAGGGTCAGCCTGACCTGAGTCTTATGACTAAGTGCTTAGTGTAGCAACGAGTTCAAGTATTCTTCCTCTTCGTGAGAGCAAATCCAGAGGTACAGCAATACCGATCCCAACCAACATAGGACTGAACGAATAACGGCAGCAGTGAGATCAATTTTTTGCATAATGCGGCAGTTATGGGTGAGGATTTGGTTCGGAAATCTCAACCGGAGATGAGCTTTCCCAGCAATACAAGCTCTAGAAGTAATTATAACTACAGAGACTACAGTTGATCTTATCCAATAGGCAAAGAAGCAATATATTAATAATAATAATAATATTATTAACAGTTATCAACATCAACAATTGATGACCTTATATACAGAAATTAGTCGAAAAGGCAAGAAGCAGTTTACTCCATTGCATTAACAAGTCCACCTAATAATACTTGTTAGTACAGACCAGTGCCCGCTTAGCTCACTCCAAACCTTCCACAGGTCTCTGTACAGTTTGAGCTGAATTTGTGGAATACAGTACTTGGCTTCCATTGCTTTGGATCATTCTATTTCATTGCGAGTTAGTGATTGAAGAGCTTTTAATACTAGCCCAAAATTTAATTAGGATTTCATTGATGGGACAAATGTATTAACCAACGATGATATCAAAGTGATAAATGAATCCTATTTCATGAAAATAGTTGTTGTTAAAAACAAAGTCATACACAACAATCCAATTGGAAAATCCTTTGAACAGACTCCATATTTGGACCTCAATGCATATCTCTCAGTAACCCACGTGACTCAATGCATTGTGTTTGTTTACTGCAAGATTCTTTGAGGAAATCCCACCATCTTATGATTGGACTGAGTAACACGATTTCCAGTCAGGAACATGGGAGTGCAAATGACTATTGTCCAAAACATGATCCATTACGTGCCTGCCAAAACCACCAGACAGGTTGAAACAAGAATTAATCTGTTTACGAAGACACACCTGAGCTGGCAGCTTTCAGCATCTTACGGTGGTCAAAAGCAATGTGCATGGGAGTAATAATGAAACACAATAATAAAGGCAATGTTGTGGTTAGTAAACAGCCCTCTAGGTTTGGGATTTGAAGGGCAATTTAAAATTAAAGGTGTGCCCAGCATGAAGCACCAGAGCTGTCAATCAATGAAAACATTCAACGGAGTCAGAAATCAATCTGCCCTATTTTCAGCAGAAATTCCCCTGCCAGTTAACAAGCGCCCGATTCACTGTCAAACTGAAGCAACACCTGCATCAAAAGATGAGAATGTTCCACATATACTGAATTTCTAAGTTGCTGCACGGACACAAACAGCATCCATCGCCTGTTCCATTTTACTGATGGCCACAGTAGACATAGCCAAAGGTTGCACAGTTTGGGAAGCCTGTAGAATAAAGAGTGCTCATGGAGTCAGTGGGACTTCACCATTGTTGTGAAGCATTGCTGAGATGTCTCAATTACATGATAAGGCACTATATCAAATGCATGATTATTATTATCATATTATATATGCTGAGAGGGACTTCATTGGGCATTTTCTGTTTCCAAGATCTCCTAACATGACAGATATTTGGGATCATTGTCACTAAGGAGTGTGATTTGGTTTATGTTTTTTTTTAAAGTACTGTACTTCTTTCATTTCCTATGGAAGAGTAACGAGTTGTTGCCCACCTTGAATGTACAGTTTGTATTAACCTACTCATTTCCTAGACTCACAAATTCAGGTGAACATTCATCAGGTAGTTCTGAACTAAAAATAAATCAATTTGTTTCATAAGTCAAGTGATTTAATAACAGTTTTCCCGGCCCCACAAAAAAATGTGGTCATTCAATCCACGGCTGTTTGTTTGTGGGACACTGGTGAGTACAAGTGGCTGCTGCTCTTCACCCACAGAATACACAGTCACTCCACTTTGCAATATATTCTGTGAAAAACTTTGAGATGTCTCAATGAAGTGATGAGGCTCTATATCAAATGCAAGGATTATTACATTATTTTGATCAACAGATTCTAATAATAAATTCAGATTTAAAGTTTCTTTAAAGATTCTGCTGGATGGAAGATTAAACTATTGGCTACCGTCCATGCAGAGTCGGGGAGGCCGGGGAGAGGGGGTACTCGAGGCCGGGGAGGCAGGGGAGGGGGAAATACATGAGGCCGGTGAGGGAGGGAGGATACTTGAGACCAGGGAGTGCGGATACTCGAGGCCAGGGGGAAGGAGGATACTCGGACGAGGTGTCTCAGGGCCGGGGAGTGGGGATATTCGAGGCCGGGGAGGAGGGGGATCCTCGGAGGAGGTGTCTCGGGGGGGAGGGGGCCGGACGCTCCGTTACCTGCAGCTTCTTTTTTTTTTACTGAGAACGTGGCCGTTCACATGACCTCTTCAAATCCGCGCCGCCATCTTGTCTCAGTGATGTCACGCCGCAGCCTGCCTGGCCACCCCCCACGTGCTTTTGTTCCCTGATTGGCCAGAGTGGTCGCGTTAGGACCATGAAAATGTTGTTTGGGACCCGCCAAATCAGTGGCCGCAGTCCAGGAACCGGGGTGGTCACGTCAGTGAGGTTTATTTAATTGGAAATGAGTTAGGAAATATTCGGGACCAACTCTGACTGGTTGCCTAGAGGGGATGGTCGCGCCACTGAGGTGGTCGTCAACTGAGGTTCTACTGTATAAACTAAATGCTCAGTACATTTCTGTAAGGTTTAGAAAGGTTCGGTGTTTATCTTGTATAGTGTGACCTGACAAAGTTAAATGTATCTAATTTTTGTATCTAACAAACCCAACTCAAGACCATAGTAATACGTCAGTCTTACTCAGGCACAAGGGTGCGCGATACATAAGAGTGTATAAAAAGATCTTGTTACAGCATTTAGAAAACTAAAGTGGAATAGATTTTCCCTTTGAGTGCCATGCCATAGCAGATAAATTTCCACTATCAAAATAGGACTAGTAAAGGCACTGATTACAAAACTAGACAGCTGAATAACCCTCCCTACCCCTTCAATCCTAAAGTGTGTTCTTCACTGTACATGAAAATATTTATATTCTAGACTTGATGTTAATTCCCAATGCAACCGCATCATTGGATTTCTTGGGTTAGTTGCTTCGCATGTGCCTTTTAATCCAGCATATTCTATACGACTCAAACCACTCAAGGCCTTTATCTAAATCGCCCATGACCCCCATAAAGTCCCAAAATAATTTGGTTACCACAGAATTGATATGCAATGGCAAGAAGAATGGATATTCTTGTCTCATCTCCAGCCTTAAACCAGATGTGTTGATTAAGTAGACTAAATGTGATGCAGTCTCTTCAAATGTATTCATCCAAATTCTACCCCTTTACAGCAAATCTAATAAAACGTATGCAACAGTACAAAGGGTATAATGTATACAAAGGGACTTATAACCATAGACAATAGGTCTACTTCGTTGAAAGAGGTTTGAGGTAAAAGGGCAAGAGAAAGGAAAAGTTTAATTCAAAAGTTGCCCCTTCTTAAACTCACAATCGTGTTGCTTGACAGAGAGCAATTTAATTTTTGTTCACTCAACTCTTAAACCTTATGTTCTTATTAGTTAGTGGATTTCAATCTATGGACAATAGCTGTTGATTTAGCAGAATTAAGCAGGTTTCACCACTTTTTTAAAATAAAACCTGAAAACAATACTATGCAATCTTTGAACTCTGTACTACTTGAATACCAGGTGGGACTTGAAAAAGGAGAGATAGGGGGCAAGGCGGAAAGATTAAGGGAGAGTGTTATCGAGTTTGGGGGCAAAAGTGCGAACTCCAATGGTGGGGCGGAGGGTGTGAGGGCCGCGCAGCAGCCCTTACCTTTCGAGCGGAGGCTCCGGTTAATGGTTTGAGGACTACCACCCAGAGGTTGGAAAGGTTGGGGAGGGCCTTGCAGTGAGTGTGAGGATTTGGGAGTCAAAAAGGATCGAAGAGAAAGTCTTTTGAAGACTTTTGAACAGTGAAATAAACTTGAGGTCCATTGCTCAGTGAGTTAAACTAGTGAACAGCTGAGCCACAGACCATGAAATTCTCTGGATTGTGTTGAGTTTGTTGGAGTCAACTGAGCCGCACTGGTGAGCTGTAATTTGCCTCCGCGTCACTGGTTTTGGGAAAGGAAAATAGCCAAGGGCTTCTGCTCCCATCACTATCCAGCCAAGATTGTCAGACATTTACATGAACAGGATTAGGCTCCCCATAGACAATGAGCTGCCTCACATGATGGAATGAGATTATCAAAAGCATCCTGTTAACCCACACCTACTTAAGCAACAAATCAAAGAGGAGAGGACAGTTTAAAAACAGGGAGGAAACAATTGGCAAAAATTGTATTTGGAACAAAAAAAAACGGTGAAAAATGTTTTAAGTTGCGTGAGACAAGGTAGAATTCCAGCATAAAACGTCTGGTCTAATTCACTAACGTTTTGCAGCATGCCTGCTTTCAATGAGGAGGGGGCAAGATGAAAATCTCTTGCCAGGATTGATTAAAAAAAATCTCAGATGGAGTGCAAGTTCCTAAGGTGTTGCGTCACTTCTTAGATGTGCAAATTCTTAAATTTAGAACAGAATAAGCTATTCACCAGATTTACAGGATCCCAGTGTCTCCGGGAGTAGAATAAATAAATAGAAGCCGTTATTTTGCTTGTGTTGGCCATTGACGTTAGAAAAGTCTACAATATTTCAACACATGGCTTTCTTGTTTGATTACATCAGTAGGTCAATCGCTATATGTTACACAGTAAAACAGGCAATTATTTTAATGAAAGTTATTAATATTATGAGAATATGAGGAATTTGTAAAAAGTTACCATAGCCTGAAAGGGGTATTGCTGGCTGCAGTTGCAAGTTGGCAGAAGGTAGGGTTTTTGGCAGGAAATGAGTTCAGCGCTCAAGAGTTTAACCTATTGTAGACTAACAGTGGTCTCCATTGTGCAGCTTAACTTTTACTAATTTAGTGACTCGAGCTGTTCACCAATTGTTGCGCGCTTGAGTGGAATGCGTGTAAGCAGTGCAGCCAGCCTGGCTTCAGCTCTCAAAACCCAGAGGACCTTGTCGCATAAACTAAGCCAACACCTCTTTTCTTACACAAAGAAACTCTGTTCTTCAGCCGTCAGGATTCGTAAAGGACCTGGCTCCCAGATAAAAACTTTAGTAATGCAGTTTATGTTGTCACTCAACCAACCAGGCCCCTTTACCCAAACTGGACAGTAACTGAACTCCTGACTTTTCACAGTACCAGGAAGGTCAAAGCTATAATTTGATAAGGAATCCCCCCAATAATTCCCGTCAAAGTTTAAAAGAATATTTGAAAAAGAGTTCAGAGAAGAGGAAGCAAGACAAGTGGAATAGCGTGGGAGGAGGCCTCAGCTAAAGAGTAAGTTATGCTTACTGGAAAATAAAATTCCCAATGACTGGTTCATATTTCTAAGTGACCCATGACATGAGAAGCTCAACAAACAGTAGATTTCCAGAAATAGATTCACTTTCCACTCTATTTTATGGGGTGGAAAAGTCACCAACCACTGTATTCAGGTGTAACTGTAAACATCCGTTGCCCTTGTGCAGATTAACTTAAAATGATTTGAGGATTGTGCCAGTCTGCAAGATGTATACAGCTACACACGTCCACTGCCATTTTGGCCACAAAACATACAATTGATTCACTTTACAGCACAATCTGCGAAGCACTTTGAGACATCTAGAAGATGCGATGAAGCGCTATACCAAATGCAAAGATTATTCGATTATTATTATTTGTGAGTAAAGGGGCTAATAGTGATTTACCATCCCATTGGTGCTTGAAGGTCTTAGAATGTTGTACAATAATAGCTTAAAAAATTCCCCACCCTCCCAAAAAGGTTATTTAGCAATCCACAGTTAAACCAAATTTTTAGGATCGTACATGATGAATGTAATATTCAAACACAGGAGCACATCTGTTCTCTCTGTATGTTGGGTGTTGAATATTGAAATGATGTAACAAGATGTTCAGGATTCATAGTAATTCAAACATGTTGCAACTTGTTGTAAGGAAATCAAATTCTCTCAAAATGTCTTCAGCTGGTGAGCTGGGAACAGGAATGTTCAATAGAAAATCTAATCTTATTTTCCCGAGGCATTTCCTTTGCTCGCACAGGGCGAAGTACTGTCAATAGACACACTTTATTGATGTGGAAGGGCAGCCTGAAGCAAACACGATAATGTCTGGGTTTTGGGTCATATCTACGTGACCAGGCTTTCCTGCAAAAACTCAGCTCACTCGCCTGTGCAGCGGAAGCAACTGCAAAACATCATATTCTGCGGGCTTGAAAAGCTTGCAGTTCCCAAAACATTAAGTTAACAATAGCATCTCCCTCAAGTGCATCGAGCAGGCAATAAAGGAAGGATAAGCGAGCGTTTCTGCAACTTCCATTCCATTCAATTCCATTTTTCATCTGGGAATAACAGCATGAATACTTGTGCCAAAAGCCAGGCAGCAAACCTTTGGGAACCATCTCTTCCTATTAATACTGAATATTGCTGCAGAATCCTGGAATTGACACTGCCATAAAATGTACATAAGCTGAACCAATATTAAATGCTGTGGATAGAACTGACTCGTTAGGGTATACTCCATTGCTTTTCCACCCGCTGCACTGGAAAAAGCTGCACAAGGTCTCAATAAAGTGATTGTAGACCTATAATAACTGTCCAGTATGTGGTACTCAAGACAGGTACACAGTCACTGGAAAAGCACATGGTTTTGGTGAAGGAGCTCATGGTGGACTTCAAACATAAACAATCCTCCACCCCAATTGCTTTGTGAAATACTTTTGAGTTTCAAAAACAGTGATGAAGTATGTTGAAGGACAAGAAAAGGGGTGGAAATGAAGGAATAGAAAGTAGCCAATAACTGTATTGTAAATTTCTCCAGAGTTGCCAATGTTAATCCTTAGCATTCGGTACAACAGATCATCCTGGGAAATGGAGCATTTCTCAAATAAAAGACTCCACCAAGCAGCACAACCATCCAGCAAAACCTAACCCTTACTATGGGAAATATCAACAATCAGACTAGCCAAAGTGAAGGCTAACATTCAGCCATTTAAGATGCTATAATCGTCTTCAGTCTTCAACCAACCCTCATAAAGATTTTTTTTTAAACTTTTACTATGGTCTATCCGAACAATTAAAATATAACTATAATCCTGTAGATAACCAAGTGTCATCGGCAATCAGGAGTGTAAACAGCTCCTCTTGATTTGGATGGAAACTGACAAGTTATTGCATACCACTGCTCAGTTGGCTCAGGCAACAATCATGCAGCTCAGGAGCTGCATTCCATGAATTTAACATCTGCAGCTTTGAACTGTAAACAGATTTATGAGTGCAGAGGTTTGTAGCCATTTTTAAACAGTAGGGAAACCATAAGCAGTCATAACAAATGTATAAAAGATCTTGTCATGGCATGTCCAGCTCCCCAATCCTTCAGTTGGAAAAGGTCAAACGTAGCACTGAGTAATAATACCCAAACAGTTACAGGGTTGAGTCGGAGAACATTTAAGTCTGCAGATCATAGTCCTAAGTATGCTAGAGGTGCATTAATGAATTTCAGGACTCCTGGCTTGTGGGTCCATTCATGCCAAGGCCTCTGCCAACAAATACCTATAGAACTCACAGAATCGTCCAAGAGTTCAGATGCTAACCAATGTCCTGACACTCCCTGGCTCAGTGTGCAAGCAACACGCTATACAAAATACTACATTCCTACCCTCCGTGCCCAAGTCAAAACAGTCAAGATTAAACGCTCCTCACTTAAATTTCAGAACAAATTTTGAACACTGCATTTATGAACACATGCTTTAAAATCATATCCGCATCTCTACTCAAATGGACGTTACTTTTATATTTGGTCAGGTCTACGTCAGCAGTGACCATCAATAGACTCCCAATTAATTCCACGAATTCACTCAAGTTAATGCTCTAAGACTAAGCAATAACATTGTAATTGGTGTGCATGGTATCCCTTCATTGACATGAAGCAATATTATTATTCTGTAATCGGGCATCAAGAACATGAAGTTGCAGCAGCTCTTACACATTTTTCTAAAAAGCTGCAGTCACGTCTCAAGGTTTTTGAGGATTCATTCCAGAGCTATTCAACCTTTGGCCTCGTGGTCCAGGATATCTGAACTCCTCTATGTTTGAATTCAACGTTGTCATTCAATCCTTAGTCTCATTTGCTCTGTGCAATAAACTGGAAATAACACCAAGTCTGGCTGCAAAAAAAAATCCTATCAATGTACGATGGGCTGTCGTGTATCCATTACCCACCATAAACCACTTCCAACATGCATAGACACAGTTTCATATCACAAACAACAAAAACACCACTAACAGTGT
The DNA here is from genome assembly GCA_035084275.1 of Hydrolagus colliei. Classification (NCBI taxonomy): domain Eukaryota; kingdom Metazoa; phylum Chordata; class Chondrichthyes; order Chimaeriformes; family Chimaeridae; genus Hydrolagus; species Hydrolagus colliei. The sequence continues at coordinate 6,320,063 of CM068757.1, read as the reverse complement.
TTCCAAATCACACAACACTGCACATAGATCAGAAGTATATTTGAACAGTGGGAAGTTAAGAGGTAGAAATACAGTACATACAAGGCGAACGGATGATGGATTTGGTCTATGTTAGTTTAAGTCATCATTTTAGCAGACAGAGAGATCAAACAAGGAAACAGGAGAGGATTTAAATTGCAACGGAGCTGTGAGTTCAAGGATGAAGGGAGCGCAATCTAATCTAAACACAGTAAAATCTCGATAATTCAGCACGGTTGGGCCCATAGAAGATGTGAAAAGCGCTATATCAAATACAAGGATTATTATTATGAATAAACTTAAAATAGTTTAATTTTCATTAGTGTTCCAATTGTCAGTGGTGGATTGGCTTGTTCTTTTGCAAAATAAAGTAAATGAGTGAGGGCACATCTTAAAAGGATCCCGACACACAATATTAAACTATTTGCTCTTATAATATCAAGCCAAATGGTTCAAAGTAATCTCATATGGGTCAATATGAGGCAATTTGGGAGCAATGCACAAGCACTGTAGTTTTTTTTTAAAAAAAGACAAGTCTAATCCTTTGAATAAAAGGAAATGGAAGGAATTATAGCCACAATGCTTTTTAGTTGCTCTCTCATTGCATCTCGCACTTCACTTTCACCCTTGCGAGGCCCTGCCCTAAAATGAACACCCAATTATATTTTTGATAAAAGGATACTTTCCCATTTTATTGCTTGGGTGTGTGTGTTGGGGGGGGGGGAGGCGGGGGGGGGGGGGGGGGTGCTTTCGGGTATCCTTTGAAGCAAATAGAAAACATTTGTGAAATAATTCCCCTGAAATACAATAATGTTTAGAGCAATCAATACTTTCTGGTCACTTTTCAGTTCAGGCAGCTGCAGCAGAGGACATTCTGATGATGCTGTCGTTTCAGGCATATTGGGGGGAAAAACAAAAATTTATTAAAAGGAGAAAATTATTTTTTGTGTCCAGTTTGAAAATATTGATTCCAAGAACCTTTAATACCTCAACAAGTATAACCAAACAATCTGAGCAATCTAGACCAGGAAAGTCATGCGTTTGCGCCTTTGCCTCCATTAAGTTAGCTGAGCTAAACAAGGGTGTCATCAAAGATATTAGTGCTGATGTCAGTACTCTGACTACAGGAGGCGAAATAATGGTTGGGTTGACATTGAGTTCCACCGACTTTTACTAATAATCTCCATTTATGTGTGCATCAGGGCAGAACAGGATATGACTTTGTTTCGACTCATCCTCTCGTGCCCCCCAACATACTCCAATAGCCAACCAAAGTACACTGTCCACACTCAAACCATGAATAATGGCCAACTGCACAAGGCAACAGAAAGGGTGATCGATGACTGCATTCCAGTCAAGGACAAATCGGGGAAGAAGAAAAAATGGTGTTAAAAAATTATGCAGCCTCCTCAATTTGAGGTTTTATTTCAAAATACCTTGAACTAAAGTAGAAAAGTACAATCGCTTTAAAAATAATCACATGGATTAAAATTGTATCAGTTCAACCTATGCAGTTATAATTGTTGCTCAAAGTATTCATTTCATTATTCAATCTGACAGGGCTGGTTAGTTTTCATTTAAAACCTTTACAGATTTAAATAGAGGCAATCAATATAGGGACATCATTTACAAACTGTAGATTAATATCTTGCACACATTTTCCAAGGTTCACACAGGAAGTTCAATTTAACTCTACTGCTCTCTAGGGCTTGATACCGACTTGATCGGGTATGAGTTGGGGGACAAGACAGAAGAAGAATCGCAGGTTGATGTCTGTTCAGCAACAATAAAACCCACAGTTTGTAATTTGAAAATCTGATGACAAAATGTATAGGTTTGCTGAGTTCCACTGATAAAATCTAGACATTGCACGAAGAGGGAGAGCTGCTGAATAGATAGAAATAACTTTCAGGTATCTCTGTCGATCTGAACTGCAGAAACCCAAAACTATTCGAACTATCCCCTCCAAACTACTCCCACCTTAAAACAGCCGACAAAAGTCAAAATATTTTCACTGAATTGGAAATTGGTTTTAAGCCAGTGGTATGAGTTCTTCAGTATGGCCATTGTCAGACATCAAAACAGTTTATTACAAAGCATTCAGGGGTATGAACGAAGCAAACATTAACATGTGATAAACAAACTCACGCGCTTGTAACTAATTCAGAGGATGGTGTCCCTGTTCAATTGCCTAATTAGCAGCAACTTTTAACTGCAGCACAATAGAAGATCTTAAGACCAATGCAGCAACAAATCAGCTACGACATTTTTTTGGACAATCGTGTGCTGGATTTAGGTGTGCTCACAGCGCACTAAGTTTGTCCACATTGTTAAGTTCAGGAAACTTGTTGCAGGAAATGCATCTTAGTTATAGTATCATTTTATCAGTACTTACCTGACTGCTACTTGACTTCCTGATATTGTATCTACAATCAGCTACCAGTACAATTGAGCAGAGCATGTAGTTCTCTACAAAAGAAGTGAACTTGCTTATTTATATTGGTGGAGTTGGAACTTTCAACAAATAAACTAAATGTTTGTTTTCCTGTGCTCCACCTCCAGCAGCCAGTATTGAGAACGAAACAACTGTTACACAACAGGCAGTGAAAGCTCCTGTGATTCAGTCTCCTATAGGCATCGGCAGAACGCATCCAATGACCTTTAAGCCCCACTGCAATATTTGTGGTTCTCACATGGTGAGTACCTATAAGAAAAATGCTATTATTTGTGGGACTAAAGAAATACAAAAAGGGTTGAAGAGAATGAGTTATTGGAGTTTGACTGATATACCAGGAGGAATGTGACAAGAGATCTCAACCTAATTAATATTGCCAATATTTAGCATTTATAACAATATATCTATCATCATTATTACGACTGTCACCATCACTAGTTGGTTACTGGCTCAACCAACATTCCATTCAGTACAAGAACGCAAAATACTGCAGATGCTGGAAATCTGAAACAAAAATAAGA